>CM076584.1:58184607-58846328 GCA_034641835.2 Pinus albicaulis
CCAAAGAGATTGAAACCTTTATCCTCTAAAATTCGTTCCCACTAATGATTACTCTCTTCTGTAAGCCAGATAGGGTCACTGTCTTCTTTACAGCTAAGAACGCTAGCTTGTTCACCTGTAGTTCTAGCATTGAAATCCCCCACTATAAGGACTTCACCTAGCTTAGAATATATTGCAATATCTGTTTTTAGGGCTGCAAAGGGATCTTTGTGGTCAAGCCCTCTACTTTTGTAGATTTTTGAATGTTGTGAAACCAACTCCAAAAATAGAAGAAAAGAGATATCAATGCCTTATAAATAAGCCATTTCGAGGGGGAAACCTCCAATACATTACATGAATGAACAATTCTTGGATGATACAAATGACCAAAACCTCCTTCTATATATAGGAGTCCGTAGAGCTACAATATAATCCTAGTGGAGCCACAATGTAATCCTAGCCGACCTAGCAATAATAATGTAAGGGCACAATAATAACAATATGGGGGTTATAGGGGTACAAAAATAACAATAAGGGGGGCTACACTAACATAATAAGGGACTACACTATTAATATAGGGACTTGATATGCTCCTCTCCTTCAAACAAGTGTTGTCCTCAATGCTTGATTATTTCTTGATGCATATGTATAAAATTATCATCCTCCCATGTGGAATCTTCTACAGGAAAATTCTTTCACTTGCTGAGATACTCTGAAACATATCGTACTTGTCGAGTTCTTGTTTCTGTGACTGCTTCAGAAATTCTTTCGATGTGATGTTGATCTTCCTGTTGTTTCATTAGATTCTGCACCAAAGTTAGGTTATCATTTGAGAGTTGGAGAACTTGTTGTTGATGCTCGATGTGATCTTCCACTAATTTATCATCCATATTAGCTATTATTTGATCCTTCAAACCATTCAACTTAGCCTTCATTTTTGTTTTTAAACCATCTATGTCATCTTTGGTTGCTCTTCGTAAGATCGAAATTTGTTGCACTTGGTACCATAATTTTGATAGCTCATACTGCAATTCTTCATCTCCATGCGTCATAGTATAGTTTTTTGAGGGCTTAATGGGTATGGAATTATTTTTTGGGGGCATTATAGAACCCAATACTGATAAAAATTCTAAAATATTCCATTGGAATCACTTCAAACTGTTTTTTCAAACAAACGTTATGCAATTTTAAAAACCAAATACACACCTTTTTCTTGATTTCGAGGAGCTCGATATTGAAACTGAATTACCTTTGTGATTTCAGATATTCAATATCTAAAATTTGACACTGAGGTGGCCCTGTGAATTCTTTTTAGAATGCCACAGGTCTGACCTAATTTGGATTCTTTAAGACAAAGTTGTGCCCAGTCTCCTATGATGACCTAATTATGGTCTAGTTCAATAGAGCGAACTTGTATGACTTGCCACGTGTCACTGTTTCCTCCTTCGGTTCTTAAATTTATTGACAGGAAACTACAGTCTGTGTAATTGCGGCCACTTTTTATGGAATTCCAATCCGATGCTCAGAGAGAGAGTTATGAAGATTTTCCCACGATCACCTCTTTGAGATGAAATTGAAGACCCTGCAAAAGACCTAACTTCCATAGATCATATCTCTGGAAATATTGCGAACTAAGATCTGAATTTTTTCGAGGATGTTCCTCCGGATTTCGGCTTTGCTATGTGAAAATTTCAGCTTCTGAACCCTCGTAGAAAAAAATTTTATAGCGAAAATTCCGCGATGACCTGTTTAGGTTAAATTTAGGAGCATGCAAAATGACCTAACTTCCACAGATCATATCTCCGAAAATATTGCGAACCAAGCTCTGAAATTTTGCGATAAGTTTCCTCAGGATTTCAGCTTCGCGTTCTAAAAATTTCAGCTTTCGAACCTTCGTAGAAAAAAAAGTTATAGCGAAAATGCCACGATGACCTGTTTGGAGCAGCGAAACCCTAGAATCCAAAGCTTTGATACCAAATGTTGTGAAACCAGCTCAAAAAATAGACGAAAAGAAATATCAACGCCTTATAAATAAGCCACTTCGAGGGGGAAACCTCCAATACATTACATGAATGAACAATTCTTGGATGATACAAATGACCAAAACCTCCTTCTATATATAAGAGTCCATGGGGCCACAATATAATCCTAGTGGGGCCACAATGTAATCCTAGCTGACCTAACAATAATAATGTAAGGCACAATAATAACAACATGGGGGTTACAGGGGTACAACAATAACAATAAGGGAGGCTACACTAACATAATAAGGGACTACACTATTGATATAGGGACTTAACATTGAAACTTGTAGCGCAAAATAACACGCTGCAATTCTGATGTGATTTCCATTTTCTGATATTTTAAGCCAAACAAATTGCTTATTTGGGTCTTCTTTTTCTAGCTGAATGAAACGACCTTCTTTTTCGCTTACTAATACCATGATACCCCCGTGCCCTTTGCCATTCCCTACTGCCTTGTTCCACACTGCTATCTTCCAGTACCCTTCAAACAAAGGTGTCTTGCACCCTTCATGCTCATGTGTTTCTATGAGGCAAATTATGTCTCTACATTCCGCAATAGGCCCTAACCCAGGTCCTCATCTCCATGGGTAACCCTTGCAGTTCCAACAAACTAATCTTAAGGAAACCTGGGTAAGACTTGATTGCTATTTGTTTTGACATGTAAGACTCACAGTTGAGTCTTTGTCCTTGCTTGCCCATAATGACCATGCTTCCTCATTTCTTGCTGAAGAGTTTGCTGCCTCTTCTTTGTTATCATTTTGTTGTCTTGTTTTGGAAGGAGGTCCAAATTGCGCAATCACGACTTTACCTTTATAAATCCATGCTCTTTTTCCCTCATCTCTTGCTGCCCTAACTTTTGTCATTTCGTCCCTCCTTTCCTCTTGTTGTCTTACAGTTAAATCTTCTTCTAGAAAAAATCGAGAACCCCTTAAGAGTTGCTTCTTGCTTAGAATGATATCTTTATCATGCAAGTTGGGCATGATGACTTTTATTGGCCCGGTTCTCTCACCGTTAAGCTTACCTACTCTCCATGCTTGACATATTTGTCCTTGCTATTGGAGCTTGTATTTCAAGAAGTCTTTTGCAAGGTCAAGAGTACATTCATTTTTCCCATAATCTTTCACCCCTTTAATAATTATGTTTGTTTCTCTATCCTGTCTTTCCTTGCTTTCTCTATCTTGCATGTTGTTAACCTGAATGTTTATTTTTCCTTCCCTCTTAACAGAATTGCTAATAAATTGAGCCCAAGTTTTGGAGAGTTTTGTGGAATCTCCTTTCTTCCCTTCTCTTAATGTCATCACCTCTGTATTCTCCACTGCAAATTTCTTCATGTTTTGCACCTCCGCTTTCATGCATTACCATTCTGTTTCCCCTATTCAGAGAGCTTCTTGAAGTAGTGACACTTGTTCCTTCAAAACTTTGTTGCTTTCTGCTAAAGCTTGGTTTTCAGCTGTTATTATATGGATTGTACAATCTCTTTCTAGCTCTTTAGCTTCTACTACTTCCAACCTTTCTTTTACATTTAAGAGTTATTTCACATAAAGATCAGATGACCAAGTGAGAGGTGTGGACGTGGGACTATATAAGGCATAATAATCAATGACTTTTTCTTTTCCTTTGGACTTGTTGCCACATGCTTGCAAATAAGACTTGTTTGAATGTTGTTTCTTGCGAAGAGTACTCTCCCTTTGAGACCTTTTTTTCCTTGTCTGCTCCCATTTTAGACAAGCTAGTCTCCGTTTTAAAATGTCCCGATATTGTTTGGCATTTACCCAAACCCACTTCTCAGTTTTGGCTGATGAGACAATTTTCACTTCCCTATATCATTTGTTTCCACGGGTTCTAAAGTTTCTTGTCCCATTATCATGATGATATTAAGGGAAATCAAAGTCTCTACCCAAAACTGACCCTTTGTTTTATGCTTATCTCTTCAATATCTGTTGGTCTGACCATTGAAACTTGCTGCTCTGCCCACTATCCCTGTCCTCTGTGCTACTCTCTCCACTGTCCGCTACTGTCCTATGTGCTGCTTTTCTGGTGCTCTGAAGAACTTCTCTCTCAAACCGTTTCTGAAGAACCTCTCTCAAACTTGCAACAATGAAGAGAATACAACACAATCTCCATTTAATACCACCTATTGCAATTCAACAACTCTCAACACTCCTCCGTTGGGATCAATTTTTTGTTATTTTCCGGCTTCAATTTAAGTGCTTATACGGCTTCAAATTTGTATAGAGCTGTAAATTTGAATTTGTTATGCATCACGAGAGAAAAAAACATCTAAAACGCAGAGCAAAATTTCAGTGAAATAGAAGTCCAAATGTAATCTATTCCAAATATTTCAAAAATGTAATCTGTTCCATATATTTCAAAGCTCCAACTGGGAACCAGGTATGTATTGCTTTTCCCCAAGTTAGACATTATAGGGGAATTCATGCACATACAGAGTGCCCGAATGCAGTGTTTCTTGATATAATGTGAAGAAAAAATGAAGAATGTAATTGCCCGATGACATTGGTATGCACCCCGTGGCTGCCACACGAATGTGGTAGGTCCCATCATGGTATGCTTGCGCACATAAACAAGCGTCGAAAGGGACAAACAAAATCCTAAAATAATCATGCAAAGATCACGTGTAAAATCCACGACAAGAGGCAATATTACTCATAATCACTCCTTTATCCTAATAATAATAATAGTAACCCGCAACGGTCACATGGCATGGATACCGCATTACGGAGAGTGGTTTGGCGGGCGGCAGGCCTGTCGGGGAAACAGTTTCTGGAGCGTTTGACAGTGACTTTTACCTTTTCGTGAGAAAGTAAACAGTTACGGACTCCACCCGATCAAACCCTCCTACGTATAATGTACGTATTCGTATATCAACAGACATACAAAACCAATCCCTCACAGGCGAGTGAACCTCCCTTCGGATCATTTTCCGCTGCTGCTTTCCGATCCAGGCAGGTGGCGATGAAGAAGAAGAAATGAAAATTAAGGATTTGCTTTCCTAAAATCGAAAGGAGCTTCAATCAATTCACGCCAAAGATCTTGTGAGGCTCTGCACACATTTAAAATTTATGGCAAAAACCCTTATTAAAGGTTCAATTTAAACTATTATTTTCCTTTCGCCGTTGCTCGAGGTCTGCGGATCGATCCCCAGCTGTTCAAGACCAGGTCACAGCAGGTCAAGGCATGTGTTTTGGAGGCAGACAGTGAGAATTCTGTAAGAGTTTTCTTGTTTTTTTAGTTGGTTTTAATGGCCGATCACGATGAGGATGAGCTGCAAATGGCGTTGCGGATGAGCTTGCAGCAGCCAGCGCCGGAGCCAAAGCGGAGCAAGCCGAGAGAAAATGCAAATGCAAATGCGAATGCGAATGCAAATGTAAATACAGATGCAAATGCAGACGTTTCTTCGTCTGAGGCCAACGAAGCCATCAACAGGCGTTTGCAGCGCGAGCTTCTCGCAGCTGCTGCCGAGAAGAGAATGCTCGCCCAGAAGGCGGCGAAAGCGCAAAACACCGCTGTCAGTAACCCTCCCCTGCAGCAGGGTTTCGGTTCCTCTGACATTAAAGAAAAATCGTTATCTCCCAAGAAGCCACTGTCGCCGCCTCAGCAAGTATCCAGAGGGAAAAGAAACATGGATGTTGAAGGGCAGAGTCTTTCTTCTCAAGAAGCAGACCAGTTGTATAAAATGGTTTTTGGAAATGTCGTCTCTAAAGACATTCTTTCCCAGTGGTGTAATCAGGGTTTCAGGTATGCATTCACTCACTCGCCCGTTAAAATGCTTTACATCTTTTCAAAATTTCACATAAATCTATGGATATTCGCATGTAATTTCAAACATAATTTGCCAATTGCATATTGTAATTGAAGTTCAATGTAAACTTCAGGAAAACTTTCAACAGGATTTGTCTGTCATTATTTGGAAAAAATTAAAAAAATCCGGGTTTCATGTATGTTTGAAACCTTTTTTTCTTTTACAAGTAGAAATCTTTGAAATCTATTATCAGGGTTTCAGTTATGTTTGTCTCTCCTTTTACAAAAGACCTTCCATAATTTCAAAATTTCACTTAGATTTCTTGTTTTTCGCACAAAATTTCATTTATACTTTTGCCAATTGCATATTGTAATACAATATGAATTGTTCAGTGTTTAATGAAAACTTTAATAAAACGTTCAACGAATCTGGCTGGCATTACGAAATTTCTAATTTAGCATCAGTGCCACTTATCACTGCTTGGCGATGGAAATTACTTGAGTTAACATGTTTGGCAGAATATGTTTAGTGTTTAGACTTTAAATTGAAATTTATATTAATGTCCACAAAAAACCAAATTGGTTCTGAGAGACCTCAAGAACTTCAGACTTCGATCAATATTACACCTAACAGAGATCTGAACAGGATATTTTTAGCTAATAAAAAGTGCCTGTGCAAAGCGGTCCCTATTCACCATGGGTTTCATATATTTAAATTCTTACTCATACTTCTGTAACACTGAACTGAATGCACACTGTATTTCCGGGGCTCTGTATATTTTTCTAACACTGTAGATTGCTTTTGTCAAGTTTTTCTTTTTTCAATTTAATTCTATTTCAAAATATCCAATATAATTTGCACGACAAAACTAGTTGACTTTAGAATGAGTTTCAAATTCATTGCAATATCATGCTCAATGAGATGCTGTTCGTGTTCCATTTTCCTAACTACAGTTTTTCTTTTGTGAGGATGGTGCTACCATACCCATATCCAATATTAGAGGCTCTTTTATATTCTCATCCTCCTCACTTTTCTGTAAGGGAATTTTTCCTTTACTTCGTAGTGGTCTTCTATGCGGGTATCGGGATTTTTCAATCCTTGTGCATTTGGTTCTTTCAATCGCTGTTGTCCTGAATGAGCTGTCAATTCATCATGATATTGTTTTCCTTTGTCTAATTTTATAGGTCTTATCTTGACCAAGTATTTTGAGTCCAAATCTTAGTAACTACTAAGTACTGGTTCAATAAGATGTCGCTTGTGTTCCTACACAGCTCATTTTCTTGTTTGCCTTTGTTTTTTCTGGCTGCATTTTGTCTTTGGTGGGGATGGTACTACCATATCCATGCCTAATATTGAAGGATCTTCTATATACATGATCCACTGTATGCATGTTTATGAGGCTATCCTATTATTATTGCATCCTTCTTTACTTCTTTTTATCCTAGATTTAGCTTTGGCATCTTCTAGGAGTTGCGCTTGCACTCCCACACTGTACTTGTACTTCGATCCGGATGATCACATCATACGTTTAGGTTGATCTAGTTGATCATCGCAACAAGTGACGAGATGAGTCCCAAGTTAGTTCAAATAGTAGAGTAGTGAGATCTCAGTGTTGAGAATTTGGAGGGCTGGTGATTAATACAAAATTCTCTTCTTGATAATTACTTGTGAGCTTACTTGAGTTACTTATGTTTTCTCACTTATCTTATTTAGTCTTTCATCAAGTCAATTATCAAAATACACAAGACTCAAGATTAGGCTCCTAGAGCCAGGGAAAAAACCTCTCCCTCTTGGACAGGAAAACCCGTAAAGAATTCTTCTTATAGATCTTCAAATGACAAGTACCATGACCAAGACTCAGACCCTTGACCTAGGTATGCTTCCAAGACCTTGTCACTTCTTCTAAGTCCTCCTTCAACGCTGATCTTTTTTTCTTCCTCAATGTGTATTGATCAACATATAGAACTCAGTCTCTAATCCTTTGCATATAATGGAGATGTAGAATCTTTGAGTAGGAAGGTAAATCTTTTCCATACTGCTTTATAACATAATCAACTTCATTCACAGCTTCATAATGCTTCACAACAAATATGCTTGAACCAGACCTTCTATTAGGCTGTGCTTATCTTGTATTTATTCGAATTTATGTCACTACTGTATCATCATATAACATCAATGTATCCGTCTATATATATTACAGACATCCTTTACCTTGATTCGAATACATAAATAATAGATATGTTTTATCTGCAGATAATACTAGACTTCTCTACCATCCATATTAGCCACTGAATAATTCACATTTTCTTCAAAGTAATCCGCACGTACACCGGTGATTCATCCGCACTAGAAATCTTGTGCTTGTCCGCAACTCTGGCACATAGTAATTCGCATCCAGTTCAGACCAATCCGCATTGAAAAACCTTAACCAATCTCCTAAATCCACAGTGTATCTTTTGTCTTAAGTCCGCAATACACTTTTTATTATTATTCCCTTTTTCTTCAGAGGTGCCGCAAATTTGGCTTTCACTTATCCGCATAACACTCTGCTCTTTATCACACACTTCAATTACAGAGATGATCGAGACTCTTCTTCAGGTTGTCCGCACTTCTTGCTCAGAGAGATCCGCAAAACTTGGTGTATAATGGACCGCAGAGATTGTGTATCTATAGTGGCAGTTTCCCTATCTGAAGGCCGACCATACATTAGCTTGTAGGCTGACTTGACTTTGAGTGTGAAGGCTGATTTTATCATTTATTTCCAGCGTTGATTTAAGGGCTATCTCAAGCCATTCTTCCACAGCCTCTGAACTTGGTCTTGGAACATTTCTAGATCCTTCATATATGACACTTATTACATTTATATCTAGAAGACAAAATCCTAGATAGACATCAAGAAGAAGTCTAGCTAACCTATAATAAAATCTTGCTCATGAAACCCATGAAGCAAGTACAAAATACATTTTATTATCTTTGTCTTCTTCTTTACATAAAATACATAATTACATAGTCAATCTGAAGACCAACCTAGTTACACTTTTTAACACTCGGATCTCGCCTTAGCGCCCCCCTCCCTTTTAGGAGGCCAATCGGTACCCTCAAGATTGTTGTGGAGTTGTTGAATAACATATCCGTTTAGTCACACCTAGAGCGTTAGAGAGTTTAGTATCTGACGGTTTTTGAACAGCCCCCTCTGTCGACGGTTTCCTCCCCAGCCCTTGCGGAGCAACCAAAGACTTATACATAACTTCTTTCCTTTGGCCTTAAATGTTAGGAGTATCCCTCGCTCCTACATCCTCCCCCCCAGGATCCTGCAACTAGACTCCTCGTTGGATCCAAAGGACTTCGATAGTGAGCCAGTGCCATTGTCGCCTCCCTCGTCATCAACTATCAAATTGGGGCATTCTTGACATCATCAACCTCCAACCTTTGTCTTATTCACTTAGCCTTCTACATGATTCGTTATATACATGTTTATGAGGTTGTCCTATTATTATTGTATCCTTCTTTACTTCGTTTTATCCTAGTTTTAGCTTTGGCATTTTCTAGGAGTTGCATTTGCACTCCCACATTGTACTTGTATTGGTTGTATCATTCAGTCCCATTGACCTATTTATGGTCTTTCATTGGACATTAATAAAATTATCTTATCTTATTTTGTTTAAATTCTCATCCTCTTCACTTTCTTGAAGTGATTTTTTACTTTCCTTTCTTGGTGGTCTTCCATGCTGAGTATTGGGATCTTTCGATCCTTTCTTTCTCAGCATTGGTTCTTTCAATCCTTCCTCTCCTAGAATGAGTTGCCAATTGTCATGATTTCATTTTCATTTGTTTGATTTTTATAGTTCTTGCCTTTGACCAAACCTTTCTAGTCCAGTTGGTACTAATGAAAAGTATTCAATATTGGAGGCTTTTCTAGCAAATCCATATGCAATATTGGAGGCTCTTCTAAATATCATCCTCCTCACTTCAATCAACGCTTTTTTTTTACCTCCTTGGTGATCTTCTATGTGAGTGTTGGGATCTTCCAACCCTTGCTCTTTAAGTATCTGCAAGGGAGCATCATGTTCCACTTGTATTGTTTCTCTATGACATTACTCTTCCAACAATGATTATCTAATTCTAGGACACAAATTGGATGAAAACTAAAATTTGGACTTTTTAAGTTATTCGCATGGGAGCATGAATAGAGAGGAAGTTAAATAAGGAATGAAGCGTATGAAATTGAAATTAAATCATAACATTGTTTATACTACTGTGAAATAATTTGACATCGTGGGAAAAGGAAAATATGCTCTATCTTATGTTGTGTCATACATGCTATACATAGGAACTACATGTGGTTACGACAACATTTCGTTTGGCTGCTAAAGTTGATTCAACTTTGTAATTGTTAAGGATTGTTTGTCTCCTAGTATCTTGGTGGTATTATTGGTTTGCAGGTGTAACAATCTTTGTGACAATTGGTAGTGTTTGCATATGGAAGCCATAGTTGTGGGGTATAGGTTGGAACTTGGCATGTGCAATAGGAAGGTGTAGCATAATCCTAGTGATAGTTGGTATTCTTCATGTGCACATGCTGCTGAGTTGTTACATGACTATTATTTGTGTGCACAAGGTGGAACTTAACACACATAGTGGGAAACAATTTGCCAAGTGTTTTAGAGGTTGATAGGCACACTACACCTTAGACGTCTTGATGAGCATTACATGCCACAATTTTGCATTGGTGCACACAGTTATTGGCGTTGAGGTGGTCCAGTTGGATGGGGACAACACAAAGGATGGGTGCTTTTTAGCGTGTAAGATTGTATGTTAAATACCTATTGCTGCAGAAAGATCAATGATAGATTATGTGCTCCTTTTGCTTCCACCAATTCATATGTGCTGTTCTTTTATTTGAAACTTGTTTGCTTTCCCTTTATTGCTAGTTCTATTTTGCTTCCTCCTTTATTCCCTATTGTATTTTATCTCTACAATTTCTTACTTCACTTTTTTGGGCAGGCTTTTCAATTTTTCCACCATGGACCTACATCGATGGCTTGCTTTGATAACCATGCGATGAAATTATCTCTCAAGTCTGAATTCTATTCGAGTTTTAGTGAATTCTATTTGAAATTATCTCCTAAGTCAGAATTCTATCTTAACTATGCGTTGATGCCTCAATGTGTGATCACACTTTTTTTAATTTTTAATTTTGGGGCAACCTTATCGTCCATGGTTAAAATTTACATATTTATTGGATTTCTTTGAGTCAAAGCTATCAAAGATGTACAATATAATTGGAATATTTTGGTAACAAAGTAGTTGATCCATCATAGATAAAAGGTGAAGGAAAGGGAGATGGATCAAGATCAACTACCAAAGCTATCGAAGATTTACAATATAATGCTCTATGATCTTTAAATTGTTGAAATTTATGAAATATTGATTCACCCCCTCTCAGTATTTCCAACAATTGGAATTAGAGCGAGTACCTTCATCACAGTTTAACAGTTGGAAGGTAGATCATGAGAACAAAGATGGGAAAGGCAAAAAGGCTAGCCTCCAAATGCTCCAAGATGCCCAAACACACTAAAGTCATTAATGAAGATCAAGTCGACCCAACTGTCATGTTTCCACCAATGTTGTAAACATTGACATCGGGATAAAATCATTAAGGGTCCAAAAAACCAAAAAATCGTTAATTGGGAAAATATTGGTAAAAATCAGCAAACATTGACAAAATTAAGATACCATCAAAATATCGGTAAAAATCGGCCAAGCGAAAACCAAAAGAAGCATGAAGTTGCTATTCTAAGAAGTTATGCTAATGTTCTCAAGAATACACCTTACCAAGAAGAGTAGTAGAAGACTGGACCTCTCCAAAGCAGAAAATCTTCAAAAGACCATCATGGCAATCCAACTCATCAAGGTACCCAAGTATATTTCTTGGTTATTGTTATTCATGTATAAATTTTGGGCATAAGGCTAGGGATTGTAGAGCTTATAGTAGGGTTAACTACAAAGGATATCAAAACGCTAGAAGTATGTTTACAACACAAGTCATAAACCCTAATTGATTCTCCCGCAAAAGGTACACAACATTTGTTCCATCATTACGTCGAGAGGCGCTGTACAACCCAGTATAGGGTACATGTGTAGATGTAATGTAAGAAAGTTTGTAAACATTTGTAATGTCGGCTCAATTGTAATCAATATATTTGTAATAATTATCCCTGCCTCTTAACTCGGAATTATATTTACGAGCACTAAAAAAAGAGGCATGGTAAATAAATAAAAATCTAAATAAACTAGAGGTGTGGTAAATAAATAAAACCTCTTTTTATATTTACTCCATAAACTTCTTTATATTTACGAAAACTCAAAAAATAAGTTTTATTTAGGTGAAGCCTATGGGCCAAATACCATGAGACAAATTATTATTAATACCATGGGCTAAATACTATAGGCCAAATACCATGATACAAATTATTATTAATACCATGGGCTAAATACTATAGGCCAAATACCATATTTATAAAAAAATGTATGGTAAATAAATAGATATAAAAGAGGTATAAAGAGGTATGGTGAATAAATAAAAATATATAAAATAGGATAATAAATCAACATAATTATATACCAAGCGTATGGGCCAAATACCATGGTAAATAAATAAAAACATAAATAAATCGGAGGTATGGCAAATAAATAAAACCTCTCATAGATGTATGGTAAATAAATAGATATAAAAGAGGTATAAAGAGGTATGGTGAATAAATAAAAATATATAAAATAGGATAATAAATCAACATAATTATATACCAAGCGTATGGGCCAAATACCATGGTAAATAAATAAAAACATAAATAAATCGGAGGTATGGCAATTAAATAAAACCTCTCATATTTACTCCATAATCTGCTTCATATTTACAAACACTCAAAAAAGAGGTTTTATTTAGGTGAATACCATGGGCCAATTTATTATTAATTTCATGCAAAAAAATATTATTAACCCTACAATTAATAATATTATTATTATTAAATCTAATATTCATAGTAATATATCATAATATTAATATTATTAAATTTAATAACTTTGGATTAATAATACAATAGTAAATTTGTTATATTATAACATATATTAATATATCATGATATATATTAACTCTAGATATATATGGGAGGGAAGAACAAAGGCATAGAGTGATAGAGGTGGAGAGATAGGGGGAGTGACAAGGGAGAGATGGAGATAAACTAAAGGAGAGGGGAGATGAGGAATGAAGAGAGAGAGAGGGAGAGGAGTGAGAGAGGTAGAGAAGGGTAAGAGAGGGAGAGGGAGACACATATGAGGGAGAGAGAGAAGGAGAGAGGGAGGGAGCTAGTGAGAGGATTGGAGGGTAGAGAGAGAGAGAGAGAGAGAGATGTGGGGAATAGAGAGGGAGGTAGGAGAGAAAGGGAGAGAGGAAGGACGAGAGAGATTACTTGAGAGAGAGGAGGAGAGATGGAGTTTGAGGGGGAGAGAGGGAGGGAAGAAGAAAGACATAAAGAGTGAGAAGTGGAGAGAGAGAGGGAGTGACACGGGAGAGATGGAGAGAGAGTGTATGTTTAGGGGTCAGATAAAGAGACAAATAAGGAGAGATCGAGACAAGGAGGAATAGAAGGAGGGAGAAGGAGAGAGGGAGGGATATATATATATATATATATATATATATAGAGAGAGAGAGAGAGAGAGAGAGAGAGAGAGAGAGAGAGAGACTGTGATAGTACTGGAGAGAGAGAGAGATGGGGGAAGAGAGATGGAGGTATGAGATAAAGGACGAGAGAGAGGAGAAGAGAGGGAGGGAGAGATGAGGAGAGAGGTATGGATAGAGATGGATTTGGAGGGTGGGAGAGGGTGAGAAGAAGAAAGACATAGAGAGTGAGAAGTGGAGAGAGACGGATTGATATGGGAGAGATGGAGAGAGAGTGTTTCTATGTTTGGGGGTGATATAAAGAGATAAAGAAGGAGATATGGAGAGAAGGGGGGAGAGAAGGAGAGAGGGAGGGATATAGTAATAGAGTTGGAGGGTGAAGAGAGAGAGAGAGAGAGAGAGAGAGAGAGAGATGTGGGAGAGAAAGGGAGATAGAGGAAGGAAGAGAAAGGATGGGAGAGAGTGGAGATAGGGCGGGAAATAGAGATGGAGTTGGAGGGGGAGAGAGAGGGAGGTAAGAAGAAAGACATAGAGAGAGAAAGGTGGAGAGAGAGAGGGAGTGATAAGGAATATGGAGTGACAAAGCGTTGGTGTTTGGGGGGGTGAGATAGGGAGACAAAAAAGTAGAGATGGAGGGATATATCTATATCTATCTATATATATATATATATATATATATATATATATATATATATGGAGTGGGGAGAGAGAGAAGAATATTTCTTGCACTAGATGCATTGATTTCAGTGTAGATAGTGATTTCTAATCCTATTGGATTGCTTACACTAGATGCATTTATTTCAATGTAGATGTTGATTTCTAATTATATTTGATTGCTTTCACTAGATGCATTGAATTCAATGTAGATTATTTCTAATCCTGTTTGATTGCTTGTACTAAATGCATTAATTTCAGTGTAGATGGTGATTTCTAATCCTATTTGATTTCTTGCACTAAATGCATTGATTTCAGTGTAGATGTAGGTTTCTAACCCTATTTTCTTACTTGCACTAGATGCATTGATTTGAGTGTAGATGTTGATTTCTATTCCTATTTGATTTCTTGCATTAGATGCATTGTTTTAAGTGTAAAAGTTGTTTTCTAATCATATTTGATTGCTTGCATTAGATGCATTGATTTTAGTGTAGATGTTGATTTCTGATATGATGTAATTGGATGTATGATGGTACATTAATTTTAAAATGATTGGATTAAGAGTGTGCATTGATTTCAATGTAAGCACAAAAATTTATTGACAATGTACATTTATTTTTGTGTTATAGTAATTCAACCTATTAATATTGGAGAGCAAGAGAGACAAGGTATTATGTTTACTATAACAACTCGAGCTAAATATTTAAATGGTTTACGACTTCAACTGTCCTTTTCATATAATTGATATGAAAAGATGAAAAAACTAACAAGGGTGACAATAAGAATAACAGAAGAATATAGTTTGAGATTGATCACAATGAAGGCTATTTGTAATTGACTGTATTCTTATTATTCACATTTTCTATCATTCAACACTATTATTGTCACTTTGCATTCAAAATTTTTATTTCATCATTTTTCATCATTAAAGTTATTAACAATATTTATCATCTGAACAAACTAAGGTAACTGAGTAAATTTAAAATTAAAATGACCAGGTTAATCTCAAACATATTTAACATGTTTAAAACGATTATGTTAATTAGATATCATTTTTGGGATTCAACTGCATTAAGTAAGACATTCATCTATGACCATTTCCATGAGAGGTAGTCGTAATTGACTAATTTCTCATAATTTTTGAATAGTCCAATTAGCACTCATTGCATCGGGTGATGCTCACAGGGGTGAAGAAGTGGGATTGAAACAAGTGAAATGAAGAAACCTACTAGGGTTTGGAGAGGAAAACATGTTGAGCGAGAAGAAGAAATATCGTTAGGGGAAGCAGCCTCGGAAAATAAAGACACCCTTTTCCTTTGATGTCAAAGGGGAAGAGAGAAAGAGGATGGAAGAGGAAGCATGATGAGAGGGGGAGCCTAGGTGTTGACATCAATGAAAAAGGGGGAGATTGTTGGAAGAAAGTTGTCATTGATGTCAAAGGGTGAATGGGCCATTGATACGATGCACTTGTTTGACAATATGCATGCAAAAAGTTAGTGAATCTGGAAGCAAGATTACTCCAGAGTGGTAGCCCTCGTCACGCCATTTCGTTTGATAGGTGGTATGCCTTGTGGGTCCTCTTGGTTGGAGAGATATTCAAGATTGAAGTTTGTTGCCCAAAATGATGGGTGTGTATCTAGTTCATGCCCCATGAAATCATGGTCTAATTGTTCATCATTGCCCCTTGGAGAAGATCTAATTTGTAAACAAATTTGCCCCAAGTCCAAGTGTCCAAGTAAGCCTTTAAAAGTGATATTATGAAAGACAATTTTTTTTTTAAGAAGTTTAAGCCTCCTCTTACAGGTCGGCTTGATAAAGGTTTTTAAATGGCAACCAACTTGTATTTCTTTTGTGGGTAGGTCGGCCCTAATTTAGCCCTCCCTCCAAATGTATAAATATGAGTAAACTGTGGGCATTTCAAGCAAGATATTTCGGTGCATCTGTGTACATAACATATTTGGAGCAGTCTGAGGTCTAAAGAAGAAGAAATCTTGTGATATGAAGAGCAATGATCAAGGCTAATGAAATGAGTATTTTTTAGATCTGAAGTAGGAGACCAAGCTCTCTATTGAGGCAGTTTTCTGAGTGCTAGACATATCTTTTTCTTTGCTTCCTGAGGTGTCTAAGGCAAAGATCCGAGTTCCTAGACAGATTCGATTTAGCCACATATTAGGGCTGAATTTGATCTTGAAGTAGACCGCAAAGAGGCAAAAGTTCGAGTCTGTAGCAAGCCATAGGAAGGCCAAATTATGAGCCTTTTGTAGGCCGCAGGACAGAGGCCAAAAATCGCCCTGATCTAGCCTCAAAAGGGTGCTTGTTTAGGCCGCAAATTAGTGCCTGTTTAGGCCGTAGAGGGATGCTTGTTAGGGTGCAAAGATAAGTCTGTTGAGACCTCAGAAGGAGGCTGAAGTAGGCCTGTTAGGCCATAGAGGAAAGACAAGTTCAAGGTTGCAAGAGGAAATTGATTTAGGTCTTCAGTGACACAGGAAAAAGATTGATACAAAGGTCTTTAATGTGAAAATTTCTGAGCACAGAAATCCTATTGCTAACTATTGATTTACTTTTCCTACTCGATTTATTTATAAAAGTTATTTAACTGAATATTCAGAAAAACTTCGAAGTAAACACAAATAATAGCCTACACAAATACATATCATTTACTGAACATCACGCACATATGACAAATGACACGAATTTTTCGGACATAGAGGAAAGACAAGTTCAAGGTTGCACGAGGAAACTGATTTAGGCCTGCACTCGCACAGGAAAAACATTGATTCAAAGTTCTTTAATGTGAAAATTTCTGAGCAGAGAAATCCTATCGCTAACTATTGATTTACTTCTCCTACTTGATTTATTTACAAAAGTTATTTAACTGAATATTCAGAAAAACTTCGAAGTAAACACAAATAGCAGCCTACACAAATACAGATCATTTACTGAACATCACGCACATATGACAAATGACACAAATTTTTCAGATAAATGTCCTCGGAAAAACGCAATGCAGGAAAACCGGTGTAGCATATATGAGGGTTTATTATTATTAAGCAGCAATTTCTGAGTACATCTAGGGTGCCATAAACTCGGCTCACCCAACAGAGAAAACCTCGACAAACAAAGAAAATGTGAGATATACCTCACTTTCGCAAGTCCCGGTTGATCTGGATGAGCAACTGGTGAAACACCAGCTGGCTCTGCGCAGCTATTGTGTCAGCCTACGTAGCCTTGGCTGAGGGACTGTGTCACCCTAGCTTTGCGTGGATCTGCTTCTCTCGGATCTCTGTTTCAGCCCTACTGGCTTAGAAACCCTTGCTTCCGGCAAAATTTCAGACTTCTAGTTTGAGACACTGCGCTGCACTTGTGTGGGCTTGGGTCACCCTCCCGAGGGACTACGTCACACCCTCTGATGGTTGCGTTGCCTCCAATGTGTCTCTGCTGCCCTTGCTCTGCGCTATACTCTTGGCTCTCCTGGCCAATCACTACATTTGCCCCTCACTGCAACTTCGAGTCACTCAGATCTGATCTTCGTTCGAGCACTGCTTTGTTAGAAGAATTTGATCTCTTAGACTCTGTGTGTGTCCTCCAACTGACCCTAAGCCCTTCCTTTATACTTTTCTCGTTGACACATCAACGGTCGTGATCTAATCTCTAATCAATGGTTAAGATTTAAAGAATGCTTGTTCCACGTCGCTTAGAACATTCTCATCACATGTGTAAATTAATTCACTTTAATTTTTTAATTTCCATAAGTTAAACTTAGGGTCCCCATTAAAAAATTTAATTATTTGAATAACTTTTACACCAGATGGAATTTCTCCAAACACTTTCTGCGTCTTGGAGATCTCATGTGTTCCAACCCCTCCAAAAAGTTTCGGAGCTAGAGCACATTCGATGCTACCCAAAATCTCAACACTTCCTCTTAGCGAGGAGTGTGCTCTAGCAATACTTCCACACTAAAGCATTGCCCTGATCTCTAGCATTGGTCTCCGTGCTGATGCATGGCCTGCTGCCCTTTATCCACTGCGCTGCTGTTCTATGTACTGCTGCCCATGTCACTGTCACTGACACTGCCACCTCTGTATTGCAACTCCCTCTCAAATTGCTGCATTGTGCTGCCAACTGCTGCACTGCAACTCAGTTGCTGAGAAGTAAGTAATTGAAGGACCACTACCTAACAACTGACAAGCAAGTCAGTCGGGCTGTATCTCAACATTGAAGCACCCTCGGTTGCTGCGCCGCACTGTCTCTCTAGAGCCACTGCGATGCTGCTGCTCTACACTGCGTAAACTCTGCCCTCCAACGTCCCAACATTGCCTCTGCTTCACTGTGCTCTTCTGCACCCACTGCTCCAGTCATCTTGCTACTGTCTTAAGGCTCCCATAGCTCATATGTGATACAAGAGTTTGGGCACCTCAAGGATCCTGCCTTCACCATCTGTAGATGCTCTATAGGTCGATATCACCGCACCTCTTCTCTCGAGGCACATGAGCACTCATGGCCACCTCATCCTCATTACCACTGTCCCCTCTAGCTGCTGCTGCCCTGGAATCAGAAGATTCCTTGTCCTTCATCTTAATACAAGTGCTGGCGAAGTGTCCAAGTTCACCACATCTAAAGCACCGGACCTTCGATTCTTCTTCTTCCCTTGTTGCCACTGTCCCTTTGATGCAAGGGCCGCATCCTCCTCCTCCTCCTCCTTCACTTTGCTACTTCCGCTGTTGAATTCCCTCTTGGTCATCCGTCGGATCTCCTATTGTCGAAGGACAGCACACATGTCACCACAATTAGGGAGTTGTGCTTTGCCCAAAATGCTTTGGACAAATGTCTCCCACTCATTAGTGACTGCATTCAGGGTAGTCCTTACCAAGAGCCCTTCATTCGAAGTTGCCGCCATGGCAATCAGCTGATCCCGGATAGTCTGCAATTTGGAGAGGAGTGGATCGATCACTTTCCCCTCCCTCATGCGTCTGGAACATCCTCATATGTTTCTCTAGAAGCATCTTTCGTTGGACGGAGCTACCTTGATACAACGTGGTCAAAGCTGTCCACACCTCATTTGTCGTCTTCTTCTTGGCAATGTATAGGACCACGTCATCCTTCACCTCGTCCATGATCAAGCGCTTTGTTCGCGCCTGATTCTCGTTGAAATTCTTAAGAGCGTCTGCATCGGTCGACATAGCTAAGACATTTTTCGCGTGGTCTCTGATGCGGTACACTTTCAAGACTGACAGGATTCTGGCCTTCCAGATCACGAAGTTGGACACACCGTCCAACCTATCCTGATCACGCGGTCCCTACGAGGCCATCTAGCTCAAAATTTGTCTAAGCGGGTACTCCTCTCCCTTCTACTGCTGCTACACTCAACATAAGACCGAATTTGGGTTTCTTGGCGATAGAAACCCTCTAGAGTAGTTGCTCCCTTTGACTACTGGTTTCCCTCCCATAAATCCTCTGCCAAATCTCATGAATCAGTCCTCTACGATCACCCTCCTGATCGAATCTTAGATTTCTTTGGCACAAATCTGCTGAGCGACTGTTCTCCTCCTGCTTTTGTCACCTTTGCTAGGCACTGTTCTGCACCGACAGAACCTATGCCACACCAGCAACTTCTGAAGATCAAAAACTACACTTCCAGCCTCGAAAAACTACACAACAACTCACCAACTCGGACTGCGTCACACTCCTGGTGCTGCATCAACCTCTTCTTGAGCAGACTAGCTCAACATCCTTCGCTGCGTCAACTCCTGCATGAGCAGACTGGCTCTATGTCACCTCTCTGGAGCTGTGTTAGCCTCTGCGTCACCCTTGCAGTGTTTGCTGTCCCTTTGGTGCTACGCTGCCTTCTTCCGGATCAATGCTGCTTTAACTGCCCTTCCTACAGCAAATATCTTCAGCCACTTTGCTAGTGGTTCAACTTGATCCGCAATGCCTTGATACCATGTGAAAATTTCTGAACACATAAATCCTATTGCTAACTATTGATTTACTTCTACTTGATTTATTTACACAAGTTATTTAACTGAATATTTAGAAAAACTTCGAAGTAAACACAAATAGCAATCTACACAAATATAGATCATTTTCTGAGCATCGCGCACATATGACAAATGCCAGTTTTTTCGGACAAATGTCCCCGGAAAAACCCAACGCGGGAAAACCAATGCAGCAGATATGAGGGTTTATTATTATTAAGCAGCAGTTTCTGAGTACATCTAGGGTGCTATACACTCGGCTCACCCAACAAAGAAAACCTCAGAAAACAGAGAAAATGTGAGATATACCTCACTCTCGCAAGTCCCGACTGATCCGGATGAGCAACTGGTGAAACCCTAGCTGACTCTCCGTAGCCTCTGTGTCAGCCTGCATAGCCTTTGCTGAGGGATTGCATCACCCTAGCTCTGCGTGGATTTGCTTCTCCCGGATCTCAGTTTCAGCCCTGTTGGCTCAGAAACCCTTGCTTCCGGCATAACTTCGGACTTCTGATTGGAGACACTGTGCTGCCCCTGCGTGGGCCTGCGTCACCCTCTTGAGGGATTGCATCACACCCTTTGATGGCTGTGCTGCCTCCACCGCATCTCTACTGCCCTTTCTCTACGCTGTACTCTTGGCCCTCCTGGCCAATCACTGCAACTCTGAGTCACTCAAATCTGATCTTCGTTCGAGCCTTGCTCTGTCAGAAGAATTCGATCTCTTAGACTCTGTGTGTGTCTGCCAACTGACCCCAAGCCCTTCCTTTATACTTTTCTCGTTGACACATCAATGACCGTGATCTAATCTCTAATCAACGGCTAAGATCCAAGAGTTTGGGCACCTCAAGGATCCTGCCTTCAACATCTGTAGTTGCTCTACAGATCGATATCACCCCACTTCTTCTCTCGAGGCACATGAGCACTCATGGCCACATCATCCTCACTACCACTGTCCCCTCTAGCTGTTGCTACCTTGGAATTAGAAGATTCCTTGTCCTTCCTCTTAGGACAAGTGTTGGCGAAGTGTCCAAGTTCGCCACATCTAAAGTACTAGACCTTTGATAGGTCCTTCTTCTTCTTCCCTTGCTGTCGCTGTTCCTTTGATGCAAGGGCCGCATCCTCCTCCTCGTCCTTCTTCACTTTGCTACTTCCACTTCTAAATTCCCTCTTGGTCATTTTCTGGATCTCCTCCTGTCGAAGGATAGCCCACATGTCACCCCAATTAGGGAGTTGTGCTCTGCCCAAAATGCTTTGGACAGAGGTCTCCCACTCATCAGTGATTGCATTAAGGGCAATCCTTACTAAGAGCCTTTCATCTGGAGTTGCTCCCATGCCAATCAGCTGATCCTGGATAGTCTGCAATTTGGAGAGGAATGGATCGATTTCTTCCCCCTTATGCATCTGGAACATCCTCATCTGGTTCTCTAGAAGCATCTTTCATTGGACGAAGCTACCTTGATACAACGTGGTCAAAGCTGTCGACACCTCATTTGCCGTCTTCTTCTCTACAATGTGCGGGGCCACGTGATCCGTCACCCCGTCCATGATCAAGTGCTTTGTTCGCACTTGATTCTCGTTGAACTTCTTCAGAGCATCTGCATAGGTCGACATAGCTAAGACATTTTCCACGTGGTCTCTGATGTCGTACTCCTCTAGTACTGACAGGATTCTGGCCTTCCAGATCACGAAGTTGGACACACCGTCCAACCCAGTGTTGATAATATCGGCAATATTTTGCGAAATATCGGAAATATCGCTATATTTTCAAGGAAACGATATTTCGGCCTAAATATCGCAATATTTTCAAATTATTGGCTAAATATCGCCAAATTTTGAAAATATTGGCTAATTTTTAAAAATATGAAAAAATGAGTTTTTATGCTTGCTGATATTTTTGCCGATATTGCTGATAAGATGTTTTTTGGACCCGCGCCGATATTTTGCCGATACCGATATTATCAACACTGGTCCAACCTATCATGATCACGCAGTCTGTACGGGGCCATCCAGCTCAAAATCTGTCGAAGCGGGTACTCCTCCCTTCTACTGCTGCTACACTCAACAGAAGACCGAATATGGGTTTCTTGGCAATAGAAACCCTCTAGAGTAGCTGCTCCCTCTGACAACTGATTTCCTTTCCGGAAATCCTTCACCAAATCCCCTGAATCAGTCCTCTATGATCACCCTCCTGATTGAATCTCATATTTCTTTGGCACAAATCTCCTGAGCGACTATTCTCCTCCTGCTTTTGCCACCTTTGCTAGGCATTGTTCTGCATCGACAAAACCTATGCCACACTAGCAACTTCTGAAGATCAGAAACTGCACTTCTAGTCCCGACAAACTGCACAATAACTCACCAACTCGGACTGCGTCACCCTCCTGTTGCTGCGTCAGCCTCTGAGTGAACACACTGGCTCTGCGTGACCTCTCTGGAGCTGTGGCAGCCTCTGCATGAGCAAACTGACTCTGCGTCACCCTTGTAGGGTTTGTTGTCCCTATGGTGCTGCGCTGCCTTCTTCCGGATCAGTGTTGCTTCAGCTTCCCTTCCTGCAACAAATATCTTCAGCGT
Organism: Pinus albicaulis; assembly: GCA_034641835.2. Classification (NCBI taxonomy): domain Eukaryota; kingdom Viridiplantae; phylum Streptophyta; class Pinopsida; order Pinales; family Pinaceae; genus Pinus; species Pinus albicaulis. The sequence goes on from CM076584.1 coordinate 58,207,246, forward strand.
CTTTGCTGATGGTTCAACTTGATCTGCAATGCTCTGATACCGTGTGAAAATTTCTGAGCACATAAATCCCACTGCTAACTTTGATTTACTTCTCCTACTTGATTTATTTACACAAGTTATTTAACTGAATATTTTTAAAAACTTCGAAGTAAACACAAATAGCAGCTTACAAAAATAAAGATCATTCACTGAACATCACGCACATATGACAAATGACACAGATTTTTCTGACAAGTGTCCCTGGAAAAACCCAATGTGGGAAAATCAGTGCAACAGATACGAGGGCTTATTATTATTAAGCAACAGTTTCTGAGTACATCTAAGGTGCCATAAACTTGGCTCACCCAAAAGAGAAAACCTCGATAAATAGAGAAAATGTGAGATATACCTCACTCTCGCAAGTCCTGGCTGATCCGGATGAGCAATTGGCGAAACCTTAGCTGGCTCTGTGCAGCTACTGCGTCAGCTTGTGTAGCCTTGGCTGAGGGACTACATCACCCTAGATCTGTGTGGATCTGCTTCTCCTGGATCTCGGTTTTAGCCCTGTTGGATCAGAAACCCTTGCTTCCGACAGAATTTCAGACTTCTGCTTGGAGACACTACGCTGTCCCTGCGTGGGCCTACGTTACCCTCCTGAGGGACTGCGTCACACCCTCTGATGCCTGTGCTTCCTCCACTGCGTCTCTGCTGCCCTTGCTCTGCGCTATACTCTTGGCCCTCCTGGTCAATTACTACATCTGCCCCTCACTGCAACTCTGAGTCACTTAGATCTGATCTTCATCCGAGCACTGCTCTGTCATAAGAATTCAATCTCTTAGACTCTGTGTGTGTCCTCTAACTGACCCGAAGCCCTTCCTTTATACTTTTCTCGTTGACACATCAACGACCGTGTTCTAATCTCTAATCAACAGCTAAGATTAAAAGAATGCTTGATCCACGTCACTTAGAACATTCTCATCACATGTGTAAATTAATTCACTTCAATTTTTTAATTTCCCTAAGTTAGACTTAGGGTCCCCATTAAAAAATTTAATTATTTGAATAACTTTTACACTAGATGGAATTTTCTCCAAAGGCTTTCTGGATCTTGGAGATCTCATGTGTTCCAGCTCCTCCACGTCACCTCTCTAGAGCTGCGTCAGCCTCTGCGTCACCCTTGCAGTGTTTGCTGTCCCTCTGGTGCTGCGCTGCCTTCTACCGGATCAATGCTGCTTCAGTTGCCCTTCCTGCAACAAATTTCTTCAGCCACTTTGCTAGGCTTGATCTGCAATTCTTTGATACCATGTGAAAATTTTTGAGCACAGAAATCCTACTGCTAACTATTGATTTACTTCTCCTACTTGATTTATGTACACAAATTATTTAACTGAATATTCAGAAAAACTTCGAAGTAAACACAAATAGCAGCATACACAAATATAGATCATTTACTGAGCATCGCACACATATGACAAATGACAGATTTTTCGGACATATGTCCGCTGTAAAACCCAATGAGGGAAAACCCGTGTAGTAAAAATGAGGGTTTATTATTATTAAGCAGCAGTTTCTGAGTACATCTAGGGTGCCATAAACTCGGCTCACCTAACAGAGAAAACCTTGGCAAACAGAGAAAATGTGAGATATACCTCACTCTCGCAAGTCCTGACTAATCCGGATGAGCAACTGGTGAAACCCTAGCTGGCTTTGCGCAGCCTCTGCATAGCCTTTGCTGAGGGACTGCGTCACCCTAGCTCTGCGTGGATCTGCTTCTCCCGGATCTCAGTTTTAGCCCTGCTGGCTCAGAAGCCCTTGCTTCCGACAAAACTTCGGACTTTTGCTTGGAGACACTGCACTGCCTCCACTGCGTCTCTATTGTCCTAGCTCTGCGCTGTACTCTTGGCCCTCTTGGCCAATCACTGCATCTACCCCTCACTGCAACTCTTAGTCACTCAGATCTGATCTTCGTCCGAGCACTGCTCTGTCAGAAGAATTCAATCTCTTAGACTGTGTATGTGTTTTCTCTTAGACTCTGTATTCGACTCCAAGCCCTTCCTTTATACTTTTCTCGTTGACACATCAACGACCATGATCTAATCTCTAATCAACGGCTAAGATTAAAAGAATGCTTGATCCACGTCACTTAGAACATTCTTATCATATGTGTAAATTAATTCACTTTAATTTTTTAATTTCCCTAAGTTAGACTTAGGGTCCCCATTAAAAAATTTAATTATTTGAATAACTTTTACACTAGATGGAATTTCTCCAAACGCTTTCTGGGTCTTGGAGATCTCATGTGTTCCAACTTCTCCACAAAGTTTCAGAGCTAGAGCACATCCGATGCTACCCCTAAATCTCAACACTCCCTCTTGGCGAGGAGTGTGCTCTAGCAGTACATCCACATTGAAGCATTGCCCTGATCTCTAGCATAGGTCTTGACACTGATGCTTGGCCTACTGCCCTTTATCCACTGACACTACCACCTTTGTATTGCAGCTCCCTCTCAAATTGCTGCATCGTGTTGCCAACTGCTGCATTGCAACTCAGTTGCTGAGAAGTAAGCAACTGAAGGACCACTACCCAACCATTGACAGACATGTAAGTCGGGCTGCATCTCATCACTGAAGCACCCTCGGCTGCTGCGTTGCGCTCTCTCTAGAGCCACTGCGTTGCTGTTGCTCTGCACCTGCTTCGCTGTGCTCTTCTGCACCCGCTACTCCAGTCATCTTGCTACTGTCTTAAGGCTCCCGTAGCTCGTATGTGATCCAAGAGTTTGGGCACCTCAAGGATCCTGCCTTCAACATCTGTAGCTACTCTATAGATCGATATCGCCCCACCTCTTCTCTCGAGGTACATGAGCACTCATGGCCACATCATCCTCACTACCACTCTCCCCTCTAGCTGTTGCTGCCTTGGAATAAGAAGATTCCTTGTCCTTCATCTTAATACAAGTACTGGTGAAGTGTCCAAGTTCGCCATATCTAAAGCACCAGACCTTCGATAGGTCCTTCTTCTTCTTCCCTTGCTGCTGCTGTCCCTTTGATGCAAGAGCTGCATCATCCTCCTCCTTCTTCTTCACTTTGCTACTTCCGCCGCTAAATTCCCTCTTGGTCATCTGCCGGATCTCCTCCTGTCGAAGGATAACCCACATGTCACCCAATTAGGGAGTTGTACTCTGCCCAAAATGATTTGGATAGAGGTCTCCTACTCATCAGTGACTGCATTCAAAGCAGTTCTTACCAAGAGCCCTTCATTCGGAGTTGCCCCCATTGCAATTAGTTGATCCCGGATAGTCTGCAACCTGGAGAGGAATGGATCAATCTCTTCCCCCTTATGCATCTGGAACATCCTCATCTGGTTCTCTAGAAGCATCTTCCGTTGGACGAAGCTACCTTGATACAACATGGTCAAAGTTTTCGACACCTCATTTGCTGTCTTCTTCTCGACAATGTGCGGGACCACGTGATCCTTCACCTCGTCCATGATCAAGTGCTTTGTCCGCGCCTGATTCTCGTTGAACTTCTTCAGAGCGTCCGCATCGGTCGGCACAACTAAGACATTTTCCGCGTGGTCTCTGATGCCGTGCTCCTCCAGGACTGACAGGTTTTCGGCCTTCTAGATCGCGAAGGTGGACACATCGTCCAACCCAGTGTCGATAATATCGGCGATATTTCGCGAAATATCAGAAAATATCACAATATTTTCAAGGAAATGATATTTTGCCCTGAAAGTATCGGCAAAATATCACGATATTTTCAAAATATCGGCTAAATATCGCCAAATTTTGAAAATATCGGCTAATTTTTAAAAATCTGAAAAAATGAGTTTTTATGCTTGCCGATATTGCCGATAAGATGTTTTCTGGACCCTCGCCGATATTTTGCCCATACCGATATCATCAACACTGGTCCAACCTATCCTGATCAGTCCGTACGGGGCCATCTAGCTCAAAATCTGTCGAAGCATTTACTCCTCTCTCTTCTACTACTGGTACACTCAACATAGGTCCAAATATGGGTTTCTTGGCAATAGAAACCCTCTAGAGTAGCTGCTCCCTCTGACAACTGATTTTCCTCTTGGAAATCCTTCGCCAAATCTACTGAATCAGTCCTCTACAATCACCCTCCTGATCGAATCTCAGATTTCTTTAGCACAAATCTACTGAGCGACTGTTCTCCTCCCGCTTTTGCCACCTTTGCGAGGCACTGTTCTACACTGACAGAACCTATGCCACACCTGCAACTTCTGAAGATTAGAAACTGCACTTCTAGTCCCGACAAACTGCACAACTCACCAACTCGGACTGCGTCACCCTCCTGGTGTTGCGTCAGCCTCTGCGTGAGCAGACTGGCTCAACATCCTTCTCCTGTTGTTGGGTCAGCCTTTGCGTGAAAAAACTTGCTCTGTATCACCTCTCTGGAGCTGTGGCAGCCTCTGCGTGAGCAGACTGACTCTGCATCACCCTTGTAGGGTTTGCTGTCCCTTTGGTGTTCCGCTGCCTTCTTCTGGATCAGTGCTGCTTCAGCTGCCCTTCCTGCAGCAAATATCTTCAACATCTTTGCTGATGGTTCAACTTGATCTACAATGCTCTGATGCCATGTGAAAATTTTTGAGCACATAAATCCTACTGCTAACTATTGATTTACTTCTCCTACTTGTTTTATTTACATAAGTTATTTAACGAAATATTTTGAAAAACTTCGAAGTAAACACAAATAGCAGCCTACACAAATAAAGATCATTTACTGAACATCACGCACATATGACAAATGACACAAATTTTTCGGACAAGTGTCCCCGGAAAAACCCAATGCGGCAAAACAGGTGCAACAGATATGAGCACTTATTATTATTAAGCAACAGTTTTTGAGTACATCTGAAGCTCAGCTCACCCAAAAGAGAAAACCTTGGCAAACAGAGAAAATGTGAGATATACCTCACTCTTGCAAATCCTCATTGATCCAGATGAGCAACTGGTGAAACCTCAACCGGCGTTGCGCAACCTTTGCGTAGCCTTGGCTGAGGGACTGCGTCACCCTAGCTCTGTGTGGATCTGCTTTTCCCAGATCTCGGTTTCAGCCCTGCTGGCTCAGAAACCCTTTCTTTTGGCATACTTTCAGACTTTTGCTTAGAGACACTGCACTGCCACTGTGTGGGCCTGCGTCACACCCTCTGATGCCTGCACTCCCTCCAATGCGTCTTTGCTGCGCCTGCTCCGCGCTGTACTCTTGGCCCTCCTGGCCAATCACTGCATCTGCCTCTCACTGCAACTCTGAGTCACTTAGATCTGAGCTTCGTCCGATCACTGCTTCGTCATAAGAATTCAATCTCTTAGACTCTGTGTGTGTCCTCCAACTGACTCCAAGCCCGCTCTTTATACTTTTCTCGTTGACACATCAACGACCGTGATCTAATCTCTAATCAACGGTTAAGATTAAAGGAATGCTTGATCCACGTCACTTGGAACAATCTCATCACATGTGTAAATTAATTCACTTTAATTTTTTAATTTCCATAAGTTAGTCTTAGGGTCCCCATTAAAAATTTTAATTATTTGAATAACTTTTACACCATATGGAATTTCTCCAAACACTTTCTGGGTCTTGGAGATCTCATGTGTTCCAGCACCTCCACAAAGTTTCGGAGCTAGAGCACATTCAATGCTACCCCAAAATCTCAACATTTAAGGGCTGATTAATGGCACAATTTTGGATCTGATTTAGCAACAGTCAAAAGAAGGTTGAAGGGCCTTGTCGGGCCATACTCCAAAGGCATAATTAATGAGCAGATTAAGGGCAATCTTAAAGACATATCTCTGATCAAGAACAATGTGCAAGGAACCTTAAAAACGGTGGTAGCTAGATCAATGAAATCCAGAACTCTTGCAATCAATGAAATCCAGACCTCTTGCAAATTAATGTGAAAGATTGAGGTACGAGCCTTTTGTTTACATGTTTGGTTCTGTACATTGCTAAAGGTGAATGTTTATCAAGTTCTAGTACAAAAAGAAAGTGGAAGTTAGTGTAAAAAGCAAGAGATTATGTAATTCTAGATTGCGTTTGAGGTAGTTAGAAGTTGGTCATAGGGCAGACCAAAGGCACATTGAATTTTGTTTGAGTCTTTGAGAAAACAACTTGAGGACGCGAATTTGCATAAGTTCACTGACGATGATATACTGTGACAACAGTTGATGAACAACAATGGTTGAGTAAGAGGACAATGACAAGATTGTATAATTGTTGAGTTTGTTCAGTGTTGTTGTAATTGGGTCACTATCGCTGATACAGGAGCCCAAAATTCTTGTTTTATTATTAAGGGTGGCAGGGTGGTGTTAGGTAAGGAAGTTATAGCTTTCTTCAGGAGGTTGTCGCCTCCTTCCAGTGGATGTTGGTAAACCAGGGGTTGTAGCTGCTTCCAGTAGTTGCTAGCAAAACGAAAAGTTGTAGCTTCCTTCAAGATATAAAATAAATTGTTAATATAAATCTTGTGTATCTTTGGTGTGATGTGATTGGTTAATGTTCTGTGATCTTTAAATTGTTGAAATTTATGAAAAATTGATTCACACTCCCTCTCAGTATTTTTAACAGGGTCTTTTCTTAGAATATAGATGTAAGTGTGTAGGTATTGTTCAATCCCCAAAATCCTTGGAATAATGTCTTGTACTAGGGTATAAGGGAAAGAGGTGTCTGTGTATGTTTAATTGGATAACTCTCCTAACATTTGAGGTGGTGGAGAGAAAATTCATTAGATGATTCATTCAAGAAGAATTGATTTGTACTATGCCTAACCACTTGAAAAGGGAAACTCACTGATGAGATGTTGTATTATGCCTGACTACTTGAAAAGGGAAACTCATTGATGAGATGTGGAAGAACTCATTTGCATGATGTAGTGTGAACTAGCTGAAGAAACGATACCATACCTTTGTATGGGTCTTGGAGAAGTAGGTGACTCCCTAGTGGAGGGTGTATGGATCCTCATGGCATCATAGATTTGGACTCATGATTGGTATTGCTATAGGCCTACACCTGCCTCTTGGTGCTCTTGCCAAATGGGAGCATTTGGAAAAAAAATATGATCATCTTGGTGTTGTTCGACTTGTGCGGTGTTTAGAGACTTTGGGGTTGAGGTTGAGGACCTCTTGCATGAATAATGTCAGGCATCTCTAGTTTGAGTATGGTAAGAAATTGGAAAGGGAATTCTATGACTTAAATGGACAAATATAATTGACCCTTGACTTCATATTAAATGGGGTTGAAGAATATGAAATGCTCCTTTGTCTCAATATCTCGAGGTTCTACAATGATCAAATCTTGGTATTACTATGAGATTTGGTGCATGACCTCCACTCGAAGTTAGTATGAGGCTACCGTGAACTTTCCTAAGGGAACCTTAAGAACATGCGTCCAAAGATCACACATGTATGCATCCATGAAGTGCTTTGCATAAGAAGCTAGCCTGAGATTCAACATGCTTCATGTTGATCCACGTTGCTTGGATGTATTGCATGTAGATGTCATCTATGGTGATCATTTAAGTCTTGTATAGTAGGCAAGAGATGGTAGGTTTATATTAAGAGTATTTGAAATGGGGAAAGCGGTCCATTGGAATACCAACTTTACTACAATAGGTGGGAAGTCCCACAAAAGGAAATATTGGCCATGCCTGTTGAGCTATTCAAAACAATGGCCTCTAAAGAATAATGAACAAGGTGAGGATAATTGTCTCAGTTAGTATCCAAGTCTATAAAACTAAAATGTAACGTAGAAGTGAGAGTAGCCTGGGATTCAACCATTGTAATCAAGAGCTTTCTAGTTGCATCTTAGTAGTATCTGAACTAGGGAAGGGGGTACATTGGAATACTGATTTAGGGGGTACATTGGAATACTGATTTATTGCAATAGGTGGGAAGACCCCCAATATTAAATAACGAGTATGCTTGCTGGGCTAATCAAAGTAATGGCCTTTGAAGAACAATAAGCGAGGTAAGGATATTGATATGAACCAATGTCCAAGTCGACAAAATTCTGTAGAAGTTGTGACTTTTCTACGACACTCAAGAATCAAGTTTGAGTCTAAGATCACGATCACAAACACATTCAAATACCACAATACAAGCACTTTACACGACGAAAAACATACAGTAGTGAATCAGTGTTGTGCACATGACAATTTTTAACCCACACCTTGTTATATTATAATTTAATACAACAATCTTAGTGCTCCGTACCAGGGATCATGGCCCTTACATACGACCTTGATATAAGACACAACTAGGGCTTGGAGTCAACAACTATGACTACCGATCTTTCCTTGAACAAAGTACACTTGACTTACTTGCCGAAGGAGCACTCTACTCGACCCTTTCGGTCCACATACCTTGAACACATTTGGCAGGTCCTTTGCCTCCTCTTCTGCTGATCACTGCAACTTTTGCACCTTTAGAATGCTTGCATCTTTAGATGACAATCTGTCACTTTCAGTATTCTAGCTGCATCTAGAATGACTGAACACAGGCTTACTAATCTGCCCATTAGCAGCCCTAATACTCCTCCAAGATGTCTGATCTTCGGGACTTCACAATCTACCCTCTTATCAACCATATGCCAACTTGCATCAGCTAAATTAGGGCTTGCCCAAATCTGCCTACTAACAGTGCATTGGCTACCCACTTGTCAACGTCCTAACTGCTCCAGAAAGCTAATCCTAGGGAACTTTAGACAATCCAGACAACAGTGACAAGACTGCCCTCTATCATTCTACTTAGGGCTTCCTAACAACCACTAACAATCCACATAGAATATTGTTCTTAGGCTGTCCTCTTCATCGCTTTGAGCAGGCATTTCTTCTCTTCAAGACATTCCCAACACATCTGCCCTACACGCATCTCTGTTCACATTAGGCGACACACTTGGTCCTTATTTCTCACTGAAATACCTGGGTAGACCATCTTAGGCATGCGAACTTAGTCACATATTCACATTACAACATAATGCCATCTTCTATGGGTCACAATCCTCTTGTTGATGCACAAATCTAGGCCTCTTAGGGACAGATCTTTACTGACTGATCTTGCATAGAAGAAGCCCTAAACTAGGGCATATAAACTACCATCCAAACCCTTGAACAATCCTCCCATCATCTAGCAAAGACTCCAAAGATACCAACCACTTAGCAGCCCATTTGTTGACCTAACAAGACTTTGGCCCTCATTCAGACCTTAGTCACAACAAAAGTCTGAGGCTCTTCTTTTCTCGGCATATTCTAGGCCTGTTACAACCCTCTTTTCGGCCCAAATTATCTCTCCTTACCTTCACTGTCCACAAAGACACTTGGGTGTCTAGTCCGCATCCAAACCTGGCCTAATAGCCTTCTTCGTTAGCCAACACAAGGCTTGGATCCTCTCTTGTAGATACAAATTTTCAACCACCTTTACTTCTTGCAGAACAAAGATAGAACAAGCCTCCTTTTAGGCTGAATCTTGGCTACCCAATCACATAAAGACTCCTCTCTAACTTGTTTGCATACAAACAGAGATAACCTCCTTCTACCTTAGACAAACTCGAATCAACAGATCTTCCTCTTGGCTACGATTTCCTTGAGGCTCCTCGCACTTGTCTTGAGATCTACTTGAGTTGTTGCACTTGGATGGTGATCAAATGAGGCACATTCCTTCATATAGTCTTTATGAGGGCAACTACTAGCCCTCAAGGGTCATGACATAAACCCTAGTTTTCTTCATGAAACCCCAACTAACATTAGAAATTAGATTTCTTTCATTTGATCTTGCCACATCATCAAACCCTTTGGTGCCACTTAGCCCTTCAAGGGCGCCCCTCTTGGTTTTGATGATTAAACAAATATTTCTTCACTTGGTTTCGTGCCCACAACTTTGGGTGCAAAATCTGCTACTTGGGTTCATTGCCCACAAAGCCCATGTGGCACAAAATTCTCCCCAACCTAGTACTTGAGGGTGTGGGAGTACCTCCCAAGCTACATAAATCAACAGAAGTGAGACTAGCTTGAACACAATCTTCAGTTGGAAGGGTTGGGCGCAAATGAGGTTGAAAGATTGCCCCATTGATGGGTTGAGTGATTGCCGTCTAACATATGTAAAAGGAGTAAGGTTTGAATTCTTTTTGTCATGGCCTAGTTAGTGTTATGTATATTTTATTAATTATTAGTTAAATATAGTTATCTTAGGTTTATTAATGTGGAAGGGCTTGATCAACGATCATGCCTTTTCGCCAAGGGACACCATAAGGCTATATTTAAAGCCTCGGTGATCCCCCATTGTAATCATCTTTCATTCTTTTATCAATAATAATATATACTTATAAAGTTTACCAGAGTTTTTACACTCCATTGGTATTAGAGCCATCGCTCTTTTGGATCTGTGTGATCATCAAATTAAAGAATTTCTAAGGAAATTGCAGAAATTTTTAAAACTAAGTGCATAATTGCTGAAGAATATAAGAAATTACAAGAAAATTCCAGAATTGCAGATTTTTTTTTTAAATCAAGTGCTTTGCGCAGTAACATTTGTTTTAAAAAAAAAAAAGGGAAGAAATTTTTAAAAGAGAGAAGAAAAGTTAACATAAAGGGGGGAATAAATTAAAAGGAAAAAAAAATATTTAAAAGAAAATAGTTTCAAAAGAAAAAGAAAAAGAAAAAGAAAAAGAAAAAGAGATATATATATAAAGAAGTACATATACGTACATATGAAGACAAATTAAAATTAAAAAGGAAAAAGAAATAAGGAAGAGTAATTGCTTGTGGTTTACAAGCTCGTGGTTTTGGAGCCCATGGGATTAAAACCCATTCCCCCTTTTCAAAACAACGTGACTTTTCAAAGTTAACAAAATTTTTTTCCCCATAATTATATATATATATAATTCAAATTAAAAAAAAAAATAAATAATAATTATTATATATAATAATAATAATAATAATAATAATAATAATAATTATTATTATTTAATTAAAAAAAAGAGGAAAAAAAAACTGGTAGAAAAATATTCACCACTGCATATGCGTTCAATGTCTTCATCAATGTCGATGGCCGAATTCCAGAAGAAATTGCTGGATCTTGAGAAGCAAATCAATAATAATTCAGATGACTTTGGAAAAAGATTAGTCGATCTTGAAGGTACAGTTGCAGGACACTCCAATGACATTAAAAAGCTTCAAGATACGACAAATCGGATCGAAAGACAAATTTGGCTAAACCATAGAGAGGCCATAGATAATCAAAATAAATCAATGCAGAAAATAAATGCCATGTTGAACAAGTTTAATATGTATATTTTATTAATTATTAGTTAGATATAGTTATCTTAGGTTTTATTAAGTGAAAGGGCATGATCAAAGATCATGCCTCTTCACCAAGGTACACCATGAGGCTATATTTAAAGCCTCGGTGATTCCCCATTGTAATCATATCTCATCATTTATCAATAATAATATTTACATATAAAGTTTACCAGAGTTTTTACACTCTATTGGTATCAGAGCCATCGCTCTTTGGGATCTGTGTGATCACCCAGAATTAAGGAATTACAAGAAAATTCTAGAATTGCAGATTTTTTTTAAAACCAAGTGCTTGTGGGCAACAACATTTGTTTTTTTTAAAAAAGAAGGAAGAAATATATATATATATATATATATATATATATATCAAAAGAGAGAAGAAAAGTCAACATAAACGGAGAAATAAATTAAAAAGAAGAAAAAAAAGAAAAAGAAAAAAGAGATATATATAAAGAAGTAAAAAGAAATAAGGAAGAGTAATTGCTTGTGGTTTACAAGCTCGTGGTAATTGCCCATGGTATTAAAACCCATTCACCATTTTCAAAACAAAGTGACTTTTAAAAACAATGTGACTTTTAAAGTTAACACTTTTTTTTCCCCATATATATATATATATATATAATTCAAATAATAAAATAATAATAATAATAATAATTATTATTATTTAAAATATATATATATATAAAATAATAATAATAATAATAATTATTATTATTATTATTTCAAAAAAAATTTAATTTAATTAATTAATTTAAAAAAAAGGGAAAAACTGGCAGAAAAATATTCCCCACCTCATACACGTTCAATGTCTTCATCAATGTCGATGGCCGAATTCCAGAAGAAATTGGTGGATCTTGAGAAACAAATCAATAATAATTCCAAAGAATTCGGAAAAAGATTAGTCGATCTTGAAGCTACAGTTGCAGAACACTCCAACGACATCAAAAAGGTTCATGATACGACAAATCGAATAGAAAGACAAATGTGGCTAAATCATCACGAGGCCACAGAAAAGCATAGCGAAGCAATGAACAAGATGACAGAGCATAGCGAAGCAATGAATAAGATGACATAAATCTTCAATATGCTAAATGATAAGATAGATAAGTTAAGTCAGACACAACCTCCAATATTCCCAAATTTCGAACATAATCAACTGAACAATTCAGCTACTTCAGATCATCATCATGAATATAACATGTTTGAAGAAGAGCAATTAAATGAGGTTGAATTGGAAATCAACTCACATGAAGGCTATAATGTTGAACCACCTAGAAGCTATGTCACACGGTTTGGGTTCGAATTCGAGTTCGGCAACGATTAAGTTCGATTCGAATTCGAATTTTCCGATGAGGTTCGTAATGAGGTTCGACATTAGGTTCGACTATATATATATATATATATTATATATATATATATATATATATATATATATATATGGCATAAAATAAAATAAATCAAAATAAATTAATAAATTATAAAACTATGAGTACGAATTTTGATTAGTAAAAGCACATGAATAACTTAATAACGAATTTTGATTAGTAAAAACTATGTATAACAAATTTTTATTAGTAAAATGGACTTTGTTAAATATAGAAATGATAATTTATGTTAAAAAACTCATAAAATTTATTAAAATCAAACTTCATGGAAAAAAAATCATAAAATTCACCTTTAGGTTCGATTAGGTTCGCCTTTAGGTTCGACATCAGGTTCGGCATCAGGTTCGGCATTAGGTTCGGCATTCAGGTTCGGCGAACCTGATCGAAATCGAAATTTTTTTTTAGCTTCGCCGAATTTCGAACCTCAAGCTTTAGGTTCGGCGAACCCTGTGACATAGCCTAGAAGTAGAGACTCTGAGATCAACCATGAAAATTATAGAGTTGAGAAACCAAGAGAAGAAAATGCAACTCAATCCACTAATAAAGCTAGTAATGCAGCAACAGAAGTTATTGAGAACGTTTATATAAATGAAAATCCAATGGCAGAAAAAGAAACAATGTTGGTATTCAACGTGACTGCTATCACAATTGCAACAACAGACATAGTCATTGAAAATGAAAGAAACCATGAAAATATAGATGCTTATAAACAACCAAATGTTTCATCCTCGGAATTGAAAGAAAAATGTGAAGAGACAAACACATTCGAAGCCACTGATACAGTGCCAGAAGCTGTTGAGGCCTTCGGTGTTGACGCAGATATGGTTGTTAAGAAGGAAGCATTTGATGATGAGGAGAAGTTGCATCGAACGATAATTGTTGGTAACTTACCTCTAAATCTAAAGAGAAATCACGAAAAATCACCAGAAGAACAAGGAATAGTTAGGAAACACGAAAAAGTCTTCCAAGACCTGCCAATAAAAATACCTCCTAATAAGGAACATGAACATCCAATAGAAGTCAAGAAAGGACCTGACCCTGTCAATATCAAATCTTGTCGCTATCCACATCACCAACAGATGGAGCTCGAGAAGATGCTTCACGATCTTTTTAAAATGTGGGAAGCAAGAGCCCACCGCTCAGGAAACCCAGGCGTTCGTCAACATTGTCCATCGTTACGTATGCTTTGAGGACAAAACATCTTTAAGAGAGGGGCAATGTTATGTATATTTTATTAATTATTAGTTAGATATAGTTATCTTAGGTTTTATTAAGTGAAAGGGCATGATCTTTGATCATGCCTCTTCACCAAGGGACACCATGAGGCTATATTTAAAGCCTCGGTGATTCCCCATTGTAATCATATCTCATCTTTTATCAATAATAATATTTACATATAAAGTTTACCAGAGTTTTTACACTCCATCAACATAACAACTCAGATGATTTAGAAAATTCAGATCATAATCATGACTATAACATGTTTGAAAAAGAGAAATTGAATGAGGTTGAATTGAAAATCAGCTCACATGAAAACTATAGTGTTGAACCACTTAGAAGTAGAGACTTTGAGATCAACCATGAAAATTATAGAGCTGAGAAACCAAGAGAACAAAATGCAACTCAATCCACTAATAAAGCCAGTAATGCAACAACAAAAGTTATTGAGAACGTTTATATAAATGAAAATCCAATGGCAAAAAAAGAAACAATGTTGGTATTTAACGTGACTGCTATCACAGATGCAACAACAGACATAGTCATTGCAAATGAAAGAAACTGTGAAAATACAGATGCTTATAAACAACAAAATGTTTCATCCCCGGAATTGAAAGAAAAATGTGAAGAGATAAACACATCCGAAGCCACTGATACAGTGCCAGAAGCTGTTGAGGCCTTCGGTGATGAAGCAGATATGGTTGTTAAGAAGGAAGCGTTTGATGATGAGGAGAAGTTGCATCGAACGATAATTGTTGGTAACTTACCTCTAAATCTAAAAAGGAATCACGAAAAATCACCAGAAGAACAAGGAATAGTTAGGAAACACGAAAAAGTCTTCCAAGACCTGCCAATAAAAATACCTCCTAATAAGGAACATGAACATCCAATAGAAGTCAAGAAAGGACCTGACCCTGTCAATATCAAATCTTGTCACTATTCTCATCACCAAAAGATTGAACTCGAGAAGATGCTCCACAATCTTTTTAAAATGTGGGAAGCAAGAGCCCGCGCTCGAGAAACCCAGGCATTCGTCAACGATGTCCTTCATTACGTATGCTTTGAGGACAAAGCATCTTTAAGAGAGGGGCAATGTTATGTATATTTTATTAATTATTAGTTAAATATAGTTATCTTAGGTTTATTAATGTGGAAGGGCATGATCAACGATCATGCTTCTTCGCCAAGGGACACCATAAGGCTATATTTAAAGCCTCAGTGATTCTCCATTGTAATCATCTTTCATCTTTTATCAATAATAATATAAAGTTTACCAGAGTTTTTACACTCTAGTTAGACTCTAGTAGACTAGGTCGCCAAAACTTTGAATCATATAGTATTGTGGGTCAAATGATGTTGTCCATGAGGAACACTGTGGATGATATGCCTTGGAAATGGTTTTGGAAGCATACTCTTTGGAGCAGCGTTAGGGAGTTGTGCCCCTTGTTGACCTAGGTTTTGAAGAACAATAAGCAAGGTGAGGATAACGATATGAACCAATGGAGAGGCTAAATCAAGCTAAAATGAGGCCTCGAGAATTGATCTCCTTTCCTTGGAAAAAGAAGTGATGGTTCAAGAGGACATTTTTTGACTTGTTATATATAGGCTTTTGAGGGGTATGAAATTATGAATTGCTATATTTCTTATGTGATTTCTCGGAAGATTTATAATTAAAATGCTATCTTTAGGCCAAATTGTCTCTTTGTGTAGGCTGACTTAATCTTTGCGCCATGACGATGTCTTGGAGGGTCTATTGACAAATACATTTTTTTTACAACATGCAACATGCCCAAAAGTGTCTTTCAAAATTCATACATGATAATGACTCAGTTGACTCATAGACTCAATGACAAGCCCTAAAAGCATTCAAACTTTGAATCATATATTATTGTGGGTCGAATGATGTTGTCCATGAGGAACACCTTGGATGATATGTCTTGGAAATGGTTTTGGAAGCATAGTCTTTGGAGCAGAGTTAACAAGTTGTGCCCCTTTTTGACCTAGGTTTTGAATAACAATAAGCAAGGTGAGGATAGCGATATGAACAAATGCAGAGGCTAAATCAAGCCAAAATGAGGCCTCGAGAATTGATCTCCTTTCCTTGGAAAAAGAAGCGATGGTTCAAGAGGACATTTTTTGACTTGTTATATATAGGTTTTTGAGTGGTATGAATTGCTATCTTTAGGCCGAATTGTCCCTTTATGTAGGCCGACTTAATCTTTGCCCCATGACGAGGTCTTGGAGGGTCTTTTGACTCAAATATTTTTTTTTTTACAATATGTGACATGCCCAAAAGGGTCTTTCAAAATTCATACATGAAAATGACTCAATTGACTTATAGACTCAATGACAAGCCCTAGAAGCACTCAATGAGTGCTTGAACTAAAATTAAATCTCCCTCGAGCATAAAACCCATGCCTCAAGAATAACAATAATAATTTTATTTTTCTCCATTTCATTAAATACATAAAATCATGATTACAAATGTCATTATGAAGACCGAACCTAGTTACATATTTCAACACTTTGGGCATGTTGTATCTTGTAAAGAAAATTTTTGTAAAGTCAAAAGTGTCATAAAGACCATCCAAGACCTTGTTAACAAGCAACAACAAGTCGACCTACATGAAAGAGCAAGTCGACCTCATGGAGGCAATTCGTACCCCTGGAAAACCTATATATAAGAAGGAACTCGACCTCATTTGGAAAAAAACAAATAGCAAGTTTGGTCTCTAGAAAAAAGAAGCATCAAGACCAAAAGAAAAGGAAGAAAATCATGGAAAGGAAGAAAAGAAGCAAGATCGAAATTTTGGATCTCTCTCTCTCTCTCTCTCTCTCTCTCTCTCTCTCTTGTGTTAGGGTTTTTAAAGTTGTTGGGCAAGTCGAACTTCGAAGTTGATAGGCAAGTCGAAGTTGTTGGGCAGGTCGAAGTTGCTATAAAAGTTGTTGGGGTCGAAGTGTTAATCAAGGTTGTCATTGATGTCAATATGACTTTGATTGAGATGTCAATATTCTTGAGATGCCTGGTTCCAGATGATGATGTCATAACTCATGGTTGATAACGATGCCATCAATGAAGATGTCAAGCCACTAATGAAGAAGTCTTGATTGAACAAGTCCTTGAACTAACTATAATGTTGCCGAGTGTCAATCATGCACCTTGATTGGTGATCTAGACCATAGTTGCCAATATACAAGCCTTTGGAGTGGAGGACTTTAATTGATGAAGTCATACATGTGATGATGTCATACTCTTGAAGAATGACCACAATTTCACATAATTGGAACACTGCTTTGGAGCTTTTGACAAATAAATGAAGGCTGCACTATGACATATCACTGCACTAGTATATGATGACATTGTTGATACATGATGCTACATGAATGCTGCACTCTTACATAATGACTCTATGATCCTATGATGACATTGATAACAATGAAGAAACCAAAGAATGAAGAAGCCATGCTGTCCCAAACATTCCTCATGCTGTCCCAAACTTTTTATGCATAAAATTTAAGGACAGTCACAAAGAAAAATATGTTTCACCATCTTAGAGGCACAATTTCTTTGTGAGACCTTCACCGTCCTTTAGAGCATAATTTTAGATTTCCAATGAGCCCTTATTTGTCCCGAAACTCCTAGTAGTTTGTGAGATATTGAATTTTTAAGTTTAGAAAAATATTTTTTTTTATCTAGCCGACCTACACTCTCGGCCTCCCTCCAAAAGACATGACACTTAGTTTACAGTGGAAAATCCACTATAAATATGGATTCGGTCTTCATTTTTTCATCATGATTTTTGTCAAAAAACACAGTGAAGAGTAATTACAGTTCAGAATACGTAACTTTAAAGAAAAGAAGCATGGAACTTAAGGAGTAAAGCATATGGTTGGATAGTTCTGGGTTATAAAACAAAGATTGGCACCTCCAGGCAACTGTATAATTCTCAGATTTGCTGTAATAGTTTCAGCCTGTTCTTAACATCTGTGAATATATTTGAAGGATTGGATTTGTGGAAATGTGCATAGATTTCCAGTGGCATAATCCGTGACATAAGTGCAGAAGCTTCAAAGAAATTCAAACTTGTGATGAAGCCACATGGACTTGTGATTCAGTGTTGATTCGGATCTATAATAATTATATTGATTTGTCCTCAAGTCCAATAATCGATGTTTGGTAAAGTTGTGCAGGTACAATACAAAAACAAATTTGAATTGGAATATACCTACTACACAGAAATCTGAGCAGTGAACAGATAGTTCAAGTTGTGGCTTTGAAGATCCAATAGGCATCTATTGAAACAACCCTCATAATTACAAGGTTCAGTCCCATATAAAGGCTTTGAAGTCTTTACAACTGGCTATGGTAAACTAAACACATAATTCTTGGATCTTGGACTGTCATTTGTGAAGCTACCTATAGGAGCTATGTTTTGTAGCTTGCAAGGGACTGTTACCATTGTAGTAGCCCAGATTTCTAGCTAAGGAAACATCACAGCTTAGCCTGTAGACGCTCTTCCTGTGGTAACCTATGTCATAAGGTTTGTCGAACTTTAACCTTGAGGTTCGAATTTTGGCGAACCTTAAAAAAAAGTTGAGATTAGGGGAACCTCATTGAACCTCATAACCATTGACCAAGACCATAACACAAAACTCATAATCTCATGTCACAACTCAAGCTTGTAATTTATCCTTGCAGTTTTCATCTCCGTGATAACATTTTTTATGTTTACTAATGTTGATTTTTTACTATTTTATCCCTATAATTCTATATATATATATATAGACGAACCTCATCCGAACCTCATCAAAAAATTCGAACTCAAATCGAACCTAATCATTGTCGAACCCGAACTTGAACACGGACCATGTGACATTGGTGGTAACTCGATTGATTAAAGAAGTCTTGCACTTGTTTGGAGGACATAATTACAACAATGGTTTTGAGCAGTGATTGAAATTATTGTAGACCCTTTTTGAAGGCTTTGTTAAGCCTTGTTGAATGAGCATTGATGACATAAGAAGTTTGGAGCATCTCTAGTACCGTTGAAGATCCCTTGAAGTCCAGTGTGTAGATATTGTGAAGACTTGATTTGAAAAGACTTGTGAAGACTTTGCTGAGCATACTTGAAGATTTAGAGCACAATTTGGAGAAGCCTTCATTTCTTGGACAAATTATTGAAGCAATCATGAGGCGACCTTGGAGAAATTATTTGGGTACGATGAAGAGCAGTGGTAACACCTTCTAAGAAGAAAAGGTTGTCATTGATGATGTGACGTGGAGACTAAGTGTGACAGGGCTCGTTGAAGAAGACTTTGGGAGCTGTGAAGAATAACCAAACATATTTTGACGAAGTGAAGTTGACAGTTGGAGCCTAAGAGGTTGGAGCTTCATAGAGACAAGGTCGGTGCCTTGGAAGATAGGGTTGGAGCCCTAGAGGATCGGTGTCCTCAAGAATCCAAGTTGGAGCCTGAACCAAAGAAGGGTTGGTGCCCTTGGGGTTGGAGGCTCTAAACGCAAGGTCAGAGCCCTAGAGGTCAGAGCCTCACAATAGTCCAAGTTGGTGCTTGGCAATAGGTTGGAGCCCAGAAGATTGATGATCGGTGTTTTCATCTAGGGTTGGAGCCCTACACCGATTGTACATATTTTATTGTATCTGTTTTATTGAAGAATATAATAAAAGCATTTATTCTTATTGTTCATTTTGTGTTCTAATTATAAGTGATCTAATTGGTAAAAATAACAATTGGAAAGAAATATTGATTCACCCCCCCTCTCAATGTTTCCAACGCGAAGTTGCTAGAGAAGTTGTTGGGGTCCAAGTTGTTGTTGGAAGGTCAAAGTTTGTTGCTGTAAGCTGTATAAGGAAAGCTCTCAAAGAAGGAAGGTTGACTTGGCCTTGGAGGGGTTTTTATCAAGGGTCTTAGGTATTGGAATTCGTCATTTGAAGATTCTATAAGAAGAGAAGAATTCTTTTGGGTTTTCATCTCAAGAGGAGAGGTTTTGGCCCTAGCTAGCTGGCCCTGGCTAGCAACTTACATTTTGTGTCCTCTTGTCTCTTTGATCTTGATTGTTTGGTAGCTGTTTGATGATATAAAACACAAGAAGCTAATAGAGTTAAAGAAGAAGCTAATCAAGTTAAGTAAAAAGACATCACAAGCAATTATCTAAGTCAGAGAAATGACCTAATTGAGCTGCCCCTAGATTTTCAACACTTTAGAGGATTAGGAGAAGAAATTAAAGATCCCTCGATAGTACAAAAAGTACTGAGATGCTTTCCTTGAGATATGATGCCAAGGAATCTGCCATAGAAGTATCCAAGGACTTGACCAAAATGACAATGGAAGAATTACATAACACTCTCACAACATATGAAATGCAAATAGATACAAAAGATGGATAGTCAAACATAGAAGCAACCTTTAAAAGCCACAAAGAAGACAAGAAATGAAGAACTCAAGCTAGAAGACACAGAAGGCGATGAATCAAATGTAGAAGAAGTAAATTTCATCAGGAAGCTCAAAAGAGGAACCAAAAAACACAGAGGTAAGTTATCTTTAAATGTTTCAATTGTGGGAAAATAAGTCATTATGTTAAGAGAAGTCCTTTTGGGAAAAAGAAAATCTCTCATAAGATAAATATATATTCTAAAGAAGATAGTAGTTCTTTAGATGAAAGTGATACAAAAGAAGGGGATGCAAGAGAAGTTCTCTTCATAAGCCAAGAAAATCAAGATAATGATCATGATGACGAAGAGGATGAAGAAGAACTAAATATGAGAATAGATCCTTTATGGGGACTTGGAAATGTTTCAGAGACCAAAAAGGAAGATGAAGATCTTAAAGAAAAATTGAAGAATAGTGAAAAAGAAAATGGCAAGCTCAGAAATAAAAACTAAGAATTGAGAAACCTACTTGAAAAGTGCGATGAAGAAAATATATCTTTAAAGGTACATCTTGAAGAAGCAAAAAAATGGGGGAAGTAATGAAGATCCAGATGAAAAAGGAGGAAAATTGTAAGAAGCTTGAAGAGGAAGTTGTGACATTGAGGGCTTAAGTTGATAAGCTCAATATGAACGTGAACAACTCACTAGTGTTGGATAACATTCTCAGTTGTCAAAGATCTCCAGGCGATAAAACATGTCTTGGCTATGAAGGTCTTGGCTATAAAGTAGACACGAGCTCCAAGGCTCCAAGGGAAGAAACTCTAAGGGAATTTAGAAATGCCGCTACTTCAAGAAGTTCTATTGATCAACAATGGATTGAACCCCCTCCAAGGCAAAAAACTTTAAAAGATCATCCTACTCTCCTAGGTATGATAACATTTTTTTGGTCATTGTTACTCTTGAAGAAAATTTGGACATAAAAAATCCATTTTAAAATCAATAGAAGATATAATTACGTAAGTAGGAATGATTATGGATTTGTAAGAAATGACCATAGATTAGGAACTGTTCATGGATCTACCAACATAAACTAAAATTCATTTGAACCATTAATGAATTAGAATATTGTATGCTACAAGTGCAATAATCTTGGTCACTAGGCATATGATTGCATGCTTTAAAATGCTCCTACCATAAAGACAAAGAAGCCAACTATGAAATGGTAAAGGAAAAAGAAGGAAGATTGCAATTTAGCATTGATTGCTGAAGACAAAGAAGATGAATGGTACATAGATAGTGGATTCTTGACACATATGATAGGAGATCAAAACAAATTTGTCAACATAAAAGGAAGAAGCGACAATGTTGCATTTGGAGATAGCTCCTCTGTCAAGATATCCTTGGAAAAGGTGTAGTAAATCTTGGAAGCAAACATATGAAAGCACAAAATATTTTGCTGGTTAAGGAATTTAAGCACATTCTTCTCAGTGTCGACAAAATGTGCGATCAAGGTTATTATCTGTTGTTCGACTCTCAGAAGTGCGAAATCAGAGAAGAAGACTCCGGAAGATTGATTGCAACAACCATAAGAAGACCAAACAACATATACATTCTAGACCAAGCAAAGCGAAAGAAAATTGCAGCCAAGCAAAAGAGTCATAAGGACAACAAAGAAGGAAAGGATAAGAAGACAAAAGTCTTGTTGAGTGCCATATTTTTAGGGGGAGCAGCCTCAAAGAAGTAAGTCACCCTTTGCCATTAATGTCAAAGGGGGAGAGAAAAGGAAGTGGAACTTGGAGACAAAGGAAGTGAAGCACGGAGATGGGGGAGCATGAGTGTTGACATCTATGACAAAGGGGTAGATTGGTGGAAGAAATTGTCAGTGATGTCAAAGGGTAAATGGGCCAACATTGGTTTGGTGATTTGCGTGCACGAATTAGTGAATTTGGATGCGAGGACCCTCTATATTGGTAGCCCTTGTCACACCAATTCGTTTGATAGGTGGCACGCCTTGTGGGTCCTCTTGGTTGGAGAGATATTGATACTTGAAGTTTGATGCCCCAAATGGATGGGTTTAGCACCAACATATTGCCCCACAAAATAATGACCTTAATGTTTCATTGTTGCCATAGAAGGTGCTCAAAATTGTGAGTTGAATTAGCCTAGGTTCTTATGCCCAAGTCAACCCTGAAAATGCTACTATAAAAGACAAAATTATAATTTTTTGAGATATCTAAGCCCCTTTTCTTGAAGTCGACTTCCCTCCTCAGGTCGACTTGTTTGGTGGCAAAAATCACAGGTTAGCTCTAGAAAATTTGTGTCTTTTCAAGGTTCAGGTTGGCCCCAAATTAGGCCTCTTCAATCTATATATATATTGCCTAGTCGTGGGAGCATAAAGGACAAAAAAATTGTCATCTCTGATCAAGAATTCGTGGAAGTTTCTGCAGGTAGAGAGCTTATTGAATATCTGGTAAAGAGGCCAAGCTGCTAAAGTTTTTGAGGTTAATCATTTAATTCTTCCTGGGGGCTATTCGATGGATAGATTATAGTATTCTTTGAGTGTAGGACAGACCTTCGTTAAAGACAAAGTTGTGCAAGATTAATTCGTTGTCTAAGGAAGAAGTTTCCTGAGGCCTAATTTGGCCTGCTTGAGGTCTATTTGATCTTGCACCTAAGGCCCATTTTAGACCTATACCTGAGGCTCATATTCACATCCTTTGTTGTACAGTCTTGGCCTTTCCTAAGACTTGTCTGAAGAAAGATCCACACTAATTAGAGGCTACTTCTGAGTTGGTTTGAGCTCTTTTGTGGCTGTGGGAATAATGATCCATTGAAGGATTGAATCCGTTTTAGCCTTGCAGACTTTTCAACGCTTGCATTGGAGTTGAAAGAAGGGATCTTGGGCCACAAACAAATGAGTAAATTAGGCTTGTTTTGAGGGCAGTCTTAAGGTCAAGTTTGACGCAACAACCTGAGGTTTATTAAAGACAGAATTGACAATATTTGATGTTTGATCATTGTTAAGGGCCAAAGTATGACTTGTATTGAGACTTGTTAAGCAACGATTTGAAGGAGAGGTTAAGAGCACTTTCAAAGGCAAATCACTTGTCACATTCTGATGCAAAGGCTGAGAAGGCACAACAGGCTTATTTTGTAATTAAGGTATGATTCCAAACAATATTCTTATTAATTATTCAACCCATATTTGAAGCAGATGGTGAAGTGTTGTGATAACACCTTTCGTAGCTTTCAAGAAGCACATTTGAGGTGTGTGATACCTTGATAGTTTTACTGAAGATATTGATTGATATATCATTGCATACAGTCTTTGATCCAAGGATGTATTGTTAGAGATTAACATGGTTTTTATTGTTGTAATTGGGTCATTCTCCCTAGTATGAGAGCCCAAAAGTTTTATTCTCTCCTTTATTGTTAAGGGTGGCAGGGTGGTGCTAGGGAAGGAAGTTGTAGCTTTCTTTAGGAGATTGTCGCCTTATTCCAGTGGGAGCTGGTAAACTTGGGGTTGTATCCCTTCCAGTTGTAGCTGGTAAATCTAGAAGTTGTAGGTTCCCCTTGTCATATATCTTTTGTTCCTTTGATTTGATGTTATTGGCTAATGCTTTTGATCCTATATTGTAAGAAAATGTGAAATATTGAAACAACCCCCCTCCCTCTCAGTATTTTCAATAGTTAAGGTTATGGTTTTGAAGTAAAGAAAGGGCTGAAGCCCAAGTGTTGTATTCTTTCTTTTATTGTTAAGGGTGGTAGGGTGGTGCTAGGGAAATAAGTTGTAGCTTCCTTCAAGAGGTTGTCTCCTCCTTCAAGTGGGAGCTGGTAAACTTGGGGTTGTATCCCTTCCAATTGTAGCTGGTAAATCTAGAAGTTGTAGCTACTTCTATATATATATATATATATATATATATATATATATATATATGTTGTAGGAAACGTGGGTCCCACCCTCGTTTCACCCAAAAAACGAAACGAAAACGCGTTTCTGCGTATCGTACGGCCTAGGAACGTGTTTCCGGTCATACTGGTATGTTTCCCGTACTCCAGGCCGTACTACCACGTTTCCTTCCACCTAAAGCGACTGAAGTTGTGTTTTTTATTTTTTTGGGTTTGCGTGTGTTTTAATTGTGTACTTTGTCTTTTGGATGCTTCTAGATGGCTTTCTAAACTTATAAAAAGACATTTCACCTCATTCCCTCATCACACGAATTGAGCAAGTCGTTTCACTTGGAGAAGGGGTGATTTTAGCAAGGAGAAAAGAGGAAGAGAGTAGTGCTTCAGCTAGGGCATTTTCACCAGTGAGCAAAGGAGATTTCAGCAGCAAGAGAAAGAGATTTCAAAAGTAGATTTGGAGTGCGAAGTTTTCAACTATGACATTTTTGGTTTTTGGCTCAGCTACAACCATATTTCTCTTGTTTTTTCTGGCATTTTGAGGTAGCTTCAGCTACACAAAATTAATTTGCGTAGGAGGCATTCATTTTCTTGTTTTTTTCCCATTGTTTCTTCTATTTTTTGAGGGTTTATGCTACCAAAATTATAAAAAACGTTTTTTATTTACAGATTTGTTTTTTTAATTTCTTTTGGCAACAATGACTTCCATCCAAGGTTCAAGTTCAAACCCCAAGGCCAACCCAAGGGCTAAATATTATCCTCTTTGGAGGCATGTTGAGAAGCTTCAAAGATGTGGAGGTGGTGGCTCATGAGAATAACGATGTAATCTTTGCAGTAATTCTTACAGGGGCTCTTACCCAAGAGTGAAGACACATCTTTTGCATGGAGGAGGACAGGGGATTGCAAGTTGCACGAAAACATCAGACCCTGTGGCAAGGAGGGAATATCAAAGAGAGCAAGATCAGGCGAATGGAATTAAAAGAAAGCATGATGATCTTAGTCAAGCTGCTACCAAAAATCCAGCAAACATTGAGCCAAGGATTGTAGTTGAAGCAAGGAAGAGGAGAGCGACTCAACAACTAGAACAACCACTATCCAAAGGGGCATCTGGTATAGTTCAAGATAGTAGAATTGCTAAATTGGTGAATGTGCAAGCAAGAGAAGAAGTTGATCTAGAGTGGCTAAGTGCATCTATGCATGTGGTATCCCATTCAATGTTGTTCGCTCTCCTTACTGGAAAGATATGATAAGGGTAGTTAATAAAGCTCCTCGAGGGTACAAGGGGCTCATCTATGAGAAAGTTAGGACTCAGCTTCTAAAAAATGAGAAGGATCTTGTGGTGGATGTCTTATCACTAATTCATTCTTTGTGGAGTAGCTTTGGGGTTACCATAGTCTCAGATGGATGGACAGATACAAGGCATAGACCATTGATAAATATCATTGCCACTTCACCCAAAGGAGCAATGTTTTAAAAGGCGGAAGACTGCTCGAGAGAGGTAAAAGACGCACAATTCATTGCTGATGTTATTATCAAATCTATTGAACAAGTAGGTCCTAAGAGGGTGGTGCAAGTTATCATGGATAATGCACTAGTATGCAAATCTGTAGGTTGGATTATTGAGGGGAGGTATGACCACATCTTTTGGACACCCTGCATTGTCCATAATATGAATCTGATCTTAGAGGAGTTCGACAATAAAGTCCAATGGATAAAGGAACACATAGGGGAAGCAAGGGAGATTGTTAAATTCATCACCAACCACCACCAGTCTCAAGCAATATTTCGAGAATACTCCAAATTGGAGTTGTTAAAAGTTGCTAAGACAAGATATGCCTCAAACCTCATAATGTTGCGCTGCCTTGTTGAGGTTAAGCAAGCATTAGTGTGTATGGTGGTGAGTCAACTTTGGGCTGAGTGGAGACAAGCATATTCAGAGCGAGGATATACAGTGTGTAGATTGTGCCTTGATGAGGATTGGTGGAGTAAGATAGATTTCTTGTTAATGTTCACAACCCTTGCATTTGAGCTTCTTCGGAATGCTGACACTGACCAACCTTTCTTAGGAGAGGTATATGATGGCATGGATTCCATGGTTGAGAAAACTATGGAAATCATTTCACAAGAGTCTCCACAACTTTTGTTTGTAGATGATCATTTTGCTGAATTAATCAAGAAAATCATTGTTGATAGGTGGAATAATTTCAACACTCCATTGCACACTTTAGCACATGCCTTGAACCCAAAATTTTATGATGAGGAGCTTATTGCTCAAAGCAATGGGAAGAGGAAGGTTA
Organism: Pinus albicaulis; assembly: GCA_034641835.2. NCBI lineage: Eukaryota > Viridiplantae > Streptophyta > Pinopsida > Pinales > Pinaceae > Pinus > Pinus albicaulis. Next base: position 58,233,727 of record CM076584.1, read on the forward strand.
AGGATAAAGAGGTGGCTAATGGGGTGACAAAAGCCCTTATGAGAATTTTTCCATCTCATCTACATAGGGAGGTGAAGGAAGAATTTGTCAGTTTTGCTGCAGGAATAGATGATTATTCAGATAAATCATCTTTGGAGGAGAGAAGCACCATGAATCCAGTTAGGTGGGTGATTTGTCATGGTGCAAATGGTGTACATTTGTAAACCCTTGCCATTCGTCTGCTTTCACAAGTGGCAAGCTTTTCATCAGCAGAAAGGAGTTGGAGCACCTATGGTTTTATTCATTCTGTGAAGCGCAACAGGTTGGGCTCATAGAAGGCAAAGGATCTTGTTTATGTGCACTCCAACCTTCGCCTTGCATCTTGTAGGGGTCCAAAATATGGCAATGGTCCTTCTAAAGAATGGGATGTGGATCCCGAAAATCCTGATTTGGATCTCTCTCTTGCTGCCTTAAATATTGAGGACTAGGATCATATAAGTGGAATTGGCCAAGTATCTTCTTCAGCTACACCATCCACTGCTGAGCATGCTTCTGCTGCTATATTTGATGAGGATTTCGATAATGAGTATTAGTCTTTTGACTTTATTGTACTTTGCAGCCTCATATATATAATAAACGCTGATTTCGAGACTTTGATATATAATAAAGGCTAGTTTTGGATATTCTGATATTGCTATTTTCATTGTGTCCGTTATCATTCACGAGTAAATGTGTTGTAACTTGTAATAGTTTATGCTTTGAATGTAATAAATTATAATTTATCATGTATGTTTTATGATTTCACATAACATTTCTTAAATGTCCTAAATTCTAATTAATATATATATATATATATATATATATATATATATATCGCGTTTCCCCTTTTTCAAAATTTGGGGAGGTCGCGTTTCGTATCGTTCCCCGTTTCGGAAACTCGTTTCCGTTTCCCCATTTCGTGCAACTATATAATTAGAATTTAGGACATTTAAGAAATGTATATAGTTGCACGAAACAGGGAAACATAAATGAGTTTTCGAAATGGAAACAAGTTTTCGAAACGGGGAACGATATGAAACGTGACCTCCCCAAATTTTGGAAAAGGGGAAACTCTATATATATATATATATATAAATTAATTAGAATTTAGGACATTTAAGAAATGTTATGTGAAATATATATATATATATATCTCTTATGTTCCTTTGATTTGATGTTATTGGTTAATGATTTTGATACTATATTGTAAGAAAAAGTGAAATATTGATTCAACACCCCTCAGTTTTTCTATATATATATATCTTGTGTTCCTTTGATTTGATGTTATTGGTTAATGATTTTGATACTATATTGTAAGAAAAAGTGAAATATTGATTCACCACCCCTCAATTTTTCCAATAGTGAAGGGTTTGGTTCTGAAGCAGAGACATGGTCGAAGCCCTAACGGAGGGCTGAAAGGCCTCAAGAATGCCTAGACGGATCGAGAAACTATAGCAGAAATTTGAAGTGGTTTAGATTAGTCCACAGTAGGGTTGAACCAAGCTAAAAAGCCTCTGAGATTAGAACAGTCAATTGTAAAGGGAGTTTAACGTTAGCTAAGGATTCCTACAATAGGTCGAGGGCTGGCATAAGGCTGATAGAAGGTGACAATTGCTGACTGTAAAGGCTGAGTAATGAGGCTACTTTAGAAAGGTGGATTGCTGAGTTGAATTGTTGAAGTCTGTTCATTAAAGAAGGATTGAACAACAAAGTTAAAGGCTGATGTATGCAGTAAAGTAAAGGACAAATTCACTGTGAGCAACTGGTAATAGAAGGTTATTAGAAGGACAACCAGGTGCATGAAGGGCAAGAGGACATAAAGGGATGGAAGCAAAGGATAGCTACAACAAGTAAGTCAAGTATTTGTTTTTTTTTGTTTGGGTAGATTGAAGGTCAAAGGGAGCAGACCTCAAGCCCTAGTTGTATACTAGTCTTGTATCAGCTTTCATAAAGGGGCGCGATCCATGGTACGGGAGCCCTATTAATTTCTTGTTGATGGACTAATAAGAAGTGTTTTGGGCCATTTATAAATCTGTGTACTTTATTGTTTCATTGTTGTTATATTTCCGTTGTGCATAGTTGTTTTGGTTGAACATTGCTAGTGTGTTTGTGTGCTAATTCTAGCCATAGACCAGACCAAGAGTGTAAGGAAAATTCAACACGTATTCAATGAAGGCGGTCTCACACATTAATAAGGTATCTTGGTACGAGGGGTTAGGGTAGTACCCTAGCATGCTCTCTCACCTTCAAAAGTATCGTTGCCCTCATGGTTAAAGGTGAGGAAATTGTTGTAGAATTGCTGTCAGTTTCCATGTGGCATTTGTTGGTTGCATATCTTTTTATTGGATTAATACTTCCTTGATCATGCATTGGCACAATTGTCACTTTCTGGTATCCAATACTGCTTCTGATTGCAACCAAATGGAACCCTCTTCATCATGTTTTGATAGGTTTATCTACACTTCACCATTTGATCCTACAACCTTCTTCAATTAAGACACATGAAAGACTGGATGATCTTGGATTGGACTGAGAGAGCCATTCTGTAGGCTACTTGAAAAATGCATTGTATGATTTGATAGGGACCATTGAAATTAGGAAATATCTTTGGGTGATGTCTCTTTATAAGGCCGTGGGCAAAGGAACACGTGATCTTGTTCGACTAAAGAACATTTGGATCTATGTTGATCAACTTGTTGTTCCATTTGATTTTATGCTATAACCAAGTTGTCCTTGAGGATACGCATAATGGCTTCTCTGGTGTGAAGCATTCTATCTATTGCATGAACCTTCGACGTGCTTGGTACATAGAATGCCATTAACAAGTGTTTTTGGCGATAAACTATTTCACATGGTGTCATTTCACTGGTTCCATGATAAGTGGTATTGTACCCACCATTTATCAAGGGGAAGCGATTGTGGCCACTAGAATAAAGAGTAAGATCCAAGTCGAAGATCCAAGCTGATGCTTGTATGGAGTACTTTGATTTAACATTAAATATGGCCAACTCTGATAGTCTTATGGTTGTCGACTCTGATACTCTTATGGTTCTTACACCCATGATGTTGATCTCACATGGTTTCTTGAGTATGTATAGATATTTGTTCCTTGGTACAACTACTATTCCTTGAGGGATTGTATGATGCTTCCCCAACACTTCAGAGAGGACGTCCAACCCCATTTAATGATGACTCAATAGACTTTGAGAGAGGACGTTGGATGCTTATTAAGGAGTGTTGACTTATGAGATGCCTTGACACAATTGATGATACCTCCACTTACCTCTAGGACCTTGGACATTGCCCTCCAAAGCTAGGACATTGCCTTGAGAGTGGATGTACCCTAGAGATGGCATGATGTCTTTAGGCTGGCATTATACCTAGTTGATGGATGTTGCCCTATTTTTGAGTATATTTAATGCGGACGATGGCATGCAACCCCTTTGGAGGGGATGGTACAACCTTTTCCATGATGACATCATGCCTTAACATTATGACGTCTGCTTCTTGATGTTTGGATTGATGATGTGGGCACCCTTATGGATGATGTTGGGTTGAGGAGACTTTGCTTGATGATTAGGCATCCATTTGACAAGGACACATGACATTTGGGATGAGCTGCACCCCTTGCAGCCATCCATTTGCACTTCTTATGGACATACACAACTTTTGGAGGATGATGTCACCCTTGGAGGACTTTTTTCTCACACATGTGGGTTATTTTGAGGCATAATGTTATGTTATATTGTAATTTTGGCTATCTTTGGGGTTGGTTTAGATACTTGGTCACTCATGTCTTGGATTACTGTTATTTTTGGGCTTCTTAAAGCCAAATTAGGGGAAATTGACCTACCTAGGCTTCTATAAATAGGAGGTCAATTCCTCCCATTTTTTATGGTCACACTTGGAGATTGACTTGCACTAGTAAATTGTTCTCTCTTGTGCGCACTATGGGGCACTAGTCTAGCGAATCTCCTTTGGATGATTTTTCATGGATGGTTGCTAAGTTGCACGAAACGGGGAAATGGAAACGAGTTTCCGAAACGGGCACGGGTACAAAACGTGATCCCCCCAAACGGGCACGAGTTTAACGTGGTAACACAATATATATATATATATATATATATATATATATATATATATATTAGAATTTAGGACATTTAATAAATGTTATGTGCAATCATAAAGAATACATGATAAATTATAATTTATTACATTTAAAGTTTAAACATTATGATTAAATTATCCAATGTTAAAGCACAAACTATAAGTCTCTAAATTTACATCACATTTACTCATGAATGATCACAAACACATAATGAAAATAGCAATATCGGAATATCCAAAATCAACCTTTATTATATATATGCGGCTGCAAGTATAATAAAGACTATGAGGATGCAAGTACTATAAATGCAAAAGACTAATACTCATTATCAGAATCCTCATAAAAAATAGCAGCAGAAGCATGCTCAACAATGGATGGTGTAGCTGAAGAAGATGATTGGCCAATTCCACTTCTATGCTCTAGGTCCTCAATATTCATGTCAGCAAGAGAGAGCTCCAAATCAGGACTTTCTGGATCCAAATCCCATTCGTTAGAAGGACCATGGCCATATTTTGGACCCCTACGAGATGCAAGGCGAAGGTTGGAGTGCACATAAACAAGATTCTCTTCCTTCTATGAGCTCAACCTGTTGCGCTTCACAGAATGAATAAAACCATAGGTGCTTCCATTCCTTTTTGCTGATGAGGAGCTTGCCACTTGTGAAAGGAAGCGAATGGAAAGGTTTTGCAAATGTACACCATTTGCTCCCTGACAAATCCACCACCTAACTGGATTCATGGTGCTTCTCTCCTCCAAAGATGATATATTTGAATAATCATGTATTCCTGTAGCAAAACTGACAAATTCTTCCTTCACCTCCCTATGTAGATGAGTTGGAAAAATTCTCATAAGGGTTTTTTTCACCCCATTAGCCACCTCTCTATCCTTATGGGGTGCCTTCCTCTTCCCATTTCTTTGAGCAATAAGCTCCTCATCATAAAATTTGGGGTTCAAAGCATGTGCTAAAGAGTGCAATGGAGTGTTGAAATTGTTCCACCTATCAACAATGATTTTCTTGACTAATTCAACAAAATGATCATCGACAAACAAAAGCTGCGGAGATTCTTGTGAAATGATTTCCATAGTTTTCTCAACCGTGGAGTCCATGCCATTATATACCTCTCCTAGGAAAGGTTGGTTAGTGCCAACATGCCGAAGAAGCTCAAATGCAGGGGTTGTGAACATTAGCAAGAAATCTATCTTGCTCCACCAATCCTCATTAAGGCACAATCTACGCACCGTATATCCCCGCTCTGAATCTTCTTGTCTCCACAAAGCCCAAACTTGACTCACCACCATAGAAACTAATGCTTGCTTAACCTCAACAAGGCGGCGCAACATTATGAAGTTTGAGGCATATCTTGTCTCAACAACTTTTAACAACTCCAATTTGTGATGAATTTAACAATCTCCCTTGCTTCCCCTGTGATTTCCTTTATCCATGGGACTTTATTGTCGATCTCCTCGAAGATCAGATTCAAATTATGGACAATGCAGGGTGTCCAAAAGATGTGGTCATGCCTCCCCTCAATAATTAAATCCGCAGCTTTGCAAACTGGTGCATTATACATGATAACTTGCACCACCCTCTTAGGACCTACTTGTTCAATAGATTTTATAATAACATCAACAATGAATTGTGCATCTTTTACTTCTCCTGGGCAGTCTTCTCCCTTTAAAAACATTGCTCCTTTTGGTGAAGTGGCAATGATATTTATCAATGGTCTGTGCCTTGTATCTGTCCATCCATTTGAGGCTATGGTAACTCCAAAGCTACTCCAGGAAGAACGAATTGGTGATAAGATATCCTCCACAAGAACCTTCTCATTTTTGAGAAGCTGTGTTCTAACTTTCTCATAGTTGGGCCTCTTGTACCCTTGAAGAGCTTTGTTAACTACCCTTATCATATCTTGCATAGATACCACATGCAAGATGCACCTAGCCACTCTGGAATCGACTTCTTCTCTTGCTTGCACATTCACCAATTTAGCAGTTCTGCTATCTTGAACTGTACCAGATGCCCCTCTGGATGGTGGTTGTTTTCGTTGTTGAGTGGCTCTCCTCTTCCTTACTTCAGCTACAATTCTTGGCTCAATGTTTGTTGGAGCTTTAGGAGTAGCTTGACTAAGCTCATCATGCCTTCTTTTAATTTCATCTGCCTGATCTTGCTCTCTTTGATATTCCCTCCTCACCAAACGGTCTATTGTCTTTATGCAACCTGCAATCCCTTATCCTCCTCCATGTAAAAGATGTGCCTTCACCCTTGGGTAAGAGCCCTTGTAAGAATTATTGCAAAGATTACATCGCCATATTCAGCCATTGGGTTGGACTTGGGGCTTGAACTTGAACCTTGGATGGAAGCCATTGCTGCAAAAAAAATTAAAAAAACAAATTTGTAATGAAAAAACGTTTTTCATAATTTTGGTAGCGTAAACCCTTGAAAAATAGAAGAAACAATGGGAAAAAACAAGAAAATGAATGCTTCTTATGCAAATTAATTTTGTGTAGCTGAAGCTACCCCAAAATGCTACAAAAGACAAGAGAAATATCACTGTAGTTGAGCCAAAAACCAAGGATGTCGTAGCTGGAAACTTTGCACTCCAAATCTACTTTTGAAATCTCTTTCTCTTGCTGCTGAAATCTCGTTTGCTCACTGGTGAAAACACCCTAGCCGAAGCACTACTCTCTTCCTCTTTTCTCCTTGCTAAAATCGCCCTTCTCCAAGTCAAACGACTTGCTTAATTCGTGTGATGAGGGAATGAGGCGAGAGTCTTTTTATAAGTTGAGAGAGCCATCTAGAAGCATCCAAAAGATACTTTCCATGATTAAAAAAATAATAAAACACACAGACCGAAAAGAAAAGCTAAAAAAACGAAGTTTAAACGCCGAAAACGAGCCCGTACGGCCTGGAACGTGTTTCTGTCTGTATTGGGCACGTTTCCCCAACGTGAAACGGCCAAGTACGGCCAAAACGCGTTTCCAGGCTGTACGGTACAGTGAAACACGTTTCTGTTTCGTTTCGGGGCTGAAACGGTCCTCTGGGCAACGTTTCCTGCAACTTAGGTTGGTTGTCTCTCTTGGATAATTATTGGTGATTCTTTTATGATATGGGATATGTTAGCGTAAGTTATCTTCTTCCATCTTTTCTTGTTGATGCACTGTGGTTCAATGAAAATTTCACCAGTGGTTTTTTTGAGATTTTATGGCTCTAAAATATCGTTGTACAAGATTTTCATCAAGTTTCTCTTGAGGTGACCTATCTTTACTCCTTTTCAATCTCCAAAGAAGATAGAAGGACATTAGGGTCAAATATTTGAGTAGTACAGGTTTCTCTTCCTTAATTTCTTTGAATCCATATCGATATCTTTTCTTCCAAAGATTTTCACTCATAGATTCCATTAGCCCTAGATTGAGAAAGTCACTAGCTTTATTGCTTATGCCAATCCTTTAAACTCTCTTTCTCTTTTTATGTATATGTGTGTGTAGGTTATGTTTTCTAGGGTAAGTTAGGTTTAGGTTACAACAAAATCATTTATTTTCCTTGGATATTATTTTGCTATTGTTAGGGCTTGTATGCATTTATTTGGAAAAGTAAAATATAAATTTTTGTGCATTTTTCTGCCATAAATGATGGCTGATGTCTAGGGTTTATTGTGCTGATATTTGTTTTCAACCATTGAAAATTGCTGTAATTATTTCCTTCATTTACTCCGTATTGAGCCCTAATTTTACACTTGCTTATCATAGATGTTGGGCCTTATTTCATTGCTGTTATAGACTATTTGCATGCTGTAAATTGCTAGTTAAAGCCCTAGTTTATAACAACCAAGTATAATTTCTGGATTGCATGTTTTTGGGAACTGGTTTGAGCCTCTATTGGATAACTTAACTGCCCTAGAATTGAGCCAGAGGAACCCTTGAACTCGTTCTGGGAAGTATGCCATAAATCACCCAAAATGCTAGTCATTGAATACTTATCCTTGGGTGAAATTTTGTTGTAGAACCCTTAGGGGGCATTTAGCTGAAGTCTAATTGGGTTACTTGATCCGTATGATCTACCAAGGAAGCTTTTCTTGTGGTGGTTTGTGTCCAATCACAAAAACAAGGGGAATTGTTGCTGAGGTAATAGTGGTAACTCTTCCATTGTTGCTTTCAATCTAGTTTGCTTGGTGAGGCTCTGCACTAAAGTCCTAGATTTTGCAGTAACAGGAGCAAACCCTTAGGTGTGTTCCATTTGAACTGGATGTTTTGTTTGTAAATGTCCTTGCTAAGTAGATTGTTTTAGTTCTACTTAAGCAGTAATAGATGGGTAAACCTGAATAGGTAAACCCTAGACAATGAAGTAGAGACTTATCCTATATAAGAGGAGAGGAAGAGCAATCACGCTGTAGCATGGAAGGTTGGTTAAATCACAAGCAGATGCTAAAACAAGATTTAGATCCCAGCCATATTGAGCAGCATTAAAGAAAAATGCTGAGCATGGTGATCTCTTCTGAAGATGGTCAATGATAAGAGGGCCACGTTGGACTATTTTGGGGGAAGCCAGGTGCTTCGTTGAAGCTTTCACAAATTTCATGGTTGATGAATCCCTAGTGGAAGAGAAACTTGGAGGTAATCATCTGTCTGTAAGATTTGAGCTGGAACCGAATGTGTGGCTGTCCTCCCAAACCTGTTGCCGTAGCTTGCATGTCTAGGTGGCCTCATGGCATATCTGTATGGTCTCCAGCTAGCTTGAGAAGGGGGCACCAGGTCACTGACCTAACATCATCAGTGCTAATCAGTGCATATCTGCGGGGTGCTAGATGCCTCTGCTAGCTGAAATAGGCTGAAAGAAAGATGCAGTCAATGTAGTAGATCTGGATTTGGAGGAATCTTGCAGGGCTTGGCATCCGAAGGTAAATAGTTTGACCTATTTTATGAACCAAATGGTTCATAACCTCTGATATTCATTTAAAAGAGTGCAAAACTCATCAATGTAATGTCAAATGATAAAAATATTATAAAATGCGATAGATATGAATGTGAGGAGTTGATCCAAACATTATAAAGTTGAATAAGATAAATATACCTTGAAAAGGCAGGTCAAACAAAAGGGTTGACCATTGGGAAGAGATGCTGATCAATATAACTAGATACATATTTATTAATAATGGAGTATGGTGACAGTTATCAAACTCACGGTTTCATCATAAATTTATATGAATTTAGTCTGTTGTAATCCTGTAAGAGAAGGGTTTCTAACAGTGCTAGGTGTGTCTTGAGTGCTAATTATATTCTATTTTCTTTCAGTACTATTACACCATTTGTTTGTTTACTGCTAAAATGTTTCTAAAACAATGAGAAATGGAAGCATATTTTTATAATAGCTTTCTACTGATTTACCTGCGTTATTTTCAGAGCAGCTGTCTTCCTCTAACCTACGTTGTGAATAAGTTTTAGTAATGCTGCACCAAATATGAATTTCATTAGCAGTAAAAGCTTAAATATACCCCACAAAAACTGTGTTCAATTTAGTCATGTTTGAAATGAAATGAAATGATATTTTAACGTCCACAAGTCTAAAAATAGTCTATGGGACTATGAGTTCCCTGTTTTTCGCCTTTTGCATTTCAGTCTTTTTCTTGTTCAATTTCATCAATATAACTAGATACATATTTATTAATAATGGAGTATGGTGACAGTTATCGAACTCACGGATTCATCATAACTTTATATGAATTTAGTCTGTTGTAATTACCTGTAACAGAAGGGTTTCTAACAGTGCTAAGTGTGTCTTGAGTGCTAATTATATTCTATTTTCTTTCAGTACTATTACACCATTTGTTTGTTTACTGCTAAAATGTTTCTAAAACAATGAGAAATGGAATCATATTTTTATAATAGCTTTCTACTGACTTACTTGCGTTATTTTCAGAGCAGCTGTCTTCCTCTAACCTAAGTTGTGAATAAGTTTTAGGAATGCTACACCAAATATGAATTTCATTATTTCATTAGCAGTAAAAGCTTAAATATACCCCACAAAAACTGTGTTCAATTTAGTCATGTTTGAAATGAAATGAAATGATATTTTAACGCCCACAAGACTAAAATTAGTCTATGGGACTATGAGTTCCCTGTTTTTCGCCTTTTGCATTTCAGTCTTTTCTTGTTCAACTTGATGATGAGCTGGCTCAACCTTCCAACAATCCCATCGCTGAAAAGACAATGCAAAGAAACCGATGCTAACATATTCCCATAACTTTCTCTGATGCATTTGAACGCATCACATCCCAAAATGAAATGTTTTTCCGATTCCACTACCTCAGACGTGCAAAATGTACACACCCGTTCTTCCCAAGCTTCTTTAGGTCTTTTCCACCGTCTTGTTTCACACCAAAGTTGATGCGAGTTGGTTCTTAATTGAGCAATAAGAACCTTTTCCCTCCATGGAATGTTAGCTCCAATGTACACTTTTTGTTGGAGATTATATGTAGGATTGAATTCTTCAGTGTAGTACTTATTCTTTCTATCGAATTCTTTTCCCCATACCTGTTTATGAAACTTCTCCATAGCAAAATTTTTTAGCTGCTTGGTATTTGTGGGACAAGCATTGAGGTAGATATTCCATTTTTGCATCCATGTGTAGTTTTGTCTCATCCATGTTTTCTTTCTTTCACTTGTCTTCCTTGAAGATAGCATTAGGCCATCTACCTACTCCCATTTGCTCAATTCTTTTTAGATATCTTATGAGCCGCACCATAGCAGTTGCTTCGATGGGATTTGTTCATGTTTCACTCAACATTATCTCATAAGGTACTGAACTTTTTATTTTGAACTTGCACATGATCAAGCGTTTTTGGATTTTCTCAATTTGCTTCCATTTTGAGATGGAGGTGCTGCTAGCCCACAATTCACACCCATATAGCATCATTGAACAAACTAGGAGTCCAAAAAGCTCTTCAATCGTTTTCCAATCCCATAACACTGCTCTACATCTGTTTGAAGAGCATATAATGCTTTCCACCCTCCTATGATTCTCTTCTTTCTGCAATCCTCCCAATTAAGTTTGTTGTTGAAATCAATCCTGAGGTATTTGTGCTCATTTACTTCTTCAAGAATATTTCCTTCAAAGAAGAACGTATGCCGACTCTGCTTCCTTTTATTAGAGAAAATCATTATTTTGGTCTTGCTAGTATTGACTTGCATCCCCTCTGCTCTACAAAAATGCTCAAGGGTATATAGGTGCATCCGCAATCCATTGGCCTATTTAGAAATCAATACAAGATCATCAACATATAAAAGAAGCTTTATCACAAACTCCCTCAACCAAACACCATCCCCACCTTGCAAATTTATCCACTCTTCCAGTTTATCAATATATATAAACCAAAAAGAGTAGGGGATAGAGTGCAACCTTGCTTGACTCCAATGTCACTTCTAAAGCTTTTTGAAATACCCACTGAGGTTCTAATTTTGACTTTCACCTCTTCATAAAGTCTATGGACAACACCTCTATAATGCAAAGGAATTTCAAATTCTTCCATTCTACGCCACAATTTATCTCTAGGGACTGTGCCAAATGCCTTTTTGAAGTCAACAAAACAGCAGAATACTTCTTCTTTACCCCCCCAAACCTTTTCAATAATGTGTCTCAACGTGATGCCATGATCCACTGTAGAATGCTTCGGCCTAAAACCCGCTTGTCTTTTCGCCCTCTTTTCTTTTACTTCTGCCCACTTAGTGATTCTGTTTTCTACCATGCTGCCGAAAAGCTTTGCAAACAAAGGATTGATCATAATGATTCTATAATTGGACGGATTATTAATGTCTCCAATTTTAAAAAGGGGTATTGTTAGGCTAGTTGTCCAGTCTCTTGGGAATCCTTATTGAATGATGATGTTGAATATTTCCATGATGTGCGGTGCAAGAGTGTTCATTCCCCATTTTAGATACTCTGCTTGAAGTTCAACCAAGTCTTTTGCCTTTCCTGTTTTCAGCTTCTTAATTCCAATCTCCACCTTCTGTAACGTGAAGAGCTTTGTAGTTGTATTGAGCCCCGAGGGAGGCTCAGCCTCTGATTCTTTCTCATAAAGTTGTCTTGCATATTCAAACCATTGATTGGCTGTAATATTATTTTCGATTCGATTCTTCCTTGGTTGAAGTTCCTGCCAGAAACGCTTTGGGTTATTCTTGCCTAGATATATTAACTCTTCTTTCCTTGTTTGCATGAACTCATCTTCTTTCCTTTTTAGTATCTGCTTTATTGTGATATTACTTTTCCCATATAGTTAATTTCAATAATAGTGGACCAACTTACTTTTTTATTTTCCGTACAATCAGTAAAGCTCTGGTGAATTTATTTTCTTATTTTAAAAGTTCAAGCCCACTATCATTGTGCATGAAAGATTTTCAACGTGTCAAATTTCTTTGGAAAAATTCTCTCACAAACAAGGAAATACCGATAAACTCACTGGGGATTGGTGTCTTCTTACACATTTGCCTGATGGATATAACTTGCTACTGTCTATTCTGGTTCAAATTTCAACACAGTAGATGCCTACAATTTCAACAGGCTATATTTGTTGCATGTCTTTTTGAGTTTTGAAACTCTCTAATATGATGATGATTTGTTTCTCAGGTTTAGTTCTGAACCTGACACATCTATGGGACTGGTGCAAAGAGAGGGGGGGCCTTGTGGTGTTCTTGCAGCAGTGCAGGTTTTGCATCCATTTATAATGTTCTATATAACTTTTATTGGGTGGAAAGCAATAGTTGTTATGTGTATATGTTTGCCTTCATTGATTTTGGTCAGTGTTATGTTGCGATAAAGGTTTCTTTGTTTTGAAAGAATAGAGTAATAATTTAGATGGTATGGTCAGGAATAACATACTGTAGCATTTGGGTCAACCAACAGTAAAGTGCTGGATGCCTTTGAAACTATATGTTTTAGAGTGGATTGTGTTAATGACATACTACAGCATATTTTTTGGCTTGGTAGGCTAAATGCATCCATTGGTGTGTTATAAGAAGTCATACTCATCATTTTTCCACACCATAACATCGTATTACAAAAAAAACTCAATGCACACGGTCTTGATCTCACATGGAAAGCTAATGTCTTCGATGTTGAGAAGTGTAGTGTGAGCTAGTGTCTAAAATTCCATAAAAAAAAATATACTCTACACATTATAATAAAAAATATACTCTACACATTATAGGCATCTACTCCAGATTAGTCGCACAAAATTCCATAACACATGAATCTAAATTTCATTAATTTAATCATTATCTATTACATGGTGCATCGGCGGGTCTAATTCATCCCATTGACCGCCTCTTTTTAATTCCCAAAGACTACAATTTATAGAGGAAATTCAAATATTGCAGATCATTTCAAGATCCATGATCTTTTCCATAAAGCTCTCAACATGATCCTCTCCACAAAGCTCTCAACATGGATTTTTTTTCACAAAACTCTCGATGAATTTGTAAGATCTCTCATGCATATAGTTTTTCAATCTTTTTAACACTTCCCTTTCCTTTTGATGTGCTTTTCTCATTTCCGCCTTCTATAAGTGGTTCTTGCTGATTTTTCAGAGGATGGGTTGATGCTCCTGCATCACCTCTCAAAACCATTAGGATCTAATTCTTGTAATTGCCTTTCAAGATAATAGGTAGAACCTTCATCTTTCTTGTCACACATGGAAGCTAATGTCTTCGATGTTGAGAAGTGCAGTGTGAGCAAGAACTTCTTGCATAAGTTTCAATGTCAACATGTAGGAAGTAGTTTGAGACATTTCATTGGTGATCTCTTAAAAAAATTGGTCACTAATTCTATTTCACTTAGTATAAAGTGAATTATGTTATGTTTTTCAATTGAGTCTAATGAAATGCATTTAATGCTATAATGGCCTAGATTAAATTTAAACTCAATCATACATCTCAAATTATATTAGGGTTTCAAAAAAATTCCAGATAAGATAACATAGAGAGGTATTATTTATAGTTGAATAGTTGAGTAGGTTGAGTGACTAGAGGAGAGAAAGCAACACACAATAGGTAGAGGATTGACTTGCAATTATTCAATAGGTTGAAATGGCTCTAGTGTAGTCATACAATTTCATGGATCCATACAATAGATCTGTAGTATGGATATGTACAATGACAATATAATAGTCGTATAGGCCATATAATTGCTATCATTCTTTTATGTGCATGCTATGCAACTTAGTGTGAGGTAATTTCAATAATCATGCCCTTGTTTTAACTTGTGAAGGTTTACTTGTAAGCTTTGATTAAGGAATAAAAACCTAATTTTAAAGTAGGAATTACTTGTGAATGTGTGAAAATGTTTTATGCTTCTCCTATTCATGTTTTCAACTATTTTGTGCTTAATGCTATGATCTGAAATCAATTTTTGAGCTAGATTAAATTTCACGGTTTATCTATCTAATTGAGATCACAATGACAACAATCACCTAGGATTGGAAATTTTTCATATGGTATCGGAGTTTCTCTTTGATTGAGATTCTCAAGGATGTGTAATAGTAAATCAAATACCAAAAGCATGGTTTGATACTTGAGGGTTTCAATATTCAGTTTAAGTACATATTTTTAGATTTGGTGGGAGTTTGTGCAATGGATATCTAGAAATGGGATCAGCTAGCCTCAAATTTGAGCACATATAGGATGAGTGCCTCAAATTTCTTAGCTTGGAAAGTTGGGGTTATAATGTTGTTGGAAGAGAATGATCTTTGGGACATAATAAAAAATGGTGTTGGATGCCCCCTCCAACCGTTCATCCTTCCTATGCGATTTATCTTGAATGGAGTGAAGGATATGATGTGATCCCTCATCTTTCCATGAAGAAATCATCCAGGGAAATGTGGGTGGCTCTACCAAGCTATATCAAATCAATAATGCAAACATAATAATGTTGCTGAAGGAGATGCTGAGAAGCACCAAGATGTCTATGTTAGATACAATTGCTACATATCTCACTAGGAT
Source organism: Pinus albicaulis (assembly GCA_034641835.2). NCBI lineage: Eukaryota > Viridiplantae > Streptophyta > Pinopsida > Pinales > Pinaceae > Pinus > Pinus albicaulis. Next base: position 58,248,839 of record CM076584.1, read on the forward strand.
CACATAGGTCCAAGACGAGTTCGTTGCAATTGCGGAGAAAGTGTCAGATCAAGAGATGGTGAGGATAGCCTTGATTGGATTTCCCAAGCCATGGGCATCCTTTGTCAAGGGGATCATAACACAGGAGAATCTAACTAATTAGGAGAGGTTATGGGATGACTTCATTTGGGAGGAGATTTGAGAGGTCTCTTCATGAGAGCCAGTCTGACGATGATGACGAGAACGTTGTCATTGCCAGTAATGTAGGGAAGGGCGAGGGGAAGTAGAGCACGTGAGGAAAGAGTACCTCGGGAATTGGAGAGAAGGACACGACGAAAGTAAAGTGTTTTGCATGTCACAAATTTGGCCACTATGTAGGTCAATGTTCAAAGTTCAAACAAAAGGAAGGGCAAGGGGATGAATCAGGTAGTAGTTTCAGCAGATACATAGATGAGTGAATTTGCCAATAAATTCGAGAAGGAATTCTCACATGTATCTTGCCTTTCTGTTACAATAGCCAAGGTTGCGTGGGTCATGAAAAATGGCGATTCTTGTCACATGACGAGATCACGTGATTTGTTCACTTGTATTTCAAAGGCAAACTCAGAGCTACATGTGGAGCTTGGCAACAATGCTAGGTGTGGGGTCGACTATATCCAATTTTAGATAGAGTTAGGGGAGCCTTTGGAGTGACGAAGGTATTGCTTGTTTGAAGACCGGCAAAGAACCTTCTAGCAATCTTCGCCATGGAGGACAAGGGGTATGAGGTGTTCTTTAGGGATGGACAAATAATTTCCAAGTTGAGAGTTTTCAGTTCGAACACAGGCTGAGTGATTGGGAGGAGAGAAGGGAACCTATATATGTTGAGGGGTTAGCCAGTACAAGCATTGGTTCATGAATGCATAACTTGTGTGAGTTATGCAACATTTACATGACAAGCCTTACCTATTTTTTGAGAGATTATCACTGGTCTTCCAGAGCTCAGCATGGAGCAATAGGGTGTTTGCAAAGCGCTTGCTTTGGGCAAGTATGCCATGATCACTTTCCCAAGTAGTGATTGCAGGTCGATCTAGTACTGGTGATGTGTGTGGTTCTATGTTAGTGGGGTCCTTGTGTGGGTAGAACTATTATGTAACCTTTGTAAATGATTGTTCTAGGAGGATGTCGGTCTACAACTTCATGAAGGCTAGGGATGAGGTCTTCTGTCAATTTTAGGATTTCAAAGCTCTTGTGGAGAACTAGGCAAGGAGGAAGGTCAAAGTCCTTATATTAGACAATGGGGGTGAGTATACCTCTAATCAATTCAATGACTTTTGTAGAGAGACAAGCTTCAAGCAAGAGTTGATAGTCCTTACAACCTGCAACAAAATGGGGTTGTTGAAAGGAAAAATAGGGCCATTGTCGGGGTTGCTAGAGCCATGATTTATGATTAGGATGTACTGATGTTCCTGTAGCTAGAAGCATGTAATACAACAATATATATTCAGAGCAAGAGTTCTCACAAGGTCTTGGCGGACAAGACTCTCGAGGAGGTTTTGACAGTAATGAAACTAGAAGTGGGGCATTCTTTTATCTTTGGTTGTCTTCTGTATATCCATGTTGTTGAGATTTTGGGGTGTTGGGGTAACATCGGATGTGCTCGAGCTCCCAAACTTCGTGGAGGGACTAAAGTACATAACATCTCCAAGACCCAGAAAACGTTTTAGGAAATTCCATCTGGTTTAAGAGATTTAATTAATCTTTTTAATTAAGGACCCTAAGTCTAACTTGGGAAAATTAAAAGATTAAAGTTTATTAAATTAAACATGTGATGAGAATGACTTGAGTGACGTGGATCAAGCTTCTTCTAATCTTAGTCGTCGATTGAAGATTAGATCACGACTGTTGATGTTTCAACGAGAAAGGTATGAGAAGAGGGCTTGGGGTCAGTTGGATAACACACACAGTGGCAAAGTATTGAAACTAAGCTGGAATTCTAGGGCGTGGGTTACTAAGAATTTCAAAAGTGTTTCAGCTGCAGCGAGGGGCAGTCCCAGGCCGAGAGTGCAACTAGGGCAGAGAAGCAACAGACCAGAGCAACACAAAGGATGTAGCAGCTACGCAGAGCAGCCATAGCCCAGCAGGTGCAACACAGAGGCAGCAAGAGGCCAGGAGGGCTGTGACAATGCTAGGAAGGATGACGCAGTATCAGGAGGACTAATGCAGTCCCAAGAGGACTAATGCAGGCTAGTAGCGCTGACGCAGAGGGCTTTAGAGAAATGCTGGGTTTCTAGAGGCCAAAAAAGGCTGAGTTCTGTAAATCCCGTTTGAGGGTGTGTATCAGTCAATTTTCTGTCTCCAGAACAGAGTTATAGCTGCAATTTTCTTTATTTCTTTGTCGGGTTAACCAGTTTGGTGCCCAGATCTGTTGTACTTAGATTCTGTTTAATAATAAAAACCCTCTAGCAGCTAGAAGATCGGTTTTCCCGCATTGGGTTTTTTCAGGGATAGTTGTCTAGAAAATCCTTGTGTGTCACTTTGTCATTGTGCGTGTTATTCAGTTTAGATCTACATGTGTAGGCTGTTAATGTATTTACTTCGATGTTAATGCTAAAGATTTCAGATTAATAACTTAATGTAAGTAGGAGAAGTAAATAAAAAATTTAACAAAAGGGTTTTTGTTTAAGCATATTCAAAAGTTTTCACACATGTACCATAAGGGAAGAGGACAAAGTTGGAGCCCTCAAGATTGAAGGGCATTTTTTATTGGTGACAGTGAGACTTCCAAGGCATATAGGGTGTACTTTCCATTGTAGAGGAAGAGTGTGGTGAGCAGGGATGTGATATTTGAGGAGCATAGGGTCTTGAGGAAGTCACATGATATAGTACCAATCGTGACAGATTATTGGGAGTGAGAGGCTCCAAAGTTTGAGGGGCCAACAACACTAGGAATATGTTCTCAGTTTTCAAGTCAGGAGTAGGAGGCCAACTTCTACTTTTGTCAAGAGGAGCAGGAGGCCAACTTCTACTTTTGTCAAGAGGAGCAGGAGGCCAACTTCTACTTCCATCAGGAGGAGGCTGATATGGTTGAATCATAATGTTAGGGATGATGAGGAGCATGTGGAGGCTCCTAGTAGCACTGTTAGAGTGCAGAGGCACACTCCACCATGGCATCTCTCCAAACCTGCTAGCCTGCAACATCCATATAACTGTTATGCTCAAAGTCAATGAACAATGATGTGTGGGACATTGTGTTGAGGTTGGAGTGGAAATCAAATGTTAGTTCGAAATGGATCTTCAGGAGGAGTAGGAGGCCAACTTCTACTTCTGTTAGGCGGAGGAGCAGGAGGCCAACTTCTACTTCTGTCACGAGGAAGTTGATATGGTTGAATCATAATGTTAGGGATGATGAGTAGCATGTGGAGGCTCCTAGTAGCATTTTCAGAGAGCAATGGCATACTCCACCATGGCATCTCTCCAAACCAGCTAGCCTGTAACATCCATATAATTGTTATGCTGAAAGTCAATGAACAGTGATGTGTGGGTCATTGTGTTGAGGTTGGAGTGGAAATCAAATGTTTGTTCGAAATGAATCTTCAGGATCCATCATGTTGCTGATGGCAACATCAATGTGTATAAGGCTAGGTTCGTGGTGAGACAATTTTCCTGGAAGGAGGGAGTGGATTATGAGGAGACATTTGCTCCAATTGTTATATACATATTAGACCTCTATTAGGCTATTATGTCTATTGGCTTAGAGATGGGTTGGAGGATACATATAGATATATTTGAGGACAACGATCCTTAATGGAGTGATTGAGGGGGAGGTATATATTGAGTAGCCGCAACTCTTTGAGGTGCATGGGAGAGATTCTCATGTATGCAAGTTAAAGAAGGCTTTGTGTGGTCTCAAAAGGCACCTAGGGCATGGTAATCGAGGATTGATGGGGATCTACTATGCATGAGCTTCACTAGGGGTGAGGTGGATCCTAACCTAAGGCTGTACCATATACTAGTTGGTGATGATCTACTCATTTCGGTACTATGTGGATGGTCTCTTTCTTACAAGGTCGGAGAAGCTCATAGAAATGTACAAGCGAGATCTTGTAATAGAGTTCGAGGTATAGCAGGAGATGGGCGAGATTTTCTTGGGATAGATGTTTGTAGTTGAGATCTTAAAGAGATTCAAGATGGAGGATTGCAGACGACCAATGTTGCCATTACCAATTTGAGAAAGCTGAATGTTTTTGAATCAGAATTGGTGGATCCCACATTGTACAGGTAGCTGATAGGTTCTTGTGGATACACAAAGTCAGTTTATGGTGGAGCCGAGGAAGGTTCCTTGGGTGGAAGCAAAGCATATGCTCAGGTATCTTCGAGGTAAAATGTAGGATGGACTCAGGTTAGGAGTGATGGAGTGCAGTTAGTGTGCTATATAGAGTCCAAACTCAAACTGGGCATGCAATGGAATGGACAAGAAGAGAACCTCTAGGTTTTGTTTAAGTTTGGGTTAAACAATGATCTCATTGTTTAGTAAGGAAGAATTTCCCATGTCACTTAGTTCGACAGAGGTAGAGTATATGGTAGCTAGTTAGGTGAGTTGTGAGGCCATTTGGCTTCACAAGATGCTCACACACCCAAAGGGTGATTTGGTCTCGAGTTGTATTTGACGATGATCCATAATGACAATAAGAGTTGCATCAAGCTCTTAGAGAATTCAATGTTTCATGACAGGTCCAATCATAGAGAGATTAGGTATCACTTCATAAGAGACAGGGTCTAGTGGGGAGATGTGAAGCTTAAGTACATATCGATGGATGAGCATGTTGCAGATATTCTCACTAACCCCTTGGTGAAGGGGAAGTTTACTTTCTACATATATAAAATGGGGGTGGTGCATGTTGAAAATTTGGTAGCTATGGTCGGTATTTTCATTGGCAAAATGGAGAAAATTTGATTTTTGTATGTTGACTAGGCCAGTGCACGCGATGAATGGGTTTGACACCAAGGTCAAAACCCTCCTCCTAAACCACATAAATAAGAGTTTGTTGACCCTAATTTGGCATCACAACACACCACATCATTCGATTTGAAATCACAAGAAGAGGTTCACACGTGCGAAGGAGATAAGGAGAGTATTTGTTCTGCATTGACCAACCTTCTATTCTGCTGTTTGACCAACATTGACTTGGGAGAGTTTGCTTCTGTTTGAACGAGATTTTGACTATGTGAAGAGGCTCGAAATTGAAGTGGTTTGTTGACCTTGTTTGATTGAAGTTTTGCTCTTGTTCTAGCTCGTTGACCACAAGTCAACTTAGTCGTTTGATAGAGAATTGTAGTGGTTCGTTGACTATGGTTTTTATCGAATTTTGGCCCTCTGTTCTAAACTACCTTAGGCCAAAATTCGGCTTCTCTATTGCGGACTTGTTTTTAACCAACATTAACTGTAATCTCTCTCCTTTGATTGGTTTGACTTGAAAAAATTGAGGTCAGGAAATTGGAATCTTGTTGGAATATTTTGATTTACATTTTGATGAACTAAATTTTCTCTCAAAAGGAAAGATTGTTGGGTTTTGGCTTGGCTACTTGCTTAAATATTGGTGTCTCTTGCCTAAATATTGCTCTATTGATTAAAGTGAATGGTTGAATTTTTTTATGTATAACTCCTTAATGATTGGAATGCTATAAGAAGATTGATTATATCATTGGAAGTAGTTATCAATTTGAAAAATTGTACTAGTCTTGATGGCACTAGAAAATCAACAGTGAATAACACCTTCCTTGCTAGGAGGGAGTGTTGATTTTATTTGCTCATATAGGTGCTTTTGCATAGGCCCGATGTCTAGCATGCAAAAGATGTTATATTGCCTCTTTAGGTGCTTAGTTGAGAGATGTAAGTGATTATTATGTTTTTTGCCTAAGTTTAACTTAGGAAATGTACATTAATTAGTTAATTAATCAATGTTGACTATTAAGCCAAGTTTCTAATGATAAATAATTAAATTATTTAAGTGACTTAGATTTAATCTCTATTGTTGATCTAAGTGGGTTATGAATTAATCTTAGCCATCCATCACTTTGGAGATTGGGGGTTAGGGATTTAGCTCAAGTTGAAATTATAAAATAAGCATAAGGAAGAGGTGAAAGACAAATTGTGATTGAGAGAGTGATCTTCTCAAGGAGTGAGAGACTTGAGGATTGAAGAGAAGGATAAGCTGTGCAACAAGGAATTTTTAGGAGTGAAATTTAGGGAAGTGGAGCTTTTGGAGAAGGAGGCCGAGTTGTTTGAGAAAGAGGTTAATTTTTTTGGAGTAGGCAGAAGCTAGTGAAGAGAAGTCCACTTTTTCCAGCCATGTTTGCGTAGACGAGGGAGATCGAGTTTCCTAGTGTGCAAGGGTTGAATAGGTGGAGAAAAAAGAGGCTAATTTTTGCAGGCGACGAAGATGAGATTTCCAAGGCCGATTTTTCCAATGACGCTGAATTTCCAGAGGGTCAAATTTCTCTTGTCGATGAAATTCAAGTGGATTGAAATCCAAGTTTTGATTGTGCTGTATTTTTTATGTGTTTTTCCTCATTAGATTCAATGAATTTTTTGTTCTAAATATATTTGATAATTCACTTTGGATGGTTAACAACTTCTTCATGCACCCCACTTTTGCTATGTCATTAAGCATGAGGTCTAGTTATTGTGCAATACATGGGTTCCAACATATGGTTGGGCATTTTTCTTCCAATAACCTATTATCAACAAAATTGGTAGACACATTATTAGTTTTGCTCTATACGACATTCTCCACTTCCACCTCCACAACCTACTCATACAAAGGATGGCTACGATAAGCCTAACAAGCTCCTTGTCCCCTATGTTTCTCCTTATTAGGTTGAAAACTAATGTGTGTTGTAAATGTATTTGGAAAGATGCACAACCATCTTTAAAATCTCTAGTTTGCTTATATTCTGAAGCATGAGGTCTAGGTAATTTGTAGTGCATGGGTTGAACAATGTCAATGTGCATATTTGCTCCAACAAACTGCTAATTTTTGTAGCATTAGATGGTGTTATAGTCTTGACAATTATCAGAGAGTCTAAGAAACACTAGTACTCTATAACCCAGAAAAGGTTTCAAGAAAATCCACCTAGAGGTGCCTTAATTAAGTTAATTAATCAGTAATTAAATTTTTCCGAAGTTTAACTTAGGGAAAATGATTAACTAACAAGAATTAATTGAGGAAGGTGAGATTTCTCTAGAAGCTCACACAAATCGACTAGGAAATAATCTCATTTATTGATTAAGATTTAATCTTGGCAGTTGGAGTCCCACAGTGAGACTATAAGAAGTCGTCTATGGGTAGATGGAGAAACACACTTGAGATCGATTTCCTTGGGCAATTCAATTTTGCAGAGAGTAGTAGTAGTTGCCGGAAGAGTTCGAGCCAGAGTAGGGAAGCAGCGATAGAGAGGGGCAGAGATAGTGAGTCCGAAGGAAGTTTTCCAGATCTAGAGAGTAGCTTGCAGAGATAGCCATAGAGAGGCTGACGTAGGGGTTGCACAAAAGTGACAAGAGGGCAATTCGATTTTGTTGGAGAGAAGCTCGTTTTTAGTTCCATAGGTCAGGAAGATTTCCCAGAGTGTCAGAGAGAGTTTCTTAGTCAGCATCAGACAGGATGGTTTGAGGAGCAACTGTTCCAGGCAGTGCGTATTCCAATTCTGTGCTAGGGTGACGTAGGGTCTGTGCAGGCCAGCTTGAACTTTGGACAACTCACTTGGAGTTGGCAGCAAAGCCCGGATTGGTTGTGGGTGTGAGGAAAATTCCTCACAATCCTTTTGCTAGTATTTTTCTCTGTAGGATTGCCAGTTTTTGGCATCCAGCTGTACTCAGAATTTCTCATTGCTACTTAATAATAAAAACCCTCATCCGCTGCACCGATTTTCCCACATTGGGTTTTTCCGGGGATTTTTGTCCAAAAATAACTGTCATATTTTTGTGTGTGTGCCAGTACTTTCTCAGATTCCAGTTTATCTTCTGCAATATTTTTTCATTTGTGAAGATTGCAGTATGATTAATTCGATGTTGCCATAGCAATAAATTGCTAAATTAATTAACAGTTAGAAGAGTTAATTCCAGTTGCTGCAATATAATTTGAGTGGTGAAATTTTCACATGGTATGAGAGCGATTTTGAGTGTTAGAACCACCGACTGTTGCCACAACAACTCAACACCCCATATCGTTGACTCTTGGCCCTCGATCGACAACATCCACCCTTCTCCACGACCACAATGCTTGCAAGCACCTTACGCCCTCGAACCGCCCATCAAGCCTCCACAACACTTCCAAGAGCCACCTTTCACAACTGGTCTTTCACTGTCTCAACAGTTAGCCGCTTGATCGATTTACAGGGTAGTCCATTTGCCACAGTATTGCCGCAAGCCATAATTGCTGTCAACACTACAACATCGCCACGAACGAGCCACCCACAATCGTCGCCGGCCACTCCAGCCGCATTCACAACTGTTGCAATTGGCCTCTCTGTCCATATTTTGTCACCCTCGAAGACCGACGTTATGTAGTTGTCGAGCTGTAATAGAAAAATAAAATGTCAACACATTAGTCATTGAAATTGTTGAGCGTGTAGGTCACCATAAAATAAGTCTAGTTGTGGATGCCCTTCGCTATCATATGGTAAAGCAATTTGTGAGTTGTATCTAAACATCCACGAGTCGTATCTCTTAATCACACCTTTTAAGTTTGAAGGAGTTAAAAAACATCATAATAAAAAATGGGGGGGATATATAGATATATAAATAAAGAGGGTACATTTAAAGTTGTTACGTTTATATATGAATATATAAAATGTTTTAAAGTTAAATTTTATATACAAGGGAAAGACTAAGTTTCAAGACAAGTGAAAAATCAGATTTGAGTTTTTTTGGGTGTTAATTAAATTAAGTGAAACGAATTTGTTTTAAAAGTTTTTATTAGAAGGGTATTAATTAAAAAGAAGTGAAGTTTATATATATATATATATAAGTACAATTATAAGGGAAAAAAAAGAGTATTATAAAAATAATACTTAAAATTATACAAATTAAAAAGAATTAAGTGAAATATTTGAGTTAAAATAAATCAAGACGAGTAAAAAGAGGAAAAAACGAAATTATTGACTAATAATATTGCTTTTAGTACAAGCAATGATAAAAATCATTTAAATATTAATTTTGCGAATCAACTGTTAATTTCAGATGTGAATGTAGGCGAAACAACAATTTTTTTTGGAAAAAAATATGAAATTATTGATTTACAAATAACAGTAGATCATTATGAGTACATATACCAATTTTGTGTTGTAAAAATGTATGACATAGAGGTTGACATAATTGTTGGTCAACCTTAGTTTCATGTTAAACAAGAAACAAAATTTGATGTTTTCTTATAAGGGAAAGATGATCACATTTCGAGACATGACAATGAATTCAAAATCAATACTGTTCTCATCAGAAGACTTTAAAAATGTTATGGAATTAATACCTCAAAGGAATCAAAACTCAATATCGGAGAAGCAAAAAGAGCTTGAGGAGGCCATATCCAATAAAAACGAAGAAAATTCTTGTTTAAAAGATCATATCCAGAAACTACTTGCACAAGTCAAAAAGTGTAAAACTAAGAAGCACAAGTTAGAACAAGAAAAATAAAGTTTTGACAAGAAATTCAACGAAAGTCTCTTAGAGAAAGAAGAAGAAAATTTCTGCTTAAAAGACCTTAAGAAAAAAATTATTAGAACAAATCAAGTGTTTAAAAAACAAGAAGCTTGAATGCCAAATTAAAGTTGACTCAGAAAATGAAGAATTATATGTCTCAAAAATCATAACCAAAATCTGCTCAAATAGATTAAAAAACTTATGGATGATAAGAAATCATTGACGAATAGGTTCGAAGAAATTGTCACAAACGAAGCATCAAAATCACTAGATGTAGTAGTCCAAGTTGGAGAAGGAGAAACAAACACCAATTCCACTAATCTCACAATTTAGGGAAATCCAAATCCTATTGAAGTGAAGATGCATGCAAAAGTTGTAGTTCAAACGATGGACATTCCGAATTATGATTCAGTCACCAACTCAACAACATCGCCTGAAGGAAATTAGGAAACAACCACTAACATGATAAGAGAAAGTCCAACTAGAGGAATTATTTATTGACATCGGAATCACAAGAGCAGAGTTTCCAATCAATCTACGTACTAGTATCACTCAGAACATAAACAACAAATTTATGTTCCTAAGAATACTGAAGTTTGCAGAATACAGTCCTGCGATAACTATTCATCACAATTTTCAGAGATCAGAAGATTCCACAAAAGATTAATCTAGGATGGTCTGATCCGTTCTCAGTACGACAATTTTGTCTATCACTCAGAGTATCATATCGTCTTGTATCAGCGAAGATGAAAAGTTCAGAGACGAGAATATATTCTCAATAAGCTTTGAGGACAAAGCTTCTTGAAGAGAGAGACAATGTTGTGAATATAATTCATATAAAAATAATAAATATAAGTATCAAATAATAATAAATAATAATTAAATAACTAATGGTTAGTTAGTTAGTAGTGAAGAGGCATGTCTTGGAAGCATGACCAATCATGAAAGGGTACTTGCCTAGGGTATATAAGCGGGCCCTTATTCTCAATTGTAATCATCTTACATCAATTCAACATACAATATTCAATATATAGTTACATGTCTTCCAATGGACATTTATGTCTTTGAAGTATTTTAAAGAATTTCGTTGCGTATACGACTTTTGGTTGTTACAGTGCCTAGCCAGACAATGCGAATTGCTGGGCAGTTCACTTTTAAAGTGCAGGATTGGCAGAAAGATTCGACTTGCTTGAGTGAGTGATTCTAGCAGGCATCAACTCAGTAATTTTTGCTGAGCAGATTCCTTGTGTGGGCGGAAAAGGGTTTTGTAGCAGTTGCTAGAGCAGAATTAATGCCAGGTGGAAGAGAAAGTGCACACACATTGGGGATTTCTCTCAGAAGGTTTCTAGTTTACAAATCTGATTTTCCAGTTGCAGTCAACAATAGTTGCAAGCATATTTTTTCACTCTAGAAGGGAGTGCGAATAGTAGATTCAACAATCGAGTAGATGAAAGAGTGAGTTTTCCGTTCTAGTTTCAGAGATGGCCATAATTGGGCTTAGAGATTAGGATAGGTTGAAGGGAGCCTCCAACTATGTCATTTAGAAGTCCAAGATGTCTTTCCTGTTAGATGAATTTGGCCTGAAGATGTGTTACTTCTCAAATCAACATGAGACCTAAAAGGGACACCTAAGAGGGAAACTGCTAGGTCAAGGGAAACGATGGAGACTTAACCCACTATCACCACAACTAAGACCCCTTGCTCTTTACGAAATTTCACCGATGGAAGGAGACCCGGTAGTTAGAAAGTCACTTATAAAGGATGGATCGATGAACATGTATGAAGTGACCTTGAAGACCCTTTCCCTAGGATAGAATGAAGAATGGAACTTGCTTGCCTTTTAAGCAAGGGACCTGATCTTCTAGGGAGAGGGGATGAGGATTGGAGGGTTGAGGGAGAAGAATAAGACCTATAAAGGAGGTTCTCAATCCCTAAAATCCTTTAGGAACTTTAATTCTTGAGTAGTCCCCGATAAATCAAGTTCGATGAAGATCGGGACCACACGAGGCCAAGTGGACCCAACCTAGGTTAGGGAATGGATTTTGGAAACCAATGATGTTCTTAACTTGGCCAAGGTGAGGGGAAAGGATCAAACGAGAATTTTCATCCAAAGATGTCCAATTGATCGTACTAGGTTTTAGCCTTGGGAACACCTAGGCAAAACTTGATCCTAGAGCTAGGGCTTGGGGTATTTGGATTTTCCACTCTCAGAATTGCTTCAAATTCGGAAAGGAGTTAGGTGACACACCAGTGTAGTTTTATATAGGAGATCAAACTTTTCTTGTGGCCAATTTCTTGGGAAATTGATGCCCTAGGTGACCTAATGGGTCTAGACCTAGGAAAAAAGGGAAAAAGGTAAAAAATGAAGGTAAAATGATCACCATTTTTGAGGGACCAGTGCCTGATTCACTTGGGGATATGGACTCAAGGATAATAATGAAGGATTTAGTTTATTGTTCAAGGAGGCTCCAAAAGTCAACTTCATCCAATGTTTGAGTAAAGAGAAGAAAAGTGACTTTTAAACATTTATACTTCATACAAATGGTGCAATCTTATCAATATAACATGATCTCTAGGACATTTCTTTCATCTAACAATGGCCCATACATAGTATAAGCTAAATAGACACATAATTCCATATCACATACATGTAGCAATTAGCCCTAATTATAGCAAAGTTCCATTGTATGCAGCAACAAGAAAATAACGTTAAATTTGCACTTAAAATTTTAGAGAGTGTATCCAACCAGCATCACATTTACAAATTAAGAAGCTCCAAGATAGAAAGAACCCAATCCATACTTCAAAATTCATCCATCATCCAAAAATAATCTTCCAAGGAAAAATGTGAAGTTCTCTAAAGATAGAGAGTTCCTAATGTTGAGATTTTGGGGTAGCATCGAGTGTGCTCTAGCTCCGAAACTTTATGGAGGGGCTGGAACACATGAGATCTCCAAGACTCAGAAAGCGTTTGGAGAAATACCATGTGGTGTAAAAGTTATTCAAATAATTAATTTTGTTAATGGGGACCCTAAGTCTAACTTAGGGAAATTAAAAAATTAAAGTGAATTAATTTACACATGTGATGAGAACATTCTAAGTGATGTGGATCAAGCATTATTTTAATCTTAGTCGTTAATCACGGCCATTGATGTGTCAATGAGAAAAGTATAAAGGGCGGGTTTGGGGTCAGTTGGAGAACACACAGAGAGTCTAAGAGATCGAATTCTTCTGACGGAGCAGTGCTTGGACGAAGATCAGATCTGAGTGACTTAGAGAAGCAGTGAGGGGCAGATGTAGTGATTGGTCAGGAGGGCCAAGAGTACAACGCAGAGCAAGGGCAGCAGAGACGCAGTGGAGGCAACACAACCATTAGAGGGTGTGACACAGTCCCTCAGGAGGGTGACGCAGCCCCACACAGGGCTCACGCAGGGGCAGAGCAGTGTCTCCAAGAAGAAGTCTGAAATTCATCGGAAGGTGGGGTTTCTGAGCCAACAGGGCTGAAACCAGACTTTGGAGAATCAGATCCACACAGAGCTAGGGTGATGCAGTCCCTTAGCCAAGGCTGCGCAGGCTGACGCAGTAGCTGTGCAGAGTCACCTGGGGTTTCACCAGGTGCTCATCCGGACCAACCAAGAGTTGCAAGAGTGAGGTATATCTGACATTTTTCTCTGTAGCCGAGGATTTCTCTGTTGGGTGAGCCAAGTTTATGGCACCCTAGATGTACTCAAAAACTGCTGCTTAATAATAAAAACCCTCATATCTGCTGCACCGGTTTTTGCAAATTGGGTTTTTCCAGGGACATTTGTCCAAAAAATATGTCATTTGTCATATGTGTGTGATGTTCAGTAAATGATCCATATTTGTGTAGTCTGCTATTTATGCTTACTTCGAAGTTTTTTTGAATATTCAGTTATGTTTTTTTGAATATTCAGTTAAGTAACTTGTGTAATGAATCAAGTAGGAGAAGTAAATCAATAGTTCATAGTAGGAATTCTATGCTCAGAAATTTTCACATGGTATCAGAGCCTTGCAGATGAAGCTGAACCATAAACAGAGCGGCTGAAGATATTTGCGGCAAGAAGGGTGATTGAAGCAACACAAATCCGGAAGAAGGAAACGTAGCACCAGAGGGACAACCTAGACCCTGCAAGGGTGACGCAGAGTTAGTGTGCTCATGCAGAGGCTGACGCAACTCCAGAGAAATGATGCAGAGCTAGCCTGCTCATGTAGAGGCTGACACAACACCAGGAGAGGGATGCTAAGCCAGTCTGCTCATGCAGTCCGAGTTAGAGAGTTGCTGTGCAGTTTGCCGAGGCTGGAAGTCCAGTTTCTGATCTTCAGAAGTTGCTGGTGTGGAATACGTTTTGTCGGTGCAGAACAATGCCTAACAAAGGTGACAAAGCGGGAGGAGAATAATCGCTCAGCAGATTTGTGCCAAAGAAATCTGAGATTCGATCAGGAGGTTTATCGAAGAGGACTAATTCAAGATATTTGGCAGAGGATTTCCGGGAGGGAAATCAATTGTCAGAGGGAGCAACTACTCTAGAGGGTTTCTATCACCAAGAAACCCCAATCTGTTCTTTTATTGAGTGTAGCAGCAGTACAAGGGAGAGGAGTACCCACTTCAACAATTTTTGAGCTAGATGGCCCTGTACAACCTGCGTGATCAGGATAGGTTGGATGGTGTGTCCAACTTTGTGATCTGGAAGGCCAGAATCTAGACAGTCCTGGAGGAGTGTGAAATCATAGACCACGCAGAAAATGTCTTAGCAGTGCCGACCGATGCAGACACTCTGAAGAAGGTCAATGAGAATCAGGCGCGGACAAAGCGCTTGATCATGGATGGGGTGAAGGATCACATGGTCCCACACATTGTCGAGAAGAGGACGAGACATGAGATGTGGACATCCTTGACCACGCTGTATCAAGGCAACTCCATCCAATGGAAGATGCTTCTAGAGAACCAGATGAGGATGTTCCAGATGCAGAAGGGAGAAGAGATCGATCTGTTCCTCTCTAGATTGCAGACGATCTGCGATTAGCTGCTAGCCATGGGGGCAACTCCGGATGAAGGGCTCTTGGTGAGGACTGCCCTAAATGCAGTTAGTGATGGTCGGGAGACCTTTGTCCAAAGCATTTTGGGCAGAGCACAACTACCTAATTAGGGTGAAATGTGGACTATCCTTCGACAGGAGGAGATCCGACGGATAACCAAGAGGGAATTCAACTGCGGAAGTAGCAAGGTGAAGAAGGAGGAGGAGGATGATGTGAGTCTTGCATCAAAGGGACATCGGCAGCAAGGGATGAAGAAGGACCTATCAATGGTCCAGTGCTTTCGATGTGGCAAACTTGGACACTTCGCCAACACTTGTCCTAAGAGGAAGGACAAGGAATCTTCTCATTCCAACGTAGAAACAACTAGAGGGGACATTGGTAGTGTGGATGATGTGGCCACGAGTGCTCATGTACCTCGAGAGAAGAGGTGGGGCGATATAGATCTGTAAAGCAGCTGCAGATGGTGTTGGCAGGATCCTTCAGGTGCCTAAACTCTTGGATCACATACAAGCTACGAGAGCCTTAAGACAGTAGTAGGATGACTGGAGCAGTGGGTGCAAAAGATCGTAGTGAAGCAGAGGCAGTGTTGGGACACTAGAGAGTATAACAACGCAGTGCAGAGGCAACATCAACGTAGAAGCAACAACGCAAAGGCTGATGGGACTTCAACAACGCAGAGGGGCAGTGCTTATGCAATGCAGAGCAACAGCAACGCAGAAGCTCTACAGAGACAACGCAGATCAACAACAAAGGGTGCTTCAGTGATGAGATGCAGGCAGACTGACTTGTCTGTCAGTGATTGGGTGGTGGTCCTTCAGTTGCTTACTTCTCAGCAATTGAGTTGCAGTGCAACAGTTGGCAGCATGATGCAACAATTTGAGAGGGAGTTGCAGTACAGATTGTTGTGATTTTGTGTATTTGGGGTAGCATCAGTTGTGCTCTAGCTCCCAAATTTTATGGAGTGACTAGAGTACACTTGATCTATAAGACCTAGAAAAGGATTTGGGAAATTTCATCTGGTTTAGGAGATATTAAATTAATTAATTATTATATAATTAAAGTGAATTTAATTAAACATATGATGAAATTGTCTTAAGTCACACGGATCAAGCTTTCTTTTAATCTTAGCCATTGATTCAAGATCTGATCATGGCTGTTGATATGTCAACGAGAAAAGTATAAAGGAAAGCCTTGGGGTCATTTGTAAAGACACACAGAGGCAGAGCATTGAAGCTAAGCTGAGATTCTAGGGTAGGGTTTGCTAAGAATACACAGAAGTGTTTCAACTGCGGAGAGGGGAATTTAGGCCAAGGGGATGATCTGATCCTGGGGTCTAGGATACACAAGAGGCAGAGATCAACTCAAGGACAGTGCAGAAGGAGAGAGCAACAACAGCAACAAGGACAACGCAGTCCCTCCAAGGACAACGTGATCTTAGCAGGAAACCCTCAGAGGTTACGCAGAGACCCTTAAGGGGCAGCGTAGTGACTGTGTCACCCACTTTGGGGTAACACAGTCTCTTCCGGAGTAGCACTGAGGGTTTGAGGGGCTTCAAAGGCTGACACAGAGGCTTTCAGGGGCAACGCTGGGGTTTTTAGGCCCTAATCTTGGATGAGTTCTGTAAATTCTGTTTGAGGGTGTGGATCAATCATTATTTTGGCTCTTGATCAGCCAGTGAGCTGTAGATCTAGTGTATTCTCTGTCGGGTTTTCCAGATCTGGAACCTAGATTTGTGTATTCAGAAATATTCTTAATAATAAAACCCTCTAGTAGCCAGAGACTGGTTTTCCCGCATTGGGTTTTTTTGGGGACTATTTGTATAGAAATAATTGTGTCACTTTGTCTATGTGTGCATGAACTTGTTCTAGATCTGGATTGGTAAAGATCTGTTATGTGTTTTGCTTCGATTTTAACTTGAATTTATTCAGTTAATAAATTGTCTAAGTAGGAGGAGCATAACTAGATTAACAGTGATAATTTCTGCATAAAGTGTAAAGATTAATAAATTTCTACACAGATGTGGTAGTTTCAGTGACAGTGACATGGGCAACAGTATTGAAATCAACAACGCAGTGGATGGAGGGCAACAAGCCAAGCATTAGCGTGGAGACCGATGCCAAAGATCAGGGAAATGCTTCAATGTGGAAGTATTGCTAGAGCACACTCCTCGCTAAGAGGGAGTGTTGAGATTTTGGGGTAGCATTAGATGTGCTCTAGCTCCAAAACTTTGTGAAGGAGCTAGAACACATGAGATCTCCAAGACCTTGGAGAAATTCCATCTGGTGTAAAAGCTATTCAAATAATTAATTTTTTTAATGGGGACCCTAAGTCTAACTTAGGGAAATTAAAAAATTAAAGTGAATTAATTTACACATGTGATGAGAACATTCTAAGTGACGTGGCTCAAGCATTCTTTTAATCTTAGCCGTTGATTAGAGATTAGATCACGATCGTTGATGTGTCAACGAGAAAAGTATAAAGGAAGGGCTTGGGGTTAGTTGGAGAACATACAATGATTCTAAGAGATCGAAGTCTTCTAACGGAGCAGTGCTCGGACGAAGATTAGATCCGAGTGACTCAGAGAAGCAATGAGGGGAATATGTAGTGATTGGTCAGGAGGGCCAATAGTACAACACAGAGTAAGGGAAACAGAGACGCAGTGGAGACAGCGCAACCGTCAGAGGGTGTGACGCAGTCCCTTAGGATGGTGATGGAAACCCACGCAAGGCTCACGTAGGGGCAGAGCAGTGTCTCCAAGAAGAAGTCCGAAATTCACTGTAAGCTGGGGTTTCTGAGCCAATAGTGTTGAAACCAAACTCTTGAGAAGCAGATCCACGCAGAGCTAGGGTGACGCAGTAGATGCACAAAGCCAACAAGGGTTTCACCAGGTGCTCATCTGGATCATCTGAGACTTGCGAGAGTGAGGTATATCTCACATTTTTCTCTGTAGCCGAGGATTTCTTTGTTGGGTGAGCCAAGTTTATGGCACCCTAAATGTACTCAGAAATTGCTGCTTAATAATAATAAACGCTCATATCTGCTGCATCGGGTTTCCCGCTTTGGGTTTTTCCAGGGACATTTGTCTGAAAAATCTGGGTTATTTGTTATATGTGCGTGATGTTCAGTAAATGATCTATATTTATGTAGGCTGCTATTTGTGTTTACTTCGAAGTTTTTCTGAATATTCAGTTAAATAATTTGTGTAACAAATCAAGTAGGAGGTAAATTAATAGTGAGCAGTGGGATTTCTGTGCTCAGAAATTTTCACACACAAGTCAAGTGATGATCCAAATGAATACAACTAACTCCTATTTATATAACAATTAGGAGTTTGATTTAGCTAATGGGCCTATATTAGACCTTAAACATAAAATAATGTGCAAATAACCTAACTTTTGGTGACAAGCCCACCAAACTAGCTCATAAATGAAATAATAACCCTCTTAGGAGGTTAAATAATAATCCATGCATGTCGTGGTGCCATCCAAGAGGCCTGATGAAGTCCATCTGTGCCATAATGATTAATAAAATCCTCAAAAAGTGATGGGCAAGGGGGTGGCTCCTTGTTTTCCAAATAGTAGACTTGTGGTACTCCCAGTGGGTGTGGGGGCACATCAATGATCCCATGGGTCTCCATATGAGTCGAAGATGCCTGTAGATCATCTGTAAGGGCTCAAATGATGGAATGAGAGCTGCCATGTCATTGTACAAGTCTTGGGACACCTGCCAAGTGTGTGGTGCTCCTGTGGGGCCAGCTGGGCATAGTGTACCAAGTGCATCTTCCTCGTCCCAAAGGTGGATCTCTAGTATTCTATGGACATTTGTCAAGATCCATTGAGTGTTGTCTGCTTCTCTGGAGGCCCATGGCTCTCTACACACACGTTACATGTGCCAATGTAGCACTCTGGGGGGTTAGGACACCTCGTATAGGGAGACCAAACCGAAATGGACATCATCTACAATCCTGTATAAGATCCAATGCGTCCCCTAACCTTCCAGTACAACAAGTCATTAAAGTTATTGTGTAAAAGAGCTTACAAATCATGGACAACAAGTGGACACTCCATAATGGCATGCCCTTTCGTAGTGGGGTTTGCCATGTGCTAGTGTCCCTAGGTTCCAAAGGGGGTTATCCAGGTACCTTATTAGGTGGTTTCTACCTTTAAAGGGGATAGTATGTGTTTATTTGGGGTAGCATCAGATGTGTTCTAAGTCTCAAAATTTGCAGGTAGGCTTAGATACATGTATTTCAGATAACCTAGAAATCGTTTGGGGAAATTCCACCCGGAGTGTATTTTATTAAAATAATTAATTATTTTAAAAGTAACCCTAAGTCTAAACTTAGGAAAATAAAATAATTAAAATGAATTAATAGAATATGGGTGTGAATGTTCTAGAAAAGGCGGATCAAGTCAAAAGTTAATATTAGCCGTTGACTAGAGATCTAATCTGGGCCGTTGAAGTGTCAACGAAAAGACTATAAGAATGGCTTGAAGGGTCACTTGGAAAATACATCTGGAGAGGGAAGGATGAAGAGATCGATTTCTTTAGTGAGCAATGCTTAGGGAGAAACTTCGATCGAGAGATCTTTTGCAGAGAGGGGTAGTAATTCCGGTTGGAAGCATTCCTGATCCAGAGAGTGCATAGTAGACGAGACAGTGAGAGCCACAACAACAGGGTAGAGCCAGTGGTGTAGAGCTTACGCAGTCACTGTGCAAAGCCTGAAGGAAGTCATATTTTTGCCGAGGAGACAACGTTGGGCCAGTGCTAGATCCCAGAGAGATTTTTCGGAGGTCGGAAGACCTCAGTTTCCAGCCAACAGAGAGACCAGTGCAATGCTGTGACACAGAGACTGTGCAAAGTGATGCAGTCACTGCGCAGAGGTAGTGTAGGGCAGTCCCTTTTGGGTGCTGATCAGTGCCGGGTTCCCGTGGAGGAGTGGGGTTTGTCTTACAAGATCTTTCTTGTTAGTTTCTCTGCATGATTTGACAGATCTATCAATCATAGACTTGTTCTCAGAAATAATTGCTGCACTAGCTTTCCTGCATGGTGTTTTTCCAAGGACATTGGTCCAAAAATAATTGTTAGATGTGTCTATTATTTACTCTTGTTCAGATTTTGTTTCCGCACATGTATTTTTCTGCAGTTAATTTGTGAAGGCTGTAATGTATATGAGATTTCACTGTTTTCAGTAGAAAACCGTAAATAATTTGTTAAAAGGAATTAACAGATAAGAGATTTCTCATCTGTGCTGCAGTAGATTCTGTTTAATACGCATTTTCACAGTATGTCCAAGGTACATTGCTCAAATGATGGTGACGGTGGAATAGACATTAGTCGAGAGGATTTAATTTGATCCTGCAACCAGGAGATGGAAATGTCAACGATCAAGTATATGAATTTTTGATGAAGAACTATGTCGGTCCTATCATCCTTAGAGTAAGGAGTAAATGACTTAGACATATTTAGGATGATACTATTTTGGTCATTGGGAAAACAAGTAGTAGACTCATCATTGTATTTGGGAAAAAGCTATGATTCTTGTTTTTTTGAAAGGGAAACTAGCTTTTCATCAAAACTAGGGGGGACAAACCTTGTCACAAACATCCATCTCTGGGGCAAGGACATAACAAGTGGAGGAATGGTCAAACATGAAGAAAAACCCCGTATCGGTGGCATGGCTCAATGAAGTTTCTTCCTTAGTTTCCTTCACATTAGAGTCATCAGAATTACCCATGATTTCGGTTGGCTCTTCTTTGATTGAATCATCTTGGAACATAAGGAAGACCCTTCTAATCACTAGGGAGGGGTTCAAAATGGCCAACACGGTTGTTCCCAAGGGGAGGAGTATCTACTTCTTCTTTGAGTTCATTCCTATGGATTTGACAGACTACGGGGTCTTCATTTTTATAGTCATACCCAATTCCCCAATCAACAATCATGATAGTCAATTTATTTATTTGACTATCATGATCTTCCTTAGAATAATCCCATTCTTCCCTATTATATGGTGTTGGTTAGGATACCATTCATTCTCTTCTTTAGACATGGACGACTTTAACTCCTTCATCCGTTCTCGAAGAATGAGATCCAAGGTATCTACTAAATGATTTTGATGGAATGCTTCAAGAAGAAGGTCATCGGTATGACTCTTTTTATTTTCACACTTCATGTTACAAAGTCTTTTGGATTGCTGACAATAGTAGGCGAAAATCTATTGGGAGTTATATGTAGCCATTAACTGCCTGCAAGACTTCTCATATTCCATCATCCATTCTTGCAACACCGAAAGGCTCTCGGGGTCCAGATCTTTGTTATCATAATCCTTAGAGGACATGCTTTCCAATTCATGAGTCTCTTTTTCAACACTATCTTCAAAGTACACATCAATCACTTGATCATGATGATTTGGAGGAGGATCAAGACATTCTTCCTTCTGATGTTGACCACGCACTTCTTGTTGCATGAAGGGTCGGGTTCCTAATCTCATGAAGAGAAGGAATGTTTTTAGGTTTACATGACTCAAGGCAATTGGTATTGGAGAATAGATAGGACAAACAATTCCATTTGGTCACAAGGTTGAGTTATATTTTGCTTTGAAATATACCTCATGAACTTTATGACGTGATTGGCTGCGGAATGTGGATTCCCATCGAACGCTGACATAATCTTCATGGATTTCGATGAGGGGTATCTCGGGATCCCTGCCATATCTACCCCTGAGAATATGTGGTCAACATGTTGGAGTTGCCAAGGTAAGTGAAATTGCCTCGACAAATGCTTGCTTCACCCTACAAGTATTGACCTTAGAGATAAACGAAGAACTAGGACTTCATTCTTCTAATGGAGTCGCCAAGAATGATGTATCAATGTTGTCGTATGGAGAACAATACACACGTCTCGTCCTTGACAACGACACCAAAAATGTTACCACTCGAGCTAGCAGGGGACGTAAAAGGGACAACTAAGAGGGCAACTGCTAGGTCAAGGGCGACGATGGAGACTTAGCCCATTGTCACCACAACTAAGATCCCCTGCTCTTGACGGACTTTCACGGATGGGAGGAGACTTGGTAGTTAGAAAGTATCACATATAAAGGATGGATCTATGAATAGATATGAAGTGACCTTAAAGACCCTTACCCTAGGATAGAATGAAGAATGGAACTTGCTTGCCTTATAAACAAGGGACCCAATCTTCTAGGGAGAGGGGATAAGGATTGGAGGGTCGAAGGAGAAAAATAAGACCTGTAAAGGAGGTTCTCAATCCCTAAAATCCTTTGGGAACTTGGATTCCCAAGTAGTCTTGGATAAATTAGCTTCGATGAAGAATGGGTCCACACGAGGCGAAGTGGACCCAACCCAGGTTAAGGGATGGATTTTGGAAACCAATGATGTTCTTAACTTGGCCAAGGTGAGGGGAAAGGATCAAACAAGAATTTTTATCGAAATATGTCCAATTGATCCTACTAGGTTCTAGCCTTGGGAACACCTAGGAAAAACTTGATCCTAGAGCTAGGGCTTGGGATATCTGGAGATTCCACTGTCGGAATTGATTCAAATTCGGAGGGGAGTTAGGGGACCCGCCAAAGCAGTTTTATCCAGGAGATTGAAGTTTGCCTGTGGTGAGTTTCTTTGGAAATTGATGCCCTAGGTGTTCTAATGGCGCTAGACCTAGAAAATAAGGGAAAAAGGTAAAATGATCACCCTTTTTGAGGGACTAGTGCCTGATTCACTTGGGGATATGGAGTCAAGAATAATAATGAAGAAGGATATAGTTTCCTTTTCAAGGAGGCTCCAAGAGTCAACTCCGTCCAATGTTAGAGGAAAGAGAAGAAAAGTGACTTTTAAGCATTTATACTTCACGCAAATGGTGCAAGCTTATCAAGATAACATGATCTCTAGGACATTTCATTTATCTAACAATGGCC
Organism: Pinus albicaulis; assembly: GCA_034641835.2. Classification (NCBI taxonomy): domain Eukaryota; kingdom Viridiplantae; phylum Streptophyta; class Pinopsida; order Pinales; family Pinaceae; genus Pinus; species Pinus albicaulis. The sequence continues at coordinate 58,271,482 of CM076584.1, forward strand.
CATACATAGAATAAGCTAAATAGACACATAATTCCACATCACATACATGCAGCAATTAACCCTAATTATAGTGAAGTTCCGATGTATGCAGCAACATGAAAATAGCTTTAAATTTACACTTACAATGTTAGAGAGTATATCCAACCAACATCACATTTGCAATTAAGAAGCTCCAATATAGAAAGAACCTAATCCATACTTAAAAATTCATCCATCATCCAAAATTAATCCTCTTGAAAAATGCGAAGTTCTCTAAAGATAGAGAGAGATCCCAAGCCAAGTGCTGATCCAAATTAATACAATTAGCTCCTATTTATACACCAATTAGGAGTTCGATTTAGCTAATGGGCCTACATTAGCCTCTAAACATAAAATAATGTGCAAATAACCTAACTTTTGGTGACAAGCCCACCAAACTAGCTCATAAATGAAATAATAAACCTCTCAGGAGGTTAAATAATAATCCATGCATGTCGTGGTGCCCTCCAAGAGGCCTGATGAGGTCCATATGTGCCATGATGATGAATAAAATCCTCCAAAAGTGATGGGCAAGGGGGTAGCCCGTTGTTCTCCAAATAGTACACTTGTGGTACTCCCAGTGGGTGTGGGGGCACATCAATGACCCCATGGGTCTCCATATGAGTCGAAGATGCTTGTAGATCATCTATAAGGGCTCAGATGAGGGAATGAGTGCCGCTATGTCATCATAAAAGTCCTCGGACACCTGCCAAGTGTGTGGTGCTCTTGTGGGGCCAAGTGTGCATAGTGTACCAAGTGCATCTTCTTCGTCCCAAAGGTGGATCTCTAGTAATCTTTGAACATCTGTGGGGATCCATGGAGTGCTGTCTGTTGCTATGGAGGCCCATGGCCCTACATGTACCAATGTAGCCCTATGGGGGGTTAGGACACTGTATAGGGAGAGCAAACCCAAATGGCCACCATCTGCAATCTTGTATAATATCCAATGCGTCCCCTAACCTTCTAGTACAACAATTAATTAAAATAATCGTGTAAAATAGCTTACAAACCATGGACAACAAGTGGACACTTCATAATGGAATGCCCTTCCGTAGTGGGCTTTGGCATGTGCTAGGGTCTCCAGGCTCCAAAGGAGGTTAGCCAGGTACATTATTAGGTGGTTTCTACCTTTAAAGGGGATAGTGTGTCCAAGTTACATCCCTCAAATGGTGTCGGCATGTGGCAAATAGGTGAAATGGAATAGGGAATGAGTGGGGCAATCCTGGGCCACATATCGGGGCACAAGGGTGGCATAGAGAAAGGAAAGTCCACACCTCGATGTATAATGTGTAGGAGGGAGCAACTGCGGTAGATTAGGTGGCTCGACTTTGATTTTTCCACCCTGCTTTATATGCCTTTGCCTTTTATGATTTTTCTTTGATTAATTGCTCGGGGCTCAAAGGACAAGAGCATGATATATAAGATATAACAACGATTACCCCCTTTTAGGTAGGGCGGTTCATTGCCCTCCAGGGGTTGGGATAATGATGGATTCCTGAATGATAAAGGAGGCTCACCTAGGGCCTATGGAACCAGGGCGATGACAATGGGTATGTGGTAGAGCTCATTTTTTGGGTTTTGCCCACATGCTAATTATTTTTGTCTAGACCATCGTTTGCATTCTGTGGTATATTTCCTTTTGAATGTGGCCATTTATGCTTTTAATTTTTCTTTTAGTTGCTTCAATCTCTAGAGAATTGTTCTAGGCGTGACCCAAGGTGGGGGCAAGGGGATTGGGAGGCCGACCTTATGTGGGCCCAGATAGACAATGTGGACTAAGGTGGGAGAAATGATGAATGGGGGTATAGTGAGTTGAAGGGGAGTAATATGTGCAAATAAGGGAGCGAGACCACGCAACCAAAGTCGGGGTTTCCCAAGTAGTACCACCCTAGAACCAAATGGTCAATAAAGGAGATCCCACGGGACTAAGATCCAAGGGTAACATCCAAATGAGATCAAGTGGACAAGAGCGCAAACTAAACCCACTCTTTCCGCCAAATCCCCCATCAATCCATTCCCAAAAGTGTCCATGATAAGTAAACCCAATACTCAATTACCAAATGAGAAGACATACCTTTAGATTCGGGAAGCCCACCTTCAAACATACGATAAATACAGATGGGTGAAGGACCTCATGGCTGGCTGAAGTGGCGGAGAAATGGCACAATGAGCTAGCTAAGGGATGCAAGGGGCTGCCGACTGAGGTCCATCATGGAGAAAAAATTCTCCGAGGGTTATCACCCACGAAGTGGTGGGTAACATCTGGCTCTAATTTGGGACGTGATCTGTCGAAGAGGTGGGCAAAGCTACTCGAACTCCAACAATCTCTTGGTCACCATAGAGCTGTTATCTGCACATATTAATGACGAAAACCAGGGGGAACATGTTTTTCACAGTGTCTTATGATCACCCAAGCTTAATGTCAACCCTTGAAATCAACAAGGAATAAAAATATGCAATTTTAATCTAAATGCAGCTAATCTATCATGAGAATTATCATATGAGATTAATTATAATGCGGAAAACCAACATGCAATGCATCCTACTCTAACATGCATAACATACAATGTCAATTACTAGGTTAAATCATAGACCCTATGTAACCAACATGTCAATTGATTAATACAATAACACATGCTTCCATGATTATTTTTGCAATGAACTTGACAACACAAATGGGAATGATGATATAAGGGGTTGCGAGGGCTGGAGGTGGGAAAACAAGAGACCCATGTGCTATAGAAAGGAAAACCAGAGGAAGGAATAAACATCAGTCGAGAAGATTTTGTTTGATCCTCCAACCAAGAGATGGAAACGTCAACGACCAAGCATATGAATTTTTGATGAACTATCTCAGGCTTATCGTCCTTATGGTAAGGAGTAAATGACTCAGACATATTTAGGGTGATACTATTTTGGTCATTGGGAAAACAAGAAATAGACTCATCATTGTATTTGGGGAAAAACTATGATTCTTGTTTTTTTTGTAAGGGAAACTAGCTCTTCATCAAAACTAGTGGGACAAACCTTGTCACAAACATCCATCTCCGGGGTAGGGACATAACAAGGGGAGGAATGCTCAAACATGAAGAAAAATCCCGTATTGGTTGCATGGCTCATTGAAGCTTCTTCCTCGGTTTCCTTCACATTAGAGTCATCTGAATTACACACGATTTCGAAAGGTTCTTCTTTGATTGAATCATCTTGGAACATAAATAAGAGACCCTTCCAATCACTAGGGAGGAGTTCATAATGGCCAACACCGTTGTTCCAAAGGGGAGGAGTATCTTCTTCTTCTATGAGATCATTCCTATGTATTTGAGAGACTATGGGGTCTTCATTTTTATAGTCATACCCAATTCCCCGATCAACAACCCAAGAGTCATTCATAGATTCTTCATTTATTTGACTATCATGATCTTCCTTAGAATCATCCCATTATTCTGTACATATCTAGTGTTGGTTAGGATGCCATTCATTCTCTTCTTTAGACATGGACAACTTTTCCTCCATCTGCTCTCGAAGAATGAGATTCAAGGTATCTAGTAAATGATTTTGATGGAATGCTTCAAGAAGAAGTTCATTGGTAAAATTATTTTTATATTCACACTTCATGTTACAGAGTCTTTTCGATCGTTCACAATAGTAGGAAAAATTCTATTAGGAGTTATATGTTGCCATTAACTGCCTACAAGACTTATCATATTCCATCATGCATTCTTGCAACACCGGAAGGCTCTCGGGGTCCAGATCTTCGTTATCATAATCCTTAGAGGACATGCTTTGCAATTCATGAGTCTCTTTTTCAGCACTATCCTCAAAGTATGCATCAATCACTTGATCATGATGATTTAGAGGAGGATCAAGACATTCTTCCTCAAGCAGAAAACCATATTCAATAACTTCCTCTTCTCGAAGGGCCATATCCAACATTTGGCATAGGTCTTCATGAGAATGGAAACCTGACCCTTCATGCAACAAGAAGTGCATGGTCAACATTAGAAGAGAAGGAATGCTTTGAGGTTCAAATGACTCAAACCAATCGGTATTGGGGGCAATACATAGGACAAACAATTCCATTTGGTCACAAGGTTGAGTTATATTTTGCTTTGAAAGGTACCTCATGAACCTTACCACGTGATTCGCTGCAGAATCTGGATACCCATTGAACGTTGGCATACTATTCATGGATTTCGATGAGGGGCATCACGGGATCCCTGTCATATATATGGCGGGAATATATGTGGTCAACATGTTGCTGGGTCCTTAATGACATGGGAGTCGCCAGGGTGGATGTAATTGCTTCGACAAATACTTGCTTCACCCTACAAGCATTGACTATAGAGATGGAATGATATATCAATATTGTCGTATGGAGAACAAGACACACGTCTCGTCCCCAACAACGGCGCCATAAATTTTATCACTCAAACCAGCAGGGGACGTAAAGGGACACCTAAGAGGGAAACTCTTAGGTCAAGGGCAACGATGGAGACATAGCCCACTATCACCACAACTAAGACCCCCTGCTCTTGACGGACTTTCACGGATGGGGGGTGACTCGTTAGTTAGAAAGTCACTTATAAAGGATGGATCAATGAATAGGTATGAAGTGACCTTACTGATAGAATGAAGAATGGAACTTGCTTGCCTTTTAAGCAAGGGACCTGATCTTCTATGGAGAGGGGATGAAGATTGGAGGGTTGAGGGAGAAGAATAAGACCTATAAAGCAAGTTCTCAATCCCTAAAATCCTTTGGGAACTTGGATTCCCGAGTAGTCCTTGATAAATCAACTTCGATGAAGAATGAGACCACACGATGCCAAGTGGACCCAACCCAGGTTAGGGGATGGATATTGGAAGCCAGTGATGTTCTTAACCTAGCCAAGGTGAAGGGAAACGACCAAACAAGAATTTCATCCAAAGATGTCCAATTGATCCTACTAGGTTCTAGCCTTGGGAACACCAAGGCAAAATTTGATCCTAGAGCTACGACTTGGGTTATCCAGAGATTCCACTGTCGGAATTGCTTCAAATTCCGAGGGGAGTTATTGGACCCATCAGTGTAGTTGTACCCAGGAGATCGAAGTTTTCCAGTGGTTAGTTTCATGGGAAATTGATGCCCTAGGTGACCTAATGGGGCTAGACCTAGGAAAAAAGGGAAAAAGGTAAAAAAAGAAGGTAAATTTTTTACCCTTTTTAGGGACCAGTGCCTGATTCACTTGGGCATATGGAGTCAAGGATAATAATGAAGAAGGATTCATATTCTTGTTCAAGGAAGCTCTAAAAGTCAACTTTGTCCAATGTCGGAGGAAAGAGAAGAATAGTGACTTTTAAGCATTTATACTTCATATAAATGGTGCAAGATTATCAAGATAACATGATCTCTAGGACATTTCATTCATGTAACAATGGCCCATACATAGAATAAGCTAAATAGGCCCATAAATTCAAAAGGCCCACCTTCAAACATACGATTAATACAAATGGGTGAGGGACCTCATGGCTGGCTCAGGTGGCAGAGAAATGGCACAATGATCTAGCTGAGGGTTGCAAGGGGCTGCCAGTTGAGGTCCATCTTGGAGAAAATTTTCTCCTAGGGATATCACCCACGAAGTGGTGGGTAACAAGACCTATGGAGAATATGTTATGGCAGTACCGAATGATGCAGAACAATTGAAGGAATACAAGAAAGAGATGGAAAGGGCGAAGTAGATGATCTTGGATGGAGTCTAGGACCATATAGTCTCACATATTTCAGCCAATATACGACCAAGGAGATGTGTGATGCTCCTGCTTAGCTATATTAGAATCCTTCCGAGCATCAGATGATGTGCTTGTAAGAGAAGCTAAGAAACATCTGGATGGAGAAGGGTGAAGTCATAGATCCCTTCCTCACTAGAATTCAGGAAATCTGGGATCAACTTTCAAGAGTTTGAGAAGCACCTCAACCTATAGAGCTTGTGCATTTGGCCCAAAACAGTGTCTCAGAGGAATGGGAAGTCTTTGTCCAAAGCATCTTGGGATGAGAGACATTACTAGGGTAGGATAGGATGTGGTCAGACCTGCAACAGGAGGAGATGAGGCTAGCTCTAGTAAAGAGCTCCATTAGTGGAAGCAACGATACGGGTTTGAAGGGTGAGAAGGAGGAGGAGAATGTAGCTGTTAAAATTGGACAACTAGGTCCAAACTCCGGTTGTGCTGCTCAGATGACGATCGCAATATTTTTATTGGATTCCTCTTTCGGAGAGGTGTAAGATTGATCTAAAGATCATCTCGATCGGATGAGCAGAACATGTACTTTGAATTTATTCCACTTATGTGCTAGGTCGGCCTGGAATAAAATATAGACTCAAATGTCTTAAAGGACGTGTCACACACCCCAAAGATTCCTATATATTGGAGAGACTTAGAATTCATTTGATACACATTGGTGTGGAGGAATTCTCTCTCTCTGGATAGCATTGGAGCTGTGATATATATGGACTGTTCTTTGTTTGGGTTGTTCTGGGTTATATGTGTGACACGCTTGGCTGAATGACCTACTGGAGACTTTGCTGGTTGAAGCATCCTGCTGATCGCCGTAACGCCACCATTTTTCTATCTCTGTTTTGGCTTGTCTTCTATCGATCTGTTAGTATGTTCTATCTTCTTCAGTATTGTGCCCTAATCTGAAATGGCATAGAACATGACTTGAAAAGAAAATTAACATGGTATCGAGCAAGGTGGAAGACAATGCCCATTGTGTTGATCCCCGATCTATTGATCATCTTGTGCAACGCTTCTTCTAGAAAAGGACATGGTGAAGCAGAATTTTTTTTCTGTGCCCTAGACTGCGTGGAAGGAGCTGTAGGTGACAGCATATTCTGGCCTAGAGGCATCCTGCCGCAGCAAAATACAAGTCGTCGTAGACTGGAGACCATTTGTATTTATTTTAATGAAGTTTGAAACTTTGAACGCGGAATTCTAACCATTGTCCAGGGTTAGTTAAATTAATCGCAGTCTAGGAAGGTTCCTTCCACTGCCGCCTGACCCTGAAGCCGTTAATAGAGTATTGCACGCGTTCAACCGTTTGGTACGCAGCAGTGAACCGAAGAAGCCCATCGCTTCGAGATTCCAGGAGGTGATATGGAATGCTCAGGTTTGACATGGTCCAGGTCTCGAGTTAATGGATGGTGGAAACAATGGCAACAAAATGGAGCGCGAGCATTTAGTGAAGAAGCTAAGGATCCAGCTATTCTTGTTTATTTACGCGTATTTACTTGGCAGAGCGCATACGGATTTGCATTTCGGAAAGACGACGTGAGGGCCGAATTGAAAAGAATGGCGTATGATGATTCAACGCTATCGGTCGCCCGTTTTGAAACGCTTTAAGCACCAGCGTTTGAGGAGCTCTGCAAAATTTGGCAGCCGCCATGGCGGATTTGATGACGACGGCGACAAGTGTTGAGAAGCATTAGACCAGTACATGGCATTAGACCTTGTGACGGCAAAGGCGATATAATTACGGTGCGGGTGTGACATCATCTGGTCTGTCGGTCTGCAGACACAAATGATTGCGCTCCTCTGCGATTGTGCAATCTCTATTCTCAGAGTATTCATGTAAGACTGCGACGAACGTGGACGGACGAACATCTATATGAATCGATCGATCATATTCGTGCTTGATGGCAACGGGAGAGGACTCGAGCGTATCTGCCGGGCAATCGAGGTCATTCTGGGTGCCGCTGTTCTAGCTCTTTTCTCCACGGTTAGAGTTTCTGTGAAAACCAAAGTTTCTGTGTATTTCCACTTTTCCTCTTCCACACTCACCGCTTTAAATACTATTTTTATTTCATAAAGAAAGGGTATAACGATGCCTTTCAGAACCATCGCAGCACGAATTTCGCACGAATCATATATCCGCAACAAGTTTTTGAACTTGAATATGAACACGCTATGATGACGCGCAAGGCATGAACCTCTTTTACTTAGGTGACATTGATGGTGAATTTTTGTTCAAAAAAGTCGGATAAATTATTATAAAGTCGAGTCAAAGGACGCATAGCCATCGAAGATTGTGTTTATAATTCCTACCGAATGTGATCGAGCCACCGATCGGAAATGTAAGGGATTTTACAAATCTTGGTCACATCACAGGACGAATTTCTCACCATAGCCCTCAAAATTATTAGCCCTCGTATTGGACACAATACATTATGCGACGGATCAGAGTCTGGAAAGTGCAATTGTGGGATGGTTGTGCATTGAATTTGTTGTGGGTGAACGACTTGATTGCAATGATATAGATGCAATCTGAAGCAATTGAAGGTGTTGTAGCCAAGTCAAAGGTTGTCTATGCTAGAACATTGTAATTAAAGTGTGTATATCATATGTGTGCAGAAAGGAAAGGCGTAATTATTGGTGGACTGAGTGCCTTGAGCCTAGACTTCCTGGGCGTAAATACCATCAATTGCAAGTTGATCACCTTAGTGTGGAGGCTGGATCAAAAGTCTAGCAAAACTAAATCAGCCTATATATCTTTGTGGATCAATTTCCCAAACCTACAATGGTGAACCATCTTAGTTGTTTCAATGTTTGTCAGTAATAACGTTATCTGATCATAAGGACAAGAAGTTTTTCAACCGAGAGCAGAACCTCTTATTGAGCAGCTAGAATTGGGTGATCACTCCAGTACGTGGCACTTACTAGTTGGTGGCCATTCTTGAATTTAATTATTAAAGCAGAAGTATGCAGGACAGAGACAGGGAATTTGTCTTGGGTGATCATTAAAATCCAAAAAAAAAAGGAGTCCCAAATTTCTAAGGAGGATCCTCAGTTTGTTAGATCGAAATTCCTTGACAAGGTCCAAATTTCCTCTCTGCATTTTGGTGGGTCATAAATGCAGGTTGTTTGTATATTCGAAAGACTGGACATTTCGAGCAAGTACCGGTTGTTGGTTTGAATTGATGGTCGATAGCGGAGGCAAAAAACTTTACATCAAATCAGCTCTCTTTGCGGGTATAGGAAGAAGAGAACCACTGCACAGTACATAAAGGACAGAGTCGAAGATGTAAGTGAAGTTCATATTTAGCAAGCAGTGATGAATGTGATAGTTCTAAATTTGTGATTCTATGTCACTGTCATCATGACAGTGACATAGACAGACACCCATATTGAAGCTAGAAGTTTTAAGGGTTGACTGTTGAAGTCCTTGGGGAGATTCTATGTAGTGGTCAAAATTTTTTTACAGCCCTAGGAGCAGTCTGCTGAAATAACCAGAAATGCGCAGATCTGGAAGCAACTCAAGGTGCAATGCCTCAAGTGCAGGATAAACCAAGGTAGATTGAATCCCTTGTTTTTTTTGTATGCTGCAGTCTTAGAAGGCTGTTTGAAGGAGCTACTCACAGAATAACAGGTAGTAGCTGAAAGGACTCCTAACACAAGATGAGGCTTGTTGATATGTTCCCCCTGTATGTCTGTGACATAGATAGACACCTATGTAGCAGTAGCATGTGACTGTATTAGTCCTACATTGGAGCGTTATGGTAAACTTAAAATGTGAACTGAGAAGTTTATGCAGATTTTTGGTCACATGGTTGGAATCTTGAATCATGATCAGCAAAGTCTGTTGGATGGCTTTGACTGTGGGAGATCAGGTCCCAATTCCAAGATGATGTCTGGGATTCCCTCATTTAAAACAGATTTCTTCTCTCGAGATAGAAGCTAACATTAAGAGGGAGATATATCTGTATATGCTCCTGAGTGGATGTCTTTGTTCAACGAAAGAAGATCGTCATGGCTCAGGGACATATGGCTTCAGAGGGGGAAATTCCGAAGGAAAACCAAGAAGCCATATTAATAACAGGATATCTAGTAGCCATGAGTACTTTTGTACAATCTGACGTTGGATACCTTTGAGGAAGTCGAAAAGCATCAAGTCTGGAAGGATGTTATGCTGTGGTCCCAAGACCATAGGACAAAGCAGTTATCACCTCGAAATGGCTCTACAAGATCAAGCATGGATCTGTTGGAAGTGCTGAAAATTTCAAGGCAAGATTCGTTGCCTATGAAGAAGATATAGACTATGATGACATATTTGCACCTGTGGCTGAAGATACCACCATTCGATCTATTATAGCTCTTGTTGCTGCGCAAGGATGGAGTCTTCATCAGATGATGTGAAGACCGCATTTTTCTGCATGGTGTGATAAAGGAAGAGATATATGTGGAGCAACCTCTGGGGTTGGAAGTCCAGGATCGGGACACCCATGTCTGCAGGTTGAAGAAAGCCCTCTATGGGCTGAAACAAGAACCCTGAGATTGGTACAAGAGGATAGATAGCTACTTGATGAAGATGGGCTTCACTCGAAGTAATGCTGATCCGAACCCATACTTCAAAGTTGTCAAGGGAAAAACTCTCACTCTGGTGCTGTATGTGGATGACCTCTTCCTAATAGGTGCTGACCCTCTCATTCATCAATGCAAGAGGAAGGACCTAGAAGCGTTTCTAGGCTGAAGGTCTAGCAGAGACACAGCCGAGATTTTCTTTCTCAAGGAAAATACATTATGAATTTTACGGTATGATGGCGTAAGTCCATGGAACTCAACTTTAAAAGTTGAGTACGCGGTCTTCAGTCTGTCCCTGAAAATCGTTAACTCATAGGGACCCTGATGTTTTTAATGAACACTTGTTCGAACATATGCTGTGCAGTGAACACTTTGAGTCAACACATGGTTGATCATAACATTCACTGGGTTGGTGCCAAGAAACTCTTGAGATATCTCCGAGGCACGATAGACCATGGGCTGAGATACACTGCCGGGAGTATGACACTCCGTGGATATACTGATGCCGATTGGGCTGGCAGTGTGGTGGATCGTAAGAGCACATCGAGATGCTGCTTCAATCTTCGTTCTGCTTCGATCTCATGGATGAGCAGGAAGCAGAAGTCGGTGGCTTTGAGCACCGCGGAGGCCGAATACATTGCTGCTAGTATGGCCTGTTGTGAAGCAGTTTGGTTGCGGAAGCTCTTTAGTGAGCTGTTTGGACATGTGCTAGATACCACTGTGATACTCTGTGATAATCAGAGTGGGATTCGTATGACTGAGAATCCTGTGTTCCACGACCGATCCAAGCATATTGATATCAGGTACCACTTTATCCGGGATATGGTACAGCGAGGTGCCGTAAGGCTCGATCATATAGGAATTGATGAGCAGGTCGCGGATATTCTCACTAAGCCCCTGGGGAAGGTCAAGTTCCTAACCTTCCGTGAGAGTCTTGGTATCGTGGAACGACCCTATGATGTGGGTCCCGTTGGACGATGAGCTCTGGGAGCTCTGGGGGGCTTTGGGGATAGCTTCTCGGAGCTATAAGCACTTATGGTGCTTCTGCCCCACCGTTGTGATTATTGAGTTGGTTCACCTCTCATTATCTGTGCCCCGTATGCATCCTACCCATTGAGTTCAGGGCTCATGGGAAGTACCTCTCATTTGGCTAGTGAGGTGGGAAAAGCTAGAGACTAGTAGCAAAGACTGATGGACGCATCAGAGATTGTCGTACTCTCTATCTAGGATGGCACGGTCCAACCACTTGATCTGGGATCAAGTCTAGTGAGGTCTCGGACCTCCGCCTGACTTCGAGTCAGATTAACCAACTTCGGGTTGGCTGGAGACTCTTTGTGAGTCCGATAGAGGTTTTGACCTCTGGGTTGAATCTGTCAGCTAGGAATGATGTCTTTGTGACTGACCCACTTTTGTTCTGAAATAAAGAGGCCAACAAAGCAAGTTACGGCGGGATGACGCACGATGTTTGATTGCACTAATGGATGGAGTTCTCCCTAGTTGAAAGGGAGTGTTAAAATTGGACAACTAGGTCCAAACTCCGTGTTGTGCTGCTCAGATGACGATCCCAATATTTTTATTGGATTCCTCTTTCGGAGAGGTGTAAGATTGATCTAAAGATCATCTCGATCGGATGAGCAAAACATGTACTTTGAATTTATTCCACTTATGTGCTGGGTCGGCCTGGAATAAAATATTGACTTAAATGTCTTAAAGGACGTGTCACACACCCCCAAAGATTCCTATATATTGGAGAGACTTGGAGTTCATTTGACACACATCGATGTGGAGGAATTCTCTCTCTGGATAGCGTTGGAGCTGCATATTCTTTGTTTGGGTTGTTCTGGGGTTATGTGTGACACGCTTGGCTGAATGACCCATTGGAGACTTTGCTGGTAGAAGCATCCTGCTGATCGCCGTAACGCCATCATTTCTTATCTCTGTCTTGGCTTGTCTTCTATCGATCTATTAGTATGTTCTATCTTCTTCAGTATTGTGCCCTAATCTGAAATGGCATAGAACATGACCAGAAATTAACAGTAGCCCTTCCCTCAAAGGGTTCTAGTCAGGGACAGGGGGAGAAGAATAAGAATAAGGACCTATCTAAGGTCAAGTGCTTCAAGTGTGGCGAGTTTGGCCACTACAATACTCAGTGTCCTCTTAGGAAGGACAATCAAGAGTAGCAGGTTCAGGTGACAACATCCATAGAGATAGACAAATTGTCGTCCAGGCTGGAGGAAAACTTTTCCGTGTACACAGCTACTCTAGGAGTGAGGTGGGACGATATGGAGTTATAGTCCCAGAGTTGCATATTTGGGTAGGGTCCATTGAGGTGTCTTCCTCATGGATCATTACATTGCTACGAGGTCCCACAATATTCAGTAGGAAGATGGATCTGTGTCAGTTGATGCAGTCGAATTCCCGAGTGGCAGTTGCAGTGTTGACAACAGAGCAGGTAACTCAGTGCAGAGTTAGCAGTGAAGCAAATGCTTTAGTTGACAGTGAAAAGGTTAGTTGTAGTCAGATGCTTAAGAGACAGATGTAGCACAAAGACACAATTGATTAAGTATTTCATATGCTTTTTAGTTGCAGTTGTTGCAGTAGCAACAACAACAGTTGAAAGGGAGTTGTAAAGCAGATGTAGAGTTGGTAGCAGTATAGTAGTGTTAACAACATAAAAAATGCAGAATCAAAGTTGCACAGTGGTTGGTGGGTAGTGGCAGGCAATCAATTTCCAGACATTAGCAACATGTACAAATGATGATGCAAATATATGGTGTTGGAGCAGTTCAACACTAGAACACCTTCTTCGCTAAGAGGGAGTGTTAGTTTTTGTGGCATCAGATGGTGTTCTAGTCTCTACTATTGTCAGAGAGGCTAAGAAACACTAAGAATCCATAACCTAGAAAAGGTTTCAGGAAAATCCACCTAGAAGTGCCTTAGTTAAGTTAATTAATTTTTTCCTAAGTCTAACTTTAGGAAAGTGGTTAATTAATAGCAATTAATCGAGGAAGGTGAGATTTCTCTAGAAACTCACACAGATCGACTAGGAAATAATCTCAACCATTGATTAAGATTTAGCTTGGCTGTTGGAGTCCCATAGTGAGATTATAAGAAGAAGTCGATGGGTAGATGGAGAAACACACTTGAGATTAATTTTTTTTAAAAGAGGCTCAAATTCTTTTATATATGTATATATTCCTATTTTAAATAAAATCTTTAGAATATAATGATTTATCTCCTTTTCCACTTTTCCAATACTTAAACCTTTAATAACCTCTTTTTCCTTTTATATACCTTCCTGCTTTAATAATGATTCCTTGATACTTTAAGAAATCCTTAATAATATTTTTCCTTCATTTTTTTTTGAAAATTACTTCCTTTATATAACCTTAAATATAGTCTTCCTTTAGTGATGAGTTCTTTGACTAAGTAAATTATAGTTTTATTTATAATTTTTTTTTTTAACAATTGATTTTTTTTAACTCATTTTGTTTTTTGTTTTGAAAAGTTACAACCCTAGTGAAACGTGGCTATTCACTTATATTCACCTATAAAATATATGTCCACTTATGTGTATTTGACTCGGTTAATGTTCTCCATGTAAAAGCAAACTTACCATTCACACAGAGATTTTTTATTCCTTTTGTTCTTATTTTACCTTGCAAATACATGGGCAATTACCATGGGCTTCTAAAACCACGAGCTTGTAAACCACTTAAAGAATAATCAAAATAACCTTACCTACTCTTCCTTCTTTCTTTTTCCTTTTTATTTTTAAATTGTCTTGGTATGTACGTATATGTACTTTTTTATATATATCTCTTTTTTGTTTTTACTTATATATATATATATATATATTTTTTTTTTTTTTTTTTTGACTATATATATATTGCTTTTGCTTTTCTTTTTTTCAAAAATTTCCCTTTTTTTTCTTCAAATTTTTAATTCTGGCCAAAGGCCTACTGGTGAAAATGGAGAAACTCCAAGACTTGGAAGCGAAACGCTTCGACGGCAACAATGTTGACGAATTTTTGATGGCCAAAGGCCTGGACCGAGGAGCGTAGCTCTGTGTAGCGATGAGCGGCCAGAAGATCGAACTGCTCGGATACCAAATGAAGCGAACAAAGTTCCTTCTCAAGTTAAATATTCCAGAAGACTTGAAATATCAAGATATCCATTGAGGATACAAATATTATTATATAAACTGTGTGAAGAATGAGATATGAGATGATTGATAATTACAAATGAGGCCTGCTTATATACCTAGGCAGGTGCCTCTTCACGAAAGGTCATGTCTCATCAGACATGGCCTTTCAACCTAAGTACTAATTAACTAATTTAATCATTATTTATATTATTTTATTCATTACATTAAGTAGGGCATTTTTTTAAGCAAGTGAATCTCTCGATGTGGGCATTCTTTAAGCAAGTGAATCTCTTGATGTGGGCATCATGAAGCATGCCCCTTAAAATCTCAAGAGAACTCCAACACCCTAGGGAAGAATGCCAAACAAGCCCCCAATTGAGGTAAAGCAAACCATTGAGGAAGCTATCTCTAATGTTCAAATGCATCATGGAACATTTGCAATGTGCTATACCATCCTTGATCATCTAGGGGATGAACATATACCATCTACTAAAAATATCATGAGGCACACCCAATCCATTGACTTGACTTTTGAAGTAACTTGAAATATTGGCCATCCATTTACTTGACTTTTGAGTTAAGGGTAGTATCTTCAACTTCGAGTAATTTGATGCAATTGTGAAATTTTCCTCCATTCTCTTATTTGTTTGAGAGTGACATTGGGTAGCAAATCATAACTATATGTGATGTGCTTTGTTATCAATTGATCTTGGATAGTTTGCTTAACAAAATTAATCATCCATAACAACAACTATAATTACTTAATCTTATATGCATAGTCAATTGGTTATCACAGGAAAATTTCGTAAAATCTAAGTATGATAACCATAGTACTTAAAATCGGAACCGATGACCGACCCGGTCCACCTATCAAATTGGTTTTGAACCAAAACTGGAAAAACCGGATTGGTTAGATCTCAATGAACCGGTCTTTAAAAAATACATGAAATAATTCATTTTTAATGAAAAAAACTATTTTTTTAAGATTTAAAACCATGATTCCAAACCAATAGAGACAAAATATGCAAATTTTTCTCATTTATATACCATGTAAAGGCGAATATATAAAAATGGCACTGGGTGTGCAATACATATCAACAACAAAATACATAATCAATGAGGCTCTAAATGGCCTCTAGAGTCCAAAACCAATGCTAGAAGCTATGGGGCCATTGGCCTCCTACAAGTCTACATATCTGTGATCAACGTGATCACTCCTCATCTTGATCAAACTCATCACCACTACTAGACATGGGATCATCCACACGAACTACATAAACATCATCTGGCTCAGAGTCTGAGGACTCCTCAGACTTTGATACAGCCTCAGTGATAGTAGTAGTAGCAACAAAACTAGACATTAAAACTACAAATCACCGATAAACATGATCACTCATTAAACTCAAGATTGATTCAACAGTACTAGAAATGGATGACGGAATCATCAACAAGAGCTACAAGAACATCATCTAGCTCAAAGTCTTCAGACTTGGATTGCTCAACCTTATAATATGGTAGAAATTGAAAAATTTTAACATGCCTAACCAATGATTTTGGTTTGAGTGAGGGGTTCATCTCCTCAGCATTATAATATGGTAGAAAAGGCTTAGTATGCCTAACCAATTAATTTCCTTTGAGTGAAGGGTACATTTTTGTTAATGCCATGGTAGAGGAGTTCAACAGTCAATACTACCAGCTTCAAAAAAGTTCAACATCAATGCCACCAACATCAAGGTACTTAAAGGGCTTCACGCTTTTGATCAAATGCAAATCTCATACCCTCACACATGACAGTCAAATGGAAACATTGCATTCCTCCAATTCTTGAAATCCTGAAAACTGTTAAGTTTGTTGGATTTTGGGTGAGATCTAAAATTCTAGTTTCTCCATATGAAATCTATTGAGGTCTAAACCACTCTCAAACATCTCGAGTCATTTCATGGTAATGTTAAAAATTTAAGTTAAAGGATGAAAATGAAAGATAAAGGAAATGTCACTTTTAGTTTAAGAATTAAACATTACTATTGTTTGCCAACATTGCGCTAGGGTCGAGTTAGGTTTTTTGTTTAGGTTTAGGGTATCAGAGGGGGAGGGTTGGTTTTATAGCCAAGGGGGTTTGTGTTAAAATTAGACAACTAGGTCCAAACTCCAGGTTGTGCTGCTTAGATGACAATCGCAATATTTTTATTGGATTCCTCTTTCGAAGAGGTGTAAGATTGATTTAAAGATCATCTCGATCGGATGAGCATAACATGTACTTTGAATTTATTCCACTTATGTGCTAGGCCGGCCTGCAATAAAATATAGACTTAAATGTCTTAAAGGACGTGTCACACACCTGCAAAGATTCCTATATATTGGAGAGACTTAGAGTTCATTTGACACATTGTTGTGGAGGAATTCTCTCTCTCTGGATAGCATTGGAGCTGTGTGATATATATGGACTGTTCTTTGTTTGGGTTGTTCTGGGTTATGTGTGACACGCTTGGCTGAATGACCTATTGGAGACTTTGCTGGTAGAAGCACCCTGCTGATCGCCGTAATGCCACCATTTCTTATCTCTGTTTTGGCTTGTCTTCTATCGATCTATTAGTATGTTCTATCTCCTTCAGTATTGTGTGCCCTAATCTGAAATGGCATAGGAACATGTTCTCAAATTAACATGGTATCAGAGGTAGGAGAAGACAACGCCCAACGTATAAAGTTAGGGCAGCGAGATGTGGGTTATTCTAAAAGCGAACTTTCTGTGGCTAAGATCAAATGGGATCATAGCCAGTTATTTCACACATCATTACGGAGGCTTGTGAAGAATTCTGCCTGCCACGTTAATACACCGTGGAAATATAGACATACATGGATGAGCTTAGAAAGAGGGCAGAAGAAAGTAAAAATAAAAATAAAATGACAAGTCTGTCACAGATTCAGTTCTATTGATGTTCGAAACTGTTCTGTTGATGTCAAGGTTCAGCCTCGATGATCCTAATACTTTGAATAACAGGATTCACAGGATGATGAAGTTGGGTCTAAGTATTGATGAGGACGAAAGTAAGAAGCCCGTGGAAATCTTGCCATGTGGCATGACCTTGATACAGTGACGGGAAAGGCACGGGCCTGCTGCCCATGGCCGTCCGACTGTAAAAAAAAAAAGAAAAAAAGAAAAAAAGAAAAAAAGAAAAAAAAAGGGTCAGATACTTGTGCGTGAAATTCAGGGGTTCCATGCATATCTGTGCCGTTCATTATGTTGTCAGGCGGTAGCTCCAATGAGCGGCGTCTGAGCGAATAAGTTTTTCAAACATCGATTAATCCCTGAATCGAGGTGACATATATGTAAAGAAAAAAATTTGCCAGATCACATGTAACTCACGGAAGCGGGTTGATGACATAGGCATTCACTGCCATTGTTTCGTTTGCTTACGAAAATTCCGCACATCCGTGGCCAAGAAGATATCGAAATTTTCAGCATGTGGGCGATGATTTTTTTCTCGTCAAAGCATATATTACTCGCAAGGTTCAATTACAGTCCTGTGGATTGCCAACCCGACCTGGAATCCAAGACATCAAAGTCACTCCCCATGGGACGACTTCTTGTTGAAGAACCGGTGCCAAGAATCACGTGGTCGTTATACATTTATTGACATTTGAGATCATTGGGGCAGACCGAAATAAGCCAAATCCGATTCTGTTTTCTGTGTGATTACTAAGTGTTTTGCGTTTAGTTCCATACTGTAAATACCATTGGTATCTCTGTTTTGCGGTGTATAGCTTTTTGAAGGTTGTTTATGGTGAATGTGGCTTTATTGGTATGGAGGATGGTATATTGGGTCTGGGTTGAAATTTTGTGAAGACCATGGCTCTTTATTATATGCATTGCGCTGACATTGAAAACTTGTATGCGAACCAAAACTGTGACATGTGTGTTGAGTTTTTTTGACGTGGTGAAATTATTTAAGGCTATGGGCTCCATCGAATTCTGTTTTTCTTCTAAATCAGATTCCGAGCATGATATTTTCAATAACATTCAGTGCACAGCTCAATGTGGGTATTCGTAATCAGGAGCCACATTTTGTTGAGAGCAATGATGCCTTAAATCTGGACGCAAAAATCATATGGTGCAATTCGCTGTTGAAGGAAAAATTTGATGGCTCTAGTGGGAATCAGTGGAAGCCGATAACAGGAATAAACAGGTGCTGGACGGTGTATGATTTCATGATCGTACTTTTGCGCACGCTAAATTGATGTGGCAAAGAAATTATTTGGAGGCTGAGCTATATTCTCAAAGGAGGATGCAGTGATTGAAAATCAAGGGTTGATGTCTCAGAAATTGCACTAGCGGAGCAATTCTCCAGATTTGGGAAAATAGAAAATATCACTGTGTATTCTGCCCATAGCTATGCCTTCATAATCTTCAGGAAAGATGAGGATACATTCTCTGTCCAATATTGACACCCCATTTGAAGATCAATTCCTGTAGCAGTAAGACCACATTTCTCTGAGGGTTTGAGTGCCATTGATCCACGAATTTTTCAGGAGATGGAGTTTTATAGGAAAGAGGGTAGAGACCCTAAGAATGAGACATATACCTGTGATGTAAGCCGCAGTTTTTGAGTATCTTGCATATAGGCCCTGTATATTATTCATCAGAAGGAGACGATGCTTGGAGCATATTTGAGGAAGTTGTTTTTGAGATATTCTAAGCCCTAGGTAGGCCTCCTTCCAAGCATACACAACTCTGTCCTAGAATTTGATATATTCTCTGTGATAGGGTCACAGAGCCTTAATAAAATTGCACTTTAACTCAGTGGTATTGTCTGATTCAAGGAAAGGCAGATTCCTTTAACTCAATTGTTTTGGGAAAGTCTGTCCTTGAATGTCGAACAGGACAAAGTGATCACTGTGTTGAAGCCCTTGTTCGAACCTCGTGATCAGTGATGTTGAAATAACTCTATTTTTTTGAAGGCAGAATTGCTGAGATGATATTTTACAGTGCTTTGAAAAACTAATATAAGAAGGCAGACAAAAGAAGAGAGTCTATATGAACCTGATCTATGGTATCTTCAAAGGCATACATATGACCATGAAGCTTGAAATCTTCAGTACTATTAATGATGAAGAAGACAGTGATGACAGTTCAGAAGGTATCTCTGTAACTGCAAATTTGAGGAGCTAAATCTGTGAATCTATGTCATTGACATTATGACAGTGACATAGACAAACACCCATGTTTACGAGATTCATAATAGTAGTAAGCTTCTGACAGTATTAGTCTTACATTACAGCGTAATGATAAACTTGAAGTGTGAACTGGGAAGTTTTTGCAGCCCTCAGTGACGTTGTTGGAGTCCTGAACCTTGATCAACAAAGCCTGGTTGGATAGCTTTGACCGTGGGAGAATAAGACCCCTTTTCCAAGTTGATGTCTGGGATGCCCTCATTTAAAATAGATGTCTTCACTCTCGAGAGACGCTGGCATTAAGAGGGAGAATACATTTGTATATGTTCCTGAGCGGATTCCATTACTGAACGAAAGAAGATCCTCATGGCTCAACGATATATGGCTTCAGAGGGGGAAATTACGGAAGAAAAACAAGAAGCCATATAAATACCTGGGGTATCTAGCAAGCCATGAGTACAATATGAGCCTGGAACATTTGAAGAAACTGGAAAGTATCTAAATCTGCAAGGATACGAGGGTGATATATGGGATATGTTTCCTAGACCACATATCAAAGCTGTTGTCACCTCGCTTCAAAATCAAGCATGGATTTGATGGAAGTGCTGAAAAGTTCAGGCAAGATTCGTTGCCCATGAGGAAGGCATAGACTATGATGTCACACCTGCACCTGTGACCCGATATACCACCATTCGATCAATAATAGCCCTTGTTGCTACGCAAGGATGGAGTCTTCATCAGATAGATGTAAAGACCGCATTTCTGCATGATGCATTAAAGGAAGAAGGTGTATGTTGAGCAACCTTTGGGGTTCGAAGTCCAGGTTAGGGACACCCATGTCTGCAGGTTGAAGAAAAGCCCTCTATGGGCTGAAACAAAGCACCCAGAGCTTGGTACGAGAGGATAGATAGCTACCTGGTGAAGTTGGGCTTCACTCGTAGTAAGGCTGATCTGAACCTTTACTTCAAGGTTGATAGAGAAAAGCCTCTCATTCTAGCTTTGTATGAAGACGACCTTTTCCTGACAGGTGCTGACTCTCTCATTCATCAATGCAAGAGGGAGCTTGCTGCTGAGTTCGAGATAAAGGACCTAGGACTGATGCACTATTTCCTAGGCCTGGAGGTCTGGCAGAGACCTGGCGAGATTTTCCTTTCTCAAGGAAAATACATTGTGAAACCTCTGGAAAGATTTGTTATGGTGGACTGCAAGTCCGTGTTAACACCAATGGGACTCAACTTCAAGAAGTTGAGTGGCAGCGCTGCTGGGCCCGTATTGTCAAATCCTACTAAGTATCGTCAACTCGTAGGGGCCCTGATGTTCTTAGTGAACACCCGTACAAATATATGTTTTGCAGTGAACACTTTGAGTCAACAGATGGATGAGCCTCATCACTTTCACTGGGTTGGTGCCAAGAATCTTCTGAGATATCTTCGGGGCACGATAAACCATGGGCTGAGATACACTGTCGGGAGCGTGACACCCCTTGGATATACTGATGCCGATTGGGCTGGCAGTGTGGTGGATCGTAAAAGCACATCGGGATGCTGTTTCAATCTTGGTTCTGCTTTGATCTCATGGATGAGCAGGAAGCAGAAGTCGGTGGCTTTGAGCACCGCTGAGGTCGAATACATTGCAGCAAGTATGGCTTGTTGTGAAGCAGTCTGGTTACGAAAGCTCTTCAGTGAGCTGTTTGAGCATGTGCTAGATACCACGGTGATACCCTGTGATAATCAGAGTGCGATTCGCTTGATCGAGAATCCTGTGTTCCACGACCGATCCAAGCATATTGATATCAGGTATCATTTCATCCAGGATATGGTACAGCGAGGCGCCGTAAGGCTCGATCATATAGGAACTGATAAGCAGGTCGCAAATATTCTCACTAAGCCCTTGGGGAAGGTCAAGTTCCTAACCTTCCGTGAGAGACTTGGTATCGTGGAACGACCCTGTGATGTGGGTCCGGTTGGACGATGAGCTCGAGGAGCTCTAGGGGGCTTTGGGGACTGCTTCTCGGAGCTATGAGCAACCACAAGGCTAGGCTTGCCAAACCTTGTTGGTGTGCTTGGACCCCACCATTGTGATTATTGAGTTGGTTCACATCTCATTATCTGTGCTCCGTATGCATCCTACCCATTGAGTTTAGGGCTCATGGGAAGTACCTCTCATTTGGCCAATGAGGTGGGAAAAGCTAGAGACTAGTAGCAAAGACTGATGGACGCATCAGAGATTGCCGTACTCTCTATCTAGGATGACATGGTCCAACCACTTGATCTAGGATAAAGTCTTGTGAGGTCTCGGACCTCCGCCTGACTTCGGGTTAGATGAACCAACTTCTGGTTGGTTGGAGACTCTTTGTGAGTTCGTTAGAGGTTTTGACCTCTAGGCTGAATTTGTCAGCCGGGTATGATGTCTTTGTGACTGACCCACTTCTGTTTTGAAATAAAGAGGCCAGCAAAGCAAGTTACAGCAGGATGACGCACGATGTTTGGATTGCACTTGTGGACGGAGTTCTCCCTAGTTGAGAGGGAGTGTTAAAATTGGACAACTAGGTCCAAACTCCGGGTTGTGCTGCTTAGAAGACGGTCACAATATTTTTATTGGATTCCTCTTTCGAAGAGGTGTAAGATTGATCTAAAGATCATCTCGATCGGATGAGCAGAACATGTACTTTGAATTTATTCCACTTATGTGCTAGGTCGGCTTGGAATAAAATATAGACTTAAATGTCTTAAAGGACTGTCACACACGCCCAAAGATTCTTATATATTGGAGAGACTTAGAGTTAATTTGACACATTGTTGTGGAGGAATTCTCTCTCTCTAGATAGCATTGGAGCTGTGATATATATGGACTGTTCTTTGTTTGGGTTGTTCTGGGTTATGTGTGACACGCTTGGCTGAATGACCTATTGGAGACTTTGCTGGTAGAAGCACCTTGCTGATCGCTGTAACGCCACCATTTCTTATCTCTGTTTTGGCTTGTCTTCTATCGATCTATTAATATGTTCTATCTCCTTCAGTATTGTGTGCCCTAATCTGAAATGGCATAGAACATGTTCTGAAATTAACAGTTTGTTTTGGAAGGAAAAACCATACACCCCACAAATGTGACATCTAACCTAAGTCACCGGGTTCGACGAACTTAATCGATGAAGTTCGAAATTCGCCGAACTTTAAGCTCTCCCAAACATAATCGAAAAAATTCGGCGAACCTTAATCACAAACCTCAAAGCCGAACTCGATCTCGAATATTAACGTCGAATATCAATGAATTTTTTGAAAAATTTCATTTTAAAAATTGGGAATTGCTTAATAGGTTCGACGGCAGGGTTTCATGGGTTTCATTTTGTTTTTTTTAGGCTAAAAAGTTCGATTGACCGCCGTCACATCTCACTGCTGCTCTCACCGATTTTCGGATTGCTCTCATGACTTCGCACTGATCTCCCCGCTACTCACTGCCCGACGTTGAGTCACTCCTCCGCGGCTGCTCCTGCCTGACTCCAAGACGTTGCTTAGTGCTCAATCCACAGTCCACCACCACCGTGCAGCCCCACAGTCCACCGCTGCCGTGGTCACGACCGCGGTAGAACTGAGAACAATCACCGCTCACTGTGCTCAGTGCTACTGCTCGCGAGTGGCAGCTCCACACTGTCGGCCCTCCACTACACGATGCACAGTCTATCGGGCCTTCAGTGTTGCCTGTCCACTCCAGCCGCCAGCGTCCAGCCTCGACCTTCAGCAAGTTGCCGATCCACTGTTACAGCTCCAGCCTCAACCCTCCACTGCTGCGACCTGCTCCAGCCGCCCCAACTGCCCAATGGCCCACAATCACAACCTACAGTCTCCAGGTAGGCGAGTTTATTTTTTTACTACAATTTTTTTTTTAAATAAGCTTATTGTGACAGTTTTAAAAAAAATTACAGTTTACAAAAAATTAAACAGTTTTAAAAAAAATTATTGTTTACAAAAAATTTCATGTTGCAAGAAACTTAGAACTATATCAAATGTAAATTAAAAAAAAAAATGCAAACATTTCAACCTTTACTTCAGCAATCGAAACCTTTAGATTTCAATGGCACCCCCAAAATCAACTGATATAGCATGGAATTTTGTCAATAAAGAAGGGAAAAATCTTTTGTGTCAGCTTTGTGGACATCAATTCACTGGCTCTTTAACTAGAGCAGTGGATCACCTTCTCAGTATTAGCAATGGAAGTTGAGGTGGTGTTGAAGGCTACACTAAGATCTCAGATGAACAAAAAACCGCAATGGAGAAAAACTATTTCACTTCAAAGACAGAAAAGGAAAAAAGGGAGAAGAAAAGGCAGCGAATTGAGAGGGAGATTGCCATGTCTTCCTCAAACACCATTAATTCAATCTTAACCATTGGTGGATCAATTTCTACTGCAGTAAAAATAGGTGGAACCAAAACATTAAATCAATTCTGGAAACCCGTGGAGAGACAAGAAGTTGATGATGCTGTTGTAGAATTCTTTTATGCATGTGCAATTCCCTTTAATGTGGCCAAGAGTCCATATTTTAAAAATGTAATTAAAAAGGCCATTAATTTTGGGAAGGGCTATGTTCCTCCCGGATCTGAAGCTTTAACGACCACTTTGCTAAAGAAAACAAGAGACAGAGTGACAGACAAATTATCTGAGATTAAAGAGTCTTGGAAGCATACAAGATGCACAATTTTGAGTGATGGTTGGTTAGATTTGTGTCATCGGCCATTGATCAATGTGCTTGTTTACAATCCTCAAGGGGTACTTTTCTTGAAGGCAGTTAATGCAATGGATCAGGTGAAGACATCAAAATTTATTTTTGGAATTTTGGATGAAGCAATTCAAGAGGTTGGGGAGAAAAATGTTGTCCATGTTATTACAGATGGAGTGTAAAAACTTTGGTAAACTTGAATAAGTATATATTATTATTGATAAAAGATGAGATGATTACAAGTGGGATCACCAAGGCTTTAAATACAACCTTATGGTGTCCCTTGTTCGAAGAGGCATGATCATGCCTTTCCACATTAATAAACCTAAGAAAACTATATTTAACTAATAATTAATAAAATATACATAACATTGCCCCTCTCTTAAAGATGCTTTGTCCTCAAAGCATATGTAATGATGGACATTGTTGACGAATGCTTGGATTTCCCGAGAGGCGGGCTCTTGCTTCCCACATTTTTAAAAGATCGTGGAGCATCTTCTCGAGCTCAATCTGTTGGTGATGTGGATAGCGACAAGATTTGATATTGACAGGGTCGGATCCTGTCTTGACTTCTATTGGATGTTTGATTTCCCTATTAGGAGACATTTTCATTGGCAGGTCCTGAAATACTTTTGCGTGTGTCTGAACTATTCCTTGTACTGTTGGTGATTCTTCGTGGTTCCTTTTTGTAGATAACATTTCTAACTGATGACATTGTACTATATAGGCTGGCGCTCCTTTTCGAATCATCTTCGTCATATGAGGTGACGATATGGTTTGATTTTTTGGGGCTGGGAATCCATACAACTTGTGCTTCTGACCTTTCCATTTAAAGCTTATAAACTGCTTCTGATGGTTGGCAGAATAGGTACCTAAGGTTTGTAGCCACTGAATTCCTAAGACCACATCTACTCCTTGTAATGGCACGGTGTAGAATGGAGATTCTAAATTAAAATTTTGAATCTGCAATTTGACTTTATGGCATTTCCCTACCTTCTCAATTTTCTTACCATCGGCCACCATTACCTTAATTTGGGCATGGGAAATGTAAAGATGTTGAGTCTTTTGGCCATTGTCGAATCTAAAAAATTGTGGGTACTGCCGGTGTCAAGGAGAACCATTACGTTGTTCCTCTTAATATGTCCTTTTAGTTTTAGTGTGCGAGGTTGTGATATACCTGTCATAGCTGATAAGGACATTTGCGTAATGCTTCCGTCATCTAGTTCTGGGGTGGCTGCATCTGATTCATCATTGTTAGAGTCATTAGTTGCTTCACAGTTATACATATTCTTTGTCTCATTTCTTTTAGCGCATCTATGCTTAGGGTTCCACTTTTCACCACAACGTTTGCACTTGCCTTCT
Source organism: Pinus albicaulis (assembly GCA_034641835.2). NCBI lineage: Eukaryota > Viridiplantae > Streptophyta > Pinopsida > Pinales > Pinaceae > Pinus > Pinus albicaulis. The sequence goes on from CM076584.1 coordinate 58,297,221, forward strand.
CTCATCCTTTGTATTTCCACGTTAGATTTTTCTTCTTCACGAAGATGGGGTGGGACATATTTTGTGTTATCTATATTTTCAGATTGAGGAAATCTTTGTCTCGAATATACTCTTTCTGATTTTGACCACGATAAACCTTTCAAATTTCTTTTCAGCAGCTTTTGCTTTTTGCCTTGCTAGTTCTACTGATGTAATGTTGTGAAGTTCGAGCTCTTCTTGTATATGGATTTAAGTCCTGAGATGAAAGACTGGATTAAACGAGATTCTGACAATCCAGGTACTCGTGTCGTTAAGGTTTCCCACTCTCGAGTGTATTCATCCACATCATCTCCTTTTTGGCGTAATTTGATGAATGTTGAAAAAAACTTTTCTTCTTTTATACCTTGAAATCTTTTAAAGAATGCATCCTTAAATTTTGTCCAACTAATAGCAAGCGTCGTCTTTTTCCACCACATATACCAATTATATGTTTCTCCTTCCATTTTCATGGAAGCGTGCTTAATTTTTTCATCATCACTATTAATGTCATAAATCACAAAATATTCTTCGGCTTTATTAAGCCATGCAACGCTATTTTTTTCATTACTGTCAAACTTGGGTAGCTCAATTTTTGCTCTTCGATGATATGCTAATGGTGGGACGAGAAAGGGGTATTGATTAGAAAATGCATTCCAGAGTTGCTTATTTTGAGAATCTGCATTACTATATTCGTGATGATGTGGGGAATCGATTTTTTCTTGATGCTCTTCTGAGTTCCCTGAATCTGCATTGTTCTGTTGATTTTGTTCCATATTAGGGGATATGGGTCGTTGTGTCTGGTTTATCTTCTCGCAGAGTTCTGTCATCTTTTGCATTGCTTGGCTAAGATTTTCTGTAGCCTCGTGATGATTTAGCCACATTTGTATTTCTATTCGATTCGTTGTATCTTGAAGTTTTTTGATATTGTTGGAGTTTCTTGCCACAGACCCCTCGAGATCGACTAATCTTTTGCCAAAGTCATCGACAGGGGGCCGACGCAGTGTGTGAGGAATGGAGAGCGTGAGGGGGTCGGGGATGGGAATGGGGAATGGCTGTGGGTGGAATGGCCGAGGGAAGATGGGAGTGGGGGTGATGAAAAAAACAGCGGGGACGAGTCAGCGAGTGAGAGAAATCTGCAAATTTTTTTTTAAACAAATATCGCTGCCCACGAACACCCGGTTTTTAGACAATTCTAGAATTTCTTGTAATTCCTTAATCTCTTTGATGATCACACAGATCTTGAAGAGCGACTGTTCCGATACCAATGGAGTGTAAAAACTCTGGTAAACTTGAATAAGTATATATTATTATTGATAAAAGATGAGATGATTACAAGTGGGGATCACCAAGGCTTTAAATACAACCTTATGGTGTCCCTTGGAGAAGAGGCATGACCTAAGACAACTATATTTAACTAATAATTAATAAAATATACATAACAACATATAATGCATCAAATTGTGTTGGTGTAGGGAAGATGATTATGGAAAAGTATAATCATGTTTATTGGAGCCCTTGTGCAACTCACTGCTTGGATTTGATGTTGCATGATTTAGCCAAATTTCCTTGGGTCAATGAGACAATACGAAGAGCCAAAACAATTGCAAACTTCATCATCAACCATCGTCTCACTTTGTGCATATATAGGAAGAATGCATTTAAAGAGTTGTTGAGGCCTTGTGATATAAGGTTTGCTATTTTTTATATTACTCTGAAAAGAGTTGTTGAGCAAAAAGCAAACCTAAGAGCTGTTTTCAACAATACTAAGTGGGAGAGATCTCCCCTTTCAAAAAAAACTAAGGGGAAAGATGTTGAACAAATAGTGTTCAATAATGGCTTTTGGGAAAAGTCACACAAGGTTTTAAAAATATGTGGCCCAATTGTTAATGTGCTCTGCATGGTTGATGGTGACAAACCTTGTATGGGTTTTGTTTATGAAAGCATTGATCGTTGCAAAGAGGCCATTGCAAGTGCTTTTAATAATGTGGAAGTTGATTACCATGAGATATAGGAAGTAATTGATCAAAGATGGAAGATGATGCATAGTCCATTACGTGTAGCAACATGTTATTTGGACCCTAGATTGTTTGGGTTATCCAGGCTATTGAGAAGCTAAATCCAGATCCAACAATTGCAGGTTTGGTCAGATCTCAGTTGAGGGCATACAGGTTAGAAGAAGGGCAATTTGGTACACAATCAACAAAGTATGATAGGAGCAGAAGTGATCCAGCAGTATGGTGGGAGTTTTATGGTCTAGGGGCTCTAGAATTGCAAACTTTTGCAATTCGTATCTTAATTCAGGGATCAAGTGCATCAACTTGTGAAAGGAATTGGAGTTCCTTTGACCACATTCATTCCAAGAAAAGAAATATATTGTTATTTGGAAGATTAGAAGATCTTGTTTATGTTCGTAGTAACTTGCAGTTGGCTTTGAAAAATGTGTCCAAAGAGTCATCCAATTCCTCTACTCCGTGGATCGATCCTGTTCCTAATGCATCAATGGATGAAGCTAATTTTTACAATGATAGTGACATTGAATTGAAATTGAGTGATGAATCTGATGCTAAGGCATCTAGCGGATTAACAACCCCTACTGCTCTTGATGATATAGAACTTTTTGATATCACAAGTGGGCCACGAGAACATCAAGAATAAAACTTGTGTTCTCGTTTTAGACTTCTAGTTTACTTTTTGCATGAACAATATTCTAAAACTGACAAACTACTTTAAAGTTTATATATTTTGAATAAATTTTTATCAAATTGTTTCAGTATATAAAATTTGTTATGGCCCATGGTTTTGTTGAATTTGATATTCTTATGGGTGCTAGACTCTAGTAGCTACTAGCCTACTGCTAATGTCTATGATGAATTTCTCACCTTGTTTGCTATGTATGGAAGACTGAAGTTGGTTCTTTATTGGCAATTTGGCACTCGCTTTCATGGTTTATACTTTATATGTGGAAATGATGTAAATGTTTGAGCAATAATCCTATCATATATGTGTTTGCAATGTGCATTATGCACTTTGAAAATTGACATGCTTATTTATTTATGTGCATCATATTTATCTTTCAACATGCTTAAAATTGTTATATATATTTCAAATTTCTATATGTCGAATTTTATGTCGAACTTTATCGACAAACTTTTAGGTGGTGAACTTTATTCGAATTTCAACGTCGCCGAACTCAAACACGAACACGAACCTGGTGACTTAGCATCTAACCGCACTAGTAATGACTCGACTGATCAATGACAGAACTGACCCGTTTATGGCCAAACCATTCAGTTTGGTATCAAACTAGCCGATTTATGACTGGTTTGGTACCAAATCGATGTTTTCCTGGGCCCCAGGTCTATTGGCTGGGTTGATCCCCGAGCTTGATGAATCGACCAGTTTGACTAGATAGTAGCTCGACCCGACTGGTTTTGAATATTATGATGATAACATGAATGATTTCATGGAAGAACACATGCAATTGGCACAATTAGTTGACCAAAGATAAATTTGAATTTTCATTTAAGAATAAGCTTGTTTATCAATGAAATGATCGACATGAATGCAACACCAACTAATGATGATCTATCCACTAAATCTACACCAACATCAACTTGATTACAATCTAAGGGAGGTTAATAAATAAGGCATGCACTAGGGAACATAAAGAAATTCTCATCACATTTATTAATTGATATATGGCAATGTTATATTTCTAATACCCAATTGCTAATTTAATAAAAATTATGTGATGAAGAAACTGAAAACTGAACTCCAGACACTTTCACTAAATATGTTTGATTATTCTAACAAATAATAGCAGTGGAAAATAAATTCTTGAAGACACAAGCACACAATAAACAATACACCAAAAATTACCCAGGAAACCCCAACTAGGAAAAACCTGCCAACTTGAGTGTTTTTATTATTTTGCTCAACAAAGATCTCAAATAATTATTACAAATCAGAGGGAAGATTTTTGTTTCAATTCATCATCCCTCAACTCATTGATTTGCACACTTTCATCCATCTTGGCCTCTCTGTCTACGCAACTGTTACACCACTGATCCAGGTGGATATCGGTGGCCTCCCACCTATTCCATTTGGACCCGCAGCATCAGTTCTTTCAGTTTTTCAGCTTCAGCACAACTTACTATTTTTAGCAGGTTTTCGGGTCCTGCACACCCGGAGCTGTTTTTGGGGACTTAATGATCCAGGTGGATATTGGTGGCCACCCACCGAGTCCATTTGAATCGCCACCATCAGTTATTTTAGTTTCTAAGTTTCAACACAACTTACTATTTATAGCAATTTTTCGGGTCATGAACTTTCGGAGTTGTTTTGAGGCCCTAAATGACTCTTTGTGGGAAAACGGGGAGCAACATGGGTCGTAGACCAATGTTGCTCACCAGAGCGGTCTGCTCTTTCTCTGTTTTTCTTTTCATGTCCCCAACGCGGCCAGGGTATAAGGAGTTCAACCTTGCAACCCCGATGACCCCCCATGGCGGAAGGAAAGAAAGATGAGGGAGCAGTAGATCTTATCACAATCTTGCTTGAGGAGGCCGTCGAGAAACAAAGGAACGCGATAATGGATTACTTTTCCCAGATCCTTCAACGGCTGCCCACTGGCGGCACATCTACATCCAGCACGCCCGCCAACAGGTCTGCGACATCCTAGACAATTCTAATACCAAGTTCAACAAAATTTTCCCCCCCATGGAGGAACTTAACGCAATGGAGACCATTGCTTCCTAAGGAGGGAGGAATGATCTAGGTGGATATCAGTGGCCTCCCACCTATTCCATTTGGACTCGCAGCATCAGTTCTTTCAGTTTTTCAGCTTTAGCACAACTTACTATTTTTAGCAGGTTTTCGGGTCCTACACACCCGGAGCCGTTTTTGGGGACTTAATGATACAGGTGGATATTGGTGGCCACCCACCGAGTCCATTTTAACCCCCACCATCAGTTATTTTAGTTTCTAAGTTTTAGCACAACTTACTATTTATAGCAGTTTTTCGGGTCTTAAACTTCCGGAGCTGTTTTGAGGCCCTAAATGACTCTTTTTGGGAAAACGGGGAGCAACATGGGTGCTCACTTAAAAGTTGTAGTCCTTCGACAGATCTTTCTAACGAGCTATTGAGCGCGTCAAACGGAGATTGGATGCCAAAGTTACGTCCCCGGGAAGTTGAACCACCAATTTACCCAAACGGGGCCCACAGTTTTGGCGCTTCATCTCCTAGGGTTAGGTTTTTGGACGTTTCGGATTCTACATTGTTTCTCAACAATAAATAGGCCCTCGAGCCTCATTGTAATACAGTTCAGGGGGCTGGTAGCCGACACATCTCTTCTCAGAGATAAGCGCTACCCGTGCCCTAGCTCGCTTGTTCACATCATTTCAGTTTTCTAACACAATTCAGGGGCTGGTAGCCATCACATCTCTTCTCAGGGATACGTTTCTAGTACCCTAGCTCATATTTTTCCATTATGTTTGTAATAGGCCTACGAGCCTCAATGTAACAAAGTTCAGAGGCCTGCGTACACCACATCTCTTCTCAGAGATACGCTACCAGCACCCTAGCTTGTTTCCATTATGTTTGTAAGCTTATTTCAGTCATTCGTTTATTAATAAAATGAAGAATTATTTCCGCTGCATCTCTGTGCTTATGGTTATATCTGTATTCTGTTGCGTTCCTGCATAAAATCCGGATCAACCACTGTTACGGGCCAACTCAACTTTCCTGGTTTGTGCAGTCGTTAACTCAATCCTCTTGTCTGCAGAGCTTTTACAGGCTAACTCGACCTTCCTGCACAAGGCTAACAAGGCCCAGGAGACGAAGTACGCTAGTTGAAGAAATAATTGAGGCTATTGGACCTCCCTTTTTGCCCTAACACGCTAATCTGGAAACATTTCTTCGTATAGCTGAACATTGAAGTCTCTAGTGCATAATCATATGCTAAGATTGTGCCCTTTCTCACCTTATAAAGTCGACTTGGCCTTCCATATTCCACGAAGGAATGAGATTAAACCTCAATGGATGACTGAGATCGATTCTTTTTTTGACTATAGGAAAATTAGAATTTTCTTAAGACAAAATTAAGAAAAAGTAAACTACGCTTTAGGTTAACTTTTGGGTTCCTCTGCCAAATTTAGCGCACTTCTAAATTTAGTAGAACCCTTCCATGTTTAACTCAAATTAACACTCCCTCTTAGAGAGGAAGGTGTTATATGCTACATTGAATTTATCTCTACACCAAGCACGTACTGGGGTCTTACTTTACCTCTCTGAACACAATCTCTGATATGGTGGTACTTGATCTCATTGTGCTTGGTGTGGTCACGAAAGACTGGATTTTCATAGAGCTTGATGCAACTCTGATTATCACAATTTATGACTGTGGGATCCAACCTCTGATTGAACAACCCGACAAGTAGCTTCCTCAACCAAATAGCCTCGTAAGCTGCTAAGTTGGTAGTCATGTACTTGGCCTTAACTAAGCTAAGTGTCACTGATCTCTACTTCCTGCTAAGCGAGGAAACAACTGTTGATCCAACATCGAAAGCACAACCTAGAGTGCTCTTCCTATCCACTGAACCCCCTGCTCAATTTGCATCTGTGAATCCTTGAAGACTCACTCCATCAACCTGTCTGTAAAACAACCCATAATCTGCTGTGCCCCTGAGATACCTCAACACGTGCTTAGCAACAACCCAATGCACTCTGGTTGGCTCAACCATGCACTGGCTTAACTAGTCGATTGTGAAGCAAATGTCTGGTCGTGTGTTCACCAGATACATCAACGAACCGATGAGCTGCGTATAGAGAGTATCATCTTCTTGCTCACCTTTTGTAGTGTTCACCTTCCTCCAATTTGAACAGAGGTATGGTCTTGGGCCTGCAATCCTACATGTGGAACCTCTTGTGAATCTCTTGCGTGTACTTTCCCTGTCCCAAGAATATCTCCCCATCACCCTGCTATACTTCCTACCCAAGGAAATATTGCATAAGCCCTATATCCTTCATCTCAGACTCTTCTGCAAGAGCTCTCTTGCAGTCACGGGTGAGCTCCTCATCTCTTGTCAATATCAAATCATCAACATATAACACAAGAATGAGAGACCGACCCTCAACCATAATATAATACAGGTTAGGGTTAGCTTGACTCTTCGTGAAGCCCAATCTAAGAAGGTAACTGTCTATTTTGGCATACCATGCCCTCGATGCTAGCTTGAGCCCATAAAGAGCTCTCTTTAGCCTGCACACATGCGTGTTTCTGCTGAAAGTCTCAAATCCCTCAGGCCACGTAACATATATTTCTTCCTCAACAACTCTGTTAAGAAAGGCAATCTTCACGTCCATTTGGTGGATCTTCCACCCCATCTGTGCTGCAATAGCCAGAATAGTCCTAATGGGTGAATACCGGGCCACTAGTGTGAACATCTCATCATAGTCTATTCCTTTGACTTGAGAGAACCCTTTGGCCACAAATATAGCCTTACACTTCTCCACACTCCCGTCAGCTGCATGCTTAATCTTGTACACTCATCGTGAACCAATCACCGATTTTCCAACTAGTCTTGGCACAATCTCCCAGACGTCAATCTGCATGATAGAGGAATACCCCTCCACCTTGGCATCTCACCATACCTGTTGAGAAGCTGCCTCCTTATAACAAGAAGGTTCTGAGTCTATCAACTCAGTCATAAGTTCCATGTACCTTGTATATCTCATTCGTTGTTTACTTTGTCTGAATGTGGAGCTAGGGGCTCTAACTCTCTCTCGAGCCTCCCTATTCAACTGATCTTCCCACTTGGCTCGTCCTCTCCCTGTATTGGGAGTCAATGGCTGAGTGGGCTCCTCTAACTCTACCATCTCCTCCTATTCTTGCGGTTTCTCCTCAACTGTGTGCTGGTCGATTTACCCAACACTTGGTTGTGATGAAGTCTGAGGAATTGGTCTCCTGCTTGGAAGCTTGTTGCTCCTCCTCTTGTGTTGCACCCTTCTCACGCTCTAAGGACTTCCTGAGAGCCCTCTCTTCCTCGAACTTCACATCACGCCTGATCCCTATCTTCCTGAGAGCTGGGATGTACACTCTGTATGCCTTAGATGTCTCACTGTAACCCTTAAAAATGCCCTCTTTTGGTTGTGGGCTATAACTTCTTCTGACTATTTGAAGACACATGGCAATAAGGAAGATTTCCAAAGATCTGGAAGTGAGACACGTCAAGCTTCTAGCCTGCGAATGCCTCCTTTGGTGTGACTCTACCTAGCACCCTGTGTGGACTCCAGTTTTGCAAAAATATTGTAGTGTTGCATGCCTTTGCCCAAAGAAACATAGGTATCCCTTGGTCATGCAACATAGCCCTGACCGCTACCAACAATTCTCTAGTTCTTGTTCTCGACCATCCCATTCTGCTGAGGTTTAAGATGTGCGGTGAGCTCTCTCTTGATGCCCTCCTTGGATTACAAGTCTCTGAAGGCATTGGAGATGTACTCCCCACCATTGTCTGACCTCAGTGCATCGATTCTCCTACTAGTCTGGTTCTCCACTAAGGATTTGAGCTCCACGAAGTTTGAGAAGACCTGATCTTTCTACTTTACGAAGAAGATCAAGGTTTTTCTCGAGTGGTTATCAATGTAGGTGACATAATATTTGTATCCTATTAGGGATGGAGAGGAAAATGGTCCACATACATCTGAATTTACGATCTCCAAGATGCTCTTGGCTCTGCTGTCTTTGTTGGAAAAGGATTTCTTGGCATACTTACCAAGTATGTAGCCCTTGCACACACATTGGTCTACGCTGTACTGTGGTAGCCTTGTAGTAATCTCCCTCAAAATCTTCAACGCTCCATTGTGTAAGTAATCCATACGCCTATGCCAAAGCTCTCCAAGGTCACATCTATGCATGCTGATCTCTTTGCTCCTCAAGGCCGCCGTTGTCCCAAACTGTAATCTGTAGAGGTTGCTCACCCTAACTAAAATATGCGTTGTTGCTTCAGAATTTTAAGGCTTAAGGAAGGCATTTTCTCTGTTGAAGATAACCTCATATCCCTTGTTCTCCAAGGTTGAGATTGAAACAAGGTTTTTCTTCAACCCTGGGATGTAGATGACATCTCTAAGGTAGAGAGGATTCCTAGAATCCCTCTCAAACTTGAAAGTACCCACGCCCTGTGCTAGGTACCTGCCATCATCTCCCATCTTTATATGAAACTGCACCTGCCATCATCTCCCATTTTTATATGAAACTGCACAGCCTTCTCTGTCAATTGGTTGAAATATCCCTTGTTCCCGGTCATATGACATGACACTCCACTGTCAATATACCACATGCTATTGGCCATTGAGCTTGCCATGCAAGCTATGAGCGAAAACTCCTCAAACTGAGAAGTGCACTCCTAAACCTCTGCTGATGCTGCCATTTGATCCTTCTTGGATACATCTTCCTATTTGGACACTTGGTGGGGAATAGTGCCCAAACTGATGACAAGAGAAGCACTTTATTTTGCTAAGAGCTTTCTTCTTGCCTCCTGAATTGGACTCAATCCTTCTTGGATTTTTCTTGCCCTTGGCCTTGCCTCCTTTGCCAACTAGGGCAAAGTTTTACTCTTCCTCAGTCTTCATATGAGACCCAAATTTAGCTTGTTGTTGGATCTCTTCTTGCATGGAATCACTCCACAACTGCTTCCAATCAGAAAGCTTTAATCTGCCACATACAACATCAATGAAATTTTCCCATGACTTGGGAAAGCCCAATAGTGCAAAACTAACATGGTCTCTGTCTGAGACTTTCTCTGCAACTCCAACTAACTTGTCCTTCACTTGGGTGAATCTGGCCAGGTAAGAAATCACAGACTTAGACTTAGTCATCTTGATGTTTATGAGTTTGTCCAGCTTCCTGGCCTCACTCGTACCCTAGTACGACCCTAAGATAGCTGTCCACATAGCCTGAGCTGCCTTCTTCCTGGAAAGGTGAGGTATGACGCGATCCTTGACTCCTTCAAGGATTATTCTTCTAGGCCTTGTGTCCTTCTTGTTGAGCTGGGCCAGTTGCTGAGGATCTGCTGGTGCGACTGGTGGACAGTCCACAAATTCCCAAACTCTCTACTCCAAAACAATACCAATCCTCTCCTTTCAAGAACAAAAATTCGAGGCCCCATAAAGAATAATCCTCAAATCTTAGCCCTAAATATGCCAGCCTGTTTGTTCGAACAACTCAGAAATGCTTGTGCAAAGCCTGCTAGGTGAAACTTTTAGCACAGATTATTCCTAGGTCACGTAGCCAAAAAGCCTAGCACAATGTTGAAGTGAATTGCATACCCTCTCCTGCATTTTTCACGTGCTCCTGAGGAAAATAACACCATTTTTGGTCTTCAATCAGAGAACCGTCTGATACAATGTTAGATTTCTAATACCCAGCTGCTAATTCAATAAAAAATCTGCGATGAAGAAACTAAAAACTGAACTTCACACACTTTTACTAAATATGTTGAGTATTCTAACAAATAATAGCAGCGGAACATAAATTCTCGAAGACACAGGAACACAATAAACAATACACCAGAAATTATCTAGGAAACCCCAACTGGGGAAAACCTGCCAACTTTTGTGTTTTTATTATTCTGCTCAACGAAGATCTCAGATAATTATTACAAATCAAAGGGAAGATTTTCCCGCCAATTCACTCTCCCTCAACACAGTAATTTGCGCACTCTTATCCAACTTGGCCACCCTGTTTGCGCAGTTGTTACACAACTGTTACAGGCTAACTCAACCCCTCTGGTTTGCATAGCTATTAAAGGCCAACTAGGCTCTCCTGTCTGCACCACTGTTACGTTGTTGTTATAGGCTAACTCGACCCTCCTGTGCAAGGCTAACAAGGCACTGGAAACAAAGTATGTTGGTTCAAGAATTCGCTAAGGCTATTAAATCTCTCTTTCTGCCCTAGTGCACTGATCCAGAAACCCTTATTCACTGAGCTGGACTCACAACTCTCTAGTGCATAATCATATGCTAAGTTTGCACCCTTTCTCTCCTTGTAAAGTTGACTTGGTCTTCCATCTTCCACGAATGATTGAGATCAAGGTTGCTTGGGAGCGGAAGCGGGATCAGGGAGCTTTCTTATCCAACTTGGCCACCCTGTCTGCGCAGTTGTTACACAACTGTTACAAGCTAACTCAGCCCCTCTGGTCTGCATAGCTATTAAGGCTAACTAGGCTGTCGGGAGCGAATCTGGAACAAATTTTATATAACATATATTTTTTATATTTTGATGCATATATGTCAACAAGAACATGCAGAATGATGAATTAGTTATAAGAAACATAAAAACATGGATTAAACCATATAACATCAATCATCTAGTAGTTTCAACCCTCATCAACCTCAGGTCCACAAGTTACAAGTTTTCATTTATATAGCATGTAAGTGTGCACATAACCAAAATAGCATTGAGTGCAATCCATCTTTGAACTGAAAATACATCAATAAACAAGCTCTAGATGGCCTCTAACATCCAAAAAATCATGGTACAACAAATACCTACATATCGTCAAAATCATTGCTTATCTTCGGATCTTTGTCATTGATATCACCCTCTAAGCATTAAGAAAAAATATAGCATGTCAAGTCAAGATTTTGTTTGAGTGATGGGTACATTTTTAATAGGTTCATGATAGAGGAGTTCAACAACTAATGTCACTAACATCAAGGTACATAGAGGGATTGGTGCTCTTGATTAAATGTAGAAATTTTAAGACCCACTCCGGTTTTCAGTTTCTCCTTATTTCTCCCATAAAATTAAATACCCATTCCCATAATCATACATTCAACAAGCTGGAAAAATAAATATTTTCTGAAAACACAAATTCTGGAAATTTCAGTGCTGAAAATGCAGAAATAAAAACTTAGAAAAATAAATCAGCCACACACATAAATTTGACATGCTGATTTTTGGTCAAGATGACCCTGGAAAACCCCCCTACAACTCTTGGCGAAAACCAGTTCGAAAGCTTCTTTTTATTTCTGAATATGCTTTACAGTGACAGTAAAACACAATAAAAATTACAGGAAATACAAAACCCACTTATCTCGATTTCTGTGTCAACCTCCAACCTTGAAAATCGTGCCAACAACAAACAGAAAATTAACAGAAAAATTACAACATTAAATTTTGTACTTGCAGCCTTGGAAAATTTGCCAAAATATGCCTTGAAATAGCCTCCAAATTCGTGCCCTTGACTGCTGGAAATCGCTCTAAAATTGCACTGTACCTTGCCTCGAAATGCATGCAACCTTGCTGTACGAATTTTCTGTCTTGGTAAACGTGCCAATAAATGCTGCTGTACGTAAATGCTACCTTGGGAAATGTGCCCTCCTGCTGTACGGATTTGCTGTGTATCTTTTGCTGCTCTCCCTCCGCTCAGAATTTTCTCTTTAGCTTTTTCTCCTCCTCCGTCAATCTGCTCATGAAAGATTGAATGATCTTTTCTCTCATTTTCTTCCTTTAACCTAACCCTAAATGACTTTTGGGGAATCCCTAAATCCAATCGCTGAGATAGCTTTAGATCTAGGGCTGAGATTAAATGCTCATTTAAATCTCACTTTCTATTTTTTTAATTCACCCCACTTTATTAAAGACCCTCTTAGTCATTTATTTCCAAAGTCACTTTTCACTTTCTAATTTCACATTGAATTTATTAAAGTCACTTTAAAATTAGACTTAGTAACTTTATCACTTAAAGTCACTTTTAAATTAGATTTGACTTTATAACTTTATAAAGTCACTTTAGGAGAAAAATTAAATTCTTTTGGACACTTTTCTCTAGGCCAAAGATCAAAGCCTTAGGGAACCACCTGTCCTCCGGTACCAAATTTCAACACTCCCTCTTACCGAGGAAGGTGTTCCTCACCACACCCATCTTGTCTCTGAAGTAGACATGCTTGCCCCGTGGTAAGGCTTTAGTAAGAATATCTGCAACCTGCTCATCAGTGGGAATATACTCAAGCTTCACAGCTCCTTTCTGAACATAGTCTCTGATGAAGTGATATTTGATCCCGATATGCTTTGACCTGTCATGAAATACTGGATTCTCCATGAGTTTAATGCAACTCTGATTATCACAGTAAATCACTGAAGGTCTCAACGGCTAACCAAATAAGCCAAACAACATCTTGCGAAGCCAGATGGCCTCACAACTAGCTAGACTGGCTGCCATATACTCTGCTTCCGCTGAACTCAATGCTACTGACTGCTGCTTTCGGCTGAACCATGACACAACTGCCGAACCCAACCCAAAACAGCACCCCGAAGTGCTCTTCCTATCAGAAGCACAACCTGCCCAATCAGAATCAGTGTAACCTGCCAATCTCACTCCATCCCCCTGCCTGTAGTCCAGACCATAATCCACTGTCCACTGCAAGTACCGCAAAATGTGTTTTGCAGCCACCCAGTGAACCTTCCTAGGCTCACACATAAACTGACTCATCGTGTTGACTGCAAAACAAATATCTGGTCTAGTATTGACCAAATACATCAAGGAACCAATCAGCTGTCTGTACAATGTGGGATCCAACAACTCGGAATCCGAAGCATGAAGCTTCTTCCAGTTGGTGATCATCGGTGTCGACATGGGTCTACAATCCTCCATGTGGAATCTGCCAAGGATGTCCACAATATACTTCCCCTGTCCCAGGAAGAAATGCCCCTCCTCCTGCCACACCTCCAAACCCAAAAAGTAATGCATCAAGCCAATGTCCTTCATCTCGAACTCCGACGCAAGATCTCTCTTGCAGCTCTCTATGAGTCTCTCTGCACCCATAATGACCAAGTCATCCACATACAACACCAAAATGAGAGGCTCCTCACCTATCACAATAAAGTATAGGTTCAGATTTGCATCACTCTTTGTGAAACCCATCTCCTGCAAGTACGTATCAATCCTAGAGTACCAAGCTGTAGGAGCTTGCTTCAGGCCATAAAGGGCCTTTTTCAGTCTGCATACACGGGACTCCTTCCCATGCACCTCAAAGCCCTGTGGCTACTCAATGCACACCTCCTCCTGTATGAAGCCATTGAGAAATGCGTTCTTCACATCCATTTGGTGGATCTTCCAAGCCATCTCTGCTGCTATCGGTATAATGGAGCGAATCGAAGTATATTGAGCCATGGGAGCGAAGGTCTCCTCATAATCTACTCCCTCTACCTGGGAGAACCCTCTAGCCATAAACCTTGCCTTGAATTTTTCAATCCTGCCATCTGCAGCATGCTTTCCATTTCAAATCAAATTTCCTCTGGTAACCAAATTTCAACATTAAATACGAGTTCCATACCTTAGTACATGACAAAATCCATTGGAAACATTGCAATCCCCCCAATCTTGAAATCTTGAAAAACTGATAAGTCGGCTGGATTTTGAGTGAGAGCTAAAATTCTACTTTCTCGATATGAAATCCAACGAGGCCGGAACCAATGGCTGAGATAGCTTTAGATCTAGGCCTGAGATTAACTGCTCATTTAAATCTCACTTTCTATTTTTTTAATTCACCCCACTTTAATAAAGACCCTCTTAGTCGTTTATTTCCAAAGTCATTTTTCACTTTCTAATTTCACATTGACTTTATTAAAGTCACTTTAAAATTAGACTTAGTAACTTTATCACTTAAAATCACTTTTAAATTAGATTTGACTTTATAACTTTATAAAATCACTTTAGGAGAAAAATTAAATTCTTTTGGACACTTTTCCCTAGGCCAAAGATCAAAGCCTTAGGGAACCACCTATCCTCTGGTAACCAAATTTCAACATTAAATACGAGTTCCATACCCTAGTACATGACAAAATCCATTGGAAACATTGCAATCCCCCCAATCTTGAAATCTTGAAAAAATGATAAGTCGGCTGGATTTTGAGTGAGAGCTAAAATTCTAGTTTCTCGATATGAAATCCAACGAGGTCGGAACCACTTTCAAACATCCTTGAGTCATTTCATGGTAATGTTAAAAATTGAAGTAAAAGGACGAAATTCAAAGATAAAAGAGAATGTCACTTTTACTTTCAGAATTTAACATTACCATGAATTGCATTTCGATATGAGGGCCATAGGCTTGATCATTAGGCTGCCCCACTCAAAAATTCTTGTTTCTTTGAAATAAATTTGCATTTGGAATGTGTTTGCAATATTATTATTATTATTATTATTTTTTTTTTTTTTATTTGGTGAAAAAAGCTAGAGTGCACGCTTTGGGAGTGGATAGGAAAATTCAAATTTTCTTAAGTCAAAATTAAAAAAAGTGAAATGCGCCTTAGCTTCACTTGTGGGTCACTTTGCCAAATTTAGCTTTAGCGCACTTCTAAATTTAGCAGAACCCTTCCATATCTAACTCCAATTAATAGGCAATACCACATTGTAGAAGTGCTATGAGGACGAAGAGACAAAAGGAGACGGCATTCCATTATGACAGTTGAAGTTTCTCTCGCAAGTATTCTTTCTGTGGTGAATCCATATTAGTGTGCCCTTGTTAAGCTTGTTGCATGATTATGTTTGAGGTTGTGTGCTTATGTTGGGTTTTGGGTGCACAGCACTAGAATATAAGAACATCCATAATGCAGCTCATTGCTATTGTGATGTGTGCAAGCATTGAACCAGAGTGTGTGCTCATATTAGTGTGCCTATCTTAAGCTTTGTTGTATGAGTATGTTTGAGGTTGTGTGCTTATGTTGGGTTTTGGGTGCACGGCACTAAAATCTAACTAATGCCCATAATGCAACTCATTGCTGTTGTGATGTTTGCAAGCATTGAACAGGAGTGTGTGCTCATTTTTAGACACATACTAGGATAAGGATAAACTCATCTCTAGGCAATTCATACATGTGTGTGTGTGTAGCCTATGGAAAGCCCCAATAAGGCCCATACCCACAAGCAAGGTGGTTTAAGCTTTATAGCATATGAAAATTCTTATTCCTTCTTCCTTTCTCCGAAAACTTGTAATATATTGATTATGAAAATTAATGTTTTATATATGTTTTCTTCATTCACTAACTCTTTTTAACATAAAAAATTAAGGGAATTTTCCCATTCCAAGAGGTTTCGTTTGTGGAATTAAACCCACTAGACCTCACACAAAGAAGATATAATTTTGATATAATTCCAGCTTTCAGCTTTCTGGTGCCTGGAAGTTGGAAACTGTGGAATACTCGTTGAGTTTTAGGAATTAAAGACTATGAGAAGGCCCCATTAGGCTCAATGCCCTCGAGAAAGGTGGTTTAGTGCTTGTAAATGTCCTAAACCCCTTTATTTCTCTTTGCATTTTTACTTAAGGTAATGTTTCATTTGCTTTTTTGTAAGTTAGGCACATGACCTATTTTTGTAAACATTTTTCTATGCATGGTTTGACTCTTTGTCATGATTGTCTATTTCATTTCATGTTGTACTTCTCTCTTTTTGGTTTGTAAATTTGTAACTGCAAGAGATGGTTGATGTTATTGGGTTTAAATTTATTCCCTGGTACCTATTCTATTTCATGCTATTTGATTTTTAACAACTGATAAATGATTGATATTTGTTCTTGAGAATTATACTAAATGGTTGCTGCTTTAGTCAACTGTGAATCATGGTTCTGATTTCTTAATAATGCAAGGACTGCATTGCAATCCTGCTCCCTTCTGCCGCTCGTTGATTCACTTGGCAGTGTTGCAACACTGATTATTTATAACATGTGACCAATTTAATTGGCTCCTATTAAGGCATCTGTATTATGAAGGAAATGTTTTACACAATTCAAAATTCCAAATGAAACTAGGTAAAAGATTGAAGTAGATTATTGTCAGTGTCAGCTGAATTGGTTTACAGTTCTATATTTTGTTTCTCACATACGCAGTTATATTTTTATGTATTCATTGTGTTTCCTGGTTTGCTGTGCTCTGTCATCTGCGACTAGAATATATGTCTGACTTGGATTTCAACAGTTCTCTTTTCAAAAGGATTATACTATGTAAGACCTTAAATGATTGATGACATTGCCTAGTTTGGTATATTATTTGGGATTTTCAGTGTTCAATCTTACTAGATTGCTAATAGTTTAAGTCAATGCACACAGGCTTTCTAGAAATGCCTGCAATATGGCATTTGGAAGAGTGCTTACAATGTCAATTTTTTGGGCTTGTGCAGGCAGTAGTCCTCAAATACCTTTTGTTTGTACCAGATGAAGGAGGCGACCTTTCTCTAAACATGGTACAACGTAATATAGGATCGCAAAATTTATCTCGAACTTCAACAATTACACCAGATAATTTTTCTTTCCTCACTGAACATCAGAAGACAAGGTAATTTTCTTTATGCTGTTCAAATATTCACTCACTCCAAATACAAGGAAAGATTACCCTTTGTAGAGGTTCTACATGTAAATATACAATTGATATCACATGGGTCTATTCATGTGTGTTTGTGGAAGAGATGGCCATTGTATTGTTGATAGGCGTATTGAACAATATTGTTTATGTGATTCTTTGTTACTTTGTCAAAAGCTGAATATTCAATTAAATCGAAAATAATTTTGGTATTTTTTTTTCTAAGTTACAGTTTCATATAGAGTGATGATTGATGCTAGATAAGTTTATTAATGCCTACCATCAAATGACCAAAACCAGGTGATGATGTTGAATATTTTGGGAGTAGACTGCATAAAATATATTTATTGTCCAGTGTTTCGAGTGGATGCTCCACCCATCATTAGGAACAGATATTTATTGTCCAATGTTTCGAGTGGATGCTCCACCGATCGTTAGGAACACATAAAGCTAAAAATGACCAATACCAGGTCAACGGGACTGTGTAGTACATCGTATCTATAAAAAGTGGGAGTGCTAAAGCCACTCTTATAAATGTGAAAGTGAAAGCAAAGCTATATAAGAACTAAACTCTCATGAATCACAGATAGGGCAGAAACAATGGTTTGGGAGATTTATCAAATAAAAGAATCTTTGTGCTCCAAATGCATGTCATGCTTTAAGGGTAGGGGAGGTTTTCCCTCTTTGATGAATCTACTATAAAATGTGGATTTCCCATCCTATGGTATTTGGTTCTCAACTTCAACCTAAAGTTCATGAGAGCCCACCCAAAACTAGCCTAAGGGAAACTTGAGCCCATGCATCCAATGCTTGAGCATATAAGGGGTTCAATTGATGTAGTTGTCCCTTAGCTCCATGAAGTGCTTTGCAAGAAAAGGCCATCTTGGGTTTCAATCTCTCTAGAGGTGCAATCCAAGTGACGTAAATATATTGCATGTAAATATCCTCTCTAATGATCCCATTCATCATTTGCCTATGAGGTAGGAGGATACCCAGGGGCATTTGAAGATTACTTGAATGGGGGGGAGGCAATTTTGAAATAGGTAACTAGGTTCCGTCTTCATAATATGAAATGTACTTTTGATTCTTGTTTATTGTAAAAAGGAAGAAATTTTTTTATTATTATTTTTGTAGCATCGGTTTCATGCTTGTTGTCGCTCAAATTGTACAGGCACTCCGACCACGACTCAAGTTGGGGGCTGTCGCCTTGATCCCGAACCTCTTCGTTCTAGCTGTCTCCCAACAATAGGCTATGGGGGTTAGACCCTGTGGAAATGAGATGATGAAGGACAAGTTGGGAACCAATAAGTCCGAGAGACACAATTGAGTGGCCTAACACTTGGTTAAATCTAGTAAGATTCTAAGGATTATATTGAATTTATATATTTGAGACAAGTGCCTTATGGAGTTGATACTCTTGCTTTATAAAATTGAGACCAAGTACCGGGTGGACAACTGTTGATTTATTGCTTCACTAACCCAAATGAAATGCAAATCCTAAATCCTAGATGTGATGCAAAGATCTTGGTTAGTTTTAATTAAATGCTTAGTTTAAGTATGACCTTCCCTTAACTATTTTGAAGCTAGGCTCCCTAAGTTATTTTGATGCAAAGATCTTGGTTAATTTTAATTAAATGCCTAGTCTAAGTATGACCTTCCCTTAACTATTTTCATATCTAGCTTGAATCTCACCTACAAAAATAAAATTTCGAAATCCCAAATCCCCAATATCTACAAAAATGAAAATAAACCCAAAAACCCCAACTGCAAACAAGGATTAGAAGCTAAAATTATTTACGAAATTTATTTTACAATACTCACAATAAATTTCAAGGTCTAATTAGCAGATCTAGCTTTATTTGCACAATATTGGAGATAAATGAGTAAAATAAGTGTTTTTTAATTTTGAGCCGTGGTCATGATCTTTGCAAAATCAATCGTTAGATAGATCTTGAAAATTTAACACAATGGGCTCTTAGGTCTTTGGACATGGGAGTTGGCTGGTCCAACCGAAGACTGCCCCTCATGCCTAAGATTTGAATCTTGATTAGATCTTTGCACATTGAAGATTATTTTTTTAGCTTCAAAAGGGGTCAGATACACGTTAAAACCCTCAAGAGCTAGAGATACTTGCTAGATCAATGAAGTTAAAACTTAAAACGTTTTTCTAAACCCAATACCTAATGCAAGATACCTGTTCAAATAGAGAATCCAACTAATGGAAAATGAAACGAAAAACTTATAAAATTTAATTCAATAGAGCATTTAGGAACATGATTTAGAAAAATATTACCATTAGACAGAAGGGGAACACACAATGAATAAACCCCAAAGTCTTCTTTATTAATTCCAGAAAAATATTACAGTAGCAGAGCTTTACTCAGAGCTTTCTCAAAAAAATTCTGTAATTTGAGAAGCAAATGACCTCTAATTTATAGATAAATCCTCCAAGTGGTAAATAACAGCTAGTTGGCATGATCCTCGTCAAAGTAATCTCGATCGTTGATAAATGTTTGTTCATCTTTTAATCTCCACTGTCGAAAATATTTATTTTTGAGGAATTTTCGAATTTCTCTTTTAATCCATTTTTTATTAGCTCAAAAATAATTATTTTGAGCTAATTTCATCAAAAATTTGACTTTGAGTTAACCACCAAGGGTCGATTTTTTCTTGAAATTTCCAATATTCCATTGGTAGGGGACCTCCAAAAATTAATTTCTTTAGGACCCACAAATTTTTCCACTTGGAGAATTTATCTTCTTTAGGACTTTCAATTTTGACTCTAATTAATTAAATTTCTGGCTTAGGATTTTAATTTATTTTGTAAAAAAATTTAATTAATTGACACTTGAGGGGATTAATAATTTTTCCACCCTCTAATATTTTAGGCATGGTGTCTAAATATGAGGGTCCATGCACCAAAATATTTTTTACATCAAGATATTACAATTTTAACCCTTAAAGGGGGAACATCCTTTTGTTATAGACCCTCAATTTATTACCTAATTCTGTGACTCGATATGATCTAGTAGACCAAGTGATTTGTATTAAAATAATTTAGCCAATTAGCTTAAATTATTCCCATATCACTTTTACAAAAGACTGGACTAGAACACTAGGACTCACCTAAGATCTAGACGACAAATTCCATCCTAGCTTTGGGGTGAGGTTGGAGGGAAAAACTCTACCGATCATCCATGTTTAGAAAGAAAGATGAATTAGTGAGATGAAAAATCTCTGAGGATGAAAATCATCGCCAACGTAATAGGATTACCTAGGTTGTTACATACATATATGGTCTTACTAGATCATTTACATTACAAACATTGTAGAATGGGTTTACAACTCTGATAGACTGATGACCTTCTTATGATGAATTCAGGATGATTTGAATGCTCGAACATGATGGAATCCCTTTGCGAAAAAGTGTACTGCTATAGGGTAGTTGACACGGAGTGGTCAACATCTGGCTCTACTTGGGGACACATTGCTTCACTGAAGGAATGTGAGAATCTAGAATCTGCACCCAAGCAACACACAAGTTCATATAAGTAGCGTCCATCCGAATATAATCCTAAAATCATCATATAACATTAAATACATGAAATAGGAGCTCTGTAACCATTGACAATTCTATTAACATGAAATGTAAATGAAATTTAATCTACGGGACAAAATGCTGAAATGAAAACAAATTTAACAACAGAAATAAATAACAAGGAGTAGGGTTAGAAATATAATACAAGGAGTAGGGTTAGAAATATAATACAGAGGATGCCCTATGGCATTAGATGTCTTCAACATAGTGTATACATAGCATCTGTCGACTTTCAGGCAGATCTGTGGGTTGCTTCTCAGATGTTCCATGCCTAATCTTGCATATCGTAGGACTCTGTCTTATTCGAATATTGAGCTGCTCTAGGCCATCATATGCATCAAGCCGCTTCCTTCTTCTTTTCTACTTTTTGCATTTCTTGTCAGTGGGCTGTGATGTCAACAATGAGACCACTGTAGATTTCTTGTCTTGATCTTGAAGATGTTCAAACGAAAGATCTGAAGAATTTGAAGTATGCCCAATCTTATTCTGAATATACTCTATCAATGGTGACACATAAGCTTGGCCTTTCTTAACTTCCTTTGTAACCATAGTCAACTTGTCCTTAATGGGGAAAGTGACCTCATTGCGATGAGATGGGAATTGCTACAGCGGACTAGGAGATCTGTGAGTCATGAAAAACCCTTTGTGCTTGCCCCTGGGTTCCTTCGATCTGAGATGAAGTCCCAGAACTTGTGTCTTTTCCAACATTTGCAACTTATCCTAAAGAGTGGTTTTTTCAATTCTAATGGCATCCATTTGGTTAGAGTGTTCAACCTTCATAACACTGATTTCCTTGCAATGGATTTCTTCCATGGTCAACAACTTATTTTGAAGACATATCTGACTAGCTTCCATATCTTTTATTACTTTGTCATTATCTGCTTTTGTGGCAATCAAATGATTCTGCATATTGGACTTCATAACCTCCATCTCTTGAGCACACTTTACTGCTATGGTGGCTATCTGATCAGAGTGATAAATTTTCATGATCTTTACCTCCTCATCATGTTTTTCTTCTATAGTTGAGAACCTTCTTTGAAAACCGATTTCCATATCCTTTATTATTCTATCATAATTTACTTGAATCAAACTCATTTCTTCTTTATGATTTGCTTCCATAGTGATCAGATGATTTTGCATGGCTTTAATCATTTGCTTTAGTTCCTTGATAAGATGCGTATCATTTTCCTTTTCCTTTTCAATATTAATTTGATCCTTTGTCCCTACCCTTTCACTATCGAGGATTCTTCTTGCAACAACACAAATGGATTCATCATGAGAATGGTCAGAATGCACCAATGTTGCGAACATCGACATCGGGCTAAATCAGCAAGGGTTTGGAAAACCAAAAAATCGTAAAAATCGGGAAAATATCGGTAAAAAATTGGCAATCATCGGCAAAATTAAGATACCATAAAAATATCTTTAAAGATCTGCAAACATCGGCTAGGCCTAAAAATTGTGATTTCGAGATAAAATCAAGATGTTATCGAGATGTTTGCAACATTGCAATGCACAATGGCACATTTTGATGTGGTATATTCTCTTGTAATCTCTTCGATAACTGGGTCCTTTATAGGATCACTTTCATCTTTCTTCATAGTACGAGGGGCACAACTTGAGCCCCTTTGTTCTTCATATCTATCTTTAAAAGCATCGATGATGTCTTGTAAAGAATCAAAAGAATCATCAAGAAAATTGCAAAGCCATTCTCTAGCATCACCTTTCAAGGAAAGGACAAAGAGTCGTATCTTGACATCTTCATGATAATATCATGCAGAGCCACAAAATATTTCCATACAACGAACAAATCGTAAGAGATGATTTCTAGCAGTGAGTGCATTATTACCTGTGAAAGAAGGCAATTTATTAATGGCATTTTCTATAACCTCATGAGGATTGTTAGTAAAATGACAAGAGGTGAACAAGTCATTCATGATGTGTTAAATTTAGATAACCATGTTGTTCTATGCTTGATGCACTTTTACTTCAATATTTCTTAGGCCCAAAACAAGATAGCAATCACATAAACTTGAAAGTAAAATGGTGATAGAATACAATAATAGATCAATAAAAGACAAGCCAAATATAGATCAGATTTACAATTCCTTGTCTTGCAAAGATATGAGATATTGTGGCGTTACGATGGTCAGCAGGATGCTTCAACCAACAAAGTCTTTCTTGGTCAGCCAACACTTTCTTGTGTCACACCCACAATTCTCAAAGAGAGCTCATCACAAGTCAACGCAAGTCAAACAAGGGACAACGCAGAAATGTCAATGCAGATAGCTTTAGAAATGTCAATGTAGCAAACTAGGGCTTCGGTCAAACAACCTGGAATTCCTCTATTTTAGTGCCCAACTGTACGACCTCCTAAAATCGGAATTTCTGTAGAAGTTTGAGGTCAAATGACCAAGGGTTGACCATAGTCAACACTGGTCAACGCTGCAGCAAAAAGCCCTAAATAGGTCTGCGCAAAAAACAGAACGCCTTAAACAGATCAGCGCAGAAAAACAGTAGCTTCGCTCCGGACATGTGAGGGAAAAAGGCCTCCAAAGGCTATCGAACCGATCAGATCACAATGAGAGAATGTGTGATGATATGATGAGAAATTGACCTCCAAGTCTCTCCAATTTATATTCATCAATGAGGGTGTGTGACACATCTCTTAGGCATGTGGGATAAATCTGGCTGACCTTGCACATGTGGAAAATAAATTCAAAATCAATGTTCTGCTCATTCGATCGAGATGATCTTTAGATCAATCTAGCACCTCTTCGAAAGAGGAATCCAACAAAAATATGACTATCGTCATATGAGCAGTGCAACATGGAGTTTAAACCTAGTTGCCCAAAATTAACATGATGACTTGCTGAAAGGGAAAAGGAGGGGCCAAATGGATGGTAGAGAGAGAGATCCTTGCTCAAGAAAATCAAGAGATCCACAAGAAGCGGGCTTTTAGCAAAAATTCTTGTAAGAAATGAAAGAAGTGGAGTCGCCACTTGAACATGAATCTAGCTCCAGGATCCAAAAGTCAAAAACTAAAAGGTTAGTCATGGAGAAGCAGATGGATGTGAGGGATGGTTTATTGTTTGAAAAATAATGTATGAATAAGTGGAGTTGCCATCCAACAAGAAACCAACTGAAATGTCCAGGTGCCAAAGGTGCAAATAGAGAAGATGAAATGATTAGTGAGAGGAAAAATATAAGGTGATGAAAAGATGAAAAATGATAAAGAATGGAGGTATGACGAGGAAATGTCGTTGAAGCGTCGAGAATGGAATATCCCCGTCAATGGTGCCAAAAAATGTTATCGCTCAAATTGTACAGGCGCTGCGACAACGACTCAAGTTGGGGGTTGTCTCCTTGATCCCCAACCTCCCCATTCTAGCTGTCTCTCAACAATAGGCTATGGGGGGTAGACCCTGTGGAAATGACATGATGAAGGACAAGTTGGGAACTAACGAGTCCGGGAGACATAGTTGAGTGGCCTAGCACTTGGTTAAATCTAGCAAGATTCTAAGGATTAGATTGAATTTATCTATTTGAGACCAATGCCTTATCATGTCAATACTCTTGCTTCATAAAATTGAGACCAAGTACCGGGTGGACAATTTCTGTTTTATTGCTTCACTAACCTAAATGAAATGCAAATCCTAAATCCTAGATGTGATGCAAAGATCTTGGTTAGTTTTAATTAAATGCCTAGTCTAAGTATGACCTTCCCTTAACTATTTGAAGCTATGCTCCAAGGTAGGTTGTGGGAAGGAGGCCAACAAGAAGCAAGCAAGGGCTTGATTAATGATACCTACTATTAGGCTCCTATCATCTGGTGCCTTTGCTGCTGCAGAGACTATGGCTTTGATGACTGCAAGGTCATCGTGTTAACCACCAAAGAGTTGCTAAGCCCCTCAGGCTAGATGAAAAGGGTGGCACTAGAAGTCTATCAACCAAACTTATGCTTGGAGGTAAGTTATTAATGAAAATTAACTTAGGAATCAGGATGCAATGCAAGGATGATGAGTGAGTCTTAGGCTAAGATTTTCTTAATGATTAAGTACTTAAGTTACGATTAAATTTTGAGTTAAGAAAACAAGTACTTGATAATGATATCAAAAGAGAATCTTAACCATAAGATTATGTGCTAAGTTAACATGATGTACCCAACAATATAAATGATTTATCAATATGCTTCAAGTAAGGCAATAGCAATCAATTACTTAACCAATGATTATTAGACAATGTAGCCAATAGTCAAATTTTAGGAAATGCCAACGACCATTCATCTTAAGAGATGCTCAATTGAAATAAGAAGACTTGCTCTTAAAGCACCAATGTAAAGTCACCTTCCAATAAAGTATATTCGCAATGAAACAAAAATGAGAGTTATAACGATGTTATTGTATCAACCATTAAATCTCAAAATACAAATGATGAAAGCAAGATGCCCAGCAATATATTTCCTACCCAATGTTGACAAATTAATGAGAGTACTTAAAGTCTCTTTAGTATTCAGATTCCAACTATCATAAATGGGTCACTTAGGAGAACAGTAAAGCCACTTATGTTCCAATGATTTTGATTTATTTCTGAAGAAGTCAAACTTATTAGAGCATGAACATAGAAATAATATGCAATGATTACCCAGAAAATTTATGACAGCAGCAATAAGATAACAGTGAGCAATAGGGCAGTGATAAGCTAATTATGCCGAGTGTGCAAACATTCATACAAATTTTCGCTTCTTCTCGACTTATACTAGAGCAGTCGAGATAGATAAAAAATAGTGAAAATTATGCTTATGCCATTGACATATCAGATCTGATCATGCTTATTATGCAGATGTGACAGTCATCAGAATCACTAGATCTTTGCCAAATGAACAATGCATAATTTACTTAAGTGACTTGCCAATGTATTTAGCAATGTGTGAGTTGATTTGGTGAAGTAAAGGTCACTGTTTCTATGAGACTTTAGTAAACATTCAAAACAGAAACAAAATTTTCAATTTTGTGCCAACAAAGAATGCTTTACTAATGCAATTAATGAATTGTTTTCTAGAGTACCTTTATAATGATATCATCACTGTCATAAAGTAATTTACTAGCTGTAGATGAGCAATAAAGAAGCAAAAGATTAGAGGGTGCAAACCAGAGAGCTCCTTGGGCTTGGAGACACCTGCCAAACTTGTCACCGAAATATTCCAATAAGTGGTCCACCTGCAAACACAAATCTGATCCCAAATTCTCTGCAAATGACAATGACTAATTCAGAAAATCGAAGGATTACTTCAGTGAGACAGAAAGAGAGGAAGGGTAGGCTCAATGAGGTCAGTGCATCAGTTTAAAGAGTCAAAATAGGGCTGCATTGAGCTGAAGAAGACCCCTAAAGCTACAGCAGTGAGGGCTGAACGAAAAGAGGAGGAACCAAGAAGAAATAAGGTTTTGGCAAGGGTGTTTAAGGCAGCGTAAGGCAGATTTAAGGACTGCGTTGAAGGGATGAGGGCCTTAGAGGCCACGACAGACAGGTAGGAGAGAAAATGAAAACAGACGAGTGTTAAAGGGAGGCTGGACGGAGGCAGGGGCAGAGGGAAAGGCTCACGGTGGAGGGATAAGGAGAGCAAAAGGACTGCGGAGGGCTGGGAAGAAAAGAATAAGGTTGCGGCAGGGTTAGGAAGCTCCAGGGCAAGACTGCTAAGGCCAAAAATGGCTAGTGGCTGGGATATGAGTGTCCACGGTAGGCTTTAGAAGCCTCAAAAAATCACTGAAACCCATGGATAAATTCAGATTCTTAAAATCATCAGGAATGGTGCGACAAGTCAAGCAGCTTTCCTTCTTCTTTGGGCATTTATTTTGGAGGGGAAGTAGATGGTGGATCTTGCCTTCCTAGGCCTAGATCCACCTCTAGAAACCCTCTTGAAAATTTCCAAGGACTGAGACCCTTCAAACTTTTGAAAAATTTTCAGATCTAGCTTGAATCTCACCTGCAAAAATAAAATTTTGAAAGCCCAAATCCCCAATATCCACAAAAAATGAAAATAAACCCCAAAACCCCAAAAACCCCAGCTGCAAACAAGGGTTAGAAGCTAAAATTATTTACAAAAATTATTTTACAATATTCACAATAAATTTCAAGCTCTAATTAGCCGATCTATCTTTATTTGCACAATATTGGAGATAAATGAGTAAAATAAGAGTGTTTTAAATTTTGAGCCATGGTCAAGATCTTTGCAAAACCAATCGTTAGATAGATCTTGTAAATTTAACACAATGGGCTCTTAGGTATATGGACATGGGAGTTGGCTGGTCCAATTGAAGACGACTCCTCACGCGCAAGATCTGAATCTTGATTAGATCTCTACACACTTAAGATTAAGTTTTTAGCTTCAAAAGGGGTCAGATACATGTTAAAACCCTCAAGAGCTAGAGATACCTGCTAGATCAATGAAGTGAGAACGTTTTTCTAAACCCAATACCTAATGCAAGATACCTGTGCAAATAGATAATCCAACTGTTGGCAAATGAACGAAAAACTTATAAAATTTAATTCAATAGAGCATTTAGGCACACGATTCAGAAAAATATTACCAGTAGACAGAAGAGGAACACCACCATCCTCCAATGCCATATCTCACTCTTGCTGTCACTCTCATGTATGAGAGCCTTCACTGGCTGTCCTCTCATGAGATAGAGATCCCTCTCCCTTCTCCCAATTACAAGCTTATTGCTGGGATCAGTTCCTTTCGACCCAACAACCACTTCACCTCCAGTAAAGCTAGGCTCTAATCCTCTATCTTCTATGGCTGAAACTGGAAGGAGATTTTTCTCTAAACCTGATATATACAATACTTTGTTGACCTCCATGATGCCACTTGAGTCCATCTGCAATTCAATACTGCCAGTGGCTTCTACTGCATACTTGCCCTGATCATGTACATCCCTAGGCCCCTTGGTCATGTTGGTGAAGACATCTCTTGATCCCGTCATGTGACGAGATGCTCCATTGTCCATAAGACAATTCTCGTAATGGTTCCAGAAAGGGTAGACAACAAGGCAAAGTTTTTCTCAAACTTTTCAACCATCTCTTCCATTTGCATAGTGGCTATCGTAGCTATCTTTCCCTTGCCCTTCTTCTTGTCTGGACACTGACTGGAAAAATGCCCGAACTTGTGACAAACAAAGCACTTGCTCATGTCTTTCTCCTTTTTATTCTATGAAGGGCCTCATTAGCTTTGGTTCTGCTTGGCTTTCCCTTTGCAATTTTTCGCTTGGGCAACAAGAGCAAGCTCATCTTTCTCCTTAGTATTGTTTTGGTGTCCTCCAGTCAATGAGTTCTCCTAGATCTCTGTCTGGATGAAGTCATCCCACAACCGAATCCAATCAGGGGGTTGTTGCCTAGTAAAGATCCCATTTACAAAGGTGTTCCAGTGTTTAACACAACCCTTTAAATCATGCATAGTTTCCCCAATAGTTGCAAGCTCATCACGAGCTTGTTGGATCCTCGTGAGGTAAGATGTCACGGTCTCATATCTGCTTGTTCTGATGGTGATTAATTTTTCTCGCAACACCATTTTCCTATTTTCATTTGTGCTATGATAAATGTCGGTTACAGCTATCCATATCTGATTTCTGATACCCTTTCCTGATATGTGAGGAATTATGTGATCACTCACACCATCCAAAATTATGCACCTTGCTTTCAGATCTTTAAGATTATGCTCTGCTACAAGGTTTGGATCTGAAGGAACCTGGATGTCTCTGTTTGAGAGGATCCCACAAACCATTCATTGTTAGAATCATGGTAATTTGCTCCTTACCGGGATTGAAATTAGCGGCCCCATCCAACTTGTCTTCATATTGAAAACTACTCAATGATGCCATCTTCACAAGTCGACCACGACGACACAACCCAACTGCAAAATTTAAAAATAATTCTGCTGCCATAAAAAAAGAGAAACTCGTTGCTGGAAACCCTTGTGATCTTAGTTCTCTCTCCCAAAGCTATCTAGAAAGCTCTGATGCCATGTTATATGTTGGAGTAATCACCGCACCTCTATGGAATCCATAATTTCCACCCTGAGGATCCTAGTTACCGGTTTGGAAGTTTACCAACACTTGCGAGTTTTGGTGTAACGACAAACCTCTACATGGTATCAGAGCCTGGACCCAGGTTCGATTCCCCCGAGCTGCGTTTGAGGGGTGCATTTGAGGGGGGGTGTTGGAGTAATTACCGCACCTCTATGGAATCCATAATTTTCACCCTGGGGATCCTAGTTACTGGTTTGGAAGTTTCCCAACACTTGCGAGTTTTGGTGTAACGACAAACCTCTGCATTATATTTCCAAATGCAAGACCACATTTATTTTCTCACAACAATTATTTATTCCCATCAATTTATTTATTTAGAAAAATAAATTCCGAATTACCAAAAATTAAAATCACTGGTATCTTTATTACCGAGAAATTGATATGTTGTGGAATTTAAATCAGAGATATCAATCACACATTGGAAAACTAATTCAACCACAACAATTCTTTAATCTAGAAAATATGAGTTTTTGAGCCACAAAGGTACAAGGAAAAATACAATAACTGAAACCTGTAACTTGGCCCCAACAGGATGAATTTGGCCACCTAGAAATCAGCCTTAGAAGTAATTCGTCTTTATGGAAACTAGCCTCACTAATCACTAACAAATCGACCTCTGTGCCTAACAACTCGGCCTTGGTAATTTGGCCTCCACAACAACTGAGCCTCACTTTAGCAACTCGACCTTGAAATCTCCACCACTCAACTTCCTAGATTTGTGTAAAAGTTTCAAATCAGAAACCCTATTGCAGTGTCTAGATCTACTTCACCTACTTGTCTGATTAAATTAACAAGCTATTTAACTGAAATATTCAGAAAAACATTAAAGCAGACATAAACTCCAACCTACACATCTACACATCATTTACTGAACAATACACAAATGTGACAAGATTACACATGATTTTTCAGACAAATGTCCCCGGAAAAATCCATTGCGGGAAAACCGGTGCAACAACTTTAGAGGGTTTTATTATCATGCAGAATTTGAATACAACATCCTGGGCACCAGAAATGGTTCACCCTACAGAGAAATTACACGACATTTAGTACCTTTCACTCAGAGACAAAAAATATGGCTGTATCACACCCTTAAACGAGATTTACAGATCACGAGCCCTTTCTGGCCCACTAGAACCCTCAGCGTTGCCTCTGCAACCTCTGCGTCATCTTTCATAGGCCAACGTCCCATTGCATCACCCTCACTGGTGCTGCGCTGCCTTGGCTGGGCCTGCGTCACCCTGACTAGTGCTGCGCTGCCTTTGCTGGGCTTGCGTCACCCTGACTAGTGCTGCGCTGCCCTTGCGTTGCGATGGCTGGGTCTGCGTCACCTTGGTTGGGCTTACGCGGCCTCTGCGCAATACTCTACGTGGTGTTCGTTGAACTGCGTCCTCTTGGCTGGCTCTGTGCTGACTGGTACTCGCTGCCTCTCTGTTGTTGTATTCTCGGCCTTGGATTAGATCATCCGTTGCCGATCTTTGCCCCTCACTGCACTTCAAACTCACTTCGAATTTCTCAGCAAACCCTGCCCCAGAAATTCGACTTAGCTTCAGTGCTTTGCATGTGTGTGTGTGTGTGTTCTCCAACTAACCCCAAGCCTTTCTCGTATACTTTTCTCGTTGGAAAGCCAACGGTCGTGATCTAATCTCTAATTGACGACTCAGATTAAAAGACTGCTTGATCCACGTCGCTTAGAACATTTCATCACGTGTTTAATTAATTCACTTTAATTTCTCTAATTCCCTAAGTTAGACTTAGGGTCCTCATTAAAAAAACTAATTATTAGAATCTCAGATCTGTTTGGCGCAGATCTGTTGAGCCACTGTTCTCCTCCCGCTCTTGTCACCTTTATAGGCATTGTTCTGCACCAACAGAACCTGTGCCACACCAACAACCTCTGAAGATCAGAAGCTTCGTTTTCAGACTTAGACAAATCTGCACAATGACCTCAACATGGACTACGTCCCTCTGGTTGGCCTCTGCGTGAGTAGATTGGCTCAGCGCAGTCGCTGCGTAACGCAAGCTGCTCCTGCGTCACTTTGGAAGGCTCTGCGCCACTCAGATGGCTTTGCGTTAGCCTCTGTGTGGCCTCTGCGTCAGCTTGGTTGGGCTGCATCCCTCCTGGTGTTGAGCTGCCCTTTTCTGGATCTCGCTGCTTCAACTGCCCTCACTGCAACAATATTCTTCAATCGCTCTGTTGGTGGATCAGCTTGATCTGCAATGCTCTAATACCATGTGAAAGTTTCAAAACAAAAACCCTACTACAATGTCTAGATCTACTTCACCTACTTGTTTGATTAACTTAACAAGTTATTTAATTGAAATATTTAGAAATACATCAAAGTAGACACAAAATGCAGCCTACACATCTACAGATCATTCACTGAACAATACACACGTGACAATATTACATGATTTTTCAGACAAATGTCCCCGGAAAAATCCAATGCGGGAAAATCGGTGCAACAACTCTAGAGGGTTTTATTATTATGCAGAATCTGAGTACAACATCTTGGGCACCAGAAATGTCTAGCCCTGCAGAGAAATTACACGACAATTAGTACCTTTCACTCAGAGGTAGAAAATATGGCTGTATCACACCCTCAAACGGGATCTACAGATCACGAGCCCTTTCTGGCCCACTGGAACCCTCAGCACTGCCTCTGCAGCCTCTGCGCTAGCCCTCATTGGCCAACGTCCCCACTGCATCACCCTGACTGGTGCTGCGCTGCCCTGGCTAGGCCTTTGTCACCTCGGCCAGTGCTGCGCTGCCCCTGCGCTGCGTTGGCTGGGTCTGCGTCACCCTGGCTGGGCTTACCTAGCCTCTCCGCAGTACTTTGCAGGTGCTGGCTAAATTGCGTTCTCCTGGTTGGCTCTGCGCTGACTGGTACTCACTGCCTCTTTGCTGCTGTATTCTTGACCTTGGATTAGATAATCCCTTGCCGATCTCTACTCCTCACTGCACTGCAAACTCGCTTCGAATTTCTCAGCAAACCTCGCCTAGAAATTCGACCTAGCTTTAGTGCTCTACCTCTGTGTGTGTATTCTTCGACTGACCTCAAGCCTTTCTCTTATACTTTTCTTGTTGGAAAACCAACGACCGTGATCTAATCTCTAATCGACGACTTAGATTAAAAGACTACTTGATCCACGTCACTTAGAACATTTCATCACATGTGTTTAATTAATTCACTTTAATTTTTCTAATTCCCCAAGTTAGACTTAAGGTCATTAAAAAATTTAATTATTAGTATAACTTCAACACCCGATGAAATTTCTCCAAACGATTTATGGGTTTTAGAGATCTCGTGTGTCTTAGCCCCTCCACAAAGTTTCAGAGTTGGAGCACACTCGACGCTACCCCAAAATCTCAACAATTCGCCCCCAAATTCTCTTGTACTTCACCTCCTCTGCACTTTAGTCTACTAAGCCACTCACACTAGAGAAAATCACTGCTCACTGGAGAAATCAATCACTCACTCTTGTTGTGGCTCGCTCTTTTAAGCTCTTGTGTGTCTTCACCTCTTCACTAGGCTTCTTTTATGATCTTCATCAAGCCCAAATCCCTAACCCTATTCTCCATTCTAGAATATCTTGGAGATCAATGGTTGAGATTATTTCTAGGAGTTGTCTACGGAGGTGGAGGAATTGCTTGGACGGCCAAAATTGGCCGTAATCCGGGCAAAACAAATTTAAGAAATCTTGCAGTAGCAGTGTTTGAATCATGTTTTTGATGGTGGAAATGGATTCAGCACCATCAAAAACCTCTAGGGCACTCAAAATATTGAAGTTTGATAGCTATAACCTGGATTTACAAAAAATCTCTGCCAGATTTTCTTAAAATCTCACCAGAATTTCCATGATTTTCAGGGCAAAAAAGCAGTCATGTTAGACTATGGCTTATTTCTAAGTCACTTAAATAATTTAATTTTTTATCCTTAGAAAATGACTTAATAGTCTGCAATAATTAATTGACTTTAATTATTGTACTTTTCCTAATTTGGACTTACAAAAGAAGACATAAATCATTTTCTCCACCAAGCAAGCACCTGGAGAAGCAATAAATCATCTCCCAGATGCTAAGACACCAAAGCCTATGCAGAAGACCTTCCAAAGCCTACCACAACCTTCAACAGTGAGGTCCAGGTTATTTAGGAAAATTTAGGTTAGAAGTAGGAAGAGTTTGTGATTCAATATTGTTGATTGAGAATGAGGTCAACATTGGGCTCCTCTTAGGATTTTGAAGATAGCTCACCTCAGCCCTAGGTATTCTCCTGACAACATCATCAGACAACACATTGTTGCTACACAGTGGGCAACGACTCAGATGGGGAGCTCTCTTCTTCTTATTCTTGTATTTCCCTTTATTTTTCTTGCAGTCTCAGTGCGATTTGAAGATTGCACTTGATGCTTGACATGGCTTTGTAAATTGTATCCACACTATCTTTTTCTTTTCTATTAGCTATTTTTTAGCTCTTCTCCTTTTTCTGGCTGTGGCAGACTAGTGATAGGAATTGCTTCTTCATTACATTTGAGTATTTTACTGTATGTTCTTTTGAGTCTCATTGACCTATGATTGTGATCATTCGCTGGACATTAATAGAATTATCTTATCTACTAATCAATAGAGCTGATTGGGACAAAACTTTATTCCAAAACATTGCAGCAAATAGACAATAACAGAACACAGGTCTAAGAGACTCTGGATCTCCACAAGATTGTCATGGACCTGGCCTTTCTCCTTTGTTTTCCAAGATTCATCCTGTAGGGAGTCTATTCAATAGCAAGCTCATTTATAAGACACTTTTTGGGGTCTTGTTAAAGATTCCCAAAACATTTTTAAATGTAAAAGAAAAGTTTTCACTGGAAAGAATTGGGTTCTGAATCCTGGTCACTACTAAATCTTATTTAAATAATCATTCATATCTATTTTACATGTAAGAAGAGTCGAAAGGCATTTGACTGAAGTATTAGAAAATTAAGTTTTATTCTCCTAGAGAGCAAAATCTAATCCTTGTTCTCTGATAAAAGCAGACAAAGAAGGGAAGGTTGCACCCAAGGCTTTCTTAAATGGAGAATAGGTTATTTTATCCTAGGAATCTTGATATTATTAAATCTACAATTTATATGAGGAAGCCCAAGTAACATTGTTGGATGTTTCAGATAAAAAATAATTCAATTCCACTTTTCTCCAAGTTGATGTGAGCAACATCCTGTTTTTACTAAAGCCTTAGAAATTAAGATGACAATGTCTGATCATTGACTTGCATTTAGAAAGTTGCCCATTGACTTACATTTATGATGGATTTTGATGATGAATATACTTTTTCTATTAGATTTGTTAAGCGAACAACCAATGTGTAGTTGAGAAAAAGGACCAGCACTTTTAAGCCAATTGCACCTTGCAATCTTGGAGCTACACTCGTACTTGTTGATCTAGTATTAATTTGTCCAAAACCCTATAACATAGAAGATATGATATAATTTTAATCTATTATCTATGTGCATGTGTATGGCAACTAGCACAATGAAAGCATTTGGAATTAAATAATGTTTCTATGTTTTTACTTATCCATGTTGGGTGCTTAATTTGTCATGAACAACAATTGCTTATTGCATTGGAATAATGCATTGAGCTGGAATGTATAAGAGATTTGGATTGTTTGGGCACACTTTTCACAAGCTTTATACTACCATTCCTGATATGTGGCTTTTAGGGCATTTTGAATAGATGAAACTCAAGGCTTGGCTTATAGAGCATTTGGAATGGATGAAATTCAAGGCTAGAAACTAGGTAAGATTCAAGAGAGACTCCTAGACAGTTGATCACATTCTTACCCTTACTATCTATTGAGAATGTTAAACAATAGTCTTCTAGTAATTACATGAAGATGGCATCTCTGAGCCACTCACCACTACAATCATGACTCATGAGGATTTATGAGTCCGTGTTAGGTGGGTTTTAGACCTCTTTGCTCGACTTTATTTTGGATCTGTATTAATGAATTCGAGGAGTTCGTGAGAGCAAACACGCATATGAAGGATCGTTGCAGCCTTTATCATGTCATGATTATAGTGCATCTTTAAAATGATGATGAGGTTCTTCTTGCTTCATTTCCTAATGGTTTGCAAAGTCATTTGAATGGCTTGGTTTGTTTCTATGGAGATCATCAGTATGTGGTCAACCTTAATCAGGTTGAGGTTGTGGTTTTTAAGATTTACCAGGACACTTTCTAGGTGTTGGTTCTTCTTCAAAGGAGGAGCTGATTGAGATTACTTCAACCTATACTTGGGTGTTGAGTTGATTGGACACATTCTCAACCCAAGGTTGGCGTCTCAATCTTGTCTTTGTAAGGGATATGCCTCTATTTCCATTGTTGAGTACCAGTGCTTCCATATACATTTCTATAACATCCTATTAAACATGCATCTTTTAGATGTGATCATAAAACCCACTCTTATGCATGGGTCAAAGATTTTGGTCTAAATTTTAGTGCTTATGGAATTGGTTGGGCATGTTTTGAAAGAGTTTAGACTATCATACTCCAATATAAGATTTTCTTTTTCTTCTTGCAGAGCATTGGTACTGGCAATGACGGAAATATTATTGTTAGCTGGAAGAAACCACAGAGCTGTTATTGCTACATTGAATGTTAATTACCCTCAGAGTGGAGAATGTGGTGATGCTGAGCAGCACAATGAGGTATGTTATGGTTTGTGACCTTTCCATGTGTAAATAGAGTTGAATTTTTCCATATATGTCTTGAATTTGACTCTGAAGTTGTTGCAGGTAAGACATCCCACAGAAATTTAAATTTTTTAAATGGTGCCTGGCCATAATTTCTAAAATTAGTGGTTTAATAAGGTCAATGAAAATAGAACGTGCTGCGATGTCACCACACCTTTTTAGTATAGGCATGTTGCAAGTAATGTGATATTTTGCAATGTTGCGAACATCGGCATTAGGATAAAATCAGCAAGGGTCAGAAAAACCAAAAATCGTAAAAATCGGGAAAATATTGGTAAAAATCGGCAAACATCGGCAAAATTAAGATACGATAAAAACATCGGTAAAAATTGGCAAACATCGGCTAGGCCAAAAATTTGTGATTTTAAGATAAAATCGGGATGTTATCAAGATGTTCGCATCACTGATATTTTGTTGTTTAGCCTAAGAATGTTTCTTTATTTACTTTCATTATATTACCTTTTATTTAATTGTACATGTGTGGAGATGATGTTTTGCTTGCCTTTTTTTTCCCAGATGATTGCAAAAGCTTTGGAAGGCGTTTCAGTAAATTCTGCTTGGGAACTGCAGAAAGTACTCAGAATATATATTTTAACCTCTCCAACTGCTCTTTTGCTTCGGCTTCAGGAAATGCTTCCCATCTTCCAGAGCCGCATGGGAGCATTGCTATTCCTCTTTTCAGCACTGCTTTCAAGAGGATTGGTATGTGCGTGGTCTGTAGAAGTAAAATTGATTGAATCAGACTGTTATTTATACATTGAATAAGTAAACTTGATGCCCTGAGTTGCATGAATTCTTATATTAAGTTATATTTTATCTCTTTTAATGATTATATGTTCTTGATACAATTTCATGAAATTAGAGGTGCATCTCATTTGCAGTGGTCCTATTTGAAGGGATTTAAAATAAAGGCCATCTCAATAGTGAATCAGACTTTGTGTACATTCAGACACAGACTTTGATGGAATAGGGTTTCCATGGAAAATTTTAGAGACCCATACTTATGTTGTGGGGAAACAAATATATTCCCACAGGATTGAACAACAAAAAGACATTCACTCACAATGAGATCAAAGATAG
Organism: Pinus albicaulis; assembly: GCA_034641835.2. NCBI lineage: Eukaryota > Viridiplantae > Streptophyta > Pinopsida > Pinales > Pinaceae > Pinus > Pinus albicaulis. The sequence continues at coordinate 58,334,100 of CM076584.1, forward strand.
TGACACCAGTATTTACATGGTTAAAAACACTCAAATGAGGGAAAACAAACTATTATTTTGAAGGCAATTTATTGATTTTCAAATAGCAATTTAAATAAAAACCTCTACCATGTTGATTGATCATCGACAAAATATTGAGATCAGAAGAGAATTAAGGGGTTGAATGGAATCAAACAACAAAGTTACAAACCCAAAAACTGGCAAACCTGGAAAAGTAAAAGTGTAAGCAGCACTAAACAAGTGCACTAGAGCTGTCCAGAAGATGTGCTAGAGTGACAAAAACATAACCATAGATCAAGATAATGCCAAAGATGCAATACGCATAGGTATAAGTGCTTGAATAAAAGAGAAAAAATATAGCCCTAGATCAAAAGAACACCAAAGATATGATGCTGGTATGCTTAGTGACTTGTATGAAAGAATGATGTGCATAGGTTAAAGAATTGATTGCAAGATTACATGATCACACAAGATGATATTACAAATGAGTTTTGAGTTATTAATTTATACAATACTCAAGTAGGGCATCCTCCCACGAGGGTTGTGGGCTCACATAAGTAGGGCACATCCCCCAAGGTGGTTATTGAGCCTTCATATCAAAGTTGTCTAGGTTGGCTTTAGCCATAGTTAATGCCTAATCAATGCTCATAGGTTGAATCACTTGTATAAACAAACGATGGCTGTAGGCTAAAGAATGATGACACGATCACATGATCTCACAAGATGATATAACAAATGAGGTTTTTGTCTGTTATACAGAACTCAATTTATGCATTTATGCGCATAGGTTAAAGAATTGATCGCAAGATCACATGATCACACAAGATGATATGATGTTGGTAGGCTTAATGACTTGTATAAAAGAATGATGCGCATAGGTTGAAGAATGATACCAAGATCACATGACTTACAAATGAGTTTTGAGTTATTAATTTGTACAATACTCAAGTAGGGCATCCTCCCACAAGGGTTGTGGGCTCACATAAGTATGGTGCATCCCCCAAGATAGTGATTGAGCCTTCATATCAAAGCTATCTAGGTTGGCCTTTAGCATAGTCTAGAGTTACAATAAATGATGGCCTCAGCGATAGTTAATGGCTATCAGTGCTAATAGGTTGAATCACTTGTATAATCAAATGATGGCTGTTGGCTAAAGAGTGATGGCAAGATTACATGATCTCAAAAGATGATATAACAAATGAGGTTTTATTTGTCTATTATACACAAACTCAATCTATGCATTTATGTGCATAGGTTGTGTTGTATCTCAAGAAATAATCCCTTGGCCGTGGTAAGGAATCAATGTTTAAGACATTTTATAAATGTATGTCACAATTACGATATCAAATGGCCTCTGTTTAACACCTTTGGAATTTAATTACTTAATATCCTCAATAATTTGATTATGATATAATGGAAGCCTTCACAATGCCATAAACTGCTGATACTTGAATGAAATGAAAACAAGAACTGTAAGAGAAACTCAAAATGATGCTGAGAAACAAAATCTATCACTTTTAAGTTTTAGAGGAAATCATGGAGAGAGAGGAAACTCGAAATAATATGTTGTAAACACATAATCTATTACTTTAAAGTTTCATCAGGAGTTTGTGAAAAGAGAAGAGATGAAGTGAAGGAGCGCAAATTAAGGTGATTTAACTCTTACTCACAGATGAATTTAAGAGACCGGCTGCTACATTACTTCACTCATTCAAAGAGGAATAAACACAGAGCGAAACTGGAAAGACATATCAACATCAATAGGTGCAGGAAACTTGATCTTCTTTCATTAATTTCTCAGAAAATTCAGTACCAAATTAACAGTCATCCAGAGGTCCAAAACTCGTAACCTCATTTCTTTATTTCTATCTACTTAAATACATCAAAGTAGTTCATAACTGCTGAACTTCTTGAAACTATTCGACTACCTAAACTGTTAAGATTACTTATGCAATCATACAGAGAAAACAAATAAAAACTGGAAATATTGTTCGTTTTGCTGAATCTGATGTTGCTGATGCGTCCTCACAAAGTGTCGAGATGTCCTTTCTGGTTATGATGTAGCAACTGCATAGTTCTGTAATGACACCTCGATGCTCGACTTGACCCAGCTCTCGTGCTTCCCACAGTGCCACTATACATTCTTCTGCCCGACTTTGCCTGTGCCTCTTTATTCATTGGCCGCCCCTTCGCATTACCTTATCGCATACATCGCTGCAACTTTCTGCAAATCCCGCAGACTTTTAGTTTACGGGCCACACACGACCTGACCAATCAGAAGCAATCACACTTCGCAACTTATTCGATATCGCACGTCGACAACTATAGCAAATAGCTTAAATGGTAAAAAATAATAATGCCGTGTGCGAAATCGATCTGTTTGTGATTTAACCTCCACCGTTGATTTGCGCCCCAATCCAATGGTCCCGCTACACCGTCTCACACTGCCATATCTTGTTTGTCGCATCGCAACCAAAATACTTTACTTTGCGAAGTCTTAATGCTAAACTCTAAACCTGCCGATGTGCGATATGCGCTGAATCACTGTGCCAACATGTGGCTCCTTCCTTTATAGCATCGCAAGTTTCGCTTCTTACCGCATCACAAGATATTTTGTTTAACTTGCGAAGTCCTTAACGCATAAAATAAATAATCGCCGATGCGAAATCACGCTATGCCGACACGTGTCCACTTCGCAACTTTTCAAACTTAACTTTGCGATGCAACCTAGTACGTCCATCTCTCACTTTAATTTTGTGATTTAATCCTCGCCGTCAGATCGCCTCCTTTGGGAATCTTCTAAAGGTTTTCTGCCTTAACCGATTTCTCTGTTTCTTCCGCTGTTGCCGCTCTACAACGCCATCTTCTCCATGCTACTCCCTGCGATAGTTCGTTCAATGAAATCGTGCAACTCCATTTTTCTCCACGGTGTTAAAACCCTCTAGAGCTTTATTCTGGTTATCCAATCCTTTGACCTACCTTCACATCATCACGAAATGTTAATGTACCAACATATACATCAAAATTCTTCTTCGACATACAGACTTTTACATTTTCTAACATATATGTTTTTTTGGTGTTTTGAAAAATATTTCAAAGGTAAATGCAAATGAGCCACAACAGGTTGAAGAATTGATCGCAAGATCACGTGATCATAGAAGATGATATTACAAATGAGTTTTGAGTTATTAATTTATACAATGTGTTACAAATATAATTTATATAAAATAAAATAAATATAAATGAATAAATAACAATCATAATTATAGTTAATTAGTGATTAGTAAATGAAGAGGCATGTATTTAAAAGACATGACCATTCATTAAAAGGGCACTTGCCTAGATATATAAGTGGTCCCTCATTGTAACATTCAATCAACTTTTGTACATTCATCTTATAAATAAAAATATTATTTACAATACCTTCGTGTATTTTACTTTTCAAAGCACAAACAACTAAGTTTTGTCGCTACAGTGGTATCAGAGCGTAACTGAACTTTATTCGTTACATTGGTACCAAAGCGTGAATGAACTTTTTTTGTTACATTGGTATCAAAGCGTGAACGAACCTTTTTCATTACATTGGTATCAGAGCATTCCTCTGAGTGCCTTCTCACTCTAGGGAAAATGGAGTCTAGGATGCAAACTGTTATAGGGTTTCTTTGGAGTGATTCTAAATCCAAACAAAACTAGGCAATAAACTTACCCACCCTAGGGTTTGCAATTTAGTTTGTTAACTTTCGGGATGATTAAGGGAAAACAAATCCTATCTTTATTTCTCAAATACGTGGTTGAAAGGTTTATCTTAAAAGGGATAATGATGCAACTACAAAATAAACTAACTTAAGAGAAGAACATACATCCCCTGGAACATAAACCAAGGTAAAGTAAATAAACCAACTTACTTCACCATGCAACATCAGAAATCTGTTGCAAATGTAACTACGTTTGGTCTTCATAATTATCGTTGTACTTGTATCAATATGTATTTCTTGTAAAAACAAAATGAAGAAAATAATAAAATAATAATAATAATTATTTTTATTAGTCAAAGCATGTTCTTCATGCTTATAGGTTCATTTGAGGCAAAAGAGAATTTATCATGAATTTCTGTGCAAGAAGGGGGGGAATTTTTAGCAAAAGTCAAAGGAGAGAGAGAACAAAGTCAAAGGAGTGAGAAACAAGCTGATTTGTTCCTTAGTTCTGTTCACACGTGCGAGTTTTTCTGAGGAAAATTCTGTGGTGTTGCAAGCATGAAATTTCAGAGGCTGAAATTTCAGGATGAAGGAGGGTTGAGTTGGGTTTTTATGGCAATATTGGTCTTGGTTTTGGGTCTTTGATATCTCACTTTCATCTGATTATATAAGAAGAGGATTTTCTGGGGTTTTCCCCCTTGTGGGATTTTTTCCCTAGCTTGGAGCCCACATCTTTATGTTCTGTCTCCTGTGATCTTCATGTTTTGTATTTTGGTAATTGCTTGACGAGGAAGAGAACATAAAATTTAATAAGAAGCCAACATTGACAAGTAGTTATCAAGCAAGAGAAATCTAATCTACATGCATCTAGATTTCTCAACATGGTATCAGAGCTAAGGTGAAGGAAGGCAGTTTGAAGATCACACCTTGTTGGCATATTCGAAGATATTCTTGCTGCAGTTACACTTGAAGATCATCATCTTTGTAGCAACCATCACTCAAGGGTATCCTTGGAAACCTAATCCATGTGTTACACACATAGAAAAGAACGTGAAGCTCTGTAGCATCCAAGAAGGTCCGAATCTTACATTTGTATTAGTCCAAGATCTATTTTTCTGTTTGAAGTCCGAACTCAAGAAAAACTTGTATAATGGACAGTTCAAATCTCTGTGACATACAAGTTCTGTGGCATATAATTTTTAGACGTTTGAACTACTATATCGAACTTATTGTGGTGATACTTTATGACTTGTGGTAGCATTTGTAAAGTAATCTGAAACTCAGTGGTGGCTTGAGGCAAACTCTGTGGCATATTTCTGCGACTGATACTCTTGCTCCAAATTGCTATATTTCTGTGGAATCCTATGGAATGGCCTCAAAACATAGCAAAGAAAAAGACTTAAAGAAGTGCTAAATCTGGAAGAAAACTAATATGCAAATAGACCAGGAAAGGTGTTATTCAAGAGGCCCAAGGTGGTTACTACATAATCTATCTTCTATGAATTGTACAAGCAGAAAAGAAGACCAATGTACAGATCTGTATAATGAAAAAAATATGAGATGGCATTATTCTTCTATAATCTGGACCAGGACCTATGATACTCCTCTGAGGCAATATCACTATACTAGTTAAGAGCCAAGCATCCAGACTCTTTGACAATCCACTATAATCTTATAAAAAGAATGCAATTGGAACTTAACAAGGCATTGCTCAATACAAAAGGTTTTATGGGACTTTTATGAGGTATCCGAACCTTATATTGCAATGGTATCCAAAACTCTTTGTGGCATTGTAATTATGTACAAGTTCTGAAGTTATATACCTAAGGGACGAAGGACAAAATATGAAGGGCATAGCTGTGTCGTGAAATGCCCAACATATGCATTGTGATCTAAAGTTAAAGGAACTAAAACCATTTGGATCATCTCATAACTTTCTTAGGCAAGCAAACACGCATCAATGATACATCCGAGCTCTCTACAAAATTCTTTGTGACAATACTTCTTTGAGGCACATGAAATAATGAAGAATGCAAACTCTGAGAGGATCTAAGGAACATTTATGACATTATGGTTTGATTAGAAGGAAGAAACATAATGATAAGATAAGAACTTGAAAAACTCTGTGGAAGGGATGCGACAAATATGTGAAGTTTGAAACATCTTAACCATCTATCCTAGCTCGTTTTTTCCTAGGGAGGATTCAAGGACAATGTGTTAATTTCAGATAACAATGGTATGTTCTATGCTTAGAGTAGTTTACTTCAATCTTTTCTTATTAACCCAATATCAATTTCCAGATTTGCAATCGCATTAACATTGACAGTAAATGCTGATAGAACATAAACAATAAACACAAGACAAGCCAAGACAAGAGGACACAATATTTGGTAGATGCCAGGGAAAAACCCCAATGTGGGAAAAACCCTTTGATCAAATCTTCTTATTATTCTTCAAAAGTTCAGCACAGAGAGAGAGAGAGTACAATATACAAATTTCACTTGCCCAAAACTTTAGTCAAACAATAGTCAACAGGATGCCTGAACCAGAAAGTCAATGCTGGTCAAACCAACAAGTTGACTCCTCCAAATCAGCTTGGTCAACTTTAGTCAATGAAGCGTCCAACAGTAGTCAAAGTCAGCCCAAAACAGATCTGAAGAAGTTAGTCAAACTCGGTCAACTGAGAGTCAACGCTATGGTCAAACTGCCCAGAATTCCTCGGATTTCGTGCCAATGAGTGCGGCCTAAAGAGACCAAAATTCTGCCCTGAAAAACACTTTTTTGAGTGAGGTTGACCCAAAGTCAATGCTGGTCAATGCTCTGTTTTTCTGCCCAAGAACAGTTCGAAAATTTCAGCCTAGAAAACAACCCTCCCTTTCACACGTGCGAAGAGAGAGAGAGACTCCAAGATGCTTGTACGAACCAATGAGAGAGAGAGATGTCCAAAATGAGGAACGTCTCTCACCTATTTATATCCTTCAATGGAGGGTGGAGACACATCTTTTGGGGCTTATGAGCCTACATTACATTTTTGGCTGACCTTAACAATTGCACATGTGTGAGAAAATAAATTCAAAATCCAAGTTCTGCTCATCCAAACAAGATGATCTTTAGATCAATCTTGCACCTCTCGGAAAGAGGAATCCAACAAAAATATCATCTCCATCATATGAGTTGTCCAAAGTGGGGTTTGGCCCTAGTTTCCAATTTTAACACTCCCTCTTAACTAGAGAGAACTCCACCCGTCAATCCATCTGTCAACCTGTGTAATCTTGTCATCCTGCCATCCCTGTACTCTGCGTTGCTGAACCATGAAGAAATAATGAAGAAGATTTGATTGAGAGTGAGTCATAAGACCTTGCCACTCTCCACTGACCTAAAGTCAATGGAGAGGTAAAAACCTCAACCATACTTGATCCCAAATCAAGTTGTTGGACACAACCTATCCTAGCATAGAGAGTACGACAATACACGATGCGTACATCGGTAGTGCTATGGTCTCTACCCTCATTTCCCAACTCATTGGCCAGATGAGAGGTACTTCCCATGTGTCCCGGACTACATAAGTAGGATGTATGTGGAGCATAGATCAAGAGAGGGTTAACCAGCTCAATATCATAACGGTGGGGAATAACACACTAATAAGGAAAGGCAAACCTCTCCCTCTGGTTGATTATAGCTCCAAGAAGCTACCCCAAGCCCCCCGGAGCTTCCAGAGCTCAAAGTCTAATTCAAGTGGGACCGTCATAGGAGGGTCTGTCCACAACTACAAGTTTCTCACGGAAGGTTAGGAATTTGACCTTCCCCATGGGCTTTGTGAGAATATTTGCGGCCTGCTCATTAGTTCCAATGTGATGGAGCCTTACGACGCCTCGTTGTACCATATCCTGGATAAAGTGGTACCTGATATCAATATGCTTGGAGCGATCATGGAATGCGGGGTACTCTGAAAGTCGAATTCCACTTTGGTTGTCTCAATGGATCATGGTGGTATCCAGCACATGCCCAAACAACTCATTGAAGAGCTTCCTCAACCAAACAACTTCACAACAGGGCATACTTGCTGCAATGTATTCGGCCTCAGCGGTGCTCAAAGCAACCGATTTCTGCTTCCTGCTCATCCAAGAGATCGAAGCAGAACCTAGAGTGAAGAAACATCCAAATGTGCTCTTACAATCCACCACACTGCGAACCCAGTTAGCATCAGTATATCCATGGAGCCTCATATTCCCGGCAGTGTCTCTCAGTCCATGGTTGATTGTGCCCCGGAGATATTTCAAGAGATTCTTGGCAACAATCCAATGTATGTGATGAGGCTCGACCATATATTGACTCAAAGTATTCAACATATGTCTAGACGAGAGTTCACTAAGAACATCAGGGCCCCCACGAGTTGACGATACTCAGTAGGATTTCCCAAATCAGGCCCAACAACACTTCCGCATAATTTCTTAAAGTTGAGTTCCATTGGAGTAGTCATGGATTTGGAGTCCACCATCCCAAATCTTTCCAACAACTTCACAATATATTTTCCTCACTTGGCTTTTGCCAGACCTCCTGGCCTAGGAAGTAGTGCATCAGACTAGGTCCTTCATCTCGAATTCAGAAGCCAACTCCCTCTTACATTGATGAATGAAAGGGTTTGCATCTGTCAGAAATAGATCGTCCACATAGAGTACCAAAATGAGAGGCTTGTCATTATCAACCTTAAAGTAAAGGTTTTGATCAACTTCACTTCATGTAAAGCCCAACTTCATCAAATAGCTATCGATCCTCTCATACCAAGCCCTGAGTGCTTGCTTCAACCCATAGAGGGCTTTCTCCAACCTGCATACATGTGTATCTCGATCTCGGACTTCGAACCCCAAAGGGTGTCCCACATAGAACTTTTCCTTAAGTGAACCATGCAAGAAGAACGTTTTGATATCCATCTGATGTAGATTCCATCGTTGTGAGGCAGCAAGGGCAATAATCGAATGAATGGTGGTGTAACGGGCAACATGTGCAAATATCTCATCATAGTCCATGCCTTCTTTCTGCAAGAAGCCTCATGCAACAAATCTGGCCTTGAACTTTTCAACACTCCCATCAACTCCATGTTTGATTTTGTAGAGCCATTTCAAGGTGACAACAGACTTATCCTTTGGTAGAGGGACTGTTGTTGCTCAAAATGTTTAGGCACTGTGACAACAGTTCAGATCGGGGGCTGTCACCTTGATTCCCAATCTCTCTATTTAAGTTGTCTCCTTATAGCAGACTAAGGGGTAGACCCTATGGAAATGGAATGAAGGAGAACTAGTTGGGAACCAACTAGTTCGGGAGACACAGTTAAACGACCAAATTCTTGTGAAAGATCTAGCAAGATTAAATGATTCAATTGAATTTGAAAGACTGATACCAGTGCCCAGTGGAGTCAACTATCTTGCTAAGGAAATTACAACCAAGTACTTGATGAGAAACTACCGCTATGCAATGCAAGGAAAATGATTTGAAGGGGCGAGATGAAACAAGCTTCGAAGATGAAAGGTGATGTTAAAAGCCTAAAGCACTAAGATTATAAATGATCTGATCTAACCACTAAGTACTTAAGTGAGAGTGCCAATTATGGATATGCCAAAATTACTCAATTAGAAGATATACAATTCGTCACAGATCCACAATAATAAGATATCAATCACACTTAATTGAAAGCATTTTCCAAATATTAATATTCAATAAATGTCCAAATTCAAGTAAATGAAACAAAACTTAATTACACATTAGGCAATTTTAATCAATAACACACATTTAAAGAATCCAGATGCCAATGATCATCAAAAGCATAACTAGCACTTAAATCTCAGTAATTATTCATCAAGATATACTATGAAATTTTAATGATAATAAAATACTTTGTCAAGCAATTTATGGACTAAATGATATTCTTAAATAATGCAAATCCAAAAATTAAATTTTCTCCTATAGTTAGACTTAGGATATTAAAAAATTAAAATGCGCCAACTATGGAAACCATTCCACAATTAAATATCTTTGCAAAATAGATCAAAACTCCAAATGTCCCAAATTTTTCGATTTTCCAAAACTTATATACAAAGAAAGATTAAAATCTAAACTAGAGACAAATTTTTTATTTTTTTTAAATTTTAAAGTTAGGATTATATTTTTTGAAGTTTTTTGAATATTTTTTATAAGTTAATGAAAATCTAAAACTATTAAAAAAAAATAAAAATAGAAGCTAATGTCATAACAAAAAGGGCATCGTTCAAAAAAAAAATATAGGCACAACAGGTGCATAAACACTCAAATTCAAATCTTTTTTCTTTTATCCAGCAAAATCAGAGAGATTTTTAAATTTTGATTAAAAATGAATTGCACCTGCAATTATTTAAATCTTAAGGCACAATTCTGCCCAGATCTGTAACCAAGAAACGATCTTGAGACCAGATCTTACCCTCCAGGGCCTAGATCTGGCTAAGATCTGAATTTTTTTTAAGAATCTCCCACTACAACATGTACAAAACTAGAAACAAGAGACCCAAAAACCCAATATATACACAGAAAATAAAAACCCCAAAACCCTATTGAGTTAAAAGAAAATAATGATATTTACAAATCTACAATGCTATTTTACAGATCTGTTAGATCAAAACCCTCCATGGCTAGATTTAAAGCATTTAGCATAATTAAAAAAAAAAGAGAGATTAAGAGAGAGGCACAAGCCCTAAAAAGAACCCTGCAAAAATGGAATTTAAGAGAAGCCTCGGGAATTAGATCCGGAGGGTTCTTTAGATCTTATTTCCTTGGGAGTTAGCTAGTCCAGCTAAGGACTTCCCTAAACGCCCAAATCTAAATTCGAGAGGTTTTTGCACACTTAAAGTTAAACTGTTAAATCAATACAGAAATAAGATAAATAATAAAATTTTCAAGAGTCAGAGACAACTGTTAACTCCATTCAATTAATATTTTCACCCTAAATACAATAACCTAAGCAAGATACCTATGCAATAGATTACTCTACAAGAGCCATTAATCAACAATTCGTTAAAATAATCACCAACAAAGTATAAAAAACAAGTTTACTATAAAATTCCGAAGAGGAACACCACCATCAAAATAAAACCCCAAAGACTTCGTTTGTATTATTCCAGAAAATATTACAGGAGAGATTCAAGAGAAAGTACACGATCAAGAGATTGGATAACTGAAAGACTGATTAAAACCTCTAATTTATAAGATAAAATCTCCAACAACTAGTTCGGTTGATCCTTGTCAATGTAATCTCGACTGTCGAAAAATATTTAATCATCTTTTAATCTTGTCTGTTGAAATTATAAATTTTTGAGAAAATTCGAATTTATTATTTAATTCCTTTTTAATCAACTCAAAAATAATATTTTTGAGTTAATTACCCCAAAAATTTGACTTTGGATTAACCACCAAGGCCCAAGGGTCCAAATTTCTCGAAATTCTCAATATTCCCTTGGCTTGGGACTTTTAAAAATTTTTTTTAGGGACTCACGAATTTTGCCTTTGAAGAATTTAATTTACTTAAGACCTAAAATTAATTAAATTTCTGGCTTAGGATTTTTAATTTAATTTGGCCGGAAAATTTAATTAATTGATTCATGAGGGGAATAATTATTTTATTAACCCTCTTTACATGAGATAAATACATGTTGACACATGAAGGGGGGAAACCCATTCGTGATAGGCCCTCAAATAGTTACCCAATTCTGGGACTCAAAACATAATCTAGTAGACCAAATAGCTTGTAATAAAATAATCTAGCCAATTGGCTAGGATTATTTCCAAACTACTTTTACAAAGACTTGATAGAAAACACTAGGACTCATTTAGCATCTTGATGACAAAATCCACCCTAGCTTTGGGGTGAGGCTGGAGGGAAAAACTCTGCCGATCACTTGTGTTGAGAAACACAAATGAACCGGTGAGACAAAAAACCTCTTAGGATAGAAATCGTCACCAAAATACTAGGCTTACCTAGGTTGTTACATACATGATGGCCTTACTTAGATCATTTACATCATAAACATGCAGAATGGGTTTACATCGTTTTACAAAACTGTCGACTGATGATAAAATCTGAATGGTGTGAACACCTCGAACATGATGAATCCCATTTGCAAAAATGGGGGTGTACTGCCATGGGGTCGTTGACATAGAGTGGTCAACATCTAGCTCTACTTGGGGACACGTTGCTTCATTGAAGTAAAATGAGAATCCAGAATCTGCATCCAAGCAACACACACAAAATTACATAAGTAGCGTCCATCCAAATATCATGATATAACATTTAGCACATGAAAATAGAATCTCTTCATTTATTGACTATTCTACCAACATGAAATGTAAATCTACTCTAACTACGAAACGAAACGCTGAAAGGACAAAGTGTAAGGTTAGAGATACAATACAAAGACTGCCCTGTGGCATCAAATGTGTTCAATATAGTGCATACTAAGCATTTGCTTGCTTTCAGGCAAGTCTGTGGGTTGCTTTTGCTTTTCAGATGTGCCATGCCCGATTCTGCATATTGTAGGACTCTGTCTTATCCAAATGTCAAGCTGCTCTTGGCCATTAGACGCATCTAGTCACTTCTTCTTTTTTGCTTTTTTCTCCTCTTCTTAGTGGGCTGTGATGTTAGCAATGAGACCACTGTGAAATTTCCTGTCCTTATCTTGAAGGTGTTCGTACAAAATATCTGATGAGCCTGGAGTGTGACCAATCCTATTCTGAATATACTTCGTCAATGGTGACACATAAGCTTGGTCTTTCTTAACGTCCTTTTTAACCATATTTAATTTTTCCTTAATGAGAAAAGTGGCCTCTCTGTGTTGTGATGGGAATTGGTTCAGCAAACTAAGAGGCCTATGATCTGTTGACAATTTTGACTTGGGTTGGAAATTTTGTATGTGTGATCTTTCCATATTTTCCAACTTATTTTGAATAACAGTCATTTGATTAGAATGCCTAACCTTTACAACACTGATTTCCTTCGCATGACTCTCTTCAACAGTCAACAACTTGTGTTGAAGAGACATCTGACCGATTTCTATGTCTTTAATTGCTTTATCATTATTCGCTTTCATGGCCATGTAGCAATTTTGTATATAGTTCATCTCCTAAGTCACCTGACACGGGGACATGGGACATGATGGACACCTGGATTCGAGTGTCGGCTTTGGGACACGACGACCCCCAGAATAGGACACGTCCAGACACTTTATATATTATTTTATTATAATATATATATATATATATATATATTAAAAATTAGATATTTCTTAACAAATTCATACAAATTCATTGATTCAAATTATAGATCTTCATCTAGATGTAAGTTTTACAAAGATTTAAGATACATGATACATTGATACACATGGGGCCACGTGTCCTAAATACAGTGAAGACTTTTCTTCTGCTTAATGACGTGCAATTGGAATTCTAGTAACTCCAACCTTTGTCTATGTTTAAAAGACTAATAGTACTCTATTAAGAGGGTCTATTTTTCTCATTGAAAATAGAGACAAATGAATGTACTTTTGTAGGCGCAAATTTTCAAAGTGACACACCCCATGGGCCATGTGTGAGTGAGGTGTTGTATGGGTTGTGCCTTTGTTTTTAGTTCACACATTTCACTGATGCAAGTTTGAAATTTTTTGTTGTAGATTTGTTAATGCATCTAGAGCATTTTTGTTCCCTGTTTATGGCCAAGCAGAGTTGCCTCAAGCATGCACAAAGTGAGAAATGAGAGGGCAAATACAAAGACATGCTTGCACAAAGTGAGAAATGAGAGGCCAAACGGCCTTTTTAAAAGCTGTAGAGGGCTTTTCTCTGTCAGTCGTGTCCGTCGGATCGAGCAATATTGTGTCTGTACAGGACACAATCGGGACATGACATGTCCTGTACAGACATGATCGAACACGAATCCGGTAGAATCATGTCCAATTCGTTGGATTCGGGACACGATGGTCCAAACCAGTGAATCCAATTTCTTAGTTCATCTCCTTCTCATGATTTTCTTCCATGATCGTCATTTCCTTGATATGTTTTTTTTCTAAGGCCAATTACCTGCTCTGCATAGAACCAATTTCCCTGGCGTAATCCGTTATTAATTTTTCTTGATTAAGTCCCATATTCTTAATGAATTGAGCTTGGTTGGCCTCCATATTCTTGATTACCTGAGCTTGATTTAGTTGTATATCCTTAACCATCTGAATCAATTCATTAACAAGATGCTTATCGTTGTCAACACTGATTTGACAACTTGTTTCTGCTTCACCACTATCATGGATTTGTGTTGTCGTAGTACAAGTGGATTCATCCTGCGAATTGTCTTGAAATCTCCTGTTGATAGTTGAGTTCTCTACAAGATCAATTTCATTATTTTCCAAAGTACTGGGAGCACAAGGCGAGCCACCTTGTTTTATATATTTATCTTTAAAAGCATTGATGATGTGTTGTAAAGAATAAAATACTCCTCAGAACAATTTCGAAACCAATCGATAGTATCACCTTTAAGGAATAGCCAAAGAGACGTATCTTGACATCATCATGATTATATTGTGAAGGACGACAATAGATATTTATTATATGAGTAACTGTCAATAGATGCTTTTGAGTAGTGGCTGAATTACCACCCGAGAAAAAAAGCAATTTAGGAATGACCTCTTCCGGCACATTGTGAAAGGTATCATCCATGATGACTTGCTTAAAGGCTAAGTGGATGTTAGAGAAAGAGATCCTTGTTCAAGAATAGTCAAGTGGTCCTCAAGAAGCGGGCTTCTTAGCAGGAACTATTGTAAGAAATGAAAGAATTGGAGTCACCACTTGAACATAAATCTAATTCTAAAATTGAAAAATTAGTCGAGAGAAGCAGATGGATATTAGGGAGGGATTCTTGTCTGGGAGTAAATAGATGAATAAGAGGAGTCGCGACCCAAACAAGAAGCCAACCGAAATGTCCCGGTGCTAAAGGGGAAAATGATGAAAGGATTAGTGATATGAAGAAAGATACGATGATGAAATGATGAAGAGATGAAATGACTCCAGAAAATGTTGTGCCGTGTGACAGGCTAATGAATGGCGAAAAAAGATTAGAAGATTAGAAAATGTCGTTAAGACCAAGGACAAAAAAACTCTATCCCTGGCAGCGACGCAAAAAAATGTTGTTGCATAAAATGTCTAGGCACCGTGACAACTGTTTAAATCGGGGGCTGTCACCTTGATCCCCAATCTCTTTATTTAAGTTGTCTCCTTATAGCAGACTAAGGGGGGTAGACCCTATGGAAATGGAATGGAGGAGAACTAGTTGGGAACCAACTAGTTCGGGAGACACAATTAAACAATCAAATACTTGTGAAAGATCTAGCAAGGTTAAAGGATTTGATTGAATTTGAAACACTGATACCAGTACCCAGTGGAGTCAACTATCCTGCTAAGGAAATTACAACCAAGTATTTGATGAGGAACTGCTCCTATGCAATGCAAGGAAAATTATTTGAAGGGGCGAGATGAAACAAGCTTCGAAGATGAAAGGTGATTTTAAAAGCCTAAAACACTTAGATTATAAATGATCTAATCTATTTCTTAAGTACTTAAGCGAGAGTGCCAATTATGAAGATGCCAAAATTGCTCAGTTAGAAGATATACAATTCGTCATAGATCCACAATAATAAAATATCAATCACACTTACTTGAAAGAGTTTTCCAAATATTAATATTCAATAAATGTCCAAATTCAAGTAAATGAAACAAAACTTAATTACACATTAGGCGATTATAATCAATTACACACATTTAAAGAATCCAGATGCCAATGATCATCAAAAGCATAACTAGCACTTAAATCTCAGTAATTATTCATCAAGATATACTATGAAATTTTAATGCTAATAAAATACTTTGTCAAGCAATTTATGGACTAAATGATATTTTTAAATAATGCAAATCAAAAAATTAAATTTTCTCCTATAGTTAGACTTAGGATATTAAAAAATTAAAACGCACCAACTATAGAAACCATTTCCCAATTAAATATCTTTGCAAAATAGATCAAAACTCCAAATGTCCCAAATTTTTTGATTTTCCAAAACTTATATACAAAAAAGGATTAAAATTTAATCTATAGACAAATTTTTGATTTTTTAAAATTTTAAAGTTAGGATTATATTTTTTGAAGTTTTTTGAATATTTTTTAAAAGTTAATGAAAATCTGTAACTATTAAAAATAAAATAAAAATAAAAGCTAATGTCATAATAAAAGGATTTTTTTTTTTTAATTTTTAAATGTAAAAAAGAAAACAAAAATAAAAAACAAAATTTTCTAACGTGATGTCAAAATTTTAAGTTTTAAATGCAAACTAAAAAATAAAATAAAAAAGGGGTCAAAATCGAAATGTTAATAAAATGAAATGTTAAAATAAAAAAAAGAAGAAAAAGGAGCAGCGAGAGCAACGAATAGCAGCAAATGAGGGCAGTGTACAAAAAGAAAAATGCA
The DNA here is from genome assembly GCA_034641835.2 of Pinus albicaulis. NCBI lineage: Eukaryota > Viridiplantae > Streptophyta > Pinopsida > Pinales > Pinaceae > Pinus > Pinus albicaulis. Next base: position 58,350,315 of record CM076584.1, read on the forward strand.
GGTATAGCTAGTGGATAAACACTCGAATTCAAATCTTTTTTCTTTTATCCAACAAAATCAGAGAGATTTTTAAGTTTTGATAAAAAATGAATTGCACCTGCAATTATTTAAACCTTAAGGCACAATGCTGCCCAGATCTGTAACCATGAAACGATCCTGAGACCAGATCTTACCCTGCAGGGCCTAGATCTGGCTCGGATATGAAATTTTTCTAAAAATCTCCCACTACAACCTGCACAAAACCAGAAACAAGAGACCCAAAAACCCGATATATATACACAGAAAATAAAAACCCCAAAACCCCGGTGAGTTAAAGGAAAATGACGATATTTACAAATCTATAATGCTATTTTACAGACCTGTTAGATCAAAACTCTCCATGGCAAGATTTAAACCCTTTAGCACAATTAGAAAAAAAAGAGAAATTAAGAGAGAGGCACAAGTCCTAAAAAGAACCCTGCAAAAAATAGAATTTAAGATAACCCGTGGAATTAGATCTGGGGCTCTTCAGATCTTATTTCCTTGGGAGTCAGCTGGTTCAGCTGAGGACTTCCCTAAATGCCCAAATCTAAATCTGAGAGATTTTTGCACACTTAAAGTTAAACTGTTAAATCAATACAGAAATAAGATAAATAATAAAATTTTCAAGAGGCAAAGATAACTACTAACTCAATCCAATTAATATTCTCACCCTAAATCCAGTAACCTAAGCAAGATACCTGTGCAACAGATTACTCTACAAGAGCCATTAATTAACAATTCGTTAAAATAATCACCAACAGATATAAAGAACAAGTTCACCATAAAATGATGAAGAGGAACACCACCATCAAAATAAAACCTCAAAGACTTCATTTGTATTATTCCAGAAAATGTAACAGGAGAGATTCAAGAGCAAGTACACGATCAAGAGATCAGATGACTGAAAGACTGATAAACACCTCTAAGTTATAAGATAAACTCTCCAACAGCTAGTTTGGTTGATGCCTGTCAAAGTAATCTCGACCGTCGAAAAAGATTTAATCATCTTTTAATCTCGACCGTCGAAATTATAAATTTTTGAGGAAATTTGAATTTATCATTTAATTCCTTTTTAATTAACTCAAAAATAATATTTTTGAGTTAATTACCCCAAAAAGTTGACTTTGACTTACCACGATGGCCCAAGGGTCCAAACTTTCTTGAAATTCTCAATATTCCTAGGACCTTTAAAAATTTATTTTTGAGGGACCCACGAATTTGGCCTTTGAAGAATTTAATTTACCTAAGAACTAAAATTAATTAAATTTTTGGCTTAGGATTTTTAATTTAATTTGGCCAGAAAATTAAATTAATTGACTCATGAGGGGAATAATTATTTTTCCAACCCTCTTTAGATGAGATAAATACATGTTGACACATGAAGGGGGAAAACCCATTCGTGATAGACCCTCAAATAGTTACCCAATTCTGCGACTCGAAACATGATCTACTAGACCATTTAGCTTGTAATAAAATAATCTAGCCAATTAGCTAGGATTATTCCCAAACTACCTTTACAAAGACTTGATAGAAAACACTAGGACTCACTTAGTATCTTGACAACAAAATCCACTGTAGCTTTAGGGTGGAGCTGGAGGGAAAAACTCGATCACTTGTGTCGAGAAACACAAATGAAGCAGTGAGACAAAAAACCTCCTAGGATAGAAATCATCACCAAAATACTAGGTTTACCTAGGTTGTACATGATGGCCTTACTTACATCATTTACATCATAAATATGCAAATGGGTTTACATTGTTTACAAAACTGTCAACTGATGATGAAATCTAAATGGCGTGAACACCTCGAACATTATGGTTCCCATTTGCAAAAATGGGGGTGTACTACCATGGGGTCGTTGACACAGATTGGTCAACAGGGACCACATCCCAGACATCATTCTTCATGATTGACTCATATTCTTCATTTATTGCACCCTTCCAAACATGGTGCTTCGCAACTTCTTCAAATGTTCCTGGCTCAGATTGGACAATTGTGCTCATGGTTACTAAGTACCCTTGATACCTATTCGGCTCTTTACTTTCACGGAATGCTGCCCTTGGTGCAATATGTCTCTCAACATCTTCGAGAGTATCTGTAAGCCATGAGGGTCTTCTTTTAGAAGAAGAGGGCACACTAAGAGGTGGACTAATGGGATCCATCGGACTTTCAACATTGGGCATCTGTTCATCCTTCGATTCTTCTAGATTTCCTGCACCTTCATCTTTGTCTTCCTTTGAGATGGGAAGATCTTCATCGAAGGTGACATCATGACTTATCTCCACTTCTTTTTAACCAAGCACATAGATTCTATATGCCTTCGAAGTTTCATTGTAGCCCACAAATGTTCCCCTCTTTCTAGAAGCATCCAGCTTGCTTCTCTTTTCTTTCGGCATATGAAATTATATGAGACTTCCAAAATTTCTAAAATGAGAAACATCAGGTTTCTTACCAGAGAATATTTCTTAGGGAGTTTTGGAGTCCAATGCTTGATGTGGGCATCTATTTTGAACATATACGACAGTGTTGGCAACTTCTCCTCATAGGAACTTTGGTAGACCTTGGTCATGCAACATGGCAGAAGTAGCTTCAATGATGGTTCTATTCTTTCTTTCAGCAACTCCATTTTGTTCGGGAGTATATGCCGTCGTGGTCTCCCTTTTAATGCCAACTTCCCTACAATAGTCATTGAACTCATTTGAATCTTATTCGGTTCTATTATCGGTCCTCAAAATTTTGATCTTCTTCCCTGTTTGATTTTCAACCAAGGCTTTGAAAGAGTGGAACCACTTGAACACTTCGTCCTTCTTCTTCAAGAAGTATATCCAAGTTTTGCGAGAGAAGTCATCCAAAAAAATAACATGATACAAGTATCCTCCCAAGGATGTTACAGGCAACATACTAGATAAATGAGAATGAATCAATAGAAGTATGTCGAAAGTCTTGCTATCACGTGAGGGGAATGATCCGCTTGTATTCTTTTCTTCAGCACAACCCTGACAAACACCTTCACGATCAACTTTGAAATCGGTCATACCTATGACCATCTTCCTTGCTTCAATAAGAGCTTTGTAATGAAGGTGGACAAACCTTCGGTGCCATAATTCGGATTGAAGAGTTGTGTTGCATGTAATGTTTCCCAACGAGCTTCCTCAAACCTGATAAAGTGCATCAACCCTGAAACCAAGAGTGAATGCTTCTTTGAAATTCCTCTTCCAAACACGTACCTTTCCATCAATGAATGCTACCTTGAATCCTTTAGCTTCCATCGTGAGATAGACACCAAATTCTTCTTCAAGTCAAGTACATATAACACATCTTGTAGATGAAGGATTTGACCTTGATTTAGATGAAGAGTCACAGTCCTTGTCAATTTCCAAATTTCCAAGTGTAATTTCCAAATTTGTTTCCCTTTCAATCAAATGTTAGAGGGCTTCTTTGTACCCAATGAAGTTCCTTGAGGCACCACTATCAATCAACCAATTATCCAGGGTGTCGGGAGGAGATGCAGCAGAGAGGGCAGATATAAGAAGAAATTCTTTTTGCTTGTTATCTACAACATTAGATTCATCATACCTGCAGTTTCTTGACTTCTTGAAAGGTTGACCATTTCCATTTCGTGAAGAGATAGCCTTTCTCTTTCCTTTGTTGTTGAACTTGTTGTTCCTTTGATTTCCATTTCCCTTGAAATTGTTGTTGTTGTAATCATCATCTCGTGGTGTATGCCTTTTATTGGGACACTCTCTAGCATAATGGCCAAACCTGTTACAATTGTAACATCTACTCTTCTTTCCTTTGGGTCCCAATCTTCCTAACATCTACTCTTCTTTCCTTTGGGTCCCAATCTTCCTTGACCTTGATTTCTTGGACTGACATTATTCTTCTTCTTTTCATGAGCGGAGAAAGCACTAGGTTCATTTCCATTTGGGGGCTTGTCTCTCTCCATGATCCTTGTCTCCTTTTGAGTGCATCTAGTCAAAAATTCATCAAAATTAAGAATGATGTTATTGTTGAGAATTGTGGTATTGAATACATACCATGCCTGGGGAAGACCTCCAAGAGCAATAAGAGTGAGCTCTCAGTCAACTATGACCTCTCCAATAGATAAGAGATCATTTTTGATTTAGGTAATCCTCATAAAATAGGATTGGATGGATTCTCCTTTATCCATCTTGATGTCCTTCAACTTGTTCTTCAAAAAGAGAATTTGATTTGCGTTGCTAGCCCTGAACATACCAACCAACTTGTCATACATTTCCTTAGATGTGCCCTGCTCGGAGATATAAGCAACCAAATGCTTGTGAATAGAGTCCTTGATAATCTTCTTCACTTTGTTTTCCCCTTTCTTGTACTTTGTCGTAGTGGCAACTAGTAGATTTGAAGGAGGCTCAATAATCTTTCCCTGCACATAGTCCATAACATCATGTTCCAAAAGTCAAGTCCAAGGAAATTTTCCAAGCATGATAATCAAACTTATCATTGAGCTTGTCATTTGATTTTAAGTAAGATGAGGAAGCCATTGACCCTTGTCTTTGTCTAATAGATTTCAATGATTGCTCTTTTGACTCTTGCTTGGGCTTTGTCTTCACCTGAGCTCTGATACCATGTTAATTTTAGATAACAATGGTATGTTCTATGCTTAGAGAAATTTACTTCAATGTTTTCTTATTAGCCCAATATCAATTTAATTTTGGTCTGCTTAGGCCACACTCATTGGCACGAAATCCAAGGAATTCTGGGTAGTTTGACCGCAACGTTGACTTTTAGTTGACGGAGTTTGACTGAATTTTTCGGATTTGTTTTGGGATGACTTTGACCACTATTGGAGGCTGCATTGACTGAAGTTGACCAAGTTGATTTGGAGGAGTCAACTTGCTGGTTTGACCATCATCGACTTTCTGGTTAGGGCATCTTGTTGACTATTGTTTGAATGAAGTTTTGGGCAAGTGAAATTTGTATATTGTACTCTCTCTTTCCAATGAACTTTTGAAGAATAATAAGAAGATTTGATCACAGGGTTTTCCCCACATTGGGGTTTTTCCCTGGCATGTGCCAAATGTTGTGTCCTCTGGTTTTCCCCACAATGCGAGTTTCTCATCATGCAAAGTTTTGAGAAATTACTTCAGAATATGAGGAATGTAATATATGCATAGAACAAAATTTGTCATCTTTATGAAATATGCGGTGAACAAGAGTTTATCATATCCATGACCCATGCAAATGACAAAGAGTTAGGTTCATCTCTAAATGACAAAGAGTTAGGTTCATCTCTAAAACACTAAGGAGTAGACTTTATCAATTTAAGAAGCAGTGTCGTACCTCTCTATAAGGAGGACTGTGAAGGTGTGGAAAGTCAATGGTGTTGGAAAATGTAATTAGTTTTGGCCTTCATAATTGTCATTGTACTCATGTCATTATGTATATCTTATGTTCAAGAAAAAGAAGAAAAGAAAATTATTATTTTCAAGCATGGGTTTCATGCATCTTTTGATTGGTCTTCTAGGTTAAACATGTTCTTCATGCTTCTAGGGTTTGTCATAAGATTAATTGTCATGAGTCAAGAGAGTAAATGTTATGTATATAAGACCCATCAGGGAAATATGTATCACATAAAAGAATTTATTTTGAGTCTAGAAAGTCAAAATAAGCCTCCTTGCACAAGTCTGCCCTACAAGTCAAAGTCGGCCTAGAAACGGCTAATTTGATCATTGCCGAAGGGTATATATAGAAGATAACTTTGACCTCATTTGTACCATTCACCAAGTAAGTTCGATCTTGCAAGAGAACAAGAAGAAATCTAGATCGAAGAAGCAAGAAGAGGAGGAGACCCTAGCGAAGGAAAGAGGCTAGAATTTGGACTTTTTTGCTCTCACGTACGAAGTGTATTAGGGTTTCTGTATTGTTGCAGGGCTGAAGAGTTGTAGGTCGAGTTGTAGACCTGAATTGTAGGGCCGAGCGCTAGATTAGGGCTGATTTGAAGGACATTGAATCTTGTTAACTTTGGAAGACTTTGACTTATTGTGTGGGCTTTGTTGGAGTGACGACTTGGTGATTGGAGGAGGTCTTGACTATTAGGGTCTTGGTTTTCTCATTTGATCAGATTTTATAAGAAGAGAAGAAGTACTTTTGGGTTTTCTCGTTGGAGGGTTTTGCCCTAGCTTGGAGCCTATATTTGTGTCCATTATGCTTATTGTTTATGCTCTTGATAACTGTTTGATGAAGAAAACTTAACTAAGAATATAAAGAAGATAATATAAGATCACAAACTTTTATGAAGGATAAGGATAATTGTTTTTAATAGCTGCCCTACTAGATTCTCTATTAAGTGGCTCAAGTATAAGACGCAGTTGTGCTACTCTTTATATACATAAAAGAAGGATCTTCTATATCAATAAAGCCGACCAACTCAAAGAAATTTATATGGTTCGTACTCTAGTTGGATGATTGAAGATGTGAAGCATGTTTGTTGAAAGAAGATAATAATCTTTGTTGCAAGGTAAAGTTGGAAAGGTGCAAATAATTTTTGTGCATTCCATGACCTATGCCAATTACTTATAATTGTAAGTCTTCTAGGTCATGGTGATGATCTTTTGAAAGATAGTAATAAAGGTATGCACTAGTATATTAGAGATCATGGTATGATTGATATACTCACATTCAAATTATTTCCTTGAAGTCTAGGTTTTTGTGATCGATAAATTAAATGATCTTCATCTCAAGAAAACATTTCTAGGGTTTATATGCTTGTAGAGTTTGCAATTCTTAACATGAAAAATCTTGAAAACCTTGAAGAAACTAGGGTTTTGAAACTAACTCTCTAGAGTGGTTGTAGAACTTTGCAATTCTTAATTGACAGGTCTTGAAGTCTTTGGCATCTAGTGTTTGTAAACAAACCCCAACAAAGTTTGGACTAAGAAGAAAACCCTAGGGACAAAAACCCTTACCAATTTTTTCAGTTGTAAAAACAAAACCTAACTCTTTAGAATGACAAGAATGACTTCATGCTGTTGAAAGGATAAGGTTGATGAAAAGATCCAATATTAAGAGGGAGATGACACTCCTGAAAGAGATAAGTATTCTACACCTCTTTCCTTTGATTGCTACTATTGCTATTTTGTCTATGTACTTTGCTTTTTTTTTTGTTCTTTCAGTAAAGGTTGTAGGTCAAGACAAAATCTATCCAAACTTGACTAGCAGATGAACGAATTGGAAGAACGTGGCAAAGCATGAAGATTAAGGAGGGAACAATTTAACGTATTCATCAAAGAAGACGATTAGATGGAAAGAAGTTCACTTACCTCAGCTGGAAAGAGGCAGTTGCAAGATCTTGGATGGATACTATATTAATCGAAGTTTAACATAAAATCCAAAGAAGTTTATAATAAAAAAGAGAAGATGACAGATGAATGACAAGACCCTTTGGCAAGAAGTTGAAGAGTTTTGATATAGTTGTACCAACAATTGATTGGTTTGATCTAGGAACACATTGATTGGGATGACAATATAGATGAGATTACTATTGATTGGAAGATGATATAATTCCTTGGAAGAGTGTGAAAGAAAAATTCTATTACGAAGGAAGGGGATGTGAAGGATTGTGCAATCAATTGTGAAGAAGTTTGGCTCCATAAGGTGTTTGAAGAACTACTTGATGACATGTTGAAGCTATGTGAGGATTGATAAAGAACCAGGCAGGTCGAAGCTCGCTATGATGGGATGCAGATAGGAGCTAAGAAGCTACAACAAATTTGCACGGAAGAATAGTTAGCTGATGTATTGATGAGTATTTTTGAGACAAGCTTAGGCTTGTGGTTGTTCCTCCCTAATTGAAAGGGAGTGAGGATTTCCTCCCTAGTTGAGAGGGAGTGAGGATGCACATCGTATTCTTCATGTGTCATGCACTATGGACAGGACTAACAATTGTAAGCCTAATGAAGGCACTGGTAGGGAGAATGGTGGATTGGATAAGCATTTTGGACCAATATTCTTTGAGGATTTGGATCCAAGATAAGGATAGTCCCAAGGATTGATATTTTTTGAGGATGGGTGATAACCAAGTTAAGAATAGTCTTGTAAGGACATACCTGGTGAACATCTGGATGAAGTATATACCATGAGAGACGGTGGTGGTGTCCAAATTTAAGCCTCCCAAGGATGTGCTCAGATCTAGTGGAGAGATAGAGCTTGTTAGTCAAATCCTTTCTATGTTTGACATTGCTGGTTATGTTGGTGCCTATCAATTTGAATCCCTTCTTATGAGAATATTTCAATTTGAGAGTATCCTGTTGTGTCATTATGAATAACTCCCTAGTTAAGAGGGAGTCTTGGAAATGTAACTAGGTTCGGTCTTCATAGTTATCATTGTACTTGTATCAATATGTATTTCATGTAAAAGCGAAAAGAAGAAAAATAAATTATTATTATTATTATTTTTATTAGTCAAAGCATGTTCTTCATGCTTATAGGGTCATTTGAGTCAAAAGAGAATTTATTATGAGTAAAACAAATGTAATTGAGTCAAAGTCCCATTTGGACGACTTATAAGAAAAAGGAAAAATAATTTTATTGAGTCAAAAAATTCAATTTTTCATCCACAAAGACCAAGTTAGCCCTCCTGGACAAGTTGGCCTAAATAGACAGCCATTCGATCTCCTGGACATGTGTAAATACAATATAGCTCGACCTCATTTGATCATCCATCATCACTTCGATTTTTGTGCAAGGAGGAGAATTTTAGTGCATGTCAAAGGAGAGAAAGAACAAAGTCAAAATAGAGAGAAACAAGATGATTTGTGCCCTAATTCTGTTGTCATGTATGTGTTTTTCTAAGACAGATTTTGTGGTGTTACAGGCTCGAAATTTCAGGAGATGACCAAATTTTTGAAATTTGACCAACATTATCTTTTGTTGACTTTGATTTGTTGGAGATGGATAGAAGGAGGACTGACCTGGGTTTTTGTGGCAATATTGGTCTTGGTCTTGAGTCTTGTATATCTCACTTTGATCTAATTCTATAAGAAGAGGATTTTCTTGGGTTTTCCGCCTTGTGGGGGTTTTGCCCTGGCTTGGAGCCTACATCTTTGTGTTCTTTGTCTCTTGTGATCTTCATGTTTTGAATTTTGGAAATTGGTTGGTAAAGAAGAGAACATAAAATTTAATAAAAAGCTTACAAACATTCACAAGTAATTATCAAGTAAGAGAAATCTACCCTAATCTACATGCCTCTAGATTTCTCAACATGGTATTAGAGCTAAGGAGAAGGAAGGAAGTTTGAAGATCACATCTTATTTGCATATTTGAAGACATTCTTGCAACAATTACACTTGAAGATCATAATCTTTGTAGCAATCATCACTCAAGGGAATCCTTGGAGACCTAATCCTTGTGTTACATATATAGAAAAGAACGTGAAGGTTTGTAGCATCTATGAAGGTCCGAGTCTTACATTTGTATCAGTCCAAGGTCTATTTTTATTTTTCAAGTCCGAGCTCAAGAAAAAGATTACAATGGATAGTTTGAATCTCTGTGACATACAAGTTTCGTGGCATATAATTTTGAGACATATGAACTACTATATCAAACTTACTATGGTGATACTTTATGACTTGTGGTAGCATTTGTAAAGTAATCCGAAACTCATTAGTGGATTGAGACAAACTATGTGGCATATTTTTGTGATTGATACTCTTTCTCCAAAGTGCTATCTTTCTGTGGAATCCTATGGAATGGTCTCAAAACATAGCAAAGAAGAAGACTTAAAGAAGCGGTAAATCTAGAACAAACCTAGCGTGCAAATAGACCAAGAAAGGTGTTATTCAAGAAGCCCAAGGTAGTTACTACATAATCCATCTTCTATGAAGTGCACATGTAGAAAAGAAGAATGAAGTAAAAATCTGTAATAATGAAAAGAATGTGACATGGCATTATTCTTCTACAATCTGGACCAAGACCTATGATACTCCTCTGTGTCAATATCAATATACTAGTAAGAGCATAGCATCCGAACTCTTTGACAATCCACTGTAATCTTATAAAAAGAATGCAATTGGAACTTAACAAGGCACTACTCAATACAAAGGGTTCTATGGCACTTCTCTAAGGTATCTGTACCTTATATTGCAATGATATCCAAAACTCTTTGTGGCACTCTAATTATATAAAAGTTTTGAAGTTATATACCCAAGGGACGAAGGACAAAGTGATCTAAAAAGTTAAAGGAACTAAAAGCATTTGGATCATCTCATAAATTTATGAGGCAAGCAAACAAGCATCAATGATACATTCAGGCTCTCTACAAAATTCTCTATGACAATACTTCCCTTGCCTTTGTTTTTCCAAGTCCCATTATTTGTCTTTTTCTTGTTTGATTTGTCTTGCTTAACAAGCTTCATTGATTTTTATGCAATATGGATAATATAATTCACCTTTAATGATGGGCAATTTATTGTTTATATTTGTTATGTTTACAAAATTTGAAAATTTTTATTGGACTCTTAAGCTATAGTAACTTCATAAATTGAGTTTGTAGTTATTGTTAGACAAATTTCTTATTTTAATGAGATGGGGCTTGTCCATAATCTTGTAATGACATAAATCCACCGCAATATTGTTACTCTTGTTGAAGCTTATGATAGCTTTGGGAGGTCCTCTACATAGGCTTCATGTCTTAGCATGTGGAAGATGATTTATTTCCTCTTAAGGTGCTTGGTTGTTCTACTTACCTAAGTCTAACTTCGGAAAATTACAATAATTAAAGTCAATTATTTATTGTGGACTATTAAGTCATTTTCTAAAGATAAATAATTTAATTATTTAAGTGACTTGGAAATTATCTCAATCATTGATCTCCTAGATCTTTTAGAAGGGAGATTAGTGTTAGGGATTTGGGCTTAATGAAGATTATAAAAAATAACCTATGGAAGAGGTGAAGACACAAGAGAGGAGACAGAAGAAGACAAAGTGATTTTATCTAGTGCGAGTGGCTCAGTAGGCTGAAGCATAGAGGAGGAAGAGTGCAGGAGGATTTGAGGGCGTATCCAAGAGGCCAAATTGTTGGAGTGAGAGGGAAGTTGATTTGATTATTCAAAGGATTTTGAGTTAGTCCCGATTATTCAAAGGATTTCATGATTTTCTCTTTCACTTCTGAAGATACCATTGCTGGTGTCTTATTACAAAAAAATAAGAAAGGCCACAAACAACCCAATTTTGAATTAAATTACACTACCATGGAAAAGCAAGCCTATGCCTTGGTTAAGTCTCTTAAGCACTTCAGGACTTATGTGGGTTATTCCAAAATCATTGCTTTTGTACCACATTCTGCAATTAAAGATATATGAACTTAAACGGATTGCTTAGGGACTCGTGCTAGATGTGTTACTAAAATCCAAGAATATGACTTAGAGATTAGACCCACAAAGTTAGTCAAAGGTGAAGGCTTGGCTGAAATGATGACCGAAGGTAACGGAAGAGCTCTTGGTTTGATTTGTCTTAACGATACATATTCCACCTAGGCTGCAAAGATTAGGAGAGCATGAATGGTACAAGAATATTATTTATTACTTGTTAAATCTTACATGTCCTAACCATTTAGTTGCTCATAGAAGGACTCTTAGATTGAAAGCCACTAAGTATTGCCTCATGAAGGTTGGCCTTGGAGGGAGAAATCCTGAGGACATAGTACTTATATGTGTTGATGAAGTTGAGTCCAAAAAATTTATTTCGGAGTTTCATTTAAGATTTTGTGGTGGTCATTATGCTGCTAGAACTATCACCCACAAAGTTCTGAGAGCTGGTTATTATTGACCTTCATTTTTTTTTGATGTGCATAAATTTGTTAGAAGTTGCGAACCCTGTCAATTGTTCACTGGGAAACAGAAGCCTGCCTTGCCCCTAGAACCTGTGGTTGTTGAGACACCTTTTCAACATCGAGGTCTGGATTTCATCGGGAAATTCCATGAAAATTCTAGCAATGGCTACTCATGGATCTTCACTGCTACTCACTATTTTACAAAATGTGTTGAAGCCATTCTTGCTAAGAATGCCAATGAAAATGTCATTATGGACTTTATTGAAATCAAATCATTACTAGATTTGGTATCCCCGCCAAGATCACTACTGACAATGCCAAAGCTTTAGTTCTTTTGAATTTTCATCTTTTTGTTTTAAGTATGGCATTGCATTATCTCATTCATCTAATTACTATCTGTTGATTTTTGTAGCATCAGAAAGTGCTCTAAGTCTCAAATTTGGTATAGAGGCTTATACACTAGTATTGCAAAGAACCTAGAAAGCATTTGTGGAAATTCCTCTCGGATTTTGTTTTATTTGAAAAATTAATTATTTTAATGGGGACCCTAAGTCTAAACATAGAGAAATTAAATAATTAATGTGTATTAATAAAATAGAGTGTGAATCTTCTAAAGAACATAGATCAAGTCAAATTCTGTTGATTAGAGATCTAATCTAGGCCGTTGATTTGTCAACGAGAAGACTATAAAGGAAGGCTTGAGGGTCATTTGGACAATACACTAGTGTAGATACACAGTTGCCCGAGTGAATTGATTTTCTCAGTGGTCGAAGTTCAGCAAGAGAAAATAAACTCAGAGGGAGAGTTGCAGGTGGAGGAGAAGCAGAGAGGGTTCAGCAGCAATCTAGGGTGCAGGATCAGGTGACGCAGTGCTAGGAAGAGACAACGCAGAGACTGGGATGGGCAACGCAGAGGGGTGATGCAGTTCTGCGTAGTCCCCATGCAGAGCCAACGCAGTGGTGACGCAGGGGGCTCAAGAGGGTCCTTTTGGGGTCATTTCTTTTCCTGTTTATTTTGTTAGGAATTTCTCTAGTGTTATCATAATTTCTCTTCTTCACTACTGACTGTAAATTGTACAAGAAAATTTTGCTAAATAATAGAAACCCTCATCTGTTGCACTGATTATCCCGCATTGGGTTTTTTCGGCGGACAATTGTCCAAAAATTATGTGTCATTTATGTGCTAGTATTTTCCTTATTGTTCTGCTTGGTAATTATATGGTGAAGTCTGCGTTTGAATTTATTTCAATATTTACTGAAGGGATTTATGCAAATATCTTATTTTTGAATAATAAGTAGAAGAAATAACATCAGATAATGCAATAGGATTTGAAGTTGAAATTTTCACACTATCCTCAGCGTAATGGCTTGGTTGAATCAAGTAACAAAAATCTTATAACCATTATCAAGAAGATAGTAGGAGATAATAAGCGATCTTGGGACAACAAAGTCAAGTATGATTTATGGGTAGATATGATTACAGAAAAGAAAGCTACTGGTAAAAGTCCCTTTGAATTAGTTTATGGTTTGGATGTAACTTTCGTTACCAGTGCACCTTAAATTACTAGCATACCAACTCCTCCAACATTTTTCCACTGATAAAGATGTTGCTCAAAATAGAATTGATCAGCTTGTGGAGTTGGATGAAACTCGTAGGAAAGCTTTTGATAGTATGTGTAAAAGTCGAACTAAGATTAAGAAAAGCTTTAATAAATCATCTTGATCTAGATCTTTGTAGGTTGGAGACATGGTATTACTTTGGGATCGAGTGAAGGAAAAACCAGGGAAACATAAAAAGTTTGACAGTTTGTTGCTAAGACCTTACATTATTCAAGGCATTGCTAGACCCAACTCATTCCACTTGAGCATGTTGGAAGGCGAGCCACTTTAATTACCTGCAAATGGCCAAATGATCAAGTTGTTCTTTAGAGATGACACCTGATGCCATTGGGCATCCTTTGTATTGTATTTCTAACCCTACACCTTGTTATTTCAACATTTCATTTTTGTAGTTAGATTAGATTTACATTTCATGTTAGTAGAATAATAAATGATAGAAGAGCTTCTATTTTTCATGTACTTAATGTTATATGATGATATTTGGATGGACACTACCTATGTAATTTGGTGTGTTGCTTGGATGCAGATTTTGGATTCTCACATTCCTTCGGTGAAACAACATGTCCCCAAGTAGAGCCAGATGTTGACCACTCTGTGTCAACCGCCCCATAGTAGTACACCCCTTTTTTCACAAAAGGGATTTGTCATGTTGAAGTGCTCATATCATTCAGATTTCATCATCAGCTGACAATTTATAAAAGATACAGACCCATTTTGTTTGTTTATAATGTAAATGATCTTAGTAAGACCATCATGTATGTAACAACCTAGGTAAGCATAGTATTTTGGTGACGATTTCTATCCTGAGAGGTTTTTCGTCTCACTGATTCATGTGTGTCTCTAGATACAAATGATTGGCATAGTTTTTCCTTCCAACCTCACCCCAAAGCTAAGGTGAATTTTGTTGTCAAGATATTAAGTGAGTCCTAGTGTTTTTATCGAGTTTTTGTAAAAGTAATTTGAGAATAGTCCTAGCTAATTGACTAGATTATTTTATTATAGATTACTTGGTCTACTAGATCGTATTTTGAGTCGCAGAATTGGGTAGATATTTGAGGGTCTATAACAAATGAGTTTTCCCCCTTCATGTATTAAATTGTAATACCTTGATGTAAAAAATATCTTAGTGTATGGTCCCTCATATTTGTTGGGAATCATGATTGCCGTTAGACCAAAACCCACAGGTGTTAGTCAATGATCGCATCACCAAATATAAAGATCCACGAGAGGCGGTTAGTCCATGTCACGAAACACATGGGGAACATTGGTTTATCCAATGTCCAACAATCTCCCCCCCAAAGCGAGCCAGGTGTGTATCAAACTCTGATACCACTTGTTGGGAATCACAATTGCCGTTATACCAAAATCCGTAGGTCATAGTCAACGATCACATCCCCAGAGATAAGGATCCTCGAGAGGTGGTTAGTCCATGTCGCGAAACACACTGGGAGCATTGGTTTATTCAATGTCCAACAATATTTAGATAACATGGCTAATTTATTTGAGGGTTGAGAAAATTATTAATCCTCTCATGAGTTGATTAATTAAATTTTTTGGCAAAAATAAATTAAAATTATAAGCCAAAAATTTAATTAATTTTATTTCATAGGAAAGATTAATTTTCCAAGTTAAAAAAAATTCATGGGTTCTAGAAGATGTAATTTTTGGAGGTCGCCGACCAAGGGGTTATTGAAAATTTCAAGAGATTTTGGACCCTTGGGCCTTGGTAGTTAAGTCAAAGTCAATTTTTAGAGGAATTCAACTCAAAATAATTTCGATGGAGGAGATTAAAAGATAATTAAATATTTTTCCACAGTTGAGATTACTTTGACAGGGATTAGGCTAACTATTTGATGGAGAATTAATCTATAAATTAGAGGTTGGTGCCCGTCTATTTTTTTTAATCCGATCTTTGAATCGTGTACTAAGCTCTCAAGCTCTCTTGTATATTTTCTAGAATTAATGCAAAAGTCTTTGGGGTTTCAACTTGCGGTTGTGTTCCTCTTCATGAATATATGGTAACATCGTTTTAATTTATGCAAATATTATTTGAAAATCACAAATCAATAGCTCTCTTAGAATAATTTGAATACAGGTATCTTATTAAGTTTGTTGGATATAGGGTAACATTTTTAATTTTGATTGAATTATTAGGTATCTCTATTTCTTCAGAATTTTGTTGTTATTCTATTTTGTTACTTGGTTTGATTGTTGATCTAGTTTTTGCAAAAGATCTCTAATGTTTTAATTGAGCATTTGGGGATAGTCCTCGGTTGGACTAGCCAACTCTTAGCATATTTTTTCTAAAGAAGCTACCTCATACTAACTTCGAGATTTATCTAAAAATTAAATTTTTATGCATGAAGTTTTTGGGCTAGTACCTCTTAAAAAACCAAAATATTTCAAGTATTTTGTGGAAAACTTTATAGATTTGGCTAGTAAGAGCCTTAGATCTTCAGATCTGGGAGCGGAGTTGGACTCGTACTCCTCAGATCTGACAGATTCCCAACTCTTGTGCATAGATTTGTAGATATTTTGTATAGGTTTGAAGATTTTCTAAGTCGGGACGAGGTTTTTAATTTCATATTTTTGTATATTTGTGTGGGATTTCTAGGTGTTTGTTTGCTGTTTTTGCAGGTATAAGGTTTTCAAGGGAGTTCTCAAGATGTGAGACAGATCTAGGCCCTGGATGGAAAGATCTTGTCTCAGAATACATTTGTTTGTAGGAAGGTCTTTTTTTAGTAATTGAAATTCGATTTTCAGATCTGGGTTTTCTTTAAATTTAAAAAAAAAATTTGGGCAAGGAAAAAATTTCGAAATTTCTTTTAAAGGTCTCAATCTGTCTGGACCTCTGTCTCTCCTTGCGTGAACTCCTGTCCTGAGCTCTCCTCTTCTTTGTTGGCATCTTCCAGATTTTGTTGCTGCTAGAAATCCACAACTTCTCATCCGCCAAACTTGTTCTTTTCTCCCCCTCGCACTGTCTTCTCCTTGTCCCTCTCTGCCTGTGAGAAGCCTCATCTCTCAAGTCTCCTTTTCTTAGCTCGTAGCTCCCTCTCTCTTTCTGCGTTTCTCCTCTCTTTCCCGAGCTCGAGCCTCCCTGAGCTTGCGACTTGCTCTTTCTGCGTGACCCTTTTTCCCTCATTCTCCCAAGCTCATCGTTTCTGTGTTCTTCCCGCTGCAAAATCACTCTTGCATTGCTTGATCTCCCTTGTTGCAAACCTGCAACCTCTTTCTTCTCCTTGTGTTTTCTTGAGCAGGCTCCTTCTCAACCTGCGCTCAAACCTTTGCCCTGAGCTCATCTCCCTCATTGGCCCTCCTACGATCCGTGTGAGCTCCATCATGGACTCCCGTTGCTCCCTTCTCCCACCACATCTCCATTCCTCTATGCTATCCTATCTCATAACCTAAATCACGAAACAAATAAAATCAGAATAACATTTCGATTTAATTTTGAGAGTTTCGACTTCGTTTTTTTTTTCGATTTTGATTTCTAATTTTATTTTTAACTTTAAAGTTTGGCCTTAAATAAAAATTTAAAATATATATATATATATATATATATATATATATTTTTTTTTTTTTTTTCTATTAACTTCTTAAAAAGTAAAGAAAAATTAATTTTTTTAGCTCATTAATATTTAAAAAAAAAAAAAAAATTGAAATTTTGTTGACTTAGGATTTTGAAAATCAACTTTTGTTTTTCTTCTAAAATAGGGGTATTGGGACATAAATTTAAAAATCTTTAGGCTTGAGAGAATTTTTTTGGGGTAAAAGTTCCTATAGTCAAAGGTAAATTTAAATTTTTTCTATATCTCTAAAGTTCGACTATATGTAAAAAATATTTTTTCTGGATTTGTGTAATTAAAGAAAATCGTATCATTTATTTCCAGAATTATTTGAAGAAGCATTTTATTTGATTGACATCTAAATTTGAAATCGCTTATTGTCTAAGAAGGAATTTATTTTGAGTTTATCATCTATTTGCTCGAATTGTTGAATATTTATCGAATGATTTAAGTTTGGAAGCTTTTCTAGTAATTTTTTTTTAAATCAGTGTTTTTTAAGCATTTACATAATTGGCTTCTTTACTTAAGTGCTTATTGTTTAAATAAGATAAATCATAATCTATGTGCTTTGGGTATTTAATATCGCATTTCGCTAAAGCATCTTCTAACTCACCTTGCATTTCACATTCTAAGTTAGTCTTGCATAATTAAAATTTACTTCCAGCGTAAGCTTGGTCGATAGAAAGATAGGTACCCATCCATCTTTGCTTGAGAAGCTTGGTTTTAATAGTACTTAAAACAGTGATGTTGCTGTTGTTAGAGCCACAACTCTCTGCAATGTCGGAGGCACTGGGTACGTTAGATTTTCAGGAGATGTATCGTTAATCACACCTTACTGTGGTTCACTTTATCTTCTCTCTGCTACTTACTACGGAATCAGGCTCAGTACAGAAATGATCGAAGGGTTTAAACTTAGAATAGACATTTAATTAAAATTAACCAAGATTCCTACATTTCACATTAGTCTTAGGATCTGCATTACATATAAGATAGTTATTCATCGAAGCAGGAGTTGCTCATCAAGTACTTGGTCCTAAATTCCTTAGCAAATTAGTTGACTCTATAAGACATTGTTAGATCTAAGACTTTTGTGATCCATAGTGTAGATAGAAATGTCTTTCAGATTAATCACATCAATAGGATTAATCCAAAAGACATTTCTATCTATAAGACACTGTTATCAATCCTCTAATCTAATCGTTTAGAACATGCTAGATCCAATACAAGTATTTGGTCGCTTAACTGTGTCTCCCGAGATGGTTGGTTCTTAGCTAGTTCTCCTTCATTCCATTTCCTGGTGGGTCTACCCCCCTTAGTCTACTGTAGGGAGACAACTTAAACGAAGAGATTGGCGATCAGGGTGAGAGGCCTCGATCTGAGACGTTGTCGTGGTGCCTAGAGGTTCTGTGCGACAACATTTTTTGGCGCAATTTCCGAGGACCAATTTATTGGATCTTGGCTTTATGACATTCATCTCATTCATTTTCCTCATCTTTCATTTTCTACAAGAGCTTGTATTAGAAGACATCCAAGTAGCTTGGTTAATTTTGCTTCGGATCTTGAAAAGACTCTCAGAGTTCGATTACACGAGCTCTCTTCTCGTGCACTTGTTGTTAATCTCGGGCAGGAAGCTCTCTCTGATATCCATTCGCTCATCCTTGATCTTGCTCAACAAGACATCATGGATGACCTGTATCTTTCTTGTAATTTCTCTAACATTCAAGGTAATCTGCATGATCTTCTTGATAAAGGTATGGGTAAATTGCCTTCCTTCCTAGGAAATAATGCGATAACTATTAAAACTCATCTCTCTAATTTTAGACATTTCATTAACAAATGGGGTGACGTTAATGCTAGACATGGGGATGTAAAAATGAAGCTTTTTGTGCTATCTTTGGAAGAAGATGCTTTGGAGTGGTTTACTAAGAAGGCTGATAATTCTTTTGACTCATTACAATTAATCATTAATTCCTTTAAAGATAAGTTTGGAGATAAAAAAGAAGAAAGACATCTGGTTAAGGCTATCAGTGCCATAAAAAAAAGGAGAATGAGACGATTGAAGAATATAAAAAGAGATTTAATGGTATTCTTAAGGAAATATCTCAAGATCATAAGCCTACTGATAAATCTCTTCTAGATTTTTACATTGATGCTTTAAATCTTGATACCTGATATGAGTTAAGACGTGCTAAGACTGTTGATTATAAGGCTTGCCACGCTTTAGCATAAAACTGGAAAAGGATAAAAAGGCATTGAGGAAGTCTGAAATTCTTGGTTTTGATAAGGCTGCAACTAAATTAAAAGAGCCTAAGAGTAAATAAGTTAAAGAATCTAATGATGACCTTATGCAAAAATTACTGGAAAAACTTGAAAGCATGGAGCTTAACCAAGAGAAATTAATCTGTAACCATGCTAAGGAAATAAGTACTTTGCAGTCTAGGTTGGTCCAAATGGAAAAACCTCAAGCGCAAAATTTCCAACCTAGGAATCATAATAATAATGGAAGTAATAACACTTGGCAAAAAAAAGGCCAGTCTAGTGAGCAGAGACCTCCTAATCCGCTTGAATCTACTAATTTGGTCGATGAAGCTCTGCCTTATTGTAGGGCTTGTGATGCTCTTCATGAAGAGGCTACTTGCCCCATTGTTAAAAGAATTATGGATAATGCACTGTTTGGGGCAAGTAATCAAATAAATGTTGTGGGTAAAGAATTTTCTTTGTCTATGGAAGATTGGATGGAAGTTAAGGAAAATAGTCAAGATGTTAGGCCTTTCACATCCTCCCATAGTATCAATAATTTTGGGCATGAAAAAGATTTAATGGTTGAATTATTTGGTGAAAAGACTTCCTCGGATCAAATATTGGAAATTGCGAAAGATAAAGGGTTAACTTATCAGAGAAGGGATAAGGATCAAGTTCTGTCTCAAAGGTTTAACCCCGGTCCGAATTCTAGATTGAATATTGATTTGGGAGGATAGTTGAATAATTCCAAGATCTTGGTGCGTATTACTGAGGTATTGAAGATTCCCACCTAGAAGGCTAAGTTATTGAATGCCATCGAAGCTCCGCGTGTTAATATTGGTCAAGATAAGGCTCCTGAAGTTTTCTATCAGGATGCCCCTATATATTTGCAAAATTTCGAATCAGATAACAAGGATCATCAACCATTTTTTTGCTTTGATGGTTAATGGTTATAAATTGAATAATTGTATGCTGGATTCTAGTGCCTCAGCTTGTGTCATGACCAAGAGGGTCATGGAACAACTCAATTTGAGAGTTTCTAGACCATGCTACAACATATGTGCCATGGATTCTAAGAAAATTGAAGTTCATGGGTTAATTAAGGATTTACAAGTTCATTTATCAGTTTACCTAGACATAATCATTTTGGTTGTCATAGTTGTAGTTGATGTACCAGATGCTTGGGGTACGTTGTTATCAAGAAAATGGGCCTCTGATCTAAGAGGGAGTATTCAGATGAATTGGTCTTGTGCTATGATTCAATCACACCTTACTGTGGTTCACCTTATCTTTTCTCTAGCACTTACTATGGAATCAGGCTCAATACAGAAAGGATCGAAGGGTTAAAATTAGAATAGGCATTTAATTAAAATTAACCAAGATTCATGCATTTCACATTAGTCTTAGGATCTGCATTACATATATGGTAGTTATTCATCCAAGCAGCAGTTGCTCATCAAGTAGTTGGCCCTGAATTTCTTAGCAAATTAGTTGACTCTATAAGGCACTGTTATCAATCCTCTAATCTAATCTTTTAAATCTTGCTAGATCTAATACAAGTATTTGGTCGCTTAACTGTGTTTCCCGAGATGGTTGGTTCCTAGCTAGTTCTCCTTCATTCCATTTCCTGTAGGGTCTAAGTAGGAGGAGCATAACCATATTAACAGTAATAATTTCTGCATAAAGTGTAAAGATTCAGAAATTTCCACATGGTATCATAGCAATTACAGATATAGGAGGGTCACCAGCAAGAGACTGAAGGTTCTAGCTGAAGGAAGCAGCAGAAACGTAGATCTGAAGGGACATCGCAGTTTTCAAAGGTAGATATATCGCAGTTTTCAGAGGTAGATTCACGCAGAGGGAAGGGTGACGTAGTCTAATGCCGTCTCCTAGCAAGCCCACACAATTACTGCACAAAGGCAGCTCATAAACAACGTTGGATTAGTCTGAAGCCTGCCAGTGTGATGCAGATCTGAATCTGTGAGATCCAAAAAAGATTGAAGAAAAGCTACAAAAATTCAGAAGGTGCTGGTGGGGTTAAATCTCTGAAGTTTTCAGATTTTTAGCCTAAGCACAAGTGACAAAGAGCGAGAGGAGATCAACTTCTCAGAGAGTTTCTAGCCAAAGAAACTTGCAGTTTGATCAGAGGACCAAAGAGAGCTGAATCATAGTTGATTTGGCAGATTTCCAAGGAGGGAAATCAGTTGTTAGGGAGCAGAAGGTGCCTGTTTTGCCAAGGGCCTTAGATCCATTTATCTAGCAAAGAGAAAAGGAAGTTTTGACACATTCTGAGTAGATGGCTCCTCATGGACTGCGTGATCAAGACAGGTTGGACGACCTTTCCAACTTTTTAGTTTGGAAGGCAGAGATCCTGATAGTCCTTGAGGCATACAATCTTAGAGACCATGCAGAGAAAACTCTGGCCACACCGACAGATCCAGTTCTCCTTTGGAAGCATAAGGAAGCTACTGGACATGCCAAGCGGCTGATCATGGATGGAATTAAGGACCATATTGTACCACACTTAGCTGAGAGGAAGACAACTAATGAGATGTGGAAGGCCTTAATCTCCCTATATGAGGGAAAATTCGTCCAAAGGAAGATGCTGTTGGAGACAGAGATGAGGTCATTCATGATGACTAAGGGAGAAGACATGGTGCATTTCCTCTTCAGACTGCAGTCAATCGGAGATTAGTTGATTGCAACTGGTGCTAATGTGAAAGATGATGTGATGGTCAGGACTGCCCTCAATGCTGTCACATATGAGTGGGAAACCTTTGTCCAAAGTATCTTGGGCAGAGCGGACCTCCCAGATTGGGACAACTTGTGGTCAATTCTGCGTCAAGAAGAACTCCACAGATTCACCAAGAATATAGCTCTGGATCAAGCAAAGTAAAGAAGGAAGATGAGGAATATGCAACATTGGGATCAAAGAGGCAGCAGGGAAAGAAGAAGAAGGATCTTTCAAAGATCAAGTGCTTCCAGTGTGGTGAAATGGGACGTTTTGTCAGCAATTTCCCTCAGAAGAAAAAGGGCAAGGAAGCTTCTTCTTCCAGGCTGCTGTGGTAGATGATGGGTCAGAAGATGATGTAGCCATGAGCGCTCATGAACCACCTTAGTGGGGTGACATGGATATGTAGAGGAGCTACATAGAATAGGGCGGGATCCTTAAGAAGCTCATCTCTTGGATAACATGTGAGCTACGACAGCCTTAAGACAGTATTTGGACAAATGGAGCAGTGGGTGCATAGATCACAGATGAAGAAGAGGCAGATCTGAAGTCTGGGAGGCGCAACGCAGAGCAGAGCAGCAGCAACGTAGAAGCAGCAACAGCGTAGAGGCTAATATGACTTCAGAAACGCAGAGTAGAGCTGCTTATGCAGTGCAGAGCTGCAGCAACGCATAAGGCTTCAGACGGACAGTGCAGTGCAGCAACAACGTGAGAGATTTCAGCACAAGGGGCTGATGTGACTTTAGTAGTGCAGAGGGAGTTTGCTTACGCAGTGCAGAGCAGTAGCTGTGCATCATCCTTCAGATGCCAACATGAGGATGCAGCCCATCTGACTTGTCTGTCAAAGATTGGGTAGGAGATTTAGTTGTTTCTCTCAACAACTGAGGTTGCAGTCTAACAGATCAGCAGTGGCAGTGCAATGAGCAGCACAGATGCCACATATTGAGAGGGAGTTGCAGTACAGAGGTTGCAGTGGAAGTGGCAGAGTCATGGGCAGCAATACAGAATGGTAACAACAGTGCAAAGTTGAGTGGCAGCAGACCAAGATCAACAACACAGAAGCAATACCCAAAGTCATGTAATGCATAGTGTGATGTATTGCTAGAGCACACCCTTGATGCTAAGAGGGAGTGTTGAGATTTTGTGTATTTGGAGTAGCATTAGTTGTGCTCTAGCTCCCAATTTTGTGGAGGGACTAGAGTACACTTGATCTACAAGACCCATAAATTGATTTGGGAAATTTCATCTGGTTTAGGAGATATTAAATTAATTAATTATTTTAATGTATTTCCTAAGTTAAAACTTAGGGAACTTAAATAATTAAAGTGAATTTAATTAAACATGTGATGAAATTGTGTTAAGTCACACGGATCAAGCTTTCTTTTAATCTTAGCCATTGATTCAAGATCTGATCATGGCCGTTGGTTTCCCAACGAAAAAAGTATAAAGGAAAGGCTTGGGGTTATTTGTAAAAACATATAGAGGCAAAGCACTGAAGCTAAGCTGAGATTCTAGGGCGGGTTTGCTAAGAATTCTCAGAAGTGTTTCAGCTGCAAAGAGGGGAATTTAGGCCAAGGGGATTATCTGATCCCGAGGTCTAGAATCAGCAAGAGGCAGAGATCAGCTCAGAGGCAGCGCAAAGAAGCAGGAGAGCAACAACAGGAAGGGCAACAACTGTGCTACGTAGGCACTGCGCAGTCCCTCAAGGACAACGTGATTTTATGCAGGAAACCCTCAGGGGTTATGCAGAGACCCTAAGGGGCAGCGTAAGGACTGTGTCACCCAGTCTGGGGTAACGAAGCCCTTTTCGGAGAAGCCCTGGGGGTCAGAGGGGCTTCAGAGGTTGACGTAAAGGCTTCAGGGGCAGTGTTGAGGTTTCCAAGCCCTAATTTTGGTTGAGTTCTGTAAATCCCGTTTGAGGGTGTGGATCAGTCATTATTTTCGCCCTAGATCAGCCAGTAAGCTGTAGATCTATTATTTCTCTGTCGGGTTTTCCAGATTTGGAACCCAAGCTTGTTGTATTCAGAAAATTCTTAATAATAAAACCCTCCAACAGCTAGAAGATTGGTTTTTCCGCATTGGGTTTTTTCTGGGGACTATTTTTCCAGAAATATCTGTGTCACTTTGTCTGTGTGTGCATGAACTTGTTCTAGATCTGGGTTAGTGGAGATCTGTTATGTGTTTTGCTTCGATTTTAACTTGAATTTTATTTAGTTAATAACTTGTCTAATTTGGAGGAGCATAACCAGATTAACAGTAATAATTTTTGCATAAAGTAAGATTCATAAATTTCCACAGAGACATTCGACCACTCACATCAGCATGAATCAAGTCAAGGATTCTTGTCGTCCTGTTGTCACTGCTGGGAAAAGGGGCTTTTGCAAAATTCCCCATAACACATCCTCTGCATACATCAAGGTGATCAGAGCTGAAATCTGGCATGCCAATGGTGATCTCCTGCAATGTCCTCAAGGCCCATGATACATGTGACCCATCCTGCGATGCTAGATCTCACACAACTCTGAACTACTAGAACTGTTGTCGGTCCTGCCCCTAGTACTACTACTCAATGCCATCAGTGGCTGGAATGAGAACTTGTACACCTTAGCATGGTGCACTCCAATCATTCTAGCTGAAGCAGCTGGAGTTCCCTTAGGATATATGAGCACCTGTCCATTCCTGAACAACAGCTCATACGCTCTGTCCTCAAGTGTTGAGACAAATATCAAGTTCTTCTTCATTCCAGGCACATATAGAACATCTGACACTTTCAAGGGAGGTTTGGGTTTCCGTATCAAATGTTAATGTGTTCCAACACCGACTGCTCTAACAATGCTGTCATCACAAAGTACTACCTCAATATCAGTATGACTCTCTGATAGCTCTGAGAAGTACTCCCTGTCTCCTGTCATGTGACGAGAAGCGCCACTGTCAACATACCAAACACTAGAAGACGCTCTGCTAGTAGAGGCGAGTGTACACTCCCTTTGAACCTATATGGCAGGTGACACTGCACTAGAGGATTCACAAGCTATGAATCCAAACTCTCAATCAAAACACTCTGAGAAGTCCTCTATCTCTGCAAAAGTTGCCATGTTTGTCTCTTTTCCTTTCTTATTTTTCTTCTTTGGACACACAACAACATAGTGTCCCATCTTTTGACAATTCCAACATTTGACTTTGGAATAGTCCTTTTCTTTGCTTTGTTGCTTGCCTTTACCTTTTTGTTTGCCTCCACTAGTGGAAGCTCCCTTCTTTGATTTGCCTTTCTTGTCTCTTGCCAACAATGCCACATTGTCATCCTTCTCCCTTTGTTTGGCTGCCCCTAGATGGTTCTTCCTGATCTCATTTTGAATGCAGTTGTCCCACAACCTTTCCCATCCGAGAAGGTTCTCCCTTGCGACAATACCATCTACAAAACTCTCCCAAGTCTTGGGAAGACCATGCAAGGCTGTCCTTACCAACTCAGTGGGTGCAATGGTATTTCCTACAACTGCCAACTCATCTCTCACCGAAGTGATATTCGTGAGGTATGCTGTAGCACTGTCAGTCTTAGCCATTGTTATGGCCTTCAATTTCTCCTTTAGGACCATATTACGGTTCTCATTTGAGCTCTGGTAAAGCCCGATCAAGGCAGTCCACATTCCATGTGCATAAGTGTTTCCTCTCACATGAGGAATGACACGATCTTTGATTCCTTTCAAAATTAGTCTTTTGGCCTTAGCATTCTTTTAGTGAATTCTGCTAACTGTGCTGGATCAGCAAGAACTGCTACTGGGTGGTGGGTGGTATGTACCATAATGCCCCAGACCTCTGCATCCTCAAAGATACATTGAATTCTCTCTTTCCATGCACTATAGTTACTCTGCCCATCTAACTTGTCTTCAACCATCCATCCCAAAGACATGATTCATTGTCTTATAAAACTAAAATTTCAAATCTGGGTAGAAGTTTTCTATTTTCTGTGTAAAAACCAGACTGCTATAATTTAGACACTGTTGTCCCAAAAAGCAATTTCCAACCAACTTTGCTCTGATACCTTGTAGAAATTTCTGTTCCCACTTCGATTATCAGTTTTCCCTTATCACTCCATTCATTTAATGTTAAATCCAAACATGATAAAAACACTAAAATCTGGAAATGAAATTTGTTTCTAAAAATACAAATTTGGAGATTTTACTACTACTAGAAAAATTGGAAATAAATGCACATAAAATTATAACAGCCACACAGAAAATAACACAGTGATTTTTGGTCAATATGAATCTGGAAAAACCCCCTACAACTCTTGGGGAAGACCAGTTTGAGAGCTCTTCTTTATTTCTGAAAATCGTTACAGAGAAAAATGAAATACACAGGAAAATTTCCAGCATTTACAAAAACTAAACTTATCTCAATTTCCGTGCAAAACTCCACCTTGAAAATCGTGCCACAGTTCCGACAGAAAATAACAATAAATGTTATACGGGCAACCTTGGGAAATGTGTCCAAATTGTAGCATACGACCTGTACGGACTTGTACGGACTGTACGGAAATTAAAGCAGGTCCTCTTTCTCGAAAACTGTGCCCAATTGCCTTGATTTTTGTGCCTTCAACTTGCTGCTGTTTCTCCTTGAAATCTATGTTTTCACCTCCTTGGAATGTGTGCCAAAATTTGCTGTACGGTACTGTTGTAAATGCTGCTCTTTGGAATGCATACCTAACTTCAGCTGTACAGTTCTGCTATCTTGGGATGTGTGCCAAACTCTTGCTGTTCTTCTTCTCTTCCTCCTTGCTTAGAAATTTCTCCTTTGCTCTCTCTTGCTTTCTCTCAAATGCTCATTAAAGAATGATGTGATCTTTTCATCTTCTTCTCTCCTTTAACCTAACCTAAGTGACTTTTGAGTGATCCCTAGATCCATTGGCTGAGATAGCTTTAAATCAAGGGCTAAAACTAAATGCACATTATTTTCACTTTTTCTGTTTAATCATTAACCCACTTAAATAAAGATCCACTTAGCCTTTTATTTCCATAGTCACTTTTTCACTTTTTAATTCTTCATTGACTTTATAAAGTTACTTTTAAATTAGAATGTAACTTTATCACTTATAAAGTTAATTTTAAATTAGATTGACTTTACCACTTATAAAAGTCACTTTTAGAAGAAGAGGTAGAATAGAGTGGACACTTTTCCCTAGGCCAAAAGATCAAAGCCATGGGGAAACACTTTGGAGTATAAAAACTCTGGTAAACTTGAATAAGTATATATTATTATTGATAAAAAATGAGATGATTACAATTGGGAATCACCAAGGCTTTAAATGCAGCTTTACGGTGTCCCTTGGTGAAGAGGAATGATCGTTGATCATGCCCTTTCACTTAATAAAACTAAGACAACTATATTTAAATAATAATTAATAAATTATACATAACATTGCCCCTCTCTTAAAGATGCTTTGTCCTCAAAGCATATGTAATGATGGACATTGTTGACGAATGCTTGGGTTTCCCGAGAGGCAGGCTCTTGCTTTTTGAGACGACCCCACATTTTTAAAAGATCTTGGAGATCTTCTCAAGTTCAATCGTTTGGTGATGTGGATAGCGATAAGATTTGATGTTGACAGGGTCGGATCCTGCCTTGACTTCTATTGTATGTTTGATTTCCCTATTAGGAGGCATTTTCATTGGCAGGTCTTGGAATACTTTTTCGTGTTTCTGAACTAGTCCTTGTACTTCTGGTGACTCTTCACTGATCCTTTTTGTAGATAACATTTCTAATTGATGACATTGTACTATATAGGCTGGCACTCCTTTTCGAATCATCTTCATCATCTGGGATGATGACACTATTTGATTTTCTGGTGCTTGGAATCCATACAACTTTTGCTTCTGCCCTTCCCACTTAAAGCTTATAAACTGCTTCTGATGGTTGGCAGAATAAGTACCTAAGGTTTGTAGCCATTGAATTCTTAAAACCACATCTACTCCTCATAATGGCACGGTGTAGAATGGAGATTCTAAGTTAAAATTTTGAATCTGCTATTTGACTTTATGGCATTTCCCTACCTTCTCAATTTTCTTACCATTGGCCACCATTACCTTCATATTGGGCATGGGAAACGTAAAGATGTTGAGTCTTTTCGCCATGTTCGAATCTAAAAAATTGTGGGTACTGCCAGTGTCAAGGAGAACCATTACGTTGTTCTTCTTAAGATGTCCTTTTAGTTTTAGTGTGTGAGGTTGTGATATACCTGTCATAGTTGATAAGGACATTTGCGTAATGCTTCATCTAGTTCTAGAGGTAACTCTGAGGTGGCTGCATCTGATTCATCATTGTTAGAGTCATTAGTTGCTTCACAGTTATACAGATTCTTTGTCTTGTTTCCTTTAGCGCACCTATGCTTAGGGTCCCACTTTTTGCCACAACGTTTGCACTTGCCCTCTCTCATCCTTTGTATTTCCATGTTAGATTTATCTTCTTCACGAAGATGGGGTGGGACATATTTTGTGTTATCTATATTTTCAGATTGAGGAAATCTTCGTCTCGAATATACTCTTTCTGATTTTGACCAAGATAACCTTTCAAATTTCTTTTCAGTAGCTTTTGCTTTTTGCCTTGCTAGTTCTACTGATGTAATGTCGTGAAGTTCGAGCTCTTCTTGTATATGGATTTTAAGTCCTGAGATGAAAGACTGGATTAAACGAGATTCTGACAACCCAGGTACTCGTGTCACTAAGGTCTCCCATTCTCGAGTGTACTCAGCCACATCTCTTTTTTGGCATAATTTGATGAATGTTGAAAAAAACTTTCTTCTTTTATACCTTGAAATATTTTAAAGAATGCATCCTTAAATTTCATCCAACTAATAGCAAGCGCCGTCTTTTTCCACCACATATACCAATTATATGCTTCTCCTTCCATTTTCATGGAAGCGTGCTTAATTTTTTTGTCACCACTATTAATGTCATAAATCTCAAAATATTCTTCGGCTTTATTAAGCCATGCACCACTATTTTTTTCATTACCGTCAAACTTGGGTAGCTCCATTTTTGCTCTTCGATGATATGTTAATGGTGGAACGAAAAAGGGGTATTGATTAGCAAATGCATTCCAGAGCTGCTTATTTTGAAAATCTGCATTACTATCTTCGTGATGGTGTGGGGAATCGGTTTTTTCATGATGCTCTTCTGAATTCCCTGAATCTTCTTGAATTGTTCTGTTGATTATGTTCCATGTTGGGGATTATTTGTCGTTGTGTCTGACTTATCTTATCGCAGAGTTCTGTCAGCTTTTGCATTGCTTGGCTATGATTTTCTGTGGCCTCGCTATGATTTAGCCAAATTTGTCTTTCTATCCGATTTGTCGTATCTTGAAGCTTTTTGATGTCGTTGGAGTGTCCCGCAACTGTATCCTTGAGATCGACTAACCTTTTGCTGAAGTCATCCAAATTATTATTGATCTGTTTCTCAAGATCCAACAATTTTTTTTGGAATTCGGGCATTGACATTGACGAAGACATTGAACGCATATGCGTTGGTGAATATTTATCTTCCAGTTTTTCCCCCTTTTTTTAAATAATAATAATAATAATAATAATTATTATTATTATTTTAACTAATTTTTATATAAAATTAATTTTAAATTGAAGTTTATATAAAAATTTAATCTATTTATATAGTTGTATATATTTTAAAAAAAAAATCGAATTTAATTTTGAATGGACACGATGGTTCAAAAAATTAAAAAAAGCACACTTTTTTTTTTTTGTGTTTGCTGCTGTGGGGAAAGCAAACAACGTTTTTTTGTGGCTGTGGTGGGGGATAGCAGGACGACGGGGATGAGGGCCGGAAAGACGGCGGGGAAGACAGCGAACAGGGGCAGAGAAGGTGGGCAGGGGACGGAGAGGTAGACGGAGGACGATGGGGGCAGGAAGAGTGTCGGGGGAGGCGGGGGCAGGAGTGGGGGAGGCGGGGATGACGACGGACAGGGGCGGAGAAGGTGGGCAGGGGATGGAGAGGTAGACGGGGGACGCGGGGAGGAGAGGTGGGCGGGAGTGATGTAGGAAGGGGATTGGAAAATGGTAGCGGGGGAGACGACAGAAAGGGCGGGGAAGATGGCGGGGGAGGGAGGTGCGGGAGAGGCGGGGAGGCGCAGGAGGCAGGGAGGAGAGGTGGGCAGAGGAGGTGGGGACGGGTGAGGGCACAACCTTGAGGGGAGGGCCGTGGAGCTGGCGATAGCAGGTGAGTGCGTGAGGAATGGGGAGTGAGGGCCAAGAGGTGAGGGGTTTGGGTAGGGCCATGAGGGCCGAGGGGTGAGGGGGATACGGGTGAGGGCCGAGAAGTGTAAGCCGAGAAAATTGATAGGGGACGAAGAGAGGAAAAAAAAAATTCCAATCAGGGAATTTGATGAGAGGGAAAATTGATAGCTATGTGGACAGACCGCGAATTGCTTACACGGATCCTGAAGAGTGAGTGCTCTGATATCAATGGAGTATAAAAACTCTGGGAAACTTGAATAAGTATATATTATTATTGATAAAAGATGAGATGATTGCAATTGGGAATCACCAAGGCTTTAAATACAGCCTTATGGTGTCCCTTGGTGAAGAGGCATGATTGTTGATCATGCCCTTTCACTTAATAAACCTAAGACAACTATATTTAAATAATAATTAATAAATTATACATAACACACTTGTCCTTGGTACCCAAAATTTAACAAAAGGTCAAGGCTTGGCTGAAATGATGACCAGAGGTAATGAAAAAGATATTGGTTTGATTTGTCTTAACGATACATCTTCGCCTGAGCTGCAAAGATTAGGAGATCATGATACAAGGATATTATTTATTACTTGTTAAATGTTACATGTCCTAACCATTTAGTTGTTCATAGAAGAAGGACTCTTAGATTGAAAGCCACTAAGTATTGTGTCATTAAAGATGGCCTTGGATGGAGAAATCCTGAGGGCATAGTTCTTAGATGTGTTGATGAAGTCAAGTCCAAAAAATTAATTTCTGAATCTCATTTAGGATTTTGTGGTGGTCATTATGCTGCTAGAACTATTGCCCACGAAATTCTGAGAGCTGGTTATTATTGGACTTCAATTTTTTCTGATGTGCATAAATTTGTTAGAAGTTGCCAAGCTTGTTAACTGTTCACTGGGAAACAAAAGCTAGCTGCCCTGCCCCTACAACCTGTGGTTGTTGAGGCACATTTTCAACATTGCGGTCTGGATTTCACTGGGAAATTCCATGAAAATTCTAGCAATGGCTACTCATGGATCTTGACTGCTACTAACTATTTTACAAAATGGCTTGAAACCATTCCTGCTAAGAATGCCAATGAAAAGGTCATTATGGACTTTATTGAAAAACAAATCACTACTAGATTTGGTGTCCCTGCCAAGATCACTACTGACAATTCCAAAGCTTTTAGTTCTTCTGAATTTTCATCATTTTGTTTTAAGTATGACATTGTATTATCTCATTCATCTAATTACTATCCTCAGGGTAATGGCTTGGCTGAATTAAGTAACAAAAATCTATAACCATTAGCAAGAAGATAGTAGGAGATAATAAGCGATCTTTGTTCAACAAAATCAAGAATGCTTTATGGGCAAATATGATCACGTAAAAGAAAGCTACTCGTAAAAGTTCCTTTGAATCAGTTTATGGGTTGGATGTAACTTTACCAGTGCACCTTAAATTACCGGCTTGCCAACTCCTTCAACATTTTTCCACTGATAAAGATGTTGTTCAAAACAGAATTGATTAGTTTGTGGAGTTGGATGAAACTCATAGGAAAGCTTTTTATAGTATGTGTAAAATTTAAACTAACATTAAGAAAAACTTTGATAAATCATCTCGATCTAGATCTTTGCAGGTTGGAGACATGGTATTACTTTGGGATCGAAAGAATGAAAAACCAAGAAACATACGAAATTTGACAGTTTGTGGCTGGGACCTTACATTATCCGAGGCATTGTTGGACCCAACTGATTCCACGTGAGCATGTTGGAAGGCGATCCACTTGACTTACCTGCAATTGGCCAAATGCTCAAGTTGTTCTTCAAAGATGACACTTGATGCCATTGGGCATCCTTTGTATTGTATGTCTAACCCTACACCTTGTTATTTCAACATTTCATTTTTGTACTTAGATTAGATTTGCATTTCATGTTAGTAGAATAATAAATGATATAAGGGCTTCTATTTTTCATGTGTTCAATGTTATATGATGATATTTGGATGCACGCTACTTATGTAGTTTTTTGTGTTGCTTGGATGGAGATTTTGGATTCTCATATTCCTTCGGTGAAGCAACGTGTCCCCAAGTAGAGCCAGATGTTGACCACTCTGTGTCAACGACCCCATAGCAGTACCCCCCTTTTTTCGCAAAAGGGGTTTGTCATGTTGAAGTGTTCACATCATTCAAATTTCATCATAAGTTGGTAGTTTATATAAGATACAAACCCATTTTGCATGTTTATAATGTAAATGATCTTAGTAAGACCATCATGTATGTAACAATCTAGGTAAGCCTAGTATTTTGGTGGAGATTTCTATTCTAGGAGGTTTTTCGTCTCACTAATTCATCTGTGTCTCTAGATACAAATGATTGGCATAGTTTTCCCCTCCAACCTCACTCCAAAGCTACGGTGGATTTTGTCGTCAAGATATTATGTGAGTCCTAGTGTTTTTTATCGAGTCTTTGTAAAAGTAATTTGGTAATAGTCCTAGCTAATTAGCTAGATTATTTTATTATAGATTGCTTGGTCTACTAGATCATATTTTGAGTCGCAGAACTGGGTAGATATTTGAGGGTTTATAACAAATTGTTTTCCCCCTTCATGTATTAAATTGTAATATCTTGATGTAAAAAATATCTTAGTGCATGGTCCCTCATATTTAGACACCATGGCTAATTTTTTTAAGGGTTGGAAAAATTAGTAATCACTTCATGAATCAATTAATTAATTTTTTCTGGCAAAAATAAATTAAAATTATAAGCCATAAATTAATTAATTTTATGTCTTAGGGAAAATTAATTCTCCAAATTAAAAAAAATTCGTGGGTTCTAGAATTTCTAATTTTTGGATGTCCCCGAACAAGGGAATATTGAAAATTTCAAGAGATTTTGGGCCTTTGATACTTGGTAGTTATTTCAAAGTTAATTTTTTGAAAAAAGCAACTCAAAATAATTAAAATTCAATTAAATGAAAAGTTCAAATTTCCTCAAAAAAAATAAATTTCGATGGAGGATATTAAAATGTAATTAAATATTTTTCAATGATCGAGATTATTTTGACGGGGATCAGGCTAACTAGCCGTTGGAGTATTAATCTATACATTAGAGGTCGGTGTCAGTGTATTTTTTTCATCCGATTTTTGGATCGTGTACTAAGCTCTCAAGCTCTTTTATATATTGTCTGGAATTAATGCAATCATCTTTGGGGTTTCAACTTGCGGTGGTGTTCCTCTTCATGAATCTATGGTAACATTGTTTTAATTTCTGCAAATATTATTTGAAAATCGCAAATCAATAGCTGTTTTCAATCAATCTGAATACATATATTTTATTCAGTTTGTTGGATCTAGGGTAACATTTTTAATTTTGATTGAATTAGTAGGTATCTCTTTTTTTTCAGAATTTTGTTATTTTATTTTTCTAATTGTTTTGATGGTTGAGCTAGTGTTTGTAGAAGATCTCGAAGGTTTTCATTGAGCATTTGGGGATAATCCTCGGTTGGACCATCCAACTCTTAATATATTTTTTTGAAGAACCTACCTCATACTAACTTCGAGATTTATCTAAAGATTAAATTTTTATGCATGAAATTTTTGGTCTAGTACCTTTCTAAAAAACCAAAATCTTTTAAATATTTTGTGGAAAATTGATAGATCTGGCTAATAAGAGCCTTAGATCTTCAGATCTGGGAGCAAAGTTGGACTCATACTCCTCAAATCTAACAAATCCGCAACTCTTGTGCATAGATTTGTAGATATTTTGTATAGATTTGAAGATTTTCTTACTTGGGACTGGGTTTTTAATTTCATATTTTTTTATATTTGTGTGGGATATCTGGGTGTTTGTTTGTTGTTTGTGTTTTCAAGGGATTTCTAGGCCTTGAAGGGCAAGATCTTGTCTCAGAATACATTTATTTGTAGGAGGGTTTTTTTTTAGTAATTGAAATTCGATTTTCAGATCTTGGTTTTCTTTGCAAAAAAAAAAAAAAAAAAAAAAAAATCTAGGCAAAGTTTTTTTTTGAAATTTCCTTTAAAGGGTTTCAATTTGTCCGGACCCTGTCTCTGCGTGTGTGAGCTCCTGTCCTGAGCTCTCCTCTTCTGTGCTGGCATCTTCCAGGCTTTGTTGCTGCTCGAAATCCACAGCTTCTTAACCACCAAACTCATTCTTTTCTCGCTCTCGCATTGTCTTCTCCTTGCCCCTCTCTACCTATGAGAAGCCTTATCTCTTTGCTCTCTGTCGCTTAGCTCGTAGCTCCCTCTCTATGCCTGTGTTTCTCCTATCTTTCCCGAGCTCGAGCCTCCCTAAGCCCGCAGCCTGCTCTTCCTGCGCGACCCTTTTTCCCTCATTCTCCCGAGCTCTTTGTTTTTGCGTTCTTCCCGTTGCAAAATCACTCTCGCATTGCTCGATCTCCCTTGCTGCTCCCTTGCTACAAAGCCACAACTTCTTCTTTCTTCTGTGCTCAAACCTGCGCCCTTAGCTCATCTTCCTTGTTGACCCTCCTCCCATTCGCGTGGGCTCCATCTTAGACTCCCCCTGCTGCCTTCTCTTGCCGCCTCTCCATTCCTCTACACTGACCTATCTCATAACCTAAATCACAAAGCCTACAAAATCAAAATAACATTTCGATTTAATTTTGAGAGTTTTGACTTTTTTTTTTTTAATTTTATTTTTTTCGATTTTGATTTTTGATTTTATTTTTAACTTTAAAGCTTGCCTTTCATAAAAATTTAAAATATTTTTTTTTTCTATTTAAAGAAAATTCAATTTTTTTTAGCTCATTAATATTTAAAAATTAAAAAAAATTGAAATTTTGGTGACTTGGGATATTGAAATTCATATTTTTTTCCTTCTAAAATAGGGGTGTTGAGACATTAATTTAAAATTCTTTAGGGTTTAAACTTAGAATAGGCATTTAATTAAAATTAACCAAAATTCCTACATTTCACATTAGTGTTAGGATCTGCATTACATATATGATAGTTATTCATCCAAGTAATAGTTGCTCATCAAGTACTTGCTAAATTCCTTAGCAAAATAGTTGACTCCATAAGGCACTGGTATCAATCGTCTAATCTAATCCTTTAAATCTTGCTAGATTTAATACAAGTATTTGGTCACTTAACTGTATCTCCCGAGTTGGTTGGTTCCCAACTAGTTCTCTTTCTTTTCATTTCCTATAGGGTGTACCCCACTTAGTCTACTGTAGGGAGACAACTTAAACAGAGAGATTGGGGATCAGGGTGATAACCCCGATCTTAGTCGTTGTTGCGGTGCCTAGACATTATGTGTGACAACACTCCTACTCCGAACGTCACATCCATTCCACGAAGTGGTAGATCATAATATCTAGTTTGTAATTGAAAATTTTGTATATGTTCGAAACTTTATGGCATTGTCCTACCCCTTCGATTGGTTGACTATCAACAATCATAATCATGAGACCTTTTATAGGATACATGAGTAGATTTAGTTGTCTAGAGAGATTAATGCCCACAATTGTGGGTGCTTGTAGAATCTATTTATATTGTGATATATTTTCCTTTTAACTTTGCTTTGAGCTTTAGTGTATTTGATTTTATTTTCTTATAATTGTCCTAAATGTTGTTAGTGGTTTCCCACCTAGACTATTGTAGTTAATGCTCTTCCTCAAATGAGGTGGAGTGCAACATATGATAGCTGGTTGTACTTCTTTCACTTGGATTAAAATGTTGGAAATATTGTTGTGATTGATGTCAATGATGGGTCGAGGCTACAAATGTCCAAGATAAAGATTGTTGGAAATATTGTTTGGTTACCCAATTTTTTCGATGCTGAGTTTGGATACTGTATCTTTGAATGCCTTTTTACTCTAGAGACCTACCTCGTATGGGAGGATAGGATATATGCTTGAAAAACTTATTTCGATACCTTTCCTATGTATATGGTACTCTCTCTAACTCAATAGGAATGAAGAGATATGAGAGATTTTGTCAGGTTAGTCCAACCAAAAAGTATATGCCATTCCAACTAGTTTTATAAATCAACCCCTTAAGTGAACGCAAAATCACTATAAATACACGATAGATGAGTGGAAGATCATCCAAGCATGACGAGATTTGAGGTGCGCAAGTGAAGCTAGAGAACAGTCTTTGTGTACATGTGGAAAAAATTTCAGGCATTGGTTCACTATACTTTTGGGGATATGCTCTGAGGAATTTAGGGTTCTTGAATGGTACTGAAATTTTCTTCAAAAATGTCATTTTGTCATTTTCACTATAACTTATTTTCTTAGATCTTTCAGGTTGTGAAATCTTGAGGGTACAAAGGCGAGATCTCTAGGTACATGTGGTAAAAATTTCAAACTTTGGATCCCTATAATTTTAGAGATATGCCCTGTGAAACTTGGGCTTTCTGAATGGTCCTGAAAGTCTACTTCAAATAGGTTATTTTGGCTTTTTCGCTATAGCTTATTTTCTCCTATAACTTATTTTCTGAGATATTTCAGACTTTGAAATCTCGTGGAGATAGAGGCAGGATCTCTAGGTACTTGTGCTAAAAATTTCAGACTTTGGTTTGCTATAATCTCAAAGATATGCCTTGTGTTAGGGTTTTTGAAGTCTTCAAATGAACTTCAAACATGTTAGTGTGTGTTGGAAAATCCATAGGTTAGGCATTTAAACGATTTTCCTGATTATGACATTATCTTGTGATGTATTTTGTTATTAGTTTTAGAGTTCTTATTTGTCTTTTCTTGTCATCAAGATCAATGCCAAACAATTAAAAGAAGAGAGCACAAGCTATAAGCACGCTGCCAGGGCAAAACCCCCCTCGAGGGGAAAACCTAGTCACAAAATTCTTCCTTAAGATGAGACAACCAAGACCCTTACAATCGAGACGCAAGACATCCTCTATCAAGTCATCCTTGTAATTGCGAGAGCCCTGAGACATTATTACCACCGAGATCTCCTCATTGTCATGACATTGAAATCTCATTACTATAATGGCACCGAGTTCAAGTTCTGTGATAACATCGAGATCCTTGTTGAGGAAGCAAGGAACCCTTATTTCTGTGAACATGCCGAGATAGAGATGGCACCAAAACTGTGACATTATGATGACACTATTGTAGCCTTGAACCTTGATCTGAACTTGATAGAGATATCTTTGAACCTTGATCACTGCACTTGTACCGAAAATATCCCAATGTAATATCCGAACCCATTTGTTACACAGCAATTTGTCACCGTCCCTACAATTCCCCGTCCCGCACATTGGAGGGCTTATTTCGTGACCTGTGAGCAGTGACATGATCTAAAAAGACTTTCATGGCATTCCCCTAGACATGGACTTTCATTCCCCTGAAGACATCTCCTTGTGAAAAACCCTAAAAATAGCCTTTTCATCCTTGGCGCGACTATTCAGTGTTATACCCGCGCCAATGGGGGAAATCTTCCAAAGAGGGCGCGCCAATTGGCGCTCTGTCTCAGAGTCGCACTCGCGCCAGGCTTAATAAAGGGTCTGTTTTAAAAATAAATGGCGGAAGATTGACTCCAACCAACTCCTGAACTGGTCTCTAAATTGAGTTGGGACATTTGGCTCCGGATTTCCATGTAGAGGAAGTAGTTTTCCACCTCTCATGGAAGCTTCCTTGAGGATAGGGCCAATCCCATGATTGTAGGGATCCCAACTCCCCTTCCACCATCTATATAAGCTTGCCATTTCCCTTTGCAAGCTGGTCTCCAAGAATCTCCAAGAGCCTTCATAGCCTAAAGAATGCTGCAAGAGCTTTGATAGTCCTCATAGTGCCAAATCCATAGCGAGGAGATTGACGATCGAAGAGAGAGGCTTGTCCCCATTCCCGACAAGCTTTACTGAGACGTATTCCGCTGACGACCTGCCGAAGGAAGGTTCAGTGTCAGAGCCTGGTTGTATTTTCCTTTGATGAATTAATGATAAGCGACTATTGGTTATGGTTCCACTCGTATTGTTCATTATGATCATGAGTTGTGTCTTCTCTGACTGATACATAATTGCATATATCGGGTTTTATGCTTGTGTTTGTTGTGTTTCTTGCATGTGCAGGTGTTCGATCGCGGCAAGCGAAAGGATTGTGATTTGCTGGAGCAAGGGAACGGGAACGTCATCTTCTCTACAAACGATAGCGTTGGACTTGAGGTAGGCCTTCTTCGCGATTTGGTTTATTGCAATTAGGAACTTGCGCCATAGCGTGTTACGATTGTTGCTAGACCCGATCTGGGCTAGTAGGGATCGCCTCTGTCCGCAGAGGGGGTTTACCTCCACAACACCATTACAGAGATATCCAAACTGTAGTTATCCGAAACCATCTTCTGCAATAAGCCCGAGATCTCTGAGGTCACCCATCTGAACCTGCAGCCAGTGTCTGAAACTGCAATTACTCCGAACCTGTCTCTGTAGTTGTGATCCGAAATTCTGTGTAGTGGAGAATATGAGGTTCTAGTAGTTCGTCCAACATATATGAGTCGACAAGAGAACTTGAAGAGTCGTGTGTTTGTATTGAGCCGACATGTGCATATTTGAGGAAACCGACTTGAAGACCATATATTTGAGGCCGACTTGACAGGAGGATGACTTGATGATGATCTTATTGAAGTCAATAGAAGGAGACTTGAAGGAGGATGCTTTGACAAATAAACAAATTGACTTTGACCCATATATATAATCCTAAAGCTTACGATGGAGGCTTGACCTATACATTTGACCTAAGCATGAAACCCATGCTTTTAAAAAGTCAAATAAAAATAATAATACAATTCTTTTCACTTTCTTTTCGACAAATACATTACATTTTGACTTCAAGTACAATAATGAAGACCAAACCTAGTTACATTTTCCAACAGTGTGGCATTTTCACTTTAACTTATTTTTTGTGATGTTTGAGATTATGACATCTTGAGGAGACAAAGGGGAGATCTCTTTGTACTTGTAAAAATTTCAGATTTTGGTTTGCCATGCTTTCAAAGATATGGCTTGTGGAAGTTAGGGTTTCTAAATGATCCTGAAATTAGTTTCAAATAGGTCATCTTGAAATTTTTGTTGTAACTTCTTTTATAGGGCGTTTTGGAGTGTGAAATTTACAGAGATCCAAGGAGACATAACAGTACATCGAAAATTTTGGAATCATATTTTCCAAAATTGGATACATGTTGTAGGAGTTCGTTCTTGGAAAGAGGCCAAAAACAAGTTTTGGGAGAAGTAGACTTGATGAATGTAGAATCAACAAGTAGTCTTGTTAAAGATATAAGCAGAAAGCAGACCTTGTGAAGTCAGAAGTAGTAAGTGGACTCAATGAAGTAGCTTGGTGCCTACGAATATTTGTAGTAACGGGAATTGGTGTTTGTTACCACAAAATCAAGCAGGGCCCTAAGGAAGGGAAAACCTAAGGGACAACTACTAGACTAAGTGACAACAATGGGTTAATGACCCACTGTCACCTTAGTCAAAGTTCCCTGCTCGTTACGAACTTTCACCGGTGGGAGGAGTCCTGGTAGGAAGGGAATCACTTAGAATTGATAGATCAATGATTTAGATATGATGTGATTTCACAAAGCCCTTTCAAAGGGAGACAAAACAATGGATCAATGCTTCAGGGAAGCTAAACACTCTCTATGAAAGACCTAGGAGATGATCAAGACTTAGGGTTTGAGATTTATGATTATAATAGGTATTCCTAAGATAAAGACTCCAAGTGATGGGATAGGCCCTATCAAAGAAGCTCAACGTGATGTTTTAATAATTCCAAGAGGTTCTTCGTGTTGAGATTTTGGGGTAGCATCGGATGTGCTCTAGCTCCCAATTTTTGTGGAGGAGCTGGAGTACATGAGATTTGCAAGACCCAAAAAGCGTTTGGAGAAATTCCATCAGGTTTAAGAGATATTCAAATAATTACTTTTTAATTAAGGATCCTAAGTCTAACTTAGGAAAATTAAAAGATTAAAGTGAATTAAATTAAACATGTGATGAGAATGACTTAAGTGACGCGGATCAAGGAACTTCTAATCTTAGTCGTCGATTACAGATTAGATCACGGCCGTTGGTCTGGTAACAAGAAAAGTATAAGTGAAGGGCTAGTGGTCAGTTGGAGGACACACACATTAGCGGAGCAATGAAGCTAAGCTGGAATTCTAGGGCATGGTTTGCTAAGAATTTTAGGAAGAGTTTGCAGTGTAGCGAGGGGAAATATTGGCAAGGGGATGATCTGATCCTAGGCCAGGAATACAACAATGGCAGAGAGGTAAAATATTTAGCAATGCAGAGTCAGCCAGGTGCTACGCAGTCCAGCGAGAGCCTAGTCAGGGGTAGCACAGAGACAACAAGATCCATGTAGGGCTGATGCAGGCCCAGTCAGGGCAACGCAGGGGTAGCATAAGCCCTTCAGGGGTGACGTAGACCCTTCCATAGAAGCGCAGAGGCTGACCCAAGACAGTGAGGTTGACGTAGAGGGCCGAGGAAGTAGCATTGGGGTTTCCGGTGGGCCAGAAAGGGCTCGAGTTTTTTAAATCCTGTCTCAAGGTGTGACTCGGCCATATTTTCTGTCTCCGAGTGAAAGAGGTACTGTTGCCGTGATTTTCTCTGTAGGCCAACCATGTCTGATGCCCATAAATTGTTGTATTTAGAATCTGCTTAATAATAAAACCCTTCAGAGCTAGTTGCACTGGTTTTACCACATTGGGATTTTGCGGGGACATTTGTCTGAAAAATCTGTGTCACTTTGTCATATGAGCGTGCTATTCAGTAAATGATCTGTATGTGTAGGCTGCTATTTGTCTTTACTTCACTGCTATTTTGAATAATTAGATTAATTTCTTGTGTAATTAATCAAGTAGGAGAAGTAAATCGATAGTTAACAATAAGGTTTCTTGGATTAAGAAATTTTCACATGGTATTAGAGCATTGTAGATCAAGTTGAATCTCCAACAAAATCGGCTGAAGAAATTTTTTCTCTAGAGAGCAGCTGAAGCAGCGGAGATCCTGAGAGGGCAGCACAACATCAAGGGGATGCAGGTGTTGCCTGCGTTGTACTGTCGTTGCGCTGAGCCAATCTGCTCACGTAGAGGCCAGTGAAAGGGACGCAATCCAGTTTCGAGTTGCTGTGCAGAGTTGTCGTGGTTCGAAAGCAGATCTTTAGATCTTAAGCAGTGGCTGGTGTGGCGAAGATTCTGTCGGTTCAGAATCGTGCCTAGCTAAGTTGACAAAGAGCGGGAGGAGAACAACCGCTCAGCTGACTTTTGCCAAAGAAATTTGAGGATCGATCGTAGGGTGATCGAAGAGGGCTGATTCAAAAGATTTGGCAGATTTCCATGGGAGGAAATTAGTTGTCAGAGGGAGCAGAGGATGATTTTCTCGCCAAGGACCCTAGATCCGAGTTTCTATTGAGGGTAGCAACAGAAGTAGGGAGAGGAGGATCTGTTCCGACAGATTATTTCTCAGCAGATGGCGCCATATGGATTTCGTGATTAGGATAGGTTGGACGACTTGTCCAACTTTGCTATCTATAAGGCCAGAATCCTGACAATCCTGGAGGAATATGAACTATGAGAGCATGCAGAGAGCGTCTTCGCTACACCAACCGATGCGGCTCTTCTTGCGAAGCATAACGAGGCAGAGGCGCATGCCAAGCGCTTCATCATGGATGGGGTCACGGATGATGTGGTCCCACACATAGCCGAGAAGAAGATGACTAATGGTATGTAGAAAGCATTAACCACACTTTATTGAGGGAAATCTGTCCAGAAGAAGATGCTTCTAGAGAACCAGATGAAGTTGTTTATGGTGACTAAGGGAGAGGAAATCGATCCTTTCCTCTTCAGGTTGCAGGCGATTCGAGATTAGCTGATTGCGATGGGGGTCGAGGTGGAGGATGATGTTATGGTGAGGACTGCTCTAAATGTAGTCACAAATGATTGGGAAATGTTTTTCCAAAGCATCTTGGGCAGACAGGACCTTCCAAACTGGGACGACATTTGGGCTATCCTTCGACAAGAGGAAATCTGCCGGATGGCCAAGAGACAGGCCAACACAGGAGCAAGCAAGATGAAGGAGGAGGAAGAGGATGATGCAACCCTGGCATCTAAGAAGCAGCAAGGGAAAAAGAAGTGTGATCTATTAATGATCAAATGTTTCCAATGTGGTGAACTTGGACACTTCTCCACCAATTGTCCTCTAAGGGAGAAGGACAAGGAAGCTTCTAGTTCCAAGGCTGCGGCAGCTAAAGAAGACGATGGCTTCGACAATGATGTGGCCATGAACGCTCATGTACCTCGAGAGAAGAGGTGGGGTGATATTGATCTGTAGAGTAACTACAAAGTGGAGGCAGGATCCTTGAGTAGCCTAACTCTTGGATCACATACGTGCTACGGGAGCCGTAAGACAATAGTGAGAATGACTGGAGCAGTGGGTGCAGAGGATCACGGTGAAGCGGATGACAGAGGCTGGGACGCTGTAGAAGGAACATCGCAGTGTAGAGGCAACAACAATGTAGAAGCAACAGCACAGAGGGGCTGATGGGACTTCAACAACGCAGAGGATGCAGTGCTTACGCAATGCAATGTTGTAGTAGCATAATGGCTTTAGGAGGATAGCACAGAGCAACAGCCTAAGGAGCTTTAGTGATGAGATGTAGCCCGACTGACTTGTTTGTCAGTATTTGGGTAGGGGCCCATTAGTTGCTTACTCTCAGCAACTGAGTTGCAGTGCAACAATTGGCAGCACGATGTAATAATTTGAGAGGGAGCTGCAGTACGTATGTGGCAGTGACAATGACAGAGTCATGGGCAGCAGTACGGAGAGTAGTGGCAGTGCAGTGATGAAGGGCAGCAGGCCAAGCATCAATGCGGAGATCAATGCCAGAGATCATAGCAGTAATTTTGGGTTGATGTATTTCTAGAGCACATTCCTCGCTAAGAGGGAGTGTTGAGATTTTGGTGTAGCATCGGATGTGCTCTAGCTTTCAAATTTTGTGGACGAGCTTGAGTACATGAGATCTCTAAGACCCAGAAAATGTTTGGAAAAATTCCATTAGGTTTAAGAAATATTCAAATAATTAATCTTTTTAATTAAGGACCCTAACTCTTAGGAAAATTAAAAGATTAAAGTGAAATAAATTGAACATGTGATGAGAATGACTTAAGTGACGCAGATCAAGCAACTTCTAATCTTAGCCGTCGATTAGAGATTAGATCATGGTCGTTGGTTTGCCAACAAGAAAAGTATAAGAGAAGGGCTTGGGTCAAATGGAGGACACACACATTGGCAGAGCACTGAAGCTAAGCTGAAATTCTAGGGCGTGGTTTGCTAAGAATTTTAGGAAGAGTTTGCAGTGCGGCGAGGGGTAGTATTGGCAAGGGGATGATCTGATCCCAGGCTAAGAATACAACAGCGGCAAAGAGGCGGCATATTCAGTAGCGCAGAGGCAGCTAGGTGCTACGCAGTCCAGCCAGAGCTCAGCAGGGGGCAACGCAGAGGTAGCAAGAGCCACCTAGGGCTAACGCGGGCCCAGTCAGGGCAGTGCAGGGGCAGCGTAAGCCATTTAAGGGTAACACAGGCCCTTCCAGAGCAGCGCAGAGGCAGCCAGGTGCTACACAGTCCAGCCAGAGCCCAGTAAGGGGCATCGCAGAGGCAATAGGAGCCACCCAGGATTGATGCGAGCCCAGTCAGGGCAGTGCAGGGGCAACATAAGCCATTTAGGGGTAACGCAGGCCCTTCTAGAGCAGCGCAGAGGTTGATGCAGACCAGTAAGGCTGACGCAGAGGGTTGAGGAGCAGCGCTGGGGTTTTTGGTGGGCCAGAAAGGGCTCGAGTTCTGTAAATCCAGTTTGAGGGTGTGAAACAACCATATTTTCTATCTCCAAGTGAAAGAGATAATATTGATGTGATTTTCTCTATAGGGCCAACCATGTTTGGTGCCTAGAGCTTGTTGTATTCAAAATCTACTTAATAATAAAACCCTCCAGAGCTAGCTGCACTGGGCATTGGGTTTTTCCGGGGACATTTGTCCAAAAAATATGTCACTGTGTCATATGAGCGTGCTATTTAGTAAATGATTTGTATGTGTAGGCTGCTATTTTTATGTACTGACTTGTTTTTCTAAATAATCAGATTAATAACTTGTGTAATTAATCAAGGAGAAGTAAATCGA
Source organism: Pinus albicaulis (assembly GCA_034641835.2). NCBI lineage: Eukaryota > Viridiplantae > Streptophyta > Pinopsida > Pinales > Pinaceae > Pinus > Pinus albicaulis. The sequence continues at coordinate 58,394,682 of CM076584.1, forward strand.
TAGTTAGCAGTAGGGTTTCTTGGATTAAGAAATTTTCACACTTCACTTCCTTTGAGATAACTAGGAAATACTTGCGTTAGGCCTAGGGTTTTATGAATAATCGTGGGAAGAAATACTTCCAAGGTACTCACTAGGTCAAGGCAAGGGTTTCTTACGATTTATTCCAATGAATACTAAGCTCATACAACCCTCAAAGAAATCCCCAAGGTGAGAGGGAAAGACCTAGGTTTTCCCTCTTAGAGTAGCACCTAGGGCAAGTGATTTTATGGATGGAACTTGGGCGGATGCCCGCCATGCTTGGAGTGTAGGTAGCATAGACCTTGAGCTTGATGTTTAAACCCTTAGATTCTCGAAAAATCACCTCCCTAAAATTTTGCTGCAATCCCTAGATTTCCACCCTACTTTTAGGTGGCCGAAATTTAGGAGGAGAAAATATGTAGAAAGAGGAGTTTGATCACCAAAATCCTTGGACTAGTGCCTAGTCCTTTGGGATATGGAGTCCTAGATGCATTAGATTAGCCAAATTTGTCCTCGAGGAGGTCAAAAGTTGATGCCTTACCTATCAAGCTTCAACAATTACCTACTATTAGAATATGGAGTTTCATGAAGAAAAATAACTTTTCATCACTAGGAACATTCATTGCATGTTATATCATGAGTAACATATGCAAGGGCCAACCAAATAGCTTCCAAAAAAATTTCTTCAACAAAATTAGGGCATAATAACATTTACATTAGTTCCAACAATTATATACATTAGACATTTTCAAGAGAAAGGTTTCATCAACAAAAGAACTTACAAGATAATCATGCAATTTAGCTCCAAGACAAGATAAAAAATCAACTCCCAAGAGAAAGGTTTCATCAACAAAAGAACTTACAAGATAATCATGCAATTTAGCTCCAAGACAAGATAAAAAATCAACTCCAAATATTATAGTGCATCCAAGATACTTCAATAGCTTCCAAAGAAAAAGTGCAAGTTCTTTTACAAGAGAAGAATCCAAGTGATAATGATTTCTCAAAAATGAGAGTGAATTCTATTTATATAATCTTCAGTGAGTCAAATTAGCCTAATTAGCCCCAAAAACATTAAAATAATGGGCAAGAAACAAGCCTTGGTCACAAGCCAACCAAGTAGCTTTCACAAATTACAAATTAGACATCCAAATGCTACCCGAATTGGTGACGTCATGTTGATGTAGGGCTATTGGAGAGCCACGTGGAGTCCTCTTTGTGCCAAAATGTGAGAGAGGGCTCTATAAATCTCAAACAAGGGGATGGCCCCTTTGTCTCCATGCAAGTTACCATATAGGGCCCGGAGCCCCAAAGTGGGTTTGAGGTACAAATGCTGGTTTCATGGGTCTCTTGATGATAGAATAGCCTGCGTAAGGCTCAAAATGAGGGCTTTGATGATGGTGCATGCCCTCTCATGTCTTAAGGGTGAGACAAACCTCCTCTGGGCGTTGGATCAATTGCCATAATATGCTAAGCCTGCCAAGGCACTCTAGTCCAAGTGCATCATCTTGCGTATAATGTTGGGCCAAGAACAAATTGCAGAGGGTGTTGAAAGTGCCCATGGCATGAAATGATGCTCTAACACATGATGGAGTCCCATGGCTCTCAACACATCCCCTAGGAGTGTCAATATGATCCTTTGGTGGGCTTGAGCACTAGTAAGTTGTTCAACCCATGGTGAAACTACCGGCCAATTACATATATGATCCAATGTATTTCCTCACCATCAGGTATAATAATTCATTAGTGTATCTTAGTGTACCAATCTTGTTAATCAAGGACACATTGAGACATCATAATGGGCTTCCTTTCCGAATTTGGGGCTTTAAGCTTGTAATAGTATTACCTCCTTAGATAGGAGTCACTAATAAACAACCTTATTAGCTGATCCTAGCTCCCCAAGGGAAAATAAAGGTCCGGGTACATCCTTCAATTGATAGGGGTCATGTCAGTAATGATGAGATGGATGGGGACATGGGGCGTCTCAAAGCCAAATGCCATGGGTTCAAGGATGGCTATGATGAGGGATGTCCACATATTTGGGTGTATAAATGTACGGGGGAGTAATCATGGATACATGAGTTACCCTGGCCTTTGTGTTTCCACCCTTCATTATCTGCCTTTTTACTTTTATGATTTTTCTTTGTATTATTGTTTGTCGCTCTAGGAAATAAGAGCATGCTGTGAGAGATATGCAACAACTATTACCCCGTTAAGGTGGAGTAGTTCATTGCCCACCAAGGGTTGGGACATGCATGGGTTCCTTAATGATGCGTGGGGCACTCAAGGGCCCTAGGAACCAGGGTGATGGCCAGGATGAAGGGGTAGAGCTCATGTTTGGCTTTTAACCACGTGCTATATTAAATGTCCCGACCATCTTTTGCCTTTTAATGTATTCTTTTCTTTTGTTTCTTTCTTGTGGCCATGATATCCTTTTAACATTCTTTTGGCTGCATCAACCTCTAGGGAAACAATTCTATGCTTGACACAAACATGTGGACAAGGGAAGGGGGGCATACCAGTGCCTTGTGGACCAAGTGGTCATGTGGATGCATAGAGGGAATATTTCGAATTGAGGATTGTAATGTGTGGAGGGGAGTGAAAATGTGAAATGGGAAAAGAGGACCATGACACCAAAATCTGGGTTTCCTAGAATCCCTAGTAGTGCCGTTCTTTAAGCCATATGTCAATAGTGAAGATCCCACAAAACTAGGATTGAGGATTAACCCCCCCATGCATGTCAAAACTACAAAACTACAGTCAAAGGCCTTCCTTCTTCCAAGTCACCCAATAATCCATGCCCAATATGCCCAAGAAAAAACAAGCATAAGCACCTGATTGCCCAATGAAAAACATACCTTTAGGATTTGATTTCCAACCTTCAAACATATGCCCTCGACAAATGGGTGACGAGACATATGACTAGTTCAGGGAGTGTTGATCAAGTGGCACAATACATCGACTACATTGGTGGCTGTCAAGGACTGTCTGCTAAAGACAAGACTAGGAGAAAATTTCTCCTATAGGGTCACTCACTTTGGTGGGTAACAGTGTCTGTAGTAGGTTGGTATATACAAATATTTGTGGTGGTGGGGATTGGTGTCTCTAGTTGGCTGGTGTCTATAAATAATTATAAAAAATGTTTTGTGGTTTTTTCTCGGAAGGCTATCTACGTAAATCTTGTGTTCCAACTTCTATCACTGATAGATCTCACATGTGATTGTTTTCTTAGGGTTCATGAATGTTTGAATAAGAAAAAAATGTTTTATACTAATTCACTCCCTCTTAGTATAAGTATGTGTTTAATAAAAAGCCCTTTCACTTATCTTTCTCATGAGTTTGTTTTATGGATGTGATTGAGGCTAATGACACCTTTGGTAAGTTTCATCCTCATTAGTGTCCATCATGTCTTATTCAAGGACAAACTACGCTTTTGTCTGACACATAATTTTATGGTGCTACTTGTGGTTGGTTACACATATGATTGATTTGTATATGATGGGAATTGGTTAGGGATTACCATGCTATGAGGGGGTACATTCACATGTGTATTTGATGGACTAGAGGGGCTCATAGTATTAATGTACTTGGAGAATTGGTTGTGGGATTGTTGTGTTTTTAGAATTGATGAGGTTTGCTATGAATTCCGTCAATTCAATGTGATGTTTATTGACCTTGGCACTTAACCTTGCTTGTCTCTTACCTCTACTTGTTCTTGTTGTAGGGAATCTTGATTCTAAGTGAGCCATTCCTCTAACTTGTCATGTGTCTCCATCAATTCATTCTGAAGTGGCTTATACCTTGTATACTTTGCTTTTGTTTTTCTTTGTTATGAAACCAACTCCCAAAATAGAAGAAAAGAGAGATCAATGCCTTAGAAATTAACCACTTCGAGGGGGCAACCTTCTTGACATTACATAAATGAACAATTCTTGGATGATACAAATGAAAAAACCTCCTTTCTATATATAGGAGTCCATGCGGTCACAATATAATCCTAGTCGACCTAAAAATCATATTGTAAGGGCACAACCAAGGTTACTTGGAAGCGGGAGCGGGAGCTGGAGCGAAGCGCGGAGCGCCATTTTTAAAAGCTTCCGGTCCGGAGCGTTTTCGGGAGCGTTTATATATATATATATATATATATTTTTTTTTTTTTTTTAATATTTTTAATATTTTGATGCATATATGTCAACAAAAACATGTAGAATGATGAATTAGACATAAAAAACATAAAAACATAGATTGAATCATATAACATCAATCATCTAGAAGTTATAATCTTCATCAACCACGCCCACGAGTTGGAAGCATACAACATATTGACTCTTGAGTCTCGCAAATCATCAATCTGACGGTTTCAAGCTTTCAAAATTCAATATATAAAATTTATCATCATTGATATATAACATTTATCATCATTGATTTCAAATTTCAATATCTAACATTTATCATCATTGATTCATTGATTTCAAAATTCAATATACATTTATCATCATTGATATAAAACATTTATCATCATTGATTTCAAATTTCAATATCTAACATTTTTCACCATTGATTGATTGATTTCAAAATTCAATATACATTTATCATCATTGATATATAACATTTATCATCATTGATTCATTGATTTCAAAATTCAATATATAACATTTATCATCGTTGATATTATATAACATTTATCATCATTGATTCATTGATCACCATATAACTTTCATGAAGCATCATATTCATAATTCATAATGACTTGTAAACAGTAAACTTATAAATGCCAACTTTAAAGTTTCATCTTTCAAATTCAAACTTCAAACTTAAATTGTCATTAAATATATGAAATCAGAAAGAGTCAAGTTTCAACTGTTCAACTGTCAACAACAAATAGAAAAGACTAGTAAACAACAAATATATTTTATCTGGCTGGCCCCTTGCCACGCCCACGAGAAATGTCTAATTTTTGTGAGCCACGAGGAAATGTTGGTCTTCTAGTACTCTCAGGAGTACCACGACCACGACTAGAAGGTGGAGGCTGGATCTGCAAAGGAACAACAATGTGATATCGAGGAGTGGCACTGGCACTGGCACCCGCACTGCTACCAGTAGATGGTGGGACTGGCCCTGTGTGTGGCGGTGCTGTTGATGCTTCATCATCATCCCTATAAAGTTCTGCTTCCAATTCTTCCAGATGTAACGTGCCGTCCTCCAAATTATCATCCTCTGGGTTGTTGTCCCAGACTCTGTATGATTGATCTTCATTTGCCCGATCACAATAATGGCTCAACAACCTCAAGTTATAATGCACATAAACCAAGCTTTCAACTCAGTTTTCATTCAGCCTGTTTCTTCTCACATTGTGTATAAAGCTGTAGGTGCTCCAACACCTCTCTGCAGAAGAAGTGTTCACAACCTGTGAGAGAACTTTTTTAGCCAACTTTGGCAAAAGTCCCATGCCGCCATATGCTTCCCACCATGTGAGAGCATCAAATTTGTCCTTGTCTTCCATTGCATGGAAAGAACCAAAGTTAGCAGTGCAACTGAAGTATTTGCCTAATTCAAGGCGCAATCTAGCACACTCTTCCCTGTCAGGTACCAATTTGTCCAATGCCTTCATGTACCCCCCTTGTACCTCTGGATCTGTGTGAGGTTTCACCCTAACCCCACCTCCAGGTGCAGGTTGGCCCAACCAAGATGGAGAGTAATATTTTGGCGTAAGGATATATGCCAAAGCATGTAGTGGAACATTGAGTTTATTCCACCGTGCACACACATAGTCATGAATCATAGCATACAAGTTGGGATCATTATCCTTAACAATATCTTTTATTTGCCCCAACATGCTATCCATTTGCTCATAAACCTCTCCAATAACTGGTTTATCAGTGTCTGCAAAGCGAATCATGTTATAAATGGGCTTGGTAAAACTCACAATTTCCCTCATACGTGCCCAAAACAGAGGGTCAAGGGCGGTCTCCTCCACATGTTCGAAACCTTGCCTGTCAACTATTGTTGTCGCCCTGTCCTTTAATAGCTGCCAGTGTAGGCTTGATACCATTGCAGCCAATGACTCTCTTACCTTCAAAAGGCGCCTGAAGGTGAGGTAATAGCTAGCAAATCTAGTTTTTGCTATTTTCAACAACTCCAATTTGGAGTGAGTACGAAAAAGCCCATGGGTATTGCTATGATTTGTAATAAATTTGATCATTTTTTTACCTCTCTTGTACAAATCGCCAAGCCATTTGAATTGAGGTTGTTTGTTTTTGATGATATCATGCATCAAAAGGTTCATTGTGTGAACCAAACACCAGACCAAAAAATGTTGGGGTATTTATCCTCAACAATTGCTCCTGCTGCCTTACAGTTAGCAGCATTATCAGTGATGACCTGTATGACATTGTATGGCCCAGTCTTTTCAATTATATCAAGTAATGGTTCTGCAATGTTAATGCCGGTTTTGAATTTATCTGAATAATCATATGCTGCCAGGGAGACTGCACCACTAACCGACACAGCCAAAACATTTATCAATGGTTTTCCTCTTACATTGGTCCATCCATCAGAGACAATGGACAACCCATGCTCATTCCACGAACTTGTCATTCTAGCCAAAGAATTGTTTATTTTAGCTCTTTCATGATCAAGACCCACGATTCTGGCCTTGTCATACCCAGGGCTTTTGTATCCTTTGGGGGCATCATTAATGGCATAAACCATTTCATGCCAATAAGGTGAGTGAAGAACATTGAATGGCATCCCACATGCATATAGAAACTGGTAAACTTTTGAATCCACATCATTCCTACACCCTTCGTCTAGGAAATCGGATATGGTTCTACGCCTTAATCCAGTGCCACTACTTCCAAAACCACTGGCATGGGTGGAAGTTGAACTTGTTTGTCCATGATGTGTTGGGCCTGAATCAACGAAACCCCTAGATCTTTTAGATGATCTCTGTAGGGCAACCCCCTCTTCCTTCCTATATATCTCTCTCTGTGGTGTTGGCACAAAAGTACAAACTTTGATTCCAAAATTTTTAGTTCCATCCCTTGGCATTATCCCACAAAGGTGCCTTCTCAGACGGGTGTATGAACCATGGTATTGTTTATTGCAATGGGGGCAAATAAATTTAGTGGTTCCACCACCTTTCCCTCCTTCCATTCTCTGAACATATTTTCACAAAGGAGTTTGGTCTTGTTTAGTTGGGGAATCTATGTTCTCAGGTTCTCCACTCCCCACTTCCTCCTCAGCATAATCCTCCTCCTCTTCAGGATTTTCTTCAGATCCACCATAACCCTCCTCTTCATCCTCCTCTTCTCTGATTTGCTTCTTTCTTCTAGCACTCTCCAACACCATTATCACAAAGAAAGGAACCAATATGAGGAAAATTCCTAGCCATATAGCCATGATGGAAACAAGTTTCAAGTTTCTAGCCTGCAAAACAAATGGAAAAATGCCAAATGGGAATAGGAAATGCACCATAGGAAAAAAACAATTCATTTTTTAAGTTTTAAATCCAATAAAATGCAACATTCAAGAAAAATTCAAGTTTTCATTTTTAAACAATTTAACAATCTACAAATTCATCCTAGAAAATACTAAATTGGATTAGAAGGCCTACCTCTTTCTTGCAATTCTCCTGTTGCCTTGCTCCTTACTCTCCTTCCTTGGCACTTGCTCTCCTTCAACTCTTGCTCTCGCTCTCCTTCAACTCTTGCTCTCGCTCTCTCAACAGTGAACAAACAATAAAAACTAAAATGAAACCCCCCGCCCCCCCCCCCCCCCCTTTTAAACAATTCGATTTTTCACATAAAAAAATTTCCGCGTGGCGGGAAACTTTTTATTTTTATTTTTTTATTTATTTTTTATTATATCCCGGGGAGCGTTCGGGAGTGAACGCTCCCCAATCGCTTTTGGCGTTTAAAAAATGCTCCCGAAGCGTTTTTTAAACGTTGGAAGCGCTCAGGGAGCGTTCGCTCCCAAGCGCTTCCTGAAACGCTCCCAAAAAGATAGGGAGCGTTTTAACAGGTTTGGAAATGCGCTCCCGAAAACGCTCCTCTCAGGAAGCGTTTTCGGGAGCGCGTTTCCGAGCGTTTCTGAAACGCTCCCGCACGGAGCGCGTTTCGGCAACGGGAACGCAGGGGGTTTGAAGCTTCCCCGCAACCTAGGGCACAACAATAACAATAATGGGCTTTATGGGGCACAATAATAATAATATGGGGACTACAGGGGTACAACAATAACAATAAGGGGGCTACTCTAACAACAATATGGGACTACACTAGTAATATAGGGACTTAACATGCTCCTCTCCTTCAAAAAAATGTTGTCCGCAACGCTTGAGTAGCTCTAGATGCTTCTGTATAAAATTATCATCCTCCCATGTGGAATTTTTAGTAGGTAAGTTCTTCCACTTGATGAGATACTCTGAAATTGATCGATTTCGTAGCTATCGAGTTCTTGTTTCCGTAACTGCTTCAGGTTCCAATATGATTTTTCCTTCCTTATCAAGTTATGGCAATATTGTTTGAACTGGAAGTTTGTCACCTATAACTTTCTTTAAGCATGAAACATGGAAAACTGGGTGCACTCGAGAAGAAGCAGGAAGCTCCAATTTGTATGCCATAGTACCAATCTTTTGCAACACCTTGTAAGGACCATAGTACTTTGGTGATAATTTATTATCCTTCTTAGCTTACTCGAGGGACATTTGTTTGTATGGTTGTAGCCCTAAAAATACCCAGTCCCCTACATCAATACTTCTCTCGCTGCGATGTTGATCTGCCTGTTGTTTCATTCGATTTTGTGCCAAATTTATGTTATGAGTTGGAGAACTTGTTGTTGATGCTTGATGTGATCTTCCACTGCTTGAACCTTAGAATTCTCTCTTAAAGATGATGTGATGGACAGTGGATGATATTCATAAAGTGCCATAAATGGGGTCATTTTTGCTGCAGTATGGAAGGAAGTGTTATACCACCACTCTGCCATAGTAACCACTTGACCCATTGTGTTTATTTATTAGATACAAAACAACGAAGATATCCTTCCAAACATTTGTTCACTATCTCAGTTTGCTCGTCGGATTGAGGATGATAAGATGAGCTATGAGCTAGTTGAGTACCCAAACAAGAAAATAATTCTGTCCAAAAATTTCCAGTGAAAATGGGATCTCTGTCGCGTACAATAATCTTTGGGTTTCCATGTAGCTTTTGAATTGTTTCCATAAATGCAGTAGCAACTATACTTGCTTTAAATGGATGAGATAATGCACAAAAGTGTGCATATTTGGTAAGTCTATCAACTACCACCATGATGAAACTCTTTCCTTTGGACTTAGGTAAACCTGTGATGAAATCCATTGAAACCTCCTCCCAACATTGACTTGGAATGGTTAAAGGTTGTAGCAGACCGGGGTCTTAATTGTCTCAACTTTATTTTGCGGGCAAACTGGACATTTCGCCACAAAATTTTGAATATAAGATTTAAGGCCATCCCAAAAAAATTCTTTTTTCACCCTGTGGTAAATTTTAAAAAATCATGAGTGTCCTCCTAAGGGAGAGGTGTGCAATTCCAAAAGAATGTTTTGTTTTAGGTGGGAATTCTGCAAAGATATAAGCGATCTTTGTACCATAAGGAATCATTTTTCCAACGAAATGTATCAGATGTACTGGGATCTTGTTGCAACTTTTGAATGAGTGTCCACACTTCTTCGTCATTCTTCCATTCCTCCCTTGCTTTAGTTATCCTATCTGTTTGGATAATAGAAATGGCACAAAGCAATTCTTCCACCTCCTCATCCTTTCTTGAGAGTGCATCTGCAACAACATTTAGCTTCCATTTTTTGTAGATGATTTCAAAGTCATAACCCAACATCTTTGTGACCCATTTTGTTGCTCTTCTCAAGATAGTCTTTGTTCCAAAAAGTATTTAAGATTATCATGATCATTTTTTACCTTGAAGTTTCTTCCCATTAGGTAAGGTTGTCGTTTCTTTAGTGCATGTAGTATTGCCAACATTTCCTTCTAATAAATAGCTTTCTATAAATATTTTCCTTTGATTGGACGACTTTCAAAAGCAATGGGTCTTCCTTCTTGCATTAAAACAACACTAATTCCATTTCCTGAGGAATCACATTTCACAATAAAGGTTTTTGTGAAGTCTGGCATAGCTAAGATTGGTGCTAGGCACATTGCCTCTTTAAGATGTTCAAAGGCCTTAGTTGCTTCAGTAGTCCATGAAAATGCATATTTCTTCAATAATGTTGTAAGAGGTGTTGCTATTCTCCCATAATTCTTAACAAACTTGCGATAATACTCTGTTAACTCGAGAAATCCTCGCAACTGCTTTATGGTTGTGCGGACTTTCCATTCCTTGATGGCTTTAATTTTCTTAGGGTCTACCTTAACACCCTCGTGAGATACAATATGACTCAGATATTCAACCTCTTGTACTCCAAAGAAACATTTGGAGGTTTTTGCATATAATTGTTTCTCTTCCAATAGTTAGAGCACCCTGTCAACATGTTGAACATGATCCTTTCAAGACCTCTTGTAGATTAGTATATCATCAAAAAATATTAACACAAATTTTCTAAGGGTGGATTTGAAAATGGAATTCATCAACCCTTGAAATGTTGAAGGTGCATTGATTAGTATATCATCAAAAAATACTAACACAAATTTTCTAAGGGTTTGAAAATGGAATTCATCAACCTTTGAAATGTAGAAGGTGCATTTGTAAGGCCAAAAGGCATGACCAAAAATTCATAATGACCCTCATGAGTTCTAAATGTTGTTTTCGAAATATCTTCAATCTTCATTCTAATTTGATAATATCTTGAATGAAGATCCAACTTTGTAAAATAAATTGCTCCTTGTAATCAATCACAGGAGTGGCAAATTTATCTTTAATAGTGAGCTTATTGAGCTCCTTATAATCTGGACACATGCACCATGATCCGTCCTTCTTGTGCACCAATACTACTAGAGCAGAGAAAGAACTTTGACTAGGTTGAATTATACCAGCCTCTAACATTTTTGCTATCATATGTTCAATTTCGCTCTTTTGGACATAAGGATATCTGTAAGGCCTGCTGTTTGGAGGAACACTTCTTGGAATCAAATGAATAACATGATCATGATCACGAATAGGTGGGAGCCCTTTGGGAGTTTCAAACACGTTGGAATGATTGTCCAAGACTTTTTGGAGATCTGGAGAAATAGATGATTTTGATGTTGAAACTTCTAGTAAGCATAATTGTGCGATTAGGCCTTGTTGTTCTTTTCTTCAGAAGCTTTGTCATGACATTAATGCATATTATCTTCCCTGACTTCCCTGCGATACCCCGTAATTCAACTTCCTTTCCTTTCGAATTTTTTGTCAAGAAAAGTTCTTGAAAATTAAAAACTATTGTCCCCAAAGATTGTAACCATTGCACTCCTAGTACAACATCAACACCTCCCATTGGAATGGAAAGCATTAGACTATTCAATAGATATTACCCCATGGTGAGCTTGATATTATGACATTTTCTAGAGAAATTTATAGTTCCTCCATTTGCAACCATCACTTGACACTCTAGTGCTGGGTATAGGAAGCAATTCAATTCCTTGGCTACCTTACAATGAATAAAATTATGGTTACTACTCAAATCAATGAACACTTACATTTTTCTTCTTGATATGCCCTTCTATCTTGAGGGTGTGAGGAGTGGTAATTCTTGCCAATGCATTCCAAGATATGGTCAGACTCGTTTCTTCTTTGTCTAGGGTTGGTTCTTGGTGTATATCTTCTTATTTTGAAGTCTCTTGTTCATTTTATTCCTCCTTTTCATAATCTATGTAAAATAATTTCTTCTCAGCACACTTATGACCTTTAGTGTATTTGCTATCACAACTGTAGCAAAGCTCTTTTGCTCTTTTTTCTTCCAATTGTTTTGGTGTCAACCTTGTAGGTTGTGGAAGTCTAGGAGTAGCAACACTTCCATATTTATAGATGTGAGTGGTAGGCTTCCTTGTCGCCATAATTTTACTTTCAATTTTTCTTGCCAACCTGAATGCCTTCTCCAATAATTAGGTTCTCAAAGGCGAATCTCATGTTGGATGTTATCCTTTAAAGTCCCTATGAAGACATCAATCCTGTGTTCCTCTGAAATATCAGTTACCCTTATATTCAATTTTTGGAAGTCCTCGAAGTGCTCCACCATTGAACCCTTTTGTTTGAGATTTATTAATTGGCTAAAGGTGGTGTTGCACTTTGTATCTTCATAATGTGCTATCATTTCCTTTTTTAAAAATTGACCAGATGCCAATTTTTTTACGAGAGCAAAGCCATCGATTCCATACAAATGTATTTTGTTATAAATATAAAGTTGCAATGCATACCTTTTGTGTGTTTTGCACATTATGGAGATCAAAATATTGCTTCATCTGTAGTATCCATGTTACGGGATCCTTGCTATCAAACTTCCTCACATTGATCTTTGGAATATGGTGGATCTTCAATCCAACATTAGAGTTTATGAAATCACGATTAACATTTATTTTGTTATCATCTTGAGTTTCCTCTACTACCTTTTCGCCATTAGGAATCATTTCTTGTATCAACTTTGTCAAACCTTCCATGTCTGCTTTTAGATCATTTATCATGTCTTCCATGTTGTCTTTCATTTTTTCATCGATCTTAGCTTCCACGTTATCCATCTTACCTTCCATGCCATTCTTCAAACCACCCATCTTAGTTTCCACGCCTTTCTTCAAACCATCCATTTTAGCTTCCACGCCTTTCTTCAAAACTTCCATTTCATTTTATGTTACTCTTTGCGAGACCGAAATTTGGTGCACTTGGTCTTGTAATTTTGATATATCATGTTGCAATTCTTCCTCTTCATGAGGCATAGTAGAGCCTTCTGAGGGCTTAATGGGTGTTGAATTCTTTTTAGGGGCCATTTTAGAACGCAATACTGATATCTATGCTTCAATATGTTGTTGGAATCACTTCAAACTGATTTTTTAAACATGACTTATGTAATTTGAAAAAAAAAGACACCTTTTTCTCGCTTTTGAGGAGCTCGATATTGAAACTGATTTATCTCTGTAATTTCAGATCCCCGAGATTTTATCTTTGGTCCTTTAGTAGCCCTCTGAATATTCTTTCTGATGCCACAGGTCTAACCTGATTTGGATTCTTCAAGGCAAAGTTATGCCCAATCTCCTGCAATGACCTAATTATGGACTGGTTTAGTAGAGCGAAGTTGTACGACGTGCCACGTGTCACTGTTCCTCTTTCGGCTCTGAAATTGATACACAGGAAACTACAATCCGTGTACTTTCGACCACTTTTTACAGAATTCCAATCCAATGCTTAGAAAGAGAGAGTTATGACTATTTTCCCAAGGTCACCTCTTTGAGATGAAATTCGGGAGCATGCAAAAAAACCCTAACTTCCACACATCATATCTCTGAAAATATTGCGAACCAAGCTCTGAAATTTTTACACGAAGTTCTTCAGGATTTCTTCGCAAATGGTTTTTTTTAAGCTTCTGAACCTTCGTAGAAAAAAAATTATAGTGGAAATGCCATGATGGCTTGTTTGAAGCAACGAAACCCTAGAATCCAAAGCTCTGATACCAAATGTTATGAAACCAACTCCCAAATAGAAGAAAAGTGAGACCAATGCCTTAGAAATCAATCATTTCGAGGGGGCAACCTTCTTTACATTTCATAAATGAACAATTCTTCGATGATACAATTGGCAAAACCTCCTTTCTATATATATGAATCCATGGGTCACAATATAATCCTAGCCAACCTAACAATAATAATGTAAGGGCACAACAATAACATTAGTGGGCTGTTATGGGGCACAATAATAACAATATGGGGACTACAGGGGTACAACAATAACAATAAGGGGGCTACACTAACAACAATAAGGGACTACACTAGAAATATAGGGACCTAACATTCTTCTAGCATCTCCAAACTTTAGCCACGTTTCGACTTATCGATGGGTTAATTTTATGCACAATTTTGAGAGAATTGAACCCTTGACCTTTAAATAGCATAGGTGCTTTAATGACGGGGACTCAACCAATTTAGATAACCCTCGAGGCTATATATATATATATATATATATATATATATGAATGAAGAGACATGGTTGTACAAAAAATCATGGGTGAAATCAATTAATATAGATATACATAACTTTGCAAAACATTGGTGGTACAGTTAGTATGAATAGTGATTGGATTTGGTTGTATGGATTGCCAATATAATGGTACGGTCTAACTTTCAAATTCAATCAATCAATTATTTACTTATGTCATATAGTCACAATTGGTGGATCTTGTACGAAACTAGTGCAGATTTATTTATATGTAACTTGTATGGTGTGTCGATAGCAAGGACAATGACAACTATAGCGTGCAGTTGTATAGGATGTCACACAAAACAGAAATATGTGATTGTATGGGCACAAATGGATGCGCGTTGGCTATACGACTAGATTTTATGATTGGGTTGACAAGCTGTATGTGGCTCTTAATGATACTAGATGGTAAAGACATAAATTTTGTGTATTCGAAAATAATAAATATGTAATGTTTTTGAGAATGAAATATTATTTATGATGTCCTTTACAAGAATGAAGGCTCTCCTAAATATACATAATTACTTTTTGTGAAAAGTTTCGTCTTCTTATTAATCAATATCTATTTTTTCTAATGATTGATTATTAATTTTCTTTTTATTATTTTATTATCTTATTATGCTTCTTTATTATTAACGTAGCTTATTCCTATTATTTTGTTTTAAAACCCATCGTCATTATCATTTCTTGGAGATTGTCCATTGTATATTAGTCATTCATTGTCAACACAATACCTCTACTCATAGAAGCAGAGGGCATTGACTATGTCTCAAGGTTCGTCGAACTTCAACCTTGAGGTTTTAATTTTGGCGAACCTTACAATTTTTTTGAGGTTCGGCGAACCTTATCGAACCTTATAGCTAATGACCAAGTCCATAATTCAAATCTTATAACCTCATGTCAAAATTCAAACTTGTAATCTATCCTTTCAATTTCCATGTTCACGATAGCATTTTTTATGTTTATTGATGTTGATATCTTACTATTTTATCCTATATTTCATTTTAAGGTTAATATAGACAATGTATATAGACAAGCCTAATGACAGACCTCATCAAAAAATTCGAACTCGAACCGAACCTAATCATTGCCGTCCCAAGCTCGAACCCGAACCATGTGACTTAGATTGATAGTATGGATGAAATTGATTCTACAATGGTTGATTTGGGAGATGCTTTGGTGCCAGTTGCAATTGCTTATCCTCCCTATTGAAGCAACCAGGGGAATCCTCTATAACTATTACAAATGCGTTGCAAAAACCAACAATAAACAAATCCTATCCTTTTTGGATAAATTTGCAAAGAAAAAGGTTAACCCTCTGACAACATGCTGACCTTATGTGAACAAAATCGAGTGATCTTTTGAGGTTTCATAGAACTTGTGCTCAGTTTTTTAAAACTTGCCCTTTTTGTGAATGACTTTTGATTATTTTCAGACTCGAGTTCTCATTTCATGTTTGAAATAGCCAGGGAAGAGTGACGATAACATCAAGTCGTGATGCCACATATGCATTGGGTGACACACATGCTACAATGGTTGGGACAAGGGGTTATGATGATGCAAAAGTAAGCTGACCTCAAAAATTTGGTCTTAGTTTGGAGTCTTGTCTACACGTTGTAACTTGCCTGCTTTAAGCAAAAGTTGCTAGTAGTTGCCAGCTAGCTTTATGACAATGAATCCATTGATCCTCTGATTTATTGCCCATAGTTAGACTTTGAACTGCACTTATCCATTACATGATAGGATAAGTCTATCAGTCAATTAATCTATCTTATGTTCAATTTTTCATTTATATCATAATAGGATTATTTCAATAAATGCCAGATTATTGAGGATGATAAGATGAAGGTAGAGATGATTTGTCATTGATTATATACATAGTAGGAAAATCAGGTCAAGAGATGAAAAAATCAACTTGTCGATTTTTGAGTTGGTTATACAAGTTAATCATTTATTGCAGGAATCCTAGAAAGTGTGGTCTGTAATGGGACAGTACTGATTTTAAGATATTTCAGAGTTTACACAATAAACATAATCTAAGGCACAACTTCTCAAGGATTATCATAAATCCAATTCAATTTTTGTAGCCCTTATGTGCATTTGGCGACAACTTGTTTTATATCTTTTCCTTAATGTATGCAACGAGATTAGGTTGTATATCTCATGGAATATTGTTTATTTTAATCTGTTATATCCTAAAATTAAAGGAATCCAATATTTTTATTATGTGGAACTTTTGGAGTTATTTTGGATGCGTATTTTTTGATCCTTGATTTTTCCAAGGATGCTGCTATATGTTATGGCATATGTAGGGTATGGATATTGATATAAATGCATTTTACAATGCTGCTATGTTCTATGGCACATGTATGATATGGATACCTGTATGATAGCCTTTTACAAACAGCTAATAAATCTATATTTCTAGATATAGGACTTCCTGTAGCTCGGAAGACTCTTTAATTCATTTTTATTTGCTTGCGAACTCTTATTTGGTATTGTCTTGTCTATTGCGAGAATCACAATGATATATTTTAATTCTATTTCTGTACTTTTATTGTTGTAGGATTCAGTCCAAGCTGATCGGGATGATCCTGGTCCCTCATTAGTGACTGCTCCTTTTGGACATGCATCACAGGTACTTACGATGCATACAATCTGTTGAGATGGAATGAGCTCACAATATATTGACAAAGAACACTGAAGAATATTGCATTTATGAATCTTAGGGGCAAATTTGAATTTATCCATTGTAAAGTCTTTAGACTTATTATAATAAAAGGGGGGGTGATATGCTATGTAAAATTTGTATCAAGGTGATTTGATTTGTAGTGTTAATGGTGGTGACTGCTAAACTTCATAACTATAGTCAGTCAGTATATTACTATATTTAGCTTTGAGACATGCAAAAGGAGAGGTTGGTCATCCTTTATTGAGTCTTGCAATGGGTAGACAGCCATCTTGATTGACAAGGACATAATTCCTGCAGATGTTTATTATAATCAAGAGGGGGAAATGGATTACGTTTACTGAGAAATGTATGGTCCACCAAGTTTTTGATACACGAGTCAGTAAATGCCACAATACACTTATTGGTATGAGAAATAAGAATATAATGATAAATATGATGAATGAAAAATAAATGATTTTACAATGAGGGGTCCCGTACAAATAATCTAAAGGGGTTGCCTTGATTCCTTTCTGTGAAAGGTTATTTCTCCTTTTAATTACTATTAATTTATCAGGCCCTATATTCCTATCTTATATTACTTTGTTTGATAATATCTATTTATGTCGTTCTTTCTTATGATTTTTGTTTGTAACAGTGAATTCCCCTTTTCAAATGCTTTGTCCTCAGACCACCCTCGATGATTTCCTTGTCAATTGTGGAGATTCATCTTGATTTTTTAATATTTGTGAGGCATATTTGTAATGGGACTGAGATTTTTGAATTTTTCAACTTACAGGCCAAGGATAAATATATCCACATATTTTTTTTATGTGTGCCATATATAACTACATTGATATGACCTTTGGTTTCTGAGGCCCGATGACTGTTCCTATTCACCTATGTCTCTTCACATTTCTCGATTACAATATTTACAAGACACCAATTCCTAGGATTAGGTATCTAACATTCCCCCATATTTTGAAGGGGTGTTTGTTAGTTCAAGCATCTTTTCAATTTTTTTATCTTCCAAGTGCTCCGATGCACATGCTTGCAATTAAGTCACTTGTGGAACGATATGTCAATTGAATGCTCTTGGCCTCTACATGATGTCAAATCAAATGTTATTTCATGTTGATGTACTTTGTTCGATCATGGAATATAGGATTCTTGGTGAACTTGATTGTAGAAGTGTTGTCAATCAAAAGTGGGGTATCGTTCACCAATTTCTTCTACAAATCCTCTAGTATCTTCTTGAGCCACAATCTCTTTTGTTGCCTCTGTAACAACCACATATTCTGTCTTTATAGTGGGATCTACTAGAATGTACTATTTGTATGATCTCCAAGAGATAGTTGTTGATCCAAGACTCATGATGTGTCCTGATATTCCATTGTCCTTACCCCCATAAAAGTATGAATCTGTATGTCCAACTAATTTCAAGTCCTCTACCTTATTTGAGCCAAAGTCTTGAGTTCCCTTCAAATATCTTAGAACTTCCTTTGCAACAAACCAATGTTTTTCACAAGTTTTGCTACATGAACCTAGAAAGGGTTGTTGATTTTTGTGTAGCATCAGATGTGCTCTAGCTCTGAAATTTTGTGGAGGGGCTAGAACACATGAGATATCCAAGACCCAAAAATCGTTTGGAGAAATTCTGCCCAAAGTGCATTTTATTCACATAATTAATTATTTTTAATGGAGTCTAAGTTAAAACTTGGGAAATTCAAATAATTAAAGAGAATTAATGTAAATGCGGGTGAGAAGCTTCTAATTGACAAGGATCAAGTCTGTTTTAATCTTAGCCGTTGATTAAAGATTTGATCACAGCCGTTGATATCTCAACAGGAAAAGTATAAAGGAAGGCTTGAGGGTTAGCTGGAGAACACACACGCGGAGAGCATCACTTGAGCCAAATCAAAATTCTAGGGCGCGGTTTGCTGAGAATTTCGGAGTGAGTTCTAGTGCAGAGAGGAGGAATTCAGCAGTGGGACTTCAGTCCAAGGGCGAGAATACATTGCAGAGAGGCAAAGGAACACCATGGAGAGACAACGCAACACCTAGGAAGGTGACACAGAGCCTGAGAGAGGTGACGCAGTCACTGAAGAGGCAGCGATGGGGATTCTGTGAGGCAGATCGGGCATAATTTCAGCAGATCGATTTTTGAGCAGTGAAGGCTTACAAGGAGGGTGACACAACTCCTAGAGGGGGTGACACAGTCTCAGCGCATAGCTGGGAGCTCTGTTTTAAAAACCGGCCTGTTCGAAACCGACCAGGCCTGGTCGACCGAGCCGGTTGGGCGGCCGGTCCGACCAGGTCCATGACCAGCCAGGCTGGCCGGTTTATTACCGAGCCGGCCGGTTTTTGTAATGACCAGGCCGGCTCGGTAATAAACCGGCCGACCAGGCCGAGCCCGAGTCAACCAAGCCTGGTCATTGCCAGCGGCCGGTGGGCCCAAAATTTGATCATTTGCGGACTTTAAAACCGATTTTTATTTGCTGTTAGGGTTTTTTATGCATCCCTAAGCCCTCCCAATGCTATAAAACTAACCCACCCCCTCTATTGACCTCACATCTATCTTGTGCAATTTGTTTGAGCATTTGTGAGTGTTTGCTGAAGATTGTGGAGTTCGTTTTGGAGCAGCAGTGAGGAGCTTCTTGGGCAAGTTTTGGAGCAGCAGTGAGGAGCAAATTGGCAAGCTTTGGAGCAACATTGAGTTAGA
The DNA here is from genome assembly GCA_034641835.2 of Pinus albicaulis. Lineage (NCBI taxonomy): Eukaryota > Viridiplantae > Streptophyta > Pinopsida > Pinales > Pinaceae > Pinus > Pinus albicaulis. The sequence goes on from CM076584.1 coordinate 58,414,238, forward strand.
GGAAGCTAGAGGCTAGAGGTATTTATTTTTTCTCTACTAAATCTGCCTTTGTTTGTTTTATTTATTTAGCAAATCTAGCATTTGCCATTTGCATTTGCATAGTTTTTGGCATTTGCCATTTGGTGAAAGAAATGAACATAGAATGAATAGTTTTTTTTTTTTTTGTTTTCATGTTCAGATTTAAACATTTTATTTCCAAGTCAAAAACTCAGTCCAAAATGGCCCCTAGAGCAAAAGACTCTGCTTGGGCATATGCTGAAATGGTTGGGGATCAAATGTATTGCAAATTTTGCAAGAAAAAAATTAAGGAGGGTGGAGGGGGCATTCATAGACTGAAACTACATTTGGCTGGTGTTAAAGGCCAAATCACTGCATGTGAAGCAGAAAACATTGGGAAAATTAGGAAGCAGTTGAAAGAACAGTTTGACAAGTTTGAGCAAGACAAAAATAGGCAAAAAGAAATACAGGCTGAAATTGGGAGGAAGAGGAATATACAAAATATGATGGCTGGCAACTCAAGTTTTGAATCTTTTAATTATCAGGATTCCTCATCTATCCCTTCCACTAATGCATCAAAAAACCCCTTTCGCTATGTTCCTCCCTCTAGGGAGTCTATTTCTGACAAGGGTAAGGGTGCAATGAGAAATAAGGGTACTATTAAAAGTTTTTTTGTGCCCTCATCTCCTTCTGATAGTGCAACTGCATATGGTCCTAGTCCTCACACTGTGCAGCCCACTTTAGATGCTCATTGGAAAAAAGAATTGAGAGATGATGCTTGTGAGTACATTGCTAGATGGTGGTATGATGCTGATATTCCCTTCAATGCTAGTCGTTCACCATATTATGAACCTATTTTTGATGCCATATATGCTGCTGGAAAGGGCTTCAAACCTCCTACTCTGCATGAGTTAAGAGGATCTTTTTTGCAAAGAGAGATTTCAAACATTAATGATTATTTGAAAGAGTTCAAAAACTCATGGGCACGTATAGGATGTACCATCATGTCAGATGGATGGACTGATCAGAGGAATCGTACCATCATAAACTTTCTTGTCTTTTGCCCACGGGGAACCATGTTTCTAAAATCAGTTGATGCATCTGATAGGGTGAAAGATGCACATATGTTGTTACAGCTTTTGGATGAGGTTGTTGAAGAGGTGGGGGTGGAAAATGTTGTTCAAATCATCACAGAGAATGCCTCTAACTATGTTCTTGCTGGTAAATTGTTAGAGGAAAAACACCCAACCATTTTTTGGACCCCATGTGCTGCACATTGCATAGACCTCATGCTTGAGGATATTGGCAAAATAGACTGGATCAAGAACACTGTAGAGCATGCCAAATGCATCACAAAATATATTTACAATCACTCATGGATTCTGAGTCTGATGAGGAAATACACAGGGGGCAAGGAACTTATTAGGCCTGCCATCACTAGATTTGCAACACATTTTTTGAGTTTGCAATCTATGAGTGTCCAACAAAGAAACTTGCAAAAGATGTTTTCTAGTGATGAATGGAATGAAAGTCAGTTCTCTCGCAAACATGATGGCAAAGACATGAAAAGGAAAGTTGTTGAAGAAATATTTTGGAAAAAGGCAGCAAACATTGTGAAACTTGTTGAGCCATTGGTTAAGGTGTTGCGCTTGGTGGATGGGGAAAGATTGGCTATGGGCTTCATTTATGAGGCTATGGATCAAGCAAAGGAGCAGATAAGGGCAACATGCAAGGACAGAGTGGCTAAGTATGGGCCCATTTGGGAAATCATTGATCAGAGATGGAACAATCAACTCCATCGCCTGATACATGCAGCTGGGTATTTTCTGAACCCAAGGTATCATTATAAAGCTCAGGAAACAGGAGCTTTGACTGGGGAGGTTAGAGATGGATTGATTGACTGCATTGATCGCATGATCCCCACAGAGAGTGAGTAGTTGAAGATACACAAGCAGATCACTATGTTCAGCCATGCCACTGGTACCTTTGGCAAGAACCTTGCAAGGATTACAAGGGAATCAGATGAGCCAGGTAAACAAAGAATTTCAATTTTCAAATTTATATTTTATAATTTATTATTTTGTATAATTGTTTATAAAATTATCATTTCAATTTCAAAGTTGGATATAAATTGTTGAGCTAACTGAAACTCATTTTTTGCAGCACAATGGTGGGAGGTATTTGGTGCCCACTGTCCTGAATTGCAGAGGTTTGCAATCCGCATTTTGAGTCAAACTTGCAGTGCTTCTGGGTGTGAGCGCAATTGGTCAGTCTTTGAGAGGATTCACACACACAAGAGAAACCGTTTGGAGCAAAAACGGTTAAATGATCTAGTGTTTGTCCAGTACAACCTTCGACTAAGACGGAACCAATTGCTGAACAAAAGACCTGATTCAGATCCCATTGTGTTGGAGGATATTGATCCAACATCAGATTGGGTAGTGGAGTCTTGTCCACCAGAGTTTGACAGGGAGAGTTCACTTGACTTGGATTTAGATATGGAGGCGACTATGCTCAATGTAGATCCATTAGTAGCAGACCCAGTCCCAGGCCATCCAGTTGCAGCCGCTGCAGGTACAGGCACTTCCTCTAGTCAGCCACGACGGAGACGCATAGCTCGTCTATCCGATTCTCAAGGTGGTAAGGGCAAGGGTATAGTTCCAGTCGAGGATGTTGATTCAGAGGAGGAGGCAGAGCGAGCGTCTTCCCCCCATGGTTCAGAGTTTGAGGAAGAGCCAGAGGACATTGGCTTGTCAGATTCAGATGACTAGCAGTAGTTACTAGTTACTAGTGACTATTCATGTTTTGTTGTAGAGGCCATTTAGAGCCTCCTTAGTTATGTTTTTTGTTTTGATCATGTATTGTTCCTTGGACAGTGCACTGGGTGCAATTTTGATATAATGGATATATTCATGAGCCTACTTTTATCATATGTTGTCTTTTGTCTATATTGTAATGCTTTGTGTTTGGAAACATGAATAAAAATCTTTAAATTTATGTTTTTGTACAAAAAAATTAATATTTAATGTATTTTTTACAAAAACCGAGTCATGACCGAGTCATTGAAACCTGGTCGACCGAGAGCCTACTTTTATCATATGTTGTCTTTTGTCTATATTGTAATGCTTTGTGTTTGGAAACATGAATAAAAATCTTTAAATTTATGTTTTTGTACAAAAAAATTAATATTTAATGTATTTATTACAAAAACCGAGTCATGACCGAGTCATTGAAACCTGGTCGACCGAGTCATTATCGATTCCGAGTCATTATCGAGTCATTACCTCGACCTGGTAGCTGACCGATTCCGTTTTTTAAAACATTGGCTGGGAGTAGCTGCTGCTGCGCAACACTGGGACAATGCAGTCACCTGTGAGGTTTGATCATTCTGTTGCTGGATCAACCAAAATATCTGTCTCCGGATAGAGGTACTTATGCCGAGATTTTTCTCTGTTGGGTGAGCCGGATTTGGCACCCTAGTTGTATTCATAAATCTACTTAATAATATGTTAATTTTGGGCAACTAGGTCCAAACTCCATGTTGTGATGCTTAGATGACGATGCCAATATTTTTATTGGATTCCTCTTTCGGATAGGTGCAAGATCGATCTAAAGATCATCTTGATCGGATGAGCAGAACATGTATTTTGAATTTATTCCACATGTGCAAGGTTGGCTTGATTTATCCCACATGCATAAGAGATGTGTCACCCGCCCCCACAGATGCCTATATATTGGAGAGACTTGGAGTTCATTTGACACACATTTTGTGGAGGATTTTTCTTTTATCTGGATGGAGATGGAGCAATGTTCTCGATTCTGCATTTAGGGCTTCTTGGAGCAGTGTCTTGGTGGAGCATTCTTGATGAGACGTCTTGGGGTTGTGTGACACATGTGGGAGGTTGACCTTATGAAGTCTTTGCTGATTGAAGCATCCTGTTGATTGCCGTAACACCACCATTCTTCATCTCTGTTTTGGCTTGTCTTCCATCGATCTATTGGTATGTTCTATCTGCACATTTAGCATAGAACATCTTCAGAATTTAACATGGTATCAGAGCTAAGGGGAAGACAAAGTCCAATCTATGTTGAGGGACAGTTAGGATATCGCCAGGCAGGTTGCCAACATATACTATTGGACTAGATCTGCTACTCATTGTCACTAAGCTAACTAACTCTCTTCACACAACCACATCGATCATGGATGGGCCTGAATAACGATTCAACCCTTCCCGTCATTGTCCTACTAGTGCCATAATTTCGCTGCTCATTGACAACTTGCTTAACTGTTGTTTTGTCGAGAGGTTCCGGAAGATGAAAATGATGGGATATTAAGTCAAAGACTTGGTTTTCAATTTTCATTCTTGAGAGGCGAATGTAAGGTGAAGGAACTATGGAGGATTTTGCTACAGGCCGGTGCAGGAAGTTGTTTTAGTGTTGAAAGGACTTACTTACACGAAATATGAAAGGCAAGACGCCTGGTCTCAGAGGCTGACCACATCACTATCGTTGAACGTTTGGAACAGCTCCGCACAGGCCCCGATCGAGGAGTCGAGTTGAAATAATGAGATCAACTGATGGTCTCTAGGTCACGTAATAAACAGATGGTGCACAGATGCGTAATTTTGGGTTTTGAAGCAAGGGTCTCTGGCCGGCTTTGTAATCCCATCTGTAGCAGTAAAACGAAAATGTTAATATAATAAATTCTGAAGGGAATGTCACCTTTGGTGTTTTCACACTAAATTCCAGAATTGAAATTGTTTTGGTCGCGGGATTTCTGCATAGCCCTAAATAGAATGATAAGAACACAACAGTTGCAGCAGTGGATCAGTTGTTGCACGACATCTAATAGGGACAGAGGCCACATCGAATCTGTTGTTGGGAGTCAACATTTGTTGGGACGCGTCAAAAGGACGACAAGGCCCACGTTAATTCAGGATGACCGATGCGTCCTCACATTGATGCTCGGGAGCTGAAGTCCGATTAAACCAAGTCAAATTTTGGGACTTTGTGATGTCGGTTGAGCAATAGCCCCTTCTCTGGGTTTGCGTATTTTGGCAGGAAGCCTTCATCTCTGAGGGGAGGAATCTTCCTAGAGGTCTCTTGGCATCTTAGAGAGAGTCTCTTCAATACTCTACCAGAGAAAATGCGGTCTTCTGGCATGGTCACGACACTTCAATAATGAATGGTATGTCTTTCAACTCATGATTCGATTTTGTTGTGTGTCTCTCGCTCTCTAGAAAGTCTCTCGTTTACTGTACACGACTCAATCATAGTATTTGGAAGGCACAATCATATCATTGCTACAAGGATCTCTGTACTTCAACTACATTCACTATATGATATCATCTCTTGACTATGCTGTTAAGGCCATTTTGCAGTAGTTATGATTAATGTCCGAATAATGTGACAAACTATGTCTATTAGTAATATTCATATTAGATCAGAGATTCATTTGAAGTCACATTTCTAGGAATGTACTCCCTGGAAATGTAAAATTCTTGAAGCCATTCACCTTTGAAGTAATAGTTCAAAGGGGCATGTCAAGAGAAGCAGAAATCTGTCATTTTCGTTTGCTCTTATCTAGAATTTGCTAGAGATGTAAGTGTAGTCACTCGGGATTATTGACAGTATGTACTATGTATATATACATTCCTGTGATAATAAAATTAAGCTGACCTGTCCAATTCTTTAGATTAGCTTGTCCTAATTTTATTAAGAAAGATTAAGCTAAAGTTGATCCTTGTGTTCTTGGTTTGAATCATACATACACTTGTGGCCTCAGTTTAATTCGGGATAAAGGGTCATCAACGTTGGCCCTTCTCTATATCATTATTACGGATTATTTCTTTATCAAAGAATAAGAAGAAAACAAGGATAATGCTTGTTGACAGTTGCTGTTGATCCTCTTTCAGTCTCATCAGATCTGTACTCTATCTTGAAGACCTACTGTATCATCATTGAAAGAAGACGACCTGAAGATGTTTGTGAACAAACTTTTCTCTTATACAAAGAATCTTGTTTGACTTATAAAATAAGTCAAAGGTCTGCACTACATAATAATCACTATATGGCAAGTATCAAAATCTTGAAGGGAGAAGCAAGTTTGTCCTATCTCAAAAATCTGGTACTCCGTAAGTGATATCACATTCTGAAGTTAAAACTGTGGCTAAGAAATTCCTTGGCACATCTTAATTTGATCTATGATAAGCATTGCTAGAGTTCTAGAATGTGGCAGGGGTGATTCAGATCAAGTGCCTATAAGGACTATGAATCAATATTAAGTAACCTGTGGCTCAATCATATTTAGAGGAACAATACATACCTCTCCAAGGAAAAACTCAGAGAAAGTCTCTTGAGGACTTCATTCAGCAAGGAATACTTGTAATATCAATGTATGATTTTGTTCATTGATTTTTCAGAACCATTGTTGTATGGTCAAAGCATGTAAGACTGTCAAATTACAACAAGATAAGGAGCAAATTGGTGAAGGCTAAATGACCATCTAATGTAAAATATTTTGACATTAAAGTAGTGTACAGTGAACTTGGAGGGGTGTACAAGTGAAGAAGATCTTGACAGAGGGCCTATTGGAGCAGATCGTTGGCCTGATCTTGAAGAGGAACCATTGTGAGGACACCTTCAGGCATCCTAGTTGAAGTGTCTTGGAAGCCATTATTGGGACAACTCAAGAAAGTTTCCATCATGAACAACTGAGGAAGGAGGATCTTGTGGGGATGAAGTCACAAACTTCTAGGCAGCTGTTGGAGTGTTTAGGGCCTTAACAAAATCAGTGGGTTATGGCAGAGTATATATGATCTCATCATATGACAGATGGCAAAAGCTATATGAACTTGATTTGTGGTATCTTCAGTGGCACATGGAAAAATATATATGACCATAAAGTTTGATATCTTCAGTACTGTATGGTAGTATGGCTTTAAGGAAGATGATAGTGATGTATAATAATAACACCGAATGTGAGTCATATGAGTTCAATGACTTTTGTAGAGGAGCTAGCATTAAGAGGGAGACCTCAACCGTATATGCTCCTGAGCAAATGCTGTTGTTGTAAGAACGAAGAGAAGACTCTCATGGCTCCGGGTTTCTATCAAGAATGCCGAAAGACATATGGCCCAAAAAGGGGGACATTTCGTGTAAAGCAAGAAGCCGAAAAGATACCAAGGGTATCTAGCAGCCATGAGTACAATACGAGCCTGGATCATTTGAAGAAGCCGTAAAGCATCAAGTCTGGAAAGATGCTATACACAAAGAGTATGAGTCCATTATGAAGGATGATGTCTGGGATATTGTCTCGTGACCGGAGGACAAAGCTGTTGTCACCTCAAAATGGCTCTATAAGATCAAGCATGGATTTAATGGGAGTGATGAAAAATACAAGGCAAGATTTGTTGCCCGAAGCTTCTCTCTAAAGGAAGGCGTAGACTATGATGATATACTTGCATCCGTGGTCCGATATACCACCATCCGATCTATTATTGCCCTTGTTGCTACGCAAACATGGAGTCTACATTAGATGGATGTGAAGACCGTTTTTTTTTCTACATGGTTCGATATAGGAAGAGGTGCATGAGGAGCAACCTCTAGGGTTCGAAGTCCAGGATAGAGACTCTCATGCATGCAGGTTGAAGAAAGCCCTCTATGGGTTGAAGCAAGCTCCCAGGGCTTGGTATGAGAGGATAGATAACTACTTGATGAAGTTGGGCTTCACTCGAAGTAATGCTAACCCTCTCATTCATCAGTGTAAGAGGGAGATCGCTTTCGAGTTCGAGATGAAGGACCTAGGACTGATGCATTACTTCCTAGCACTGGAGGTCTGGCAGAGACCTGGCAAGATTTTCCTCTCATGGAAAATATATTGTGAAGCTGCTGGAAATATTTGGAATGGTGGACTGTAAGTCCCCGTCAACACCGATGGAGCTCAACTTTAAGAAGTTGAGTGGAAGCACTGCTAGGCCCGTGCTAGTAAATCCTACCGAGTATCATCAACTCGTAGGGGCCTTGATGTTCTCAGGGACATCCGTCTAGATGTTTGTTGTGCAGTGAACACCTTGAGTCAACACATGGTTGATCCTCATAAAATTCACTGGGTTAGTGCCAATAAACTCTTGAGATATATCTAGGGCACGATAGACCATGGGTTGAGATACACTGTCGGGAGTTTGGGACTCCATGCATATGCCGATGCCGATTGGGCAGACAATGTGGTGGATCGCAAGAGCACATCTAGATGCTGCTTCACACTTGGGTTTGCTTCGAGCAGGAAGCAGAAATCGGTAGCTTTGAGCAGCGCTGAGGCCGAATACATTGCAGCATGTATGGCCTATTGTGAAGCCACTTGGTTGCGAAAGCTCTTCAGTGAGTTATTTGAGCATGTGCTAGATTCCACCGTTATCCTTTGTGATAACCAGAGGGGGATTCTTTTGTCAGAGAATCTCGTGTTCCACAATCGATCCAAGCATGTTGATGTCTAGTACCATTTTATCTGGGATATGGTACAACAAGGTGTCGTAAGGCTAGATCATATAGGAACTGATGAGTAGGTCGCGGATATTCTCACAGAGCCCTTGGGGAAGGTCAAGTTCCTAACCTTCTGTGAGAATCTTGGAATCATGGAACAACCCTATTCGGAGGGTGCTGTTGGACGATGAGCTCTGGGAGCTCTAGGGGGGCTTTGGTGGAGCAACAAAGCTGTAGGCTTGTTGACTTTAATTGTAAAATACACAAGAGGTATTGTAATAATAATTTATTATATATAAAATGTATAAGTGATGATAAAATGTTACAATGAGGCCCTGCTTATATACTTAGGCAGGTGGCCTTTCATGAATGGGCATGTCTTTTAGACATGCCCTTTCACTAACTTAATGACTACTTACATAATCAGATAGACATGCCCTTTCACTAACTTAATGACTACTTACATAATCCTTATCTGACTATTAATAATTATATTTAGTATATTTGTTATGAATTATATTCATACCATTGCCCGTTCCTTCAAAAGCTTTGTCCTCAAAGCTTATAGTTGACACTTTTCTTCAGTTCAATCACTCATCGTTTCCTTCATTTGCTTTCGTCATTTTTTATAAGTGTAACGGGTCACAATTTTTACTTTATTCATGTTTGCCACCTCAACATGTATAATTTGTTGTCATACTCCTTCGGAAACCCTTTTTTTTATTTTTTATTTTTTATTTAGAAATTAATTAATTATAATTTTATTAATCTAATTAATTAAAATTATTTAATTAATTAAATTGATAATATAACTCTACTATATGTATTCGAATCAACCAAACTTTTAATGTCTTGCCCAACCTTTAATATGATACTCCCAACCTATAATATATCAACTTTTATTTATTTTTTTGTTATGAATTGCCCCTTCCTTCAGAACTTTGTCCTCAAAGTTTTATGGATAATAATTTCTTTTGCCTTAATTGCTAATCATTTCCTTCACTTAGTTCACGTCATTTTTTCTCAGCATGTATAATAATACTCTGGTGATCTTATTTTGGAACAATTTTTTTTTTTCTTTAAATTTTAAATTTTTCTATTTTTCTATTTTTTATTATTATTAAATATATTAATTATTATTATTATTTTTAAAGCAATTTTATAAAATTTATTATAATATAACTTTATAAATAAAGTTAAATTATAATAACTTTATAAAAACTTTATGATTTGTTAATTTATTAAGCCCTTTTACTTATATTGGTACCGTGGTGGACCACTAAGTAAAGTCGTGTCTTTATATCACGTCTTTATATATTGACCAGATTAATTTGGTTACATTCCTGATGGTTAAACTTGGCCTTTCGAATCTCCCCGAACTTTGCTTCAGGCAACCCATTCTCCGTTCGGTGAGATATATTATTGATAAATTCAGGCCCCATCAAAGAAGCATGCTTTTTTGTAATTTGGCGGCCAACCCAGGGCTTTGGTCCCCAATAATTTTCTGGATTGGGAAGAAAACGAGCAACGTTTTTACTCTGTGCTTTGCTAAGAGCAGATTGTGCCCTTGCAAAATTAGCCTTCACATTAGGTTCTTTGCCAAGGATGACACTTTTGGGCTGATCAGGGGGTTGACTCTTCACTGGATGTGTTTTAATCCAGCAACGCATAATATCCCAGACAATGTGCATTGGGGAATCCATCTTTAGGCCAGGTGGATTTGTATGAGTTCCTGAGATACGAGATCTTGCATTTATAATTGCTGATCGAAACATGATTGCTGATGGAGACGTACACTTCAACGTTGCACATAAACTGTGGAGACTTACGTAGAGCGGTACATCCTCTAATTCCTCAGAAATCGATGTCAAGACAACATATATTTTGTCATATGCAGGATAGCGAGATTTGAGGGCAACAACATTTGATAATATGGACGAAACCCGGTCAGGATCATGAATTGGGGCAGACCATATGGGCCCAACCATATTGAATTTCTTGCCACAATCACTGCATTCTTGAGGAACAACTGGGTCACAACCAGGTGCATATCGTACACTGTTATTCTTGTTGACAGTTCGTGCTAGAGGCTACAAATGGAATGAATCACATCCAACACATTGGTACACATAAGACAATTTCAAAGGTGTGTTTTTCATTGTATTTGCAGACGTGAATATCCGTACAAACACACGAATATATAAATCTACTGAAACGGACAGAACTGGGACAATGTAGCGTTTGTAACGGTTAGCATGGCTCTCAATACAAGCAAGAAGAATCCTTAAAGCCATCTCATGACAATACTTTGCATGACTAGGATATGAACCATATTTTGAATAGCAAACTTCCCCATTATTCCCACAAAGCATTGCCATATCAGTTGTTGTGCACATTAAAATCCCCCCATTTGCAACTGATTGTACTGCAGTGTCCAGAAAAATAGAAGGTGACCCATAAGGATGAAGGTCAACCTGGATAAGATTGATGGAACCCGCAGACTGCAGAAAAAACATCGTGGTTGGTCAAAGAAAATTTTGCAACAGGCGCGATGACAGTCAGCGGATAGTGGAGTGTATTTGCTTGGAGTTTTGGGAGTAAGTTCGTAATTACGGAGATGGCGCTTGGCCCTTGGTGCAGGGAAATTGATATTATAAAATTTTACAAAACCATAACCTTTGCTTGAAATTTTCACAACGTTGAATTGGGCAAGAGCTGTTTCTGCAACTGCTAAAGAATAAACATGAATTACCCATGACCTTTCCTTAGAAAACCATTCATTTTTTGGAATACCAAGGAAAGTTGCTACCAATTGGGGTTGATATTCAAATTTAGCTATAACTTTCCTATTGCCATGTAAAAACATCCTACATTTAATTTTCTGCATATTTATTCCAGAATTAGTCCCTAACATATGCTTCTCTTCTTGCCATATGGTTTGTATGGGTGAAGGAGTTTTTCCATGTTTTAAATCTGATTGGACAAACTTCCAACTACCAAGTTTTCTTGTGGCCCAAGTGTCTGGCACTACTATTGGTGGAATAACCTCCTCATCATTATGGTTTTCTCTATCTTCCTCCTCATCATAATCATTGTTGAGATCATCTTCATCTTCATGTGGATCTTCTTTATTATGATCAAGTTTATCTTCTCCATTATTAAATGTAATGTTTTGTGCATTATTCTCATCATTTTGATCATGGTTTTTTTCCTTCACATCATCTTCATCTGGATCTGAAATTTTCATAACTTGATCTTCTGCAGAATGTAGTGATTCTTCATGATTATCTTCTGAATTCTCTGAATCGGCTGAATTGTTTTGTTGATTATGTCCAATATTCAGGAATATTGGTTTTTGCGTCAGATTTATCTTGTCCCAAATGGCGTTTATTTTTTGCATTGCTTTGTTATGATTGTCTGTGGACTCACTATGGTTTTGCCAAATTTGTCTTTCTATTTGATTTGTCGTGTCTTGAAGTTTTTTGATGTTGTCAGAATGTCCTGTAAACTTATCCTCAAGATCGATTAATCTTTTAGTGAATTCATCGGAATTATTAATCTTACTCTCAAGATCAATCAACTTTTTGTTGAAATCGACCATCGTCATTGACGAAGACATCGAGTGGCAGCGATTTTGAGGCACTGCATGTAACAGCTGAAGGAAGCCAGCAGCAGTGGCATAGGTGCTTCTTCCAGGCGAGAAGATCGCCTCTCTTATACCAAATGAAGCAACAACGCTGTAGGCTTGTTGACTTTAATTGTAAAATACACAAGAGATATTTTAATAATAATTTATTATATATAAAATGTATAAGTGATGATAAAATGTTACAATGAGGCCCTGCTTATATACCTAGGCAGGTGGCCTTTCATGAATGGGCATGTCTTTTAGACATGCCCTTTCACGAACTTAATGACTACTTACATAATCCTTATCTGAATATTAATAATTATATTTAGTACATTTGTTATGAATTATATTCATAACATTTGGGGATAGCTTCTTGGAGCTATAAGAAACCACATGTCTAGGCTTGTCGAACCTTGTTGGTGTGCTTCCGCCCCATCGTGATGATATTGAGTTGGTTTACCTCTCTCTGATCCGTGCCCCGTAGGCATCCTACCCATGGAGTTTCGGACTCACAGGAAGTACCTCTCATTTGGCCAATGCGGTGGGAAATGTGAATAGAGACCATAGCAAGACCGATGGCCGCATCAGAGATTGCCATACTCCTCTATGTCTAGGATGGCACGTGTCCAACCACTTGATCTGGATCTGGGATCAAGTCTAATGAGGTTTTGGACCTTCAATTGACTTCAGGTCAGTTAAACTAACTTTGGGTTGGTATGTGACTCCTTTGAGTCCTATAGAGGTTTCAGACCTCTGAGCTGACTTCAGGTTAGTCGGGAGTGATGTCTTTGTGACTCACCTTTTGTTTTAAAGTAAAGAAGCCAGCGAAGCAAGTTACGGCGAGATGACGCACGCTGTTTGGATGGCACTGGTGGATGGATTTCTCCCTAGTTGAAAGGGAGTGTTAATTTTGGGCAACTAGGTCCAAAATCCATGTTGTGATGCTCAGATGACGATGCCAATATTTTTATTGGATTCCTCTTTTGGAGAGGTGCAAGATCGATCTAAAGATCATCTTGATCGGATGAGCAAAACATATATTTTGAATTGATTCCACATGTGCAAGGTCAGCTTGATTTATCCCACATGCATAAGAGATGTGTCACACACCCCCGTAGATGCCTATATATTGGAGAATCTTGGAGTTTATTTGACACACATTTTGTGGAGGATTTTTCTTTTATCTGGATGGGGATGGAGCAGCGTTCTCGATTCTGCGTTTAGGGCTTCTTGGATCAGCGTCTTGGTGGAGCATTCTTGATGAGACGTCTTGGGGTTGTGTGACACATGTGGGAGGCTGACCTTATGAAGTCTTTGCTGGTTGAAGCATCTTGCTGATCGCTGTAACACCACCATTCTTTATCTCTGTTTTAGCTTGTCTTCCATCGATCTATTGGTATGTTCTATCTACACATTTAGCATATAACATCTTCAGAATTTAACATAATAAAAGCCTCATATCTGCTGCACTGGTTTTTTCGGGGAGGTTTAGTCCAAAAATAAGTGTGTCGTTTTTGTGATTGTCTCATCTTATTTTTCAGTACTTGATTTGTATATTGGTGTAGGCTGAAGTGTATTTCCATTAATGTTTGCTGAAGAATTTTGTAAATAACTTGTTAATTGAAGAACACAAGTAGGAAATGCAAATCAATTAACTACAGTAGGATTTCTGTTTGTTAGATTCAGAAATTTTCACATGGTATAAGAGCGATTGAAGATCAAGGAGGACTGAAGGGTGACGCTGTAGTTGTAGAAAGCAGCGCAGTGATTATTGGACCAGTGCAAAGGCTATTGAGTCTCATTTTTTTGGTTGCCGTGGCTGGAGGTGCAACACATATTCTATCTAGAGTTGCTGATGGGACGCTGATTTTGTTGGTGCATAACAGTGTCTGGTGGGGCAAAAGAAAAGTAGTGGGAATCAGTTTCTCAGAAGATTTCTTGCCAGGAAGTCTAGATCCAGTGCTGAACAGCAACAAAGAGAGATCAGAGAGGGGTGCTTCAACATTTGTTGGCAGAAGGATGTCCATGAAGGAAATCAAGATTCAGAGGGAGCTTGTTCCTTAGAGGATTTCTAGAGCCAAAGAAATCCAGATCTGAGTTTTTGCTAGGGCATCAACAAAAGAGGGAGAAAGGAACTTGTTCGACATTTAGCTAAGCAAAGATGGCTGTGAATGGACTGAGGGATTGTGACAGGTTGGATGGAGCATCCAACTTTGTTATCTGGAAGGGCATGATCCCGACGGTTTTGGATGAACATCGCATCGAGGATTATGCCTTGAGGACGATTGTTGTTCCTGTTGATGATGATCCTCTCAAGAAGTATGAGGAGGCTCAAGCGAAAGCAAAGCGCATGATCATGGAAGAATTCGAAGATCATGTGATCCCACATATTGTTGAGAAGAACACAACAAGGGAAATGTGGGAGGCCTTAATCACATTGTACGAGGGATCTTTCATCTAGCTGAAGATGTTGCTTGAGAGTCGGCTAAGATTGTTTCAGATGCAAAAGGGAGAAGAAATCGATCCCTTCCTTGTCAAATTGCAAGGGATCCAAGATCAACTAGCTTTCGTAGGGGCTACACCAGACGCTGGATTTACTGTTAGAACTGCCCTGAATGCAGTCGCTGAAGACTGGGAAACTTTTGTCCAAAGCATTTTGGGTAGGGCTACTCTTCCTAGCTGGGAGGAGATGTGGGCAGCTCTTCGATAGGAAGAGATCAGACGGTGGACAAAGGCGGGAAGTAGCAACAAAGGGATCAAAGTCAAGAAGGAGGAAGAGGAGGATGCGACTCTCGCATCAAAGAGACAACAAGGGCAGCAGAGACGGAAGAAAAAGGACCTCTCGAAAGTTAGATGCTTGAAATGTGGGGAAATGGGACATTTCGCCATTCAGTGCCCTCTGAAGAAGGGAAAAGAAGAGAAGCCCGACTCGAAGGCTGCTCCAGCACATGTTGATGAGGAGGATGACGATGCTTGCGCCATGAGTGCTCATGCACCTATAGAGAAGAAGTGGGGCGATATAGAGCTGTAGTTGGAGCTACAGAGAGAAAAAAAGGGGGCAGGATCCTTGAGGTGCTCAAACTCTTGGATCACATACGACTACGAGAGCCCTTAATGACAGTAGCAGAATGACGGGAGTTAGTTGGTGCGAGGGATGATGGAGCGACAGTGGCAGAGCTAGAGCGCCAAAGTCTGAAGCAACACTGTGGAGTGTTGCAGCAGTGCTGGAGGCACAGAGCAGATACAACAACAATGCAATAGTGTCAGAGGGTCAGCGCAGATTAGCAGCAGAGGAAGTTTCAACATCGAGGTGCATTTAGACTGACTAGTATGTCAGGATTTGGGATGTCATTCAGTTGCTTAACTCTTAGCAATTGAGTTGTAGTGCAACAGTTAGCAGTGACAGTGTTATAGGAAACATGGTGCAACATATTGAGAGGGAGCTGTAGTATAGATGCAACAGTGACAATGGCAGTGTCATGGGTAGTAGTACATATTGCAACAATACGGTGGATGAGGGGCAGTAGGCCGAGCATTAGTGGCGCAGAGGACCGATGTCGTGGATTAGGGTGATGCTTCTGGTGAGAAGTATTGCTAGAGCACATTCCTCGTTAAGGGGGAGTGTTGATTTTCGGGTAGCATCAAATGTGCTCTAGCTGCGAAATTTTGTGGAGGGGCTAGAATATATGAGATCTCCAAGGCCCAGAAATCGTTTTGAGAAATTTTGCTCGTAGTGCATTTTATTCAAATAATTAATTGTTTGTAATGGAGCCTAAGTTCAAACTTAGGAAATTAAAATAATTAAAGTGAACTAATGTAAATGTGGGTGAGAAGCTTGTAAGTGACAAGGATCAAGTCTGTTTTAATCTTAGCCGTTGATTAAAGATTTGATCATGACTGTTGATCTCTCAACAAGAAAAGTATAAAGGAAGGCTTGAGGGTCAGTTGGAGAACACACCCACGGAGAGTAGCATTTGAGCTAAATCGAAATTTTGGGTCGCGGTTTGCTCAGAATTTTGGAGTGAGTTCTAGTGTAGAGAGGGGTAGTTCGACAGTGGGACTTTTGTCCAAGGTCGAGAATACATTGCAGAGAGGCAACACAACACCAAGGAGAGACAACGCAACGCTTGGGAAGGTGACACAGAGCCTGAGAGAGGTGACGTTGTCACTAAAGAGGTAGCGCTAGGGTTTCTGTGAGGCAGATCGAGCATAAATTTAACAGATTGATTTCTGAGCCAGTAAGGCTCACGAGGAGGGTGATTTTGCTCCTAGGGCAGAGGATCACAGTGAAGTGGAGGGTAGAGCTGGGACGCTGTAGAGGGAGCAACGCAATGCATAAGCAACAGCAACATAGAAGCAAAAACGCAGAGGGGTTGATGAGATTTCAGCAGCGTAGAGGAGGCAGTGCTTACGCAGTGCTGAGCTGTAGTAGCGCCGTGGCTTCAGGATGACAACGCAGAGTAGCAACCAAGGGAGCTTCAGTGATGAGATGCATACCCGACTGACTTGTCTTTCAGTGATTGGGTAGGGGTCCTTCAGTTGCTTACTTCTTAGCAACTGAGTTGCAGTGCAGTAGTTGGCAGCACGATGCAACAACTTGAGAGGGAGCTGCAGTACATATGTGGCAGAGTCATGGGCAGCAGTATAGAGAGCGTTTGGAGAAATTCCATCTAGTTTGATAGTTATTGAAATAATTAATCTTTTCAATTAAGGACCCTAAGTCTAGCTTAGGAAAATTAAAAGATTAAAGTGAATTAAATTAAACATGTGATGAGAATGTTCTAAGTGACGTGGATTAAGCAACTTCTAATCTTAGTCGTTGATTAGAGATTAGATCATGATTGTTGGTTTTCCAACAAGAAATGTATAAGAGAAGGGCTTGGGGTCAGTTGGAGAAAACACACATTGGAAGAGCACTGAAGCTAAGTCGAAATTCTAGGGCGTGGTTTGCTAAGAATTTTGAAGTGAGTTTGCAGTGCGGTGAGGGGCAGAGATTGGCAAGGGATTTTGATCCAAGGTCAACAATACAACAACGGTAGCGCAGCATACCAGGCAGCGCAAAGGTCAGCCAGAGCTACACAGTTTAGCTAGAGCCATGCAAAGGGTAACAAGAACCCTTTAGGGGTGATGCAGGTCCAGTCAGGGCAGCAGAAGCCCATAGAGGGTGATGCAAACCCTTCCAGAGCAATGCAGAGGATGACGTAGGCTAGAAAGGCTGACAGAGTGGGCTGAGGGACAACACTGGGGTTTTCGGTGGGCCAGAAAGAGCTCGAGTTCTGTAAATCCTGTTTGAGGGTGTTAATCAACCATATTTTCTATCTCTGAGTGAAAGAGGAATTACTGTTGTGTATTTTCTTTGTAGGGCCAACCATGTCGGTGCCCAGATATTGTTGTATTCAGATTCTACATAATAATAAAACCCTCTAGAGCTAGCTGCACTGGTTTTCCCACAATGGGTTTTTTTGGAGACATTTGTCCGAATAATCTATTTCACTTTGTCATGTGTGCGTTATATTCAGTAAATGATCTGTAAATGTGTAGGCTGTAGTTGTGTTTACTTTGCCGATTTTACTGAATAATTCATAAAATTAACTTGTAATGTAAATCAAGTAGGAAAAGTAAATCAAGACACTGCAGTAGGATTTCTATGTTTAGAAATTTTCACAGGAGGCTCAGATTAGTGGCATGTACAAGGCTCGGACCTGTGAGAGTGAAGGCTAGAACCTGAGCAAATTTGTGACCTACAATTCTGTGGGACTATTCTACAACAAACCTGTAACAAAACACTTCGGACCTGTGACCAACAGTAGCCACAAATCCGAAATTTGATTTGGAAACTTGACATTCCTCTAGCAACACGAGACACAACATCTTCTACATCAT
The DNA here is from genome assembly GCA_034641835.2 of Pinus albicaulis. Taxonomy (NCBI): domain Eukaryota; kingdom Viridiplantae; phylum Streptophyta; class Pinopsida; order Pinales; family Pinaceae; genus Pinus; species Pinus albicaulis. The sequence continues at coordinate 58,432,230 of CM076584.1, forward strand.
AGGGCCACTCGTACACAAGAGAAAAGATGTTGAAGCATGAGTGGTATCAAACTAATCATAGGTATCTCCCCAAAACCCTTCCTCAATTGTTTGCTTGTGGATGCAATGTATAATTAAGTATTCCCTCGTATCGAAAGATCATCTACATACACTGTGAGATGTACAATAGTTTTGCCAAGTTTCTTAACAAACAATGTTGCATCATCAAGATTAAAATGCTTGAAATTGATCTTCAAAAGATGCTTAGTTAGCTTTTCATATGATGCATGAGATGCTTGCTTTAGGCCATGTAAAGACTTGATGAGTTTGCGCAACTTACATTCTTGACCTTTCATAGAAAATCGTTTTGGTTGAGACATGTAGACATTCTCTTTCAAATATCCATTCGAGAAAGCTATCTTCAAATCCATGTGATGAACCCTTACATTCTTGACCTTTCATAGAAAATCCTTTTGGTTGAGACATGTAGACATTCTCTTTCAAATCTCCATTCGAGAACGATGTCTTCAAATCCATGTGATGAATCCTCTACCTATTATGTGCTGCCATGGCAAACAAAGCATGAATGGTAACCCATTTCTCTATGGGGGAAACTTAAAAGGTCTCCTCATAGTCTATGCCTTTACTTTTCAAGCCTTTTTGCTACAAGCCTCACCTTATACTTGTTTGGTGAGTTGTCTCATTTGTACTTGGATTCCCCTCCATCATCGGTATGAAGAGTGCCAATACGAGATTACGTTTCATTTTCAATCCGTGCATGAAAGTTTTTAAATGTTCCAAATTCTTGAGAATTTTGTTGAACAAATAAACCCAACACTCATGGTGTAGTTATCAATTAAAGTCATGATATATTTATTATCAACAACCAATGTAACAGGCGTGGGGCCATAGAAATCAGAGTGTATAACTTCTAGCTTTGTACATGCTCTCGAAGTGGAATCTTAAAAGGTTGTTTATTGCATTTACCAAGAGTACTTTTATCACATTGTCTCAAATTCCTTAGAATTGTAGGCAAATTAGAAATGCCATTTGTGTGCAAATCTAGCATGCCATAAGAGACTAGAAAACAATGTACCTTCATCATGGTAGGAAAGGTATGGAAAGTTTTGTGTACGTATGTAGGTGTCCTTCTTAGCTTCAACAATTTTTCATTCTCTCATCTTGTCATGTTAACCATGTTGTTAGAAGAATTTATTTGAAGCTGTCAATCAATTATGTGAGTAGTTTTTCTTGTTGTGAAATATGTGCTAGAGACAACAAGTTCCTTTATAGCTCAGGAATTTAGAGGACTTCATGTAAAAGAAATTCCAGGAACGCAAGCAACTTGAGGCTGATGATGCCAATTTCTGTAAGTTTTATGTTAGGCCATGTTGCCACTCAAACTAGCAAGGGTCCTAGGAGGGGGTCCTATAAGGAAACTACCAGGTCAAGGGAAACAATGGAGCGATAACCCACTGTCACCTCAACTAAGGCTCCTTGCTCTTTACGAACTTTCACTGATGGGAGGAGACCTAGTATAATGAGGATCACAAAGATGAATGGATCAATGATAGGATGAAAGGTGACCCTATAATATTTTTCACAAGAGAGGCTCAAATGTATGGCTTACTTGCTTGGAAAGCAAGATGAAAGTCTCTCTAGGAAGGGGTTAGGAGAATTCCAAGGGCTAGGGTTTGAGTATATGACTTGTCAAGGAGATTCCTAGACCCTAAAATCCTTGTGGAAACTTGGATTCTAAGTGGTCTTTGTGGATTTATCTTTAAAATGTTGTGGGACCAGAACAGACCAAGTGGACCCAGAATTAGGTCAAGGTGATGGAATTGATCAACCAAGGGTGTGCTTGACCTAATTAAGGGGAGAAAGGGATTAAAGGAGAATTTTTTCTTGAATTTGATGCAATAATCTCAATGAGGTCACTAGCTAAGGGAAACCTAGGGCAAGAAACGATCCTTGAACTAGGATTTGCAATATCTTGAGATCCCACTGTCGGATTTGCTTGAAATTTGGAGGGCTTCTAGGGAAAACTCCAACACAACTGTCGACCCAAAATCAAACTATTTGGATGGCTAGATTGTGAGGAGGTAATATATGTTCTAGGTGACCTATGTAGGCTAGGCCTAGAAAGAAAGGGAGAAGGTGAGAAAAATATGCTTTAAGGTGATCACCTATGGAGGACTAGTGCCTAATCCTTTGGGAGAAATGGAGTCAAGGATACTTCAATGATTGGAATGGATTCACTTAGTCAAGGAGGCCTATAAAACAATTCCGCATGGCAATTAGGGCATGGACAATTGCTTCAAGGTCTTTATACTTCAATATGCAATATGTGATGACTTATCGAGACAAAATTTTAACAAAATATCTCTAGGAACATTCACTTATTCAAACATGGGCCATGACATTATGCAATGCTAATAAAAGACAAATTTCCACCGTTTCACACAAGAAAAGCAACAAATTTTAGCCTAGTATAGCAAAAATCCCCAACAACATGAATGTGACATAAGAAAAAGGCAAATTAGCATTAAAAGAGCCCTTACATGTGAGAACAAGTATATCTAATCATCATTATATGCCAATATAGAAGCTCCAAGACAAAAATGAAGATATCCAAACATCAAAATTCATCTATCCATCCATCCAATTTCGTCCTCCAAAGAGAATAGCGAAAATCTCACAAGAGAGAATGATCCAATCCAAGTGATGATGATACAAATGATTCATCTCACTTCTATCTATACTCTTCCTAATGAATTTTATTTAGCTAATTAGGCCTAATTTAGCCCCTAGAATAAAATAATGTGCATAATAACCCTAACTTTTGGTGCCAAGCCCACCAAATAGCTCAATAATACATGAATAAGCCTCTCAAGAGGGTTGAATGATCAATAAAGTGAATCGTTGGGCCTTTGAGGAGGCCAAATGAAGTCTAAAGGGTGCCATGATGTATAAATGGACTCTCATCGTAGTGTGGACAAGGGGGTGGTCGATTGTTTTCCAAGCAAAAACTTGTGGTGCTCCCAAGTAGGTGTGAGGGCACAAGGTCATCCTCGTAGGTCTCCAAATGGGTCAGAAGTACCTATAGACCATCTCTTGTGAAATTTTCAATCTGAAAACTATATAGTTGCAGTGATAGATTTATTCCTCCTACTTATTATTTCAATAAGTTATTTTTTAGAAATCTTCTGGCAAATATCGAAATAAATACTACTACAACATTCACAAATACATATGCAGAGAAATGAAAAGTAAAGGACATAAGCACAAGAATCAATCACATGTACACAATTATTTTTGGACAATTGTCCCCGGAAAAACCCAATGCGGGAAAATCGGTGCAACAGATGAGGGTTTTATTAATTCTTCAACAAATGGTATCTTTACGAGGAAAAATATGAGCAGATAAAATATGAAATACCTAAGACAAAATTCCCCCTTTCTTAGAAAATTCTCTGACACTATGATCAGCCTTTGCCGTCTCTTGTGCCTATTTTCGTGTTCCTTTACGCAGTGCCAGCGTGGGTTCTCTGTGCTGTAACCCAGAGCTGCCTCCAGTGGCCCACTGCTTCCCTTTGTCCCTGACCTCGATCAGTTTTGACTTCGTCCTTCTGCTTCTGCAAACTCCTCGCCCTTCAACTCTCCCACTAAAATCGAATTCCCTTATTTCAGAATCGATCTCCTTTGGATATTGGGTGTATGCCCGGCTTGTTTTTCAAATGACCCTCAAGTCTTCTTTTATAATCTTCTTGTTGGAGAACCAACGACCTAAATTAGAATTTTAATCAATGACTAAGATTAAAACTTGACTTGATCCTTGTTTTCTAGAAGATTCACACTTTTGACTTATTAATACCCTTTAATTATGTCATTTCCCTTAGTTTAGAATTAGGGTCGTCATTGAAATAATTAATTATTTTAATAAGTCATGAATCAAGTGGAATTTCCACAAACCATTTCTGGGTTCTTTGGAATGCTGCTGTCGAAGCCTCCTTGCAAAGTTTGAGACTTGGAAATGGAATACTTCTAGATGCTACAAAAATCAACACTCCCTCTTAGCGAGGAAGGCGTTCCAACAATATGCTTGCTGCATGCTGCTTTGCTTTTGAAGCACCCTCTGTGCTGTTGATCTTTGGACGCTGCCCCTCATCTGCTGTGCTGCTGTCCTCTGTATCGCTGCTTTTGACACTGCCACTGTCACTGCTGCATCTGTACAAGAACTCCCTCTGAATACGATCCTATCCATTCCTGCTACTGGAAGGGATTCTTCATCATCCCCTTCTTCTCTCTGAAGTAGACAAACTTAGTCTTCCCTAGAGCTTTTGTGAGGATGTTTGCCACTTGTTCTCCTGTTGCACTGTACTGCAACTAAGAAGCTCCATGTTGTACACAGTGCTTGATGAAGTGACACTTGATGTCAATATGTTTCGACCGATCATGAAACACATGATTTTCAGAGAGCTTGATGCAACCTTGATTATCGCATAAGATACTGATCATTTCCATTTTCTCCTTGAGTAGGTTCACTAACAGTTTTCGAAGCCATATGGTCTCACACGAAGCTGTGCTCGCTACCGTATACTCTGATTCTGTTGAGCTCAGTGCTACAGACTTGTGTTTCCTGCTGCACCAGGAAGTCATTCCTGATCCTAGGCTGAGACAATACCCACTGGTACTCTTTGTTGGAAATACTGAGAGGGGGGGTGAATCAGTATTCCTTTCAATTAGAGCATTAGTTAATCTTCAATTATTATAAGTGTTTGTACAATGATAGTAGCAAACAAAAGGAACACAAATGCACACAAGTTTTAAGGTGGAAACCCACTTTGGGACAAAAACCACCTAATGTTTTTGTAATAATTTTTTAATATTCAACTCCAATTGAAAATAAAGCTCCAACTTCCTAGAATCTAGAAAAGCATTCTTCTCCAGCTCCTACTGGATGGATGCTCCAACACCCTAGATCCTTTAGTAGTCAACTGAACGGATGCCCCAACACCCAATGAGTTACAACTCACCCTAGCACCACCCTACCAACCTGTAGAATAAAAGAAAAATGGACTCCCGTACCAGGGAAAATGGTCCACTTTACAATGATATAGAATGATGTAGCAGAAGAAGATACACTAGACCATAACCCCAACTATGACAGAACCACCTAATGATGATCCTAGACCTCCCAACACTGCCTCTTCAACTCTTGGCAGATAGACACTAGTACAATTTTTACAATAATGTATTGACAATGACTTAATACAATGATACCTTTACAGTGATTGTATGCAGTGCTGCCCACTTGAAGACTTCATGTGATGAAATTCTTGCTGCTGATCTGCACCTTGGTTGCTGCTCTTGTCATGCTACCCTCTCCTGCACCTTGGTTGCTGCTCTTGTCATGCTACCCTCTCCTGCGCCTTGCTTTGCTTTGCTACCCTAGAAAGTCTGATCCTTTGCAGCCCTTGACAACACATGATATAGCTTTTTCTTGCCTTCTAGGAGCTCGATATTGAATCTGGTGTATCTCTGTTATTTCAGATCCCCAATATGTGATTTTCAGTCCTGTAGTAGTCCTCTTAGTCTTCTTTTCAATGCCATAGGTTTGACCCAATTTGGATTCTTCAAGAGAGTTATGCCCAATCTCTCACAATGGCCTAATTATGTACTGTTTTAGTAGAGTAAACTTGTATGGCGTGCCACGTGTCACTGTTTCTTCATTCGGCTCTGACATTGATAGGGAAAAAAGTAGAGTCAATGCACTATCTTCTACTTTTTACAGAATTCCAATCCGATACTCTGAGAGAGAGTTATGACGAATTTCCCAATGTCACTTCTTTGAGATGAATTTCAAGAGCCTGCAAAAACACTGACTTCCACAGATCATATCTCCGAAAATATTGCGCACCTTCATCTGAAATTTTTACAGGAGCTTCCTCAGGATTTCGGCTTCGCCTCATAAAAATTTCAGCTTCTGAACCTTCGTAGAAAAAAAAAAGTTAGAGCGAAAATGGCACGATAACCTATTTCAGATGGCAAAATCCCTTTCATAAGGAGGATATGAGGATCACAATTTATATAAATGCTTAGGTTGAGAGGGGCTTCAACAAGTGAACGTGGGAGTGATTTTAGGAGCTTAAAAAATATTAATTATGACTTTTCAATGACCCATGCCACAACCCCATGGGGTTTTAGCCCACTAACTCTGGGGTTACAACTTCAAACATGAATATCTCTCAAACTGTGAAGAATTACGTGGCATGCCATATATCAACGGAAACATCTCGATAGGTAGAAACCATCAGAAGTATTCTTGACCCAAAATATGTTAATTTGGTAGGTAAAAATTGCCATGCAATATTGGGGTAGCCCCTGGTGCTGCTTAGGTTGACATCGATGACAACCGCTGATCAACAATCTCCCCCTTTGGCATTGATGGCAACACAAGTACTTCCCCTGCGATCATGACACCTCTTCCTACAACATTATCTCCCCCTTTGACATCAATGGCAAAGGGTAACTCCCCCTGACACACAACCATCTTGCGGACCTGCACACACTTCCACTCCCCCTGAAACACAACCATCCTGCGGACCTGTACAGACTTCCACTCCCCCTTTATATTCTGAATAAGGAAAATCTAAGGAGAACTTGGGAGAATCCCAAGCTTCTGGCGAAGATATTCAAATGCTTCACAAGGTAAAGGTTTAGTGAAGATATTAGCAATTTGTTCTTTTGTACCAACATACTCATGTTTGATATTCTTTTAAGCGACTTGTTCTCTAACAAAATGATATTTGATCCGAATGTGTTTTGTTTTTGAATGCATGACAGGATTCTTGGAGATGTTGATGGCACTGGTGTTGTCACAGAATATGGGAATATTATCACTGAATTGTACTTGAAGATCTTGCAAAGTTTGTTTCATCCAAAGGACTTGAGTACAACATGTTGCCGCTGCAATATATTATGCTTCTGCTGTACATAACGAGATTGAGGTTTGCTTTTTGCTCAACCATGATACGAGACAACCACCTAGATAGAATGCTGCTCCACTAGTACTCTTACGATCATCAACACTTCTTGCCCAATCTGCATCAGTAAAGGCTTGAATAATGAGATTGTTACCCTTGGGATACCACAAGCCATATTCTTCTGTGCCCTTTAGCTATCGAAGAATTCTTTTGACAACAATAATATGTGATTCTTTTGGTGATGCTTGGAATCTTGCTATTTGTCCAACTGCTTGCATAACATCTGGTCGGGAAGCTGTTACATATAGAAGACTACCAATCATAGATCTGTACAACCTCTGATCCACATCCTTAGATGAGTTGTTTATGCTCAATTTGCAACTTGTTACCATCGGAGTAAGGATGGGTTTGCAATCTTCCATTTTGAATTTCTTGAGCATTTCCTTGATGTAATTGGCTTGACATATAAATATTCCTTTCTCTTGCTGAGATATTTGAAGCTCTAAGAAGTATGTCTGCTCACCAAGTAAAGACATCTCGAACTCACTTTGCATATTTGTAGAAAATTTCTTACTTAGTTGATCATCATTGCTACCAAATATTATATCATCCACATATACCTCAACGATTGTTAAACTATCTTTATCTATTTGTACATAAAGATTGCTATCAACAGTACCTTTCATGAACCCTTGTTGATGTAGATATCCTTCAAGACGAGCATACCATGCTCTGGGAGCCTGCTTGAGACCAGATAGAGCCTTTTTTAACCTGCAAACATAGTCTTCTTTTTCTGATAGTATAAAACCTTCAGGTTGTTCGATGTAAACTTCTTCTTCTAATTCTCCATTCAAAAATGCTGACTTAACATCCATTTGGTAGATTTTGATTTTTCTTGAACATGCATAGGCGAGAAACATTCGCATGGCTTCCATTCAGGCCACTGGTGCAAATGTTTTGCCAAAATCAATTCCTTGCACTTGTGCATAGCCTTTGCAAGCCAATCTTGCTTTGTTTCTGGTAACCTATCCATCTTCATTCAATTTGTTCTCGAACACCCATTTTGTCCCAATGACATTTTTATCTTTTGGTCGTGGAACTAATTCCCAGGTGTTATTTTTCTCGATTTGATCCAATTCTTCATTCATAACTGCTACCCAATGTTCATTCAGGCTGGCTTCCTCAAAACTACTAGGCTCAAAGGTTGCTAGAAAAGCAATGTGAGCTTGTTGTGATGAACGACGCTGTCGACCTTCATTTATGTCACCAATGATTTCATTTTGTGGATGGTTTTTTTGAATCCATTCTTTTGTTCTCTTTGGAGGAGCTTCTTGTTGTTGTTCTGGTATATCTTGATGATCATTATTTACTTCTTCCTGGTTGATAGTTGCTTCTTGTTCTAGAATTTTATCTGTCTTTTTCAGCCTCTGTCTCAAGTTTCAAAGATTCTAGATCCTCATCATTATTCGTTAGAACACCATCTTCGTCAAATGTAACATTTATGCTCTCCACTATCTGTTTTCGTCTTAGATTATAACATTTATAGGCCTTTCTTTTGCATGAGTAACCAACAAAGATACCTTCATCAACGTGTGATTCAGACTTACCCAAATTTTGATCTTCTCTTTTGATATAACATTTGCTTCCGAAGCTTTTGAAATATTTTACATTAGCTGGTTTTCCTTTCCATAATTCATATGGGGTCTTGTTGCAATTATTTCTGAGAAGACTTTGGTTGATAATGAAGACTGCCATATCAATTGCTTGAACCCATAATTTTTCATCCAATTTTGAGTCCTTCAACGTTGTTCTACCCATTTTCTGTACCGTTCTGTTCTTTCTTTCAGCAACTCCATTTTGCTGAAGTGTTCGTGTTGTTGAAAATTGTCTTTTTATTCCATTTTTGTCACAGTATTGCTGAAATAATTTGGAAGTGAATTCTCCGCCATTATTTGATCTTAGACACACTATTTTCAAATTAGTTTCATTTTTGACCAACTCCTTGTAGATCTAAAAGCACTCAAATGCCTCAGATTTTTTCTTTAGGAAACTAACCGCTGTTATCCTGGTATAGTCATCTATCATTAACATGAAATATAATTCTCCATCTAAGCCTTTTGTTCTCACAGGACCACATAGATCAGTATGTATCAATTCCAATGGATGTGATGCAATGTGTTCTTTTGTTTTAAATTGGACTTTTGTTTGCTTGCCGTGACGACAGGCTTCACATAGTGTGTTGGACGGTTTTGAGATTTTCGACATTTCTCGTATTGCTTCCTTTTTGCTTATCCTGACAAGGTTGTCAAAGTTTATGTGACCCATCTTTCATCTTCTTTAGCTAGTAGACATGCTTTAGTTGCTTCATCCAGAACATATATGTCGTTTGAAGCTCGACTTGCTGTAGCCACAATTTTACCATACCTTCCTTTCCTGATTTCACATTTTGTGGAGTTGAATAGCATTGTGTGTCCTTGATCACACATTTTTCCAACACTGAGCAGATTGTGATTCATGTTTTCAACCAATAGAACATTCTTGGCTATAACATCTTTGCTTTCGAGAGTGATGGTACCTGATCCTATAACATTTGAAGATCCATCATTTCCAAAGCATACAGTTCCATCCTTCGTCTCTTTTAGAGATACAAATTTCCTTCTATCTCCAGTCATATGCGTTGAGCAACTGCTGTCAACATACCACACATCTTTGTTGTTTTGAGCCTTGAGAGCGAGAGCACAATTATCAGTCTTCTTCTCCTTCCATGTTCGTTCATTCTGTGGCTTCGAAGGTTCTTTTGGAGGATTTTCAAGTCTGCAGTCTCTGGCTATGTGTCCAATGTTTTGACATTTGTAACATTCCATATTATTTCTTAAATGTTCAAATCTATTGATGTTTCTTTGAGCCCTGGGAGGTTCATATTTGAAGGATCTCTTGGAATTGTATTGGTTCCCAGGGTACGTGCGACATTCTACAGCTTTATGACCAAATTTTCCACATGAATAACAATAGCCATATAAAATATGTTGGTACTTGGATGGAAATCTTCGTCGAGGAATCGTCTTCCAAGGATGTTCTTGCGAATCTTGTCCAATGAAGTCTACATGCATGTCAGATCTCATAGGTTCATTGTATTTTGTTGTAGAAGGTCATGCTTCTTCTTCTTTGTAACCGAGGCCAGTTTTGTCGTTGTAAGATCGTTGATTGTTGATGATTTCTTCCAATGCCCTTTAGTTGTTGGCATAGTTTTGGACAATTTTTCCCTTCTTCACTTCCTTACACAGCGAGGCTACTTCAGCGTCTAATGCTTCCCTTTCTTTGTTGCTTTCTTCCAACTTCTTTTGAAGTGACTCTTCAATACATTTGTGTTCTTCAACTTCAATTTTGAGATCTTGAACTTGTTCTTCAAGAGTATTGGAACAGATTTTCTCAGCCTTGAGCTCTGTTATAAGCCTGATTGCCTCAGAAAATTCTTCTATGGTCAACCTTTCTTTTTCATTGTTTGATACCTCTTCTTTATTATGCTTGGCCATAAAAAATACTCTCTCATTGGCTTCTTCATTGCTATTATTGTCTTCATCGAATGATGAGTTATCTTCTTTAGAGAGAAAGTTCCTTTTGGATCCTTTCCCTTTTTCTTGCTTGTTGAATTTCTTAAAGCCTTTCTTTCCTTTTGAGTTGCCATCACTTCTGTTCGGACATTTTGTTGCGAAATGCCCAACCTCACCACAACCGAAACATATCAATGGAAGTTTACCTTTGAATTTTCCCTTACCAATTTTTAATTTTCTCGTAAGTAAGCATATTCTTCATCTGAAAGACCTTCTCCATCATCTTCCTTTTCTTCACTCTTGCAGGTGCATGTCTTTTCAATTGAAGGTTGTTTGTCCTTATTGGTTTTCTTAGATGCAACGAACGCAGTTTCTAGATGCGAAGGACCCTCTTTTTCATCAAGTCTCATTTCATATGCTATGAGAACTCCATGTAATTCCTCTTTGCTGAGTTTGTCCAGATTTGCATTGTATTCTAAGACTGATACCTTTGGGTTGAATCTCCCTGGTAACGTTCTAAGAATCTTTCGTATAATATTCTTCTCGTCAACTGGCTCTCCCAATCCTTCCAGAGTATTGGTTATTTCATCAACATATTGGAAGTATGCAACAATGTTGCAATCTTCTTTCATTCTGAGTTGCCCAAATTTTGCTCTATAGATTTGAAGCTTTGCTTCTTTGACATTTGAGTCACCTGCATATATATTCTCAAGCTTGTCCCATACATTTTTGGCGGTTTTACAACCCAACATCTTGTGATAAACAGATTCAATAAGTCCACTGATAATAATATTCTTTGCTTTTGCATCATTTACCAAATTCTTCTTACCTTGTTCATCCGCGGTTGAAGTAAATCCATTTTGAACAGTGTCCCATACTTCATAACCTTGCGCCAAGAGATAGACCTCCATTCTTCCTTTCCAGAGTGCATAATTATTTTCATTGAATAGAGGTACACCATTCTTGGTATGCTCCATGACCTCCTTCCAGTTGTTAAACTACTATTGAAGGAACCAAGCTCCGATACCAATTGTTGTAAATACTGAGAGGAGGGGTGAATCAGTATTCCTTTCAATTAGAGCATTAGTGTTTGTACAATGATAGCAACAAACAAAAGGAACACAAATGCACACAGTTTTACTCCGGGACAGAAACCACCTAATGTTTTTCTAATAATTCTTTAATATTCAACTCCAATTGAAAATAAAGCTCCAACTTCCTAGAATCTAGAAAAGCATTCTTCTCCAGCTCCCACTGGATGGATGCTCCAACGCCCGAGATTCTTCAGTAGTCAATTGAACGGATGCCCTAACACCAATGAGCTACAACTCACCCTAGGACCACCCTACCACCCTCTAGAAGAATAAAGGAAGAATGAACTTTCGTACCAGGGAAATTGGTCCACTTTACAATGATATAAAATGATGTAGAAGAAGAAGACACACTAGACTATAACCGCAACTATGACACAACCACCTAATGATGATCCTAGACCTCCCAACATTGCCTCTTCAACTCCTGGCAGATAGACACTAGTACAATTTTTACAATAATGTATTTACAATGACTTAGTACAATGATACCTTTACAGTGACTGTATGCAGTGTTGTCCACTTGAAGACTTCATGTGATGAAATTCTTGCTACTGATCTGCACCTTGGTTGCTGCTCTTGTCATGCTACCCTCTGCTGCACCTTGCTTTGCTTTGCTGCCCTAGAAAGTCTGATCCTTTTTTAACACATGATATAGCTTTTTCTTGCCTTCTAGGAGCTCGATATTGAATCTGGTGTATCTCTGTTATTTCAGATCCCCAATATGTGATTTTCGGTCCTGTCACAAGTCTGACCCAATTTGGATTCTTCAAGAGAGAGTTATGCCCAATCTCTCACACTGTCCTAATTATGGACTGTTTCAGTAGAGCGAACTTGTACGACGTGCCACGTGTCACTGTTTCTTCATTCGGCTCTGAAATTGATAGGGCAAAAACTAGAGTCCATGCACTATCTGCCACTTTTTACAGAATTCCAATCCGATACTCAGAGAGAGAGAGTTATGACGATTTTCCCACGGTCACTTCTTTGAGATGAATTTCAAGAGCTTGCAAAAACACTGACTTCCATAGATCATATCTCCCAAAATATTGCGCACCTTGATCTGAAATTTTTATAGGAACTTCCTCAGGATTTCGGCTTCGCCTCATAAAAATTTCAGCTTCTGAACCTAAGTAGAAAAAAGTTAGAGCGAAAATGCCACGATGACCTATTTCAGATGGCGAAATCCTTTTCATAAGGAGGATATGAGGATCACAATTTATATAAATGCTTTAGGTTGAGAGGGGCTTCAACAAGTGAGCGTGGGAGGGATTTTAGGAGCTTAAAAAATATTAATTATGACTTTTCAATGACCCATGCCACAACCCCATGGGGTTTTAGCCCACTAACTGGGGGTACAAACTTCAAACATGAATATCTCTCAAACTGTGAAGAAATATGTGGCGTGCCATATATCAATGGAAACATCTCGACAAGTAGAAACCATCAGAAGCATTCTTGACCTACAATATATTAATTTGGAAGGTAAAAATTCCCATGCAATATTGGGGTTGCCTCTGGTGCTTCTTAGGTTGACATCAATGACAACCGCTGATCAACACTCTTTCAATCTACTGAACTTCCAGCCCAATCTGCGTCGGTGAAACCACTCAACCCGACATCATTGCTACGGGTGTACTTCAATCCAAGCTCGACTGTTCCTTGAAGGTACTTGAGAACATGCTTGGGTGCTACCCAATGAGCCCTCTTAGGTTCTACCATGAACTAACTGAGGGTATTTACATCATAACAAATGTCTGGTCCTGTATTTACCAGATACATCAACGATCCTATGAGTTGCCTATATAACGTAGGATCAACCTCATCATCGTCGAACGTGTCGATTTTCTTCTAGTTGGTGATCATTGGAGTTGTCATGGGTCTACAATCCTCCATCTAAAATCTCTTTAGAATATCTGTAGTGTATCTCCCTTGACCAAGACAGATCTCCCCATTATGCTGCCAAACCTCCAACCCTAGAAAATAGTGCATCCTTCCTAGATCCTTCATGTCAAATTCCTTAGCCAGATTCTTCTTGCAGTCTGTGATGAGCCCTGATGATCCTATCAAAAATAGATCATCTACATATAAAACCAGTATCAACGACTCACTCCCTACTCTTAGATAGTAGAGTTTGGGATCTGCATCACTCTTGACGAATCCCATCTTCTGCAGGTAGCTGTCAATTCGACCATACCAGGCTCTAGGAGCTTGCTTCAGTCCATATAATGCTTTTTTCAATCTGCAGACATGAGTCTTTTGATCATGCGTCTTGAAACCCTCTGGTTGTTTTATATACACCTCTTCCTCTGTCACCCCATTCAATAATGCTTTCTTGACGTCCATCCAATGAATTTCCCATCCCATCTATGCAACAAGGGATATCATGGATCTAATAGAGGTGTATCTGGCTACTGGGGTGAAGGTTTCTTCATAGTCAATCCCTTCCTTCTGAGCATACCCCTTAGTCACAAACCTAGATTTAAATTTCTCGATGCTGCCATCTGCAGCATACTTGATCTTGTAGATCCAACTGGATCCTACAACTGATCTCTCCTGAGGTCTGGGGACCACTTCCCAGACATCATTCGTCATGATGGAACTATACTCTTCCACCATTGCATCAACACACACCTGGTGCTGAGCTGCTTCCCGAAAATTGGAAGGTTCTTCGACTTGAGCAACCAAGGCTTGATACCTCTCAGGCTGCTTATGCTGCCTCTTCTCATTTCGGGGGATTTCAACAAAGTCCTTTGTATCCTTCAAAATCTGTCGAAGTTCCCTACTCGTTCTTCCATTGGTGGTGGGTGGATTTACTGACTCTATCTCTTGCAAATCCTCGAGAGACATGTCCCTTGGATCCCTATGCCTTGGAGAGGCAGCTGAATTTTCTGTTGCTGGTTGTTGGGGCTGAACCAGAGGGTCCTCCTCAGACTGCGTAGTAGAAGGCAACTCGCGGGATCTTCTGAAGGCCTTCTCCTCCATGAACTTCACATCCCTCCGCACCACGAATTTCCTGCTCTCAAAAATGTAGATGCGATATGCCTTTGCATTCTCGTTGTATCCTACCAGATACCCTTTTTCTGCAGTCATCTCCAACCTCTTCCTCTTCTCACTGGGCACATGACAGTAAGTTGTACTGTCGAAGATCCTAAAGTGACTCACATCAGGCTTACTACCAGTGAAGACACTTTTCGGTGTGATCTTTCCCAATGCAGCATGAAGAGTCCTGTTTTGAATGTTGACAACTGTATGACACACTTCAGCCCACAGGAATTTGGGCATGTCTTGGTCATACAACATCGCCCTTGTTGCTTCAACAATAGTCCTATTTTTCCTTTTTGCCACACCATTCTGCTCCGGATTGTATGGAGTTTTCCAGTCTCTTTTGAAGCCTTCCCTTGTGCAGAATCCAGTGAATTCCTTATCTATGTATTCACCACCATTGTCTGATTGCAATACCTTGATCCTCTTTCCTATCAGATTTTCAACCAGAGCCTTAAACTCTTTGAACCGACTGAAGACTTCATTCTTGGTTTTCAAAAAGTAGATCTAGGTTTTTGTGGAATGGTCATCAATGGAGGTGACGAAGTACTTGACACCACTAAGAGCTCTAGTGGACATCGGTCCACAGATGTCTAAGTGTATCAAGTCCAATACACCCTTCGCCCTATTGTTGCTGCTCTGATATGCTACCTTGGCATATTTTCCCAATACGCACCCCTTGCAAACATCATCTTGTTTAATGCTCGGCTCTGGAACACTTGTGACAATCTTCTGGAGAATTCTTAATGCCCCATGATGCAAATTCCCCATTCTTCTGTGCCATAGCTCATTCAGGTCTGTTTCATCTGCAATGCCGACCAGTGCCATTAGAGACTCAAGCTGCAACTTGTAAAGTTTGTTGCTTCTTTTACCTCGATCTGTGCCTTCTTCTTCCAACTTGGGTGTTTGATGTAGACTCTATTGCCAATAAAGTAGACGTCATAACCTCAGTTTTGAAGCTGAGACACTGAGAGCAAGTTCATCCCCAACCCAGGCACATGCAGTACATTAGTGGCCCAGATCCTATTTCCAACGTCTTGTCTGAAAAGCTACGGTACCTCTCCCAACAGGAGTGCATTTTGCTTTATTACCCATGGTTATTTCAAAATTCATCTGCTCTTCTTGGTAGTTGGAAAAACAATCTCGTACTCCAGTCATGTGAGCAGAGGCTCCACTGTCAATAAACCAGACATCAGAAGAAGCAGTGCTTGATATGCAAGCAAATTCTTCCTCAAATCTAGATGCCAAAACAGAGACATCGTGATCCATCTGTTTTGTCATGCTTCTTTCCCTTCCTGGAGAACTGCGTGAACCCTTCTGCGCTGCTGCCGCAACAGTAGACTTCCGTTCACTAGTCAATTCTCCTTTCTTGTTACTCATCTCTGGCTTTTATACCATGTGAAATTTTCAATCTGAAAACTATACAGTTGCAGTCATAGATTTATTCCTCCTACTTATTATTTCAATAAGTTTTTTTTCAGAAATCTTCTTGCAAATATCGAAATAAATACTACTGCAACATTCACAAATACATATGCAGAGAAATGAACAGTAAGGGACATAAGCACAAGAATCAATCACGTACACAGTTATTTTTGGACAATCGTCCCCGGAAAAACCAAATGCTGGAAAATCGATGCAACATATGAGGGTTTTATTAATTCTTTAGCAAATGATATCTTTACAAGGAAAAATATGGGCAAATAAAATCTGAAACACCTGATACAGAATTCCCGACTTTCTCGGACAATTCTCTAACACCTTGATCAACCTTTGTTGTCTCTTGTGCCTGTCTGCGTGTTCCTCTGCGCAGTTCCAATGCTGGATTGCAAGGGTCTGCGTAGGGTCTGCGTGGGTTCTCTGCGCTGCAGCCTAGAGCTACCTCCAATGGCCCACTGCTTCCCTCTGTCCCTGACCTCAATCACTTCTGACTCCCTCCTCCTTCTGCTTCTGCAAACTCTCCCCCCTGTAACTCTCCCACTGAAATCAAATTCCCTTACTTCAGAATCGATCTCCTTCGGGTACTGAGTGTATGCTCGGTTTGTTTTTTAAATGTCCCTCAAGCCTTCTTTTATAATCTTCTTGTTGGAGAACCAATGACCAAGATTAAAAGTTTAATCAATGGCTAAGATTAAAACTTGACTTGATCCTTGTTTTCTAGAAGATTCACACTCTGACTTATTAATACTGTTTAATTATTTCATTTCCCTAAGTTTAGACTTAGGGTCTTCATTAAAATAATTAATTATTTTAATAAGTCATGAACCGAGTGGAATTTCCACAAACGGTTTCTGGGTTCTTTGGAATGCTGTTGTCCAAGCCTCCTTCCAAAGTTTTAGAGTTGGAACACTTTCGGATGCTACAGAAATAAATATTTGTAAGGGTTGGAATGATGACATAAGCCTTGCCTCTGCAACGAAGAGCAATCCTCTGGACCCTGAAACATCTGCCAAGTGTATGGTGCATCTGTGGAGCCGACTAGACATGGTGAACTAGGTGCATTATCCTCATTCCAAAGGTGGAATAGGAGCAATCAATGAACGCTGCTGGGGATCCATGAAGTAATTCAGCTATGGTGGAGGCCCTTGGCTCTCAATGCTCACCCTATAAGTGCCAATGTGGCCCTTAAGAGGGCTAGGATCCCTTATAGGGAGACCAAACGCCAAATGGAAATCCTGCATAAGATCCAATGCATCCCCTTGTCCTCCAATATAACAAATCATTAGAATAATCAAGTAAAAGAGCTTACAAGTCATGGAACCAATGGGGCACTTCATGGTGGCATGCCCTTCTATAGTGGACTTTGGTATGTATAAGTGTCTCCAAGCTCAATAGGGTTAGCCAAGGACCCTATTAGGTGGTTTCAACTTCTAAAGGGGGTGGCATGTCCATGGTGCATCCTTCATGTGGTAGGTGGCAAATGATATAATAATGGAATGGTGTGGGGATCAGGGAGAACATCTAGGCCACATGCCAAGGTGCAAGGGTAATTATAAGTGGGGAAGCCCACTGTTCTCAATTGTTTCCCTTGACCTAGTAGTTGCCCTATAGGACCCCCTCCTCGAACCCTTGCTAGTTTGAGCAGTGACATTTTTTGCGTCGTTGCCGGGGGCACGAAATGTGTGCTTTGTTCCCCATACGACATACTGACATATCATTAGTGGCGACTCCATTGGAAGAATGAAGCCCTTGTTCTTTATTAAGCTTCAAAGTTAATGCTTGTAGGGTGAAGCGAGAATTTATCAAGGCACTTTAATTCACCTTGGCGACTCCCACCTAATTTACATGTATATCGTAAGTTCGTAACAAGATGTCTTTCTTTGATGATTTTCCCGCTTTGGACATTGTTAGCATCCCTTGCCACCGCAATCATGTCACAAGAAGGATTGTACGTGGGGTACCCGTGTTTGATGGCGATTCCATTGGAAGAACGTAGCCCTAGTTCTTCATTAAGCTTCGAAGTTAATGCTTGTAGGGTGAAGCAAGAATCTATCAAGGCACATTAATTTACCCCGATGACTCCTACATAATTTACATGTATATCTTAACAAGATGTCTTTCTTTGATTATTTTCCTGCTTTGGACATAGCTAGCATCCCTTGGCACCCCAATCATGTCACAAGAAGGATTTTACGTGGGGTACCCGTGTTTTATGGTTACCCAATCTCAATAATTGACCATGTGGAAAGATTTAATGCAAATACTTCAAACGAGAAAGTGGTCCACCAAGATGTCCTTATGATGTTGTTCTTTAGTTCTCTCTATGGTCATAACTCATGGTTGCAAAATCACAAACCTAGGAGCATCTCATCTATTGAGGAGTTCATTGATGGCTTTCTTAGACATTTCAAGTATACCCTGCATTAAGCATTCAAGAGGAAGCCTTCATCGAGCATCATCAAGACATTTTGAATCTAAGTAATGAGTAGGATTTTTAGTCCTCCTTGGGTCCACATGATGAAAAGGATGATTTTGAGAACAAGTGTTGAGAAAGATGAATCTATGGAAGGTAAAGTTGAGACCAACTTTACCTTTCTCAAAGATATTACCCCTGATGAAAGAGCTTACAGGTCATGGAACCTTTGGACCCTGAAACATCTGCGAAGTGTATGGCATCTGTGGAGCCGACATGGCATGGTGAACAAGGTGCATTATCCTCATCCCAAAGGTGGAATAGGAGCAATCAATGAACACTGTTGGGGATCCATTAAGTAATCTCGGCTATGGTGGATGCCCATCGCTCGCAATGCTCACCCTATAAGTGCCTATGTGGCCCTTAGGAGGGCTAGGACCCCTTATGGGGAGACCAAGCCCCAAATGGAAATCCTGGGTAAGATCCAATGCATCCCCTTGCCCTCCAATATAAAAAATCATTAGAATAATCAAGTAAAAGAGCTTACAAGTCATGGAACTAGTGGGGCACTTCATGGTGGCATGCCTTTCCATAGTGGGCTTTGGTATGTATAAGGGTCTCCAAGCTCAATAGAGGGTTAGCCAAAGACCATATTAGGTGGTTACAATGACTAAAGGGGGTGGCATGTCCATGGTGCATCCTTTAAGTGGTAGTTGGAAAACTATATAATAATGGAATAGAGTGGGGCTCAGGGAAAACAACCAAGCCACATGTCAAGGTGCAAGGGTAGCTATAACAGGGGAAGGCCATGCCTAGGTATACAAGTGTATGAAGGAGCAAATCATGGTACATGAGTTACCCCGACCTTTGTTTTTCCACCCTTCTTCATATGCCTTTTGCCTTTTATTGATTTTTCTTCATAACTGCTCGGGGCTCAGGGGATGGACAACATGATGTGTGAGATGTAGCAACGAATATTCCCTTAAAGTGGGGCGGTTCATTGCCCACCAGGGGTTGGGATAATCATGGGTTCCTTGTAAAATATCAGTCCCCACTCTGGTTATCAATTTTCCTTATCACTCCATGCATTTAGTTTTAAATCCAAGCATGATAAAAATACTAAAATCTGGAAATGACAATAATTTCTGAAAACACAAATTTGGAGATTTCACCATTGCTGGAAAATGCTGAAATAAAACACAGCAAAAATATAACAGCGACACAAAGAAAATGACAGTGATTTTTGGTTAATGTGACCCTGGAAAAACCCCCTACAACTCTTGGGGAAAACAAGTTTGAGAGCTCATCTTTATTTCTGAAAAATCTTTTATAGAGAAACTGAAATACATAGTAAAACTTCTAGCAACCACAAATTACAACTTATCTCGATTTCTGTGCTTGAACTCTACCTCGAAAAATGTGCCAACAACAAAACATAAATAACAATAATAAATATTACAACATTTAATACAGTTGTACGACTGCCTCGAAAAATGTGCCCAAAAATTATAGTACAACTGCATTGATTGTACGGAATGTACAGAAATGTACAACTGTCTCTTTCCTCGATTTTTGTACCCAGTTTGCCTCGAAATTCGTGCCCAGTTTGCATCAAAATTCGTGCCTTTAACTTGCTCTAATTTCTCGCTCGATTTCTGTGTTGTACAGTCCTTGAAATGCATGGCAAATGTTGCTATACGGATTCTACCTTGGAATGTGAGCCAAATAAATGTTGCTGTACAAACTGTTGAAATGTCTCCTTGGGATGCGTGCCAAAGTTTGTTGGTCTCCTTCACTTCCTCCTTGCTCAAAAATTTTCTCCTTTCTCTCTCTTCTCTTTCTCTCAAATGCTCATGAAAGACTGAATTGATCTTTTCTTCTTCTTCCTTCCTTTTACCCTAAATGTCCTTTTGGGTAACCCTAAGATCTAATGGTTGAGATTCATTTAGATCTAGGGATGAGAATAAATGTGCATTTAATTCTCACTTTCTATTTTTTAACTCACCCACTTAAATAAAGACCCACTTAGCCTTTTATTTCCATAATCACTTTTTCACTTTCTAATTTTTCATTGACTTTAATAAAGTCACTTTAAATTAGAATGTAACTTTATCATTTATAAAGTCACTTTTAAATTAGACTGACTTTACTAGTTATAAAGTCACTTTAGAAGAAGAAGTACAAATAAAGTAGACACTTTTCCCTAGGCCAAAGATCAAAGCCTTAGGGAACCACTTGTCCTCTGGTACCCAAATTTTAACATTCCTTAGTGATAGAGGGGGCTCATTTAGGGCCCATAAGAACCAGAGTGATGGGCCTGGGTAAGTGGTAGAGCTCATGTTTGGCTTTTTCCCACATGCTAAATTTGTATGTCTCGACCATCTTTTGTATTTTGTGGTACATTTCCTGTTGAGAGTGGCCAAATTATGGTTTTACTTTTCTTTTTAGTTGCATCAACCTCCGGGGCATCGTTCTATTTCTAGCCCAAGCTGTCGACAAGGGGAGGGCGAGGCTAACCCTATGTGGACCTGGATGGGAAAAGAGATGAATGGGGCTAAGACTAGTGGAAGGGGAGTGATGTAGGTGGTATGGGAAGCGGGACCATGCAACCAAAATCATGATTTCTCATGTAATACTAACCCAAAAGCCAATTAATCAGTAAAGGATACCCCACGAGACTAGGATCCATGGGTAACCACGAAATCGGGGAATGGAGACAAGAATATAAACCTAGCTCACCCTTTCCACCAAATCCCCCCACGAATCCATGTCCAAAAGTGCCCAGGACAAGTAAGGAAAATTACTCAACTATACCAATGAAAAGCCAGACCTTTGGGGTCGGAAGGCCCACCTTCAAACATACATTCATGACAAGTGGTTGAGGGACCACATGGCTGGCTCAGGTGACGAAGAAAATGGCACATCGAGCTATGTGGCAACTGCAAGAGGCTGTTGGCTTCATGCTGAGGATCATCTAGGAGAAATTTTTTCTCCTATATACACTACCCACAGATGGTGGGTAACAAGCCAAAATTAAGTAATACCAAGTGATGTAAATTCCATTTATGTTCAATTAGTTATATACATTGAGGTGGCCCTTCTTTTGATATTTTAAGAGTCCTTTCACATTCTTTTGTTTATTTACAATTTAGTTTTTAGGACAAAAATGCCCAAGGATTATGTCTGACATTCCCCCCCTTATGGTCAAGGGCTATTTGTGAGTTCAAGCATCACTCTGAATATTTCAAACTTTTCTCTTTCGAGTGCCTTGGTGAAGATGTTTGCAATTTGCTCATTTGTAGAACAATGCTGTAAATGAAGTCTTTGCCTCTACATGATATTGAATCAAATGATACTTTCTGTTGATGTGTTTGGTTTGATCATGGACTCTGGCTTTCTTGGCCAACATGATTACAAAAGTATTGTCACGTAGAAGAGGAGTAGAACTCAATTATTTTTCTAACAAGTATTCAAGTATTTTCCTAAGCCACACAATCTCCTTTATTTCTTCTGCAGTTGCCATATATTTTTCTTTTGTTGTGGAATCTACTGGAACTGACTGTTTGCATGACCTTCAAGACACAACTAATCCTCCAAGACTTGTGAGATAGTTTGAAGTTTGTTGAAATGTAACTAGTGTCAGTGTTCATAATTGTATATGCCATGACTTGATGTAATTGATGTATGTGTGAAAAAGAAAAGAAAATTATTTGTAAAAGAAGATTATTTATTGTGAAATGGGTTTCTTGCCCATAGTTATTTTGTCCTAGGTCAAAGCACCCATTGAGTGCTCTAGGGGTCTTAATGGTAAATCAAAAAGTCAAAGGGTCATGATGTACTATCGCTTAGAAGGGCTCATGTAACAAAGAAGAAAAATAATTATTGTAATTCGTTGTGTCTAGAAGCCTCCAAGAGATGGATCAACCAACCTTCTCAAGTCGGCCTAAAGAGGCCTAATTCGCCCTCAAGGAAAGCCTATATAAAGATGAACTCACTTCCTCTTCAATACATCATCCAATTCAAGATGTCTTTAATCCTAGTGAAAAAGAGAAGTTTGATCCAGCGAGGAGGAAGAACGAAACTATTTGGAGGCCAACGAAGAAAGTAAGGGAAGCGAATCTCCGTTCTTGACATCCTTATCTGTTATCACAGGTGAGTTAGCTGGAGGACATAGGGTTTCCTCAATCCAGATTTTGTAGAGAAATTGTTTGGGGTTTTGCTGGCTCAGCTCTTGGAAGGTTTGTTCTTGGGTTAGGGTCTTGAAAGTCTTCACTGAATTCATTCTATAAGAAGATATTTTTGTGGGATTTCCTCTCTAGGAGTGGTTTTGGCCCTGGCTAGCAGCCTACATCTGGTGTTCTTGTGATCTTCTTGTTGGCATTTGTCTTGATGATGAGCAAACTAAATAATGATGAAAATATCCTAATATAAATCACAATCCGAGATTAAAGATAAATCATGTTAATAAATACTCTAAATCTATGCCTTATATTTCTCAACATGGTTTTAGAGCGAGGTTTTGAACTAAGGGCAGAAAGAAGATCAGTGTGGCATCATATCATCTCAAGGAAATCGACTACCATATCTCAAGGAAAGGATCAACTTTCAGGGCACATTTTTCTAGCCTTAATTGCAAGGATAAGGTCCATTCTCAAGACAAGCGAGGGCACTTAGAGGGCTTTCAAGCTTTGATTCTAGGAAACTCGAGGAATTAGCAAGCGATATTAAAAAAATAGTTAACATTGAGAAAATGATACAATGAATGCAAAACCAATTAATAGGAAGGTTTAATTCATTTTTTAATCCTTTAATTGCTCAAGAACCAACACAAAGTCCCAAGACTCTAGAAAGTGAAGATTTCCCAAATCATGAAATTCCGCAAATGACGCAAATACACTTCTCAGGTAGTTAGTACTATACAAAGTTCCTAGAAAAATAGTATCAACGAATTAAGAAGGAGCTCCCAAAATACAATGGAAAAGACTATAGAGGTACTATTGTGTGGGTTAATAAAATGGAAGTAACTTTTGAATTGAACCTACCAACAAGTGAATGAGAGAAAATCATGACCGTATCCAACAATTTGGAAGCTGAGGCATATGATTGGTTCCTATGGTGGTCTGACAAATGTGAAGCTCGTTCATTTCTCTAGAAGAACTTTGTGGATGCTTTGCTAAAAAGGTTTTATGACGAAGAAGAAGATGATGTCTATGAAAAATTTGTTCATCTCAAGCAAAAAGTGTCTGTAAGAGAATACACGCACGAATGAGAAGTATTAGCTACAAGGCAACGAGGATTTTTTGATGAACAACTACTTAAAATGTATAGATGTGGTTTTAAGGAGTATATCCGTGCAAAATTGAAATTATACAAACCTAAAACTATCGAAGAAGCTAGACAGGCAACACAAATTATTGAGCAAAAATATAAGTTCCAAATTGTCATCATCATTCAAGGAAGATGAAGACCAACAACAATACTCAAGAAAAAAAGAAAGAAACAAATATAGGTATTGTGGAGACAAATGGACGTTAGGACATAGATGCCTTAACAAGAAATTGTATATTATGTTAGATCTAAGACTTTTGTGATCCATAATGTAGATAAAAGTACTTTCGGATAAATCACATCATTAGGATTAGGTCAGACTCTTCAAGTAATGAGTTATGAAGTTGAGAAAGAGTCAGTCTCTTCAAGTAATGAGTTAGAGAAAATGATAAAAAAGAAAAAGAATTGTCGCAAGTGTGGAGAAAGCTGTGTGCTAGGACATAAATGTGAAGACACCTTCTTATGCTAGTATAAAATAGTAGATGGGAAGCAAGTTCATTAGACACACAGTGACGATTCCGATTCTTAGGAACCATCATTAGTTGCAATCTCATGTTTCCAACAAAATCAGGATGAAAAAAGTGTTAAATTTGGACAACTAGGTCCAAACTCCATGTTGTGATGCTCAGATTAAGAGGCTAATATTTTTGTTGGATTCCTCTTTCGGAGAGGTGTAAAATCCATATAAAATATATCTTAATCCGATGTGCAGAACATTTATTTTGAATTTATTATTTATAATAAATTATATGTGCAGGTCGGCCTTAAGGTTTTACACCCCCAGCAGATGTGTCACACACCCCAATGATGGATATAAATACAGGCAAAGTTGGAGAGCATTTCACAACAACTCAACTCACATCTTCTTCTCTCATCTGATTTAGTACAAGCTCCTTGGAGGACAAGTTTAGCCCACACGTGTGAAGAAGAAGGACGAATCTGTACGGCCAAGAGGAAGGACGAAATTTCTGCAGCTAGGGTTTCCAACGAAGTTTGACTAGCGTTGACTTTGGTCAACGCATGGTCCGAAAGGGCTGAAAATTGTTGGAGAGTTCGATTTTGGGAGGTCGTACACATTGGCACAGAAATCGAGGTCAAAGGGTTGACCGAACCAAGGTCGCGTTGACTTTGTCCACGCTCGCGTTGACTTTTCTGGAGTTGACTTGGGTTGACTCGGTAGCTGATTGGAGGATTGTTGTGACACATTCTGGGTTGGCTGATCAAGGAGACTTTGCTGGTTGAAGCATCCTGTTGACCACCGTAACGCACCATCACATTTTTCTGTTTCTGGTTTGTCTTCTATAAGATCCACTGATATGTTCTATCAGCATTTTACTTAACTATTTGTGTGATTGCTGTAAGAAAAGTAAAGTTGCTTCAAGCATAGAACATCTACAAAAATTTACATGGTATCAGAGCTGAGGTGAAGACAAGCCCTAACTTTGGCAATCACCATCGGAGGAAATGGGTTCCACAAGTTTTGAATTCCATGCCTGGAAGATGATATTAGATCTCAAATTGGAAGACCATGATCTCTTGGATCATGTACTGGGTAAGATTCAAGAACCTCCATCCAATGCTACTGCTGTTGCTAAAAACAAGTATAAGAAGGGGGAGTTCAAAGTAAAGCTGATGATCAGGGAATCCATACATAAAAGTCTGGTTGCCTACATATCCGAGCTAGGCACATCCAAGGAGATGTATGATAAATTGATCCTTATGTTCAAGGTAAACAATGTAAACCAAGTGCTATTCCTCAAGAATAAATTGAAGAATATGAAGAAGGGCCGGGATGAGTCTGTTCAAGCTTACTTTCTGAGATTGACCGAAACAAGGAACAATCTGCTGGCTATTGGGGAGACAATAGCCGATCGTGAGATGGTTCTCACCGCACTTGGAGGACTCCCATATGAATGGCAAGTATTCACTACTACCATTCTCAATAATAATACCATTCCTAACTTTGACGAGCTTCTGTCTAGGTGTATGCAAGAAGAAACAAGAATGAAGGAATTCGAAAATGACAGAAATGCTGCCTATGGTGCTCATTCTCGAAAGAAGAACACTGGTGGTCCTAAGGACAAAGGAAGATCAAGGGCTCAAGAAAAGAAGGGTAAGTGTTTCACTTGCCATAGGCCTGGTCACTATGCTAGAGAATGTCCCTTCAAGAAGGATTCTCCCGATAGTGATGACAACAACAACAACCGGAGGAATAGGAATCAAAGAAACGACAGATCTAAAGGAAAGAGGAAGGCTCCCTCTGGTGGAAACAATCAACCTTCTAAAAGGTCTAGAAACTCCAGGTATGAGGAGTCTAATGCTGTTGATAAAAGAAATGAGTATATTCTTGTATCTGCTTTCTCTGCTACATCTCCACCCGACACTATGGATGTCTGGCTGATAGATAGTGGTGCCTCAAGACACATCACTGGATTCAAGGAAGCACTCTCTGACATGGTTGAGAGGGATACTAATCTAGAAATTATCCTTGGAGATAATGCCACATATCCCGTGAAAGGGACAAGGACTGTGACCCTCCACTTGTCTCAAGGACAAGTCCTACATTTGCAAGATGTACTCTATGTACCGAAATTGAAGAAGAACCTTGTGTCTGTATCAGCCATGGAAGACAAAGGGTTCAATGTAACATTCTCTGATGGAAAGGTGCTCATGTGGAAGAAGAGCTTCAAGGAAGCTATCTCGATTGGTTTCAGAGTTGGCACACTCTACCAGGTTGGAGGAAGTCCACTGGGAGCAATGACTTGTGATACTATCCGACAAACCGAACTATGGCACCGAAGGTTTGGACACCTTCATTACAAGGCCCTTCCCGAAGCAAGGAAGGTGGTGACAGGGATGCTCGACTTTGGAAATAATCATGAAGGTGTATGTAAGGGTTGTGCCGAAGGAAAGCATACAAGGGGACCTTTCCCCTCAAGTGTCACAAAGACATCTGATATTTTGCAACTGGTCCATTCTGATCTATCTGGTATGTTTCCCGTGACATCCCTGGGAGGATGTTCTTACTACATGACATTCACCGATGACTTCTCTCGCAAAACCTGGATATACTTCTTGAAGAAGAAGGATGAGGCTTTCATGTGGTTCCGTACCTTCAAAGCCTTGGTGGAAAATATGACCGGAAAGAAGATCAAGATTTTGAGGATCGACAATGGCACTGAATATGAGTCAAATGAGTTCAAAGACTTTTGCAGAGAAGCTGGCATTAAGAGGGAGACTACCACTGCATATACTCCCGAGCAGAATGGTGTTGCTGAACGCAAGAATAGGACTATTGTGGAAGCTGCCCGTGCCATGCTATGTGACCAGGGTCTACCAAAGTTTCTGTGGGGAGAAGCTGCAAATACTGCCGTGTACATTCAAAACCGATGCCCTCATTCCGCTTTGGACTCCAAAACTCCCGAAGAGGTTTTCTCTGGTAAGAAACCTGATGTCTCACATTTTAGAATTTTTGGATGTCTTGTCTATTTTCATGTGCCGAAAGAAAAGAGAAGTAAGCTGGATGCTACTGGGAAGAAAGGAATGTTTGTGGGCTACAGTGAGACTTCTAAGGCATATAGAGTCTATGTACCTGGTCAAAGGGAAGTAGAGATAAGCCATGATGTCACTTTTGACGAAGATGCTTCCCCGAAGAAAGTAGTAGATCTTCCTAGATCTGAAGAAAATCATGAAGAAAGACCTGGAAATCTGGAAGAACCCCAGGATGAGACTATGCCTGATATTGAAGGGCCAATGGACCCTATTGATCCAACCCCTTCACTTGGAAAGAGACCATCATGGCTCAGGGACACCCTCGAAGATGCTGAGGGTCATGCTGCCCCAAGGGGGACATTCCGAGAAAGCAAGAAGCCGTGTAGATACCAAGGGTATCTAGCCGCCATGAGTACTATTGTACAATCTGAACCTGGATCTTTTGAGGAAGCCGTAAAGCATCAAGTTTGGAAGGATGCTATGCACGAAGAATATGAGTCCATAATGAAGAATGATGTCTGGGATGTGGTCCCGAGACCGAAGGACAAATCTGTTGTCACCGCGAAATGGCTCTACAAGATCAAACATGGATTTGATGGGAGTGCTGAAAAGTTCAAGGCAAGATTTGTTGCCCGTGGCTTCTCTCAAAAGGAAGGAATAGACTATGATGACATATTTGCACCTGTGGCACGATACACCACCATTCGATCAATCATAGCCCTTGTTGCTACGCAAGGATGGAGTCTTCATCAGATGGATGTCAAGACTGCTTTTCTGCATGGTGCAATAAAGGAAGAGGTGTATGTGGAACAACCTCTGGGATTTGAAGTTCAGGATCGAGACACTCATGTCTGCAGGTTGAAGAAAGCCCTCTATGGGTTAAAGTAAGCACCCAGAGCTTGGTACGAGAGGATGGATAGTTACTTGATGAAGCTGGGCTTCACTCGAAGTAATGCTGATCCGAACCTTTACTTCAAGGTTGTGCAGGGGAAGCCTCTCATTCTAGTGCTATATGTGGATGACCTCTTCCGGACAGGTGCTGACCCTCTCATTCATCAATGTAAGAGGGAGCTCGCTGCTGAGTTCGAGATGAAGGACCTAGGACTGATGCACTACTTCCTAGGCCTGGAGGTCTGGCAGAGACCTGGAGAGATTTTCCTTTCTCAAGGAAAATACATTGTGAAATTTCTAGAGAGATTTGGTATGGTGGACTGCAAGTCCGTGTCAACACCGATGGAACTCAACTTCAAGAAGTTGAGTGGCAGCGCTGCTGGGCCTATCTTGGCCAATCCTACTGAGTATCGTCAACTCATAGGAGCTTTGATGTTCTTAGTGAATACCCGACCAGATATATGTTTTGCAGTGAACACTTTGAGTCAACAGATGGTTGAGCCTCATCACTTTCACTGGGTTGGTGCCAAGAATCTTCTGAGATATCTTCGGGGCACGATAAACCATGGGTTGAGATACACTGCCGGGAGTGTGATACTCCGTGGATATACTGATGCCGATTGGGCTGGCAGTGTGGTGGATCGTAAGAGCACATCGGGATGCTGCTTCAATCTTGGTTCTGCTTCGATCTCATGGATGAGCAGGAAGCAGAAGTCGGTGGCTTTGAGCACCGCCGAGGCCGAATACATTGCAGCAAGTATGGCCTGTTGTGAAGCAGTTTGGTTGCGAAAGCTCTTTAGTGAGCTGTTTGGACATGTGCTAGATACCACCGTGATACTTTGTGATAACCAGAGTGGGATTCGCTTGACCGAGAATCCTGTGTTCCACGACCGATCCAAGCATATTGATATCAGGTACCATTTCATCCGGGATATGGTACAGCGAGGCGCCGTAAGGCTCGATCATATAGGAACTGATGAGCAGGCCGCGGATATTCTCACTAAGCCCCTGGGGAAGGTCAAGTTCCTAACCTTCCGTGAGAGTCTTGGTATCGTGGAACGACCCGGCATGTGGGTCCCCGACACGATGAGCTCGGGCTCCCGGGGGCTTTGGGATAGCCTGAGCTATACACTTCATATGCTTCGCCCCACCATTGTCAACGTTGAGTCGGCTCCGCTCATTTATCTGCACTCGTATGCATCCTACCCATTGAGTTCAGGGCTCATGGGAAGTACCTCTCATTTGGCCAATGAGGTGGGAAAAGCTAGAGACTATTAGCAAAGACTGATGGATGCATCAGAGATTGCCGTACTCTCTATCTAGGATGGCACGGTCCAACCACTTGATCTGGGATCAAGTTTAGTGAGGTCTGGGACCTCTGCCTGACTTCGGGTTAGATGAACCAACTTCGGGTTGGTTAGAGACTCTTTGTGAGTCTGATAGAGGTTTTGAACCTTTGGACTGATTATGTCAGTCGGGGGATGATGTCTTTGTGACTGACCCACTTCTGTTCTGAAATAAAGAGGCTAGCAAAGCAAGTTACGGCGGGATGACGCACGATGTTTGATTGCACTGACGGATGGAGTTCTCCCTAGTTGAGAGGGAGTGTTAAATTTGGACAACTAGGTCCAAACTCCATGTTGTGATGCTTAGATTAAGAGGCTAATATTTTTGTTGGATTCCTCTTTCGGTGAGGTGTAAAATCCATATAAAATATATCTTAATCCGATGAGCAGAACATTTATTTTGAATTTATTATTTATAATAAATTATATGTGCAGGTCGGCCTTAGGGTTTTACACCCCCAGCAGATGTGTCACACACCCCAATGATGGATATAAATACAGGCAAAGTTGGAGAGCATTTCACAACAATTCAACTCACATCTTCTTCTCTCATCTGATTTAGTACAAGCTCCTTGGAGGACAAGTTCAGCCCACACGTGTGAAGAAGAAGGACGAATCTGTACGGCCAAGAGGAAGGACGAAATTTCTGCAGCTAGGGTTTCCAACGAAGTTTGACTAGCGTTGACTTTGGTCAACGCATGGTCCGGGCGGTCAGTAAATTGTTGAGAGTTCGATTTTGGGAGGTCAGGACACACGTTATCGTAAATCGAGGTCGTGCGGCTGACCGAACTGTCGCATTGACTTTTAGCTGTCGCTCAAGGTTGACTTTTCTGAGAGCGTTGACTTTTCTCTGGAGTTGACTTGGGTTGACTTTAAGTCGATTGAGGATTGTTGTGACACATTCTCGGGTTGGCTGACCAAGGAGACTTGGCCGGTTGAAGTATCCCGTTGACCGCCGTAACGCACCACCACATTTTTCTGTTTCTGGTTTGTCTTCTATAAGATCCACTTATATGTTCTATCAGCATTTTACTTAACTATTTGTGTGATTGCTGTAAGAAAAGTAAAGTTGCTTCAAGCATAGAACATCTACAAAAATTTACAAAAGGCAACTCTTCAAAGGGTCAAAAACAATAAGTCATTGCAAAATACGTTCCACCATACCTTCGGAAGCAAAGAAAACTATCTCCAAGAAAAAAGAACATTAAGCCTACTACTCTACCCAACGGACATGACAAAGAGATAACGCCCTAAAACTCTAAAGCTTAGAGGGCTCATAAGAGGCAAAAATGTCAATATACTTATAGATTCTAGCAGTACTCCCAATTGTATAAACATTGATTTTGCTAAACAACTTGATCTTTGTATATGCCCAATCAAGGACTCACATAAGACTCGTGGACCCCATAGGACCAAATAAGGACCCACATAGGACCCACATAAGACTTGTGGAGACCCTCAAAATTCAATGTATTTTTTTAATTGATTTTTTGGAGATCATGTGGAGGGAAAGGGAAAATGGAGGGAAAATTTTGCCGAGTCTTATAAGAGTCTTATACGAATAGTTCCCGAATCTTATACGGGTCGCCGTGTCAATAGTGAGACGAGTCTTATATGAGTTCGGTCGTGCAACATTTATATGATGACTCCATCGGGTTGTTTCCTTGGTACTTGGTCCGAGGAGCTGACACAAATCACGATGATAGATATAAAAGTAGGTTGCAGATGGATCGATGATCTTGTCCAGATAAATCACTTTCTTGATGTTTAGAGGGAGCCATGTTCGAGCTCTATGATGATTGGTTCATGAAGATTCAATAGATGTTGATTGATGATGTGGAAAGTGATGGTTGACCCTGTCTTGATGATGATACTGTATATAGAGGGCTATGTGATATTCAAAGAAAGCTTGCACATGTGATGATGTCAATAGAGCCTTGAGAGCTACTATTATAGTAGCTGATGATGGGCACTTCTCCCTAGTTTAGAGGGAGGTTGCACTTGGTTGAGAGAGAGTGATGATATTGTTCTCTGCTTCATGTGTCTTGCACTAGACAAGGACTAACAACCGTAAGGCTTAGCGAAGTCCACGAGGAGAGAATGATGTCCGAAGGATTGGATAAGCATCTGAGACAAACACTCCTTGAGGATTTGGAATCCAAGATAGGATGTAGTCTGGTGATCGACACTCTTTGAGGATCTGAGAGGGTATCCATGACAAGGGTCTTTGAAGAGGAAATTCCATGAGGATGTGTAAATCCAAGATGAGAATGGTCCTAGAAGGACATACCTTGTGAACATTCAGATTGGGTATGTGCCATGAGAGTTAGTGTGATGTCCCACGTAAAGCCTCCCAACATTGTGCTATGATCTATTGAGATATAGAGCTTGTTGGTCAAGGCCTTGCTATGTTTACAATGCTATTTGTATATTGATCATAATGTTGATGCTTAAGATGGCTTACCAATCTGACCCTTCTTATGAGAGTAATTCAATGAATGTATTGTCCTTATACCTGTGGTCGATTATGAATACCTCCCTAGTTAAGAGGGTGTGTTGAAATGTAAAGAGTGTCGATCTTCATAATTGTATATGTCATGACTTGATGTAATTGACGTATTTGTCAAAAAGAAAAAGTAAAGAAAATTATTTGTAAAAGAAGATTATTGATTGTGAAATGGGTTTCTTGCCCATAGTTATTTTGTCCTTAGGTCAAAGCACCCATTGAGTGCTCTAGGGGTCTTAATGGCAAGTCAAAAAGTCAAGGTCATGATGTACTAGACCTTAGAAAGGCTCATGTAACAAAGAAGAAAAATAATTATTATAATTCGTTGTGTCTAGAAGCCTCCAAGAGATGGGTTGGCCAACCTTATCAAGACTTCCTAAAGAGGCATAATTCACCCTGAAGGAAGCCTATATAAAAATGAACTCGCTCCCACTTGAAGACATCATCCAATTCAAGATATCTCTGATCCTAGTAAAAAAGAGAAGAAGTCTGATCTAGCGAGGAGGAAAAGTGAAACTGTTTGGAGGTCAACGAAGAAAGTAAGGGAAGCGAATCTCTATTCTTGACATCCTTATCTGCTATCATGTGTGAGTTTGTTGGAGGACCTAGGGTTTCCTTAATCCTGATTTTGCAGAAATATTGTTTGGGATTTTGTTGCCTCGGAAGGTTTGGTCTTGGGTCAAGGTCTTGAAAGTCTTCATTGAATTGATTCTATAAGAAGAGATTTTTGTGGGTTTTCCTCTCTAGGAGAGGTTTTGGCCCTGGCTAGCAACTTACATCTGGTGTTCTTGTGATCTTCTTATTGGCATTTGGCTCGATGATGAACATAATTAAAATAATGATGAAAATGTCCTAATATAAATCACAAGAAAATTTCAGGGATTAAAGAGAAATCAAGTTAATTAATACTCTAAATCTATGCCCTAGATTTCTCAACAAAGTCAACACTCCATTTTCTTTAGCTCCATCAAGGTCTGCATTATGATAACCTATCAAATTGAAGTCATCCACTTGTGAATATTTGAGTTCAAAGTCTTGAGTTTCTTTCAAGTACATCAAAACTTTTTTTGCAATAGACTAATGTCCTTCACAAGGCTTTTGCATAAATTTGGAAATAATTTGAACAAAAAATGAAACATATAGTTTGGAAGTAGTGAGGTAGATGAGACCTCCCACAAGCGGTCTGTACTTAGTTGCATCTTTTGTTCCATTGGAGTAGATAGAGGGTTGCATTCAACCATGCCAAACTTGTCCAACAATTTTCCAAGTACTTATTTTGGGAGATGAATATATACTTAGATGTTGAGTCACTTCAATGCCCAAGTAGTAGTGAAGATGTTCCAAATCTGTCATATCTAGGTCCTTCTTCAACTCTTTCTTTATGGATGCAATACAATTTTCATTGTACCCCGTTATTTTGTCCTAGGTTAAAGCACCCATTGAGTGCTCTGGGGGTCTTAATGGCAAGTCAAAATGTCAAGGTCATGATGTACTAGCCCTTAGAAGGGCTTATGTAACAAAGAAGAAAAATAATTATAGTAATTCATTGCGTCTAAAAGCCTCCATGAGATGGATCAACCAACCTTCTCAAGTCGGCTTAAAGAGGTCTAATTCACCCTGAAGGAAGCCTATATAAATATGAACTTGCTCCAAATTTTGTAGAGATATTGTTTGGGGTTTCGCTGGCTCATCTCTTGGAAGCTTTGGTCTTGGGTCAAGGTCTTGAAAGTCTTCATTGAATTCATTTTATCAGAAGAGATTTTCATGGGTTTTCCTCTCTAGGGGAGGTTTTGTCCTTGGATAACAACCTACATCTGGTGTTTTTGTGATTGCATTGTGATCTTCTTATTGGCATTTGGCTTGATGATGAACATAACTAAATAATGATGAAATTTTCCTAATATAAATCAAAAGAAAATTTCAGGGATTAAAGAGAAATCAAGTTAATAAATACTCTAAATCTATGCCCTAGATTTCTCAACAAAGTCAACACTCCATTTTCTTTGGCTGCATCAAAGTCTGAATTATGATAATCTATCAAGTTAAAGTCATCCACTTGTGAATATTTGAGTCCAAAGTCTTGACTTTCTTTCAAGTACATCAAAACTCTTTTTGCAGTAGACTAATGTCGTTAACAAGGCTTTTGCATAAATCTAGAAGGAATTCCAACAACAAATGAAATATATGGTTTGGAAGTAGCGAGGTAGATGAGACCTCCCACTAGTGGTTTGTACTTGTTTGCATCTTCAAATTTTGTTCCATTGGAGTAGATAGAGGGTTGCATTCAACCATTCCAAACCTATTCAACAATTCTCCAATATACTTATTTTGGGAGATGAATATATACTTTAGATGTTGAGTCACTTCAATGCCCAAGTAGTAGTGAAGATGTTCCAAATCTGTCATATCCAGGTCCTTCAACTCTTTCTTTATGGATGAAATACAATTTTCATTATTCCTTGTTATCAATAGATCATCTACATATACCAAAAGATATACAACAATTTTGCCAACTTTTTTGACAAACATAGTTGCATCATTAAGATTAAAGTTTTTGAAATTCAATTTTAGAAGATGCTCTGTTAGATTTTCATAGAAGGCTCACAATACTTGTTTTAGGCCACATAAGGATTTGATGAGTTTACATAATTTTTGTTCTTCTTTGTTCACAACGAAACTTCCGATTGAGCCATGAAGGAATTCTTTTAAGTCTCCATTCAAGAAAGTATTCTTTAGATCTAGTTGATAATTTTTCCATCCATTTTGAGCTACCAAGGCAAAGAGAGTTTAGATGCTCTTCATAATCAACACCTTCTCTCTCTTCAGATGCTTTTTCCACAAGCCTTGCTTTGTGCTTGCCAAGTGAGCCATTTGATTGGTACTTGTTCTTGTAGACCCACTTGCAGCGAATTGGTTTGGTTCCAAATGGAGGGTCCACTACCTTCCATGTTCCTTTTTTTTGAGAGCATCAAACTCTTTTTGCATTGCTTCTTTCCATTCATCATGAGAAGCAAATTGTTTAAAGAAAGTTTGTTGAAAGTTAGTAGATACATTCAATTCACGATCATATGAAACATCTGCATCATCTTACATCAATATAATCTAAATTATCTACAACATCTCCATCTTGTTTGGTGGAAGCTTTGGTTCTTGT
This sequence comes from Pinus albicaulis, assembly GCA_034641835.2. Lineage (NCBI taxonomy): Eukaryota > Viridiplantae > Streptophyta > Pinopsida > Pinales > Pinaceae > Pinus > Pinus albicaulis. The sequence goes on from CM076584.1 coordinate 58,467,452, forward strand.
CTTTCTGATCTCATCAAGTTGAACACTTTCAAGTGTCTTGGTGAGCCATTCTAAGGAACTTTTCTAAGGTGTTATAGGTTGCTCGACTAATTGAGATGGGGCTACATCAAGGTTTAGCCTTCCAATCCTGTCAGCTCGATTATTCAAAGGGTCTTCTTGATCTGATGAAGTTGCTAGAGCTTCATGAGCGAGAGATAATGCTTTATAAGGAGATTCCATAGATTGATCCAAGATAGGGATCCCCCATTCAAGATGTGGAGTCTCGTTATCTAATTCTTGATGTGTCTTTGCATGAAGGAATCTATGCAAATGATCAAGTTCCCGCTAAATAGTGTTGTTAGTCTTGGAAGATTTAAGAAAATTTGCATCTCTAAAAAGGATAAACTTCTTGTTTACCTCATTGTAAAGATGATATGCCTTGGTGGTATCGAAATACTCCAGGAAATTGCACTTATGACTTGTTGTATCAAGCTTGCTTCTTTTTTCCTTAGGAATCAAGACATAGTAGGCAGAATCAAAGAGCCTGAATGCCTTATTGAAGGAATGCGCCCTGTTGTCGCCAATATTGTATAGGCACGGTGTGACGACTCAAGTTAGGGGATGTCACTCTGGTCCCCAACTTCTCCGTTCTAGCTATCTCCCAACAACATGCTATGGAGGGTAGTCCCTATGAAATGTGAAAATGCAAGACTTATTGGTCACCAACAAGTTCGGGAGATGCGATTTAATGGCCTAGCCACTTGGTTGATTTTAGCAAGTTAAAAGATTAGATTGAATTATTTGATGAGACTAGTGCCTTATGGAGTCAACTACTCGCTTTAGATCAATTAAATAGCATGTGACCGGATGAACAACCGCTGCTTAGATGCTTTGCTATCCTATATGAAGTGCAAGTCCTATAATCTAGGTGTGAAGCAAGAATTTTTATTGATTTTAATTATATGCCTAGCTAAGTGTATCCCTTGATCCTTATCTATTTTTAGGCTAGTCTCAAAAGCAAGTGGTAGAGAGAAGTCAAGGCAAAGCAAGCAAAGGCTTGGTTAACAATACCTCCCCTTGAAATCTAACATACCCAGTGCCTCTGGTGCTACAGAGACAGTGGCTCTGATGACTGCGAGATCACCATTTTAACCACTAGAGAGGTTCTAGCGTTCACAAGCTAAGAGATGAAGGGTGTTCCTATCTTTCTATCAACCATGCTTATTCTTTGAGGTAAGTTGATTAATGCAAATCTAGGCCTAGGATGCAATTGCAAAATTTGACTTTAGTGTTCTTGAGTTAACATTGATTATGATCTCAAGTACTTATTTTTTATTTACCTTATGACAAAGAGTACTTAATCAATGAATGAGAAGACAATCTTATACACAAGATGAAGGTGCTCAATTAGTGCCAACAGGATACAAGAGATAAAAAGATATAATTGCCCACTTATTAGATGACCACAAGATATATGCTCTTAAGAGTGATTCATCAATATGTCAAAAAGGAAATATTACCATCCACGATAGATATCCAATTTGACCATCGACAATAAATCAATGACAACAATAGTTATAAGAAAACTTAGTGCACTTATCCACGATGTTTACTCGGGGACAATTATGATAGTGAAAAGGATGCCAATGGAAACTCTTCAAGATTATCAATGTTCTCTATTAACAATTCCTCGAGTTATGTCACAATGCCAATTAGATCTTTAATTCAATGGCTAATGCGAATGAACATGAATCATCAATATCCCCAAGTCCAAGAAATGATTGATTTAATTAACACCAACTTAAGCAATAGAAACCATTCAACAAGAGATTTGATAAATGTGTCAAAGTGCTTATATGAGTGAGTTTATTGCAAGATTAGATATGTTAATTACGAAATTGAAGTCACCAGAACACTTATTCCATTCAGATATGAAGGCAATATGATTACTTGCAACTTATCAGTAGCCAACCTCTTCTGTGCAACTTCAACAAATAATATGACAATGATCAGTCCTCAAATCAGCATTGCAATTAATGCAATAAATCAAGAACAAGATAAAAACACTTTAGAGCAAAAGTCAGCATTATTTACTAATCAAATTCACCATTTACCTTTTAGAGCACTTGTACTAGAATGCTGCTAGATGCAAAGGATGCTAATGCAGATGTAAAGAATGCTGATGCAATGGAGATAGCAATTTATCAATTATAAGTTTAGAACAAGCTCTTACCACTGTTGCCTTGTATTCAAAGTTCTTAGTATCTATGTTATGCCATCAAATTAACATATTAATCATTAGAGAATCAACTTAGGCGGAATGCTAATAAATGCAAGAGAAAATGCAATGGCAGTCAAGGAGGAACTAGGAGGCAGCCCAATGGAACCACTTTGCCAAACACAAGATTATGAAACCAAACGAGGTTAGGAACTCATCAATATGCCACTACTATGTAACACCTCCTAACAGAAAATGCAAATCAGACTTGTAAATAGTAATGCAACTGTTAGAGCAAGGATTGAATGCAAAATGCAAATTGATGCTAAGATGAGACCAAACAAAAATTGCCAAAGAGAGGAACCACTTTGCCAAACATAAGATTATGAAACCAAATGAGGTTAGGAACTCATCAATATGCCACTACTATGTAACACCTCCTAACAGAAAATGCAAATCAGACTTGTAAATAATAATGCAACTGTTAGAGCAAGGGTTGAATGCAAAATGCAAATTGATGCTAAGATGAAACCAAACAAAAATTGCCAAAGAGAGGACAAGAACAGAGGACAAATGTCTTCCTTTACCAATGTAAAACAGGGATTACCCTCAGCAACTCTGAGGTGCTTTCTTAGTGTTAATTAGATGTCTAATGGACTGTGTATACTTTAGTGGATAGATCAAAGGGTAAGAGACAAACCAATATGCCTGTGGCCAAGTTGTTGATCAAGAGAGCTTATTGATGGTCTCAATCTACCTGCAATCAAATTCTGGCTACCACGCCTCTGCAAAAACCAGTGTTAGCAGTAAACCAATACCAAAGAGATAGCGTACCTGTGATGAGGGCTGTAGGTGAAGGTTAGAGGTTTGAAAAGATAAGTGAAGAGAGAAGGGAGATCAAGAGAGGCAATGTTGGCTAGGGTAAGGCTTAGATGGGCATGTGAAAAGAATAGAAGGCAAGTCGAAGAGGATAAGGGGATAGGAAGACCCCTTAGGGTCTGCGGCATACCACAAAGGGCAGAGAAGGGGTCACCATGAGGGGTTTGAGGCCCGCCCAGGCCTGCGGCACGTTGGTAGAGGATCAAAGGAGGCTGTGGTTGCAAGGAAGTGGAGCTAGAAGGGCTGCCGAGAGGAGGAGAAGGGAAGAAGGGCAACCGTGAGGGTTTCAAAGGCCACACAGGCTTGTGATGATGAAAAGTGGGCCCAGATTTGGGCCACGACACGAAAGAGAGCCCAGAGTAGGGCCACGTTGAAGGGATCAAGCACCAAAAGAGGTATCGCAAGAGAGGAAGGCCCTTCAAGGGTTGCGTATGGGCAGAGGAGGCTGAAATAAGCCCTCAAAAGGTACGTCCAACCCTCAAAATACTTCGACCTCCTACAATGAAAAGAGAAATTGCCCAAGAACTCAAAAAAATACCAAAATTTGCCCAAAAGTCACCTTACTAGGGTCTGTGTCTTCCTTCTTCAGAAAAGTGTCGAGGCTCGAGGGCCTTTGGAGGGTAGATCTATCCCTTTGAGGATTAGATCAACCTTTGAATTCTTGCAAACCCCTGTCGACTTCATTGGATGGCTTTGCTAGGGCATGAAGCTTCCAAGAGCCGTAACCCCTGGGCCAGGTGTCACTACATAAAATTTCAAATCTTTTTGATGTTTGAGAAGATCACTTGCAAGATGAAAATAAATTTCCCAAAACCCCAATATATACAAAATATAAAATAAAACCCCAAACCCCTAGTTACTGCAAAACAAGGGTTAGAAAAATTATTTACAAATATACAAGGTTTGCAAAAATATTTTTTGAGAGAAATAATTTTTTTTGACAATGGCTTAATGTAGTTCGAAAGTTAGAGTATTAACCAAAGCCTTTAGCAACGTAAGAAAATCATATAAAAATTCCTGAAGCCCAAACAAGGTCATCTCTTCTCCAAAGTCTGTGAACTTGGACCCCAAGGGCCGATGTACCTGCAAATTCTATATATTTCTTCAATTAAATTTGTTAAACATATGGTGAATCCAATCACCTAAGATAGACCCAAAATCTACCTATAGAATGTTTTTATCTTTGACAAATGAAGTAACAAGCTTGTATAACAATTTAGCACAATATAGAAATGCACATAACCAACACGTGCCACAAATCAATAGACAAAGAACTCCATGAAATGAACCCCAAAGCCTTTTTATTATGATATTTCAGATGTGCCTAGCAGATCAATGGATCAATACTAGTGTTTACAAAATTTACGTCGACCAAAGATGACCAAATAGAAACAAAATGACTTGTATTTATAGAGAAATCCCTCCAAGTGTAAAATAAGTGCCAATTGGCTTGATTTTCGTCAAAATAATCTCGATTGTTGATAAATATTTAATCATATTTTAATCTCTACCGTTGAAAATATTTATTTTTGAGGAATTTTCGCATTTCTCATAAAACCATTTTTTATTATTCCAAAAATTAATTTTTTGGATTAATTTCCTCAAAATTTTGACTTTGACTCAACCACCAAAGTCCAAGGGCTGAATTTTTCTTTAAAAAATCATTTTTGCCTTGGTGGGGGACCTCCAAAAATTATCTTCTTTTTGACCTATGAATTTTTTGGTCGTTTTCCACTTGGAGAAATTAATTTCTCTAAAATTATTTTTTTGACTGTAAATTAATTAATTGTTTGGCTTAGTATTTAATTTTATTTCTGCTAGAAAAAAATAATTAATTGACACAAGAGGGGATTAACTTTTTTTCCATCCTCAAACACTTTAGCCATGGTGTCTGATTGCGAGAGACAATGCACTAAAATATTTTTACATTAGATAATTACTAATTCAACCCTCAAATGGGGAATATCCATTCGTTATAGACCCTCATAATATTTACCCAATTCTGCGACACAATATGATCTAGTAGACCAAATGATTTGTAATAATATAATTTAGCCAGATAGCTTAAATTATTCCCAAACCACTTTTACATAGACTCGATATAACATTAGGACTCATCTAGGACTCTATCAATGAATTCCACCCTAACTTTGGGGTTAAAACTAGAGGAAAAACTCTGCCAATTATCTGTGTTTAGAAACACACATAATGTAGTGAGGCTAAAAAGCCTCCTAGGATGAAATTTGTTGCCAAAATCATAGGGTTACTGAGGTTGTTATATAATTAAACGACCATACTAGCATCATTTACATTACAATTTGCAGAAATTGGGTTTATAATGACATGAACTTTGAAAAATTTTGTCCACTGTTTCCTTAGACTTGTGACAAAATAGGTGCAACACGACCATACCACATTTCATAAGGAGTGTTATTTTTGAGAGCATGAGATGGACATTTTTTTTCACATACACTGCACGTAGAACCACATCAACTCAATACATAAAGTTTATATTTTTGAAAAATACCATTGAGGGAACAATATTCAAGATAACACCATTAATTCATTCTGCTACACCATTATGTTGAGGACTATATGGAACTATGGTTTGCTATTGGATCCCATGTTGGCGAAGACAATTTTCAAATTCATTAGAGGTATATTCTCTTCCATTATCAATACAAAGAGAGAAACTATGTGATCATGCTTCATTTTCAATACATGAATGAAAATTTCTGTAAGTTTGAAAATCTTGAGATTTGCTTTTCAACAAGTACGCCCAACACATTCTGGTGTAATCATCAATAAAAGTTATCCTATATTCATTGTCATTAGCAAAAGGAATAGGCATAGGGCCACACAAATTGTAGTGTATCTATCCAAGTTTTCTACTTGCTTTGGAAGTGGAATCATGAAAGGTTTGTTTTCTATGCTTTTCAAGGATACAAACATCATGTTGTTTTAGTTTCCTAGGAATAGTAGGCAAACTAGAAACACCATTCCTTTTCAATAAATGAAGGCTATCATAATTAATATGTCTAAATCTAGCATGCCATCGTGATGAGACATGTATGCAAAATTATGTGTATGAGCAATGTGCCTTTCACAATCGACAATCCTTCATCCTCCACTCTAGTCATGATGACTGTGTTGTCAGATACCTACCTTGTTTCCACTTTATCATCAAAGATATCATCTAGTTATGAATATGTTAACAATGGTATGTTCTATGCTTAGCACAATTACTTCAATGTTCCTTTAGCAGTCCAATGACAATTTCCAATTTAGTTTTCCAATAGCAATCACATAAACTATTAATCACATTGATAGTAAATGTAGATAGAACGTAAAATAAATTGCAAAAGACAAGCCAAGACAAGAGGACAACAAATTTGGTGGATGCCAGGGAAAAACTCCAATGTGGGGAAAACCCTTAGACCAATTCTTCTTATTATTATATCAAATGTTCAATAGAGAGAGTACAAAAGTAGATTTGACTACCAAATCACAGTCAAAATAGCCCTGCCAATTTTTGCAGTCAACTGCAGTGAAACTTCAGCACTAACCAAAAAGTCAAATATGGTCAACACAACATTCAACCTTCTCCTTTCATGGTGGGTCAAAGGTAGTCAAACTCATCCTCTAGCAGTGGTCAAACCAACCCAAAATAATGATAAATCTGCTGTGAAAAGTTGGTCAACCTGCAGTCAACGCAGGTCAAAGTCCTCCTTTTGCCTCTGTTCTTATGCCCAAAAATGTGGCTTGCTGAGACAAAAATTCACCCTGAAAATCGAAGTCAAAGGATGCCCAGAAAATTAAAATCAACGTTGGTCAAACTACAAAAAATTAAGAACTTTTCAGCCTTGCAATTGTGTCGTGAAATTCGACCTCTTTGTGCCACGTGTGAGAGAGAGAATGCCCAATGCTGTACGAACCAATGAGAGAAGGAGAGAGAAGAATGTGTGAGTGATGATGATGCCAAATGAGGTGAGAGGTCACTTGTATTTATACAAGTCGTTGAGGGTGAAGAGTCATGTCCATTGGGCTTCATGAGTCTACATGATGATGTGGCCGACCTAAACAATTTGCACATGTGTGGGCATAAATTCAAATACGTACCTTTGCTTGTCCAAATTGGATGATCTTTATATCAATTTTGGTCCTCTCGAAAAGAGGAATTTAATGCAATCATCATCTCCATCAAATCAGCTGTCCCAAGGTGAAATTTGGGCCCAGTTCCTAATTTTAACACTCCCTCTCAACTAGGGAGAATTCCACCTGCCAATCCATCCATCATCATCGATCATCATGCCATTCTGTCCTCATGTACCCTCTCTGTCTCTTATATCATCTCTGCTTTGCTGAAAACTGATATGAATAATGAAGAAGAATCGATTGAGAGTGAGTCACAAGACCTTACCATTCTCCATTGACAAAAGTCAGTCTTGATCCTATATCACGTTGTTGTTGAACACCATGGATCCTAGACATGGGGAGTACGATAGTACACGATGCGTCCATCGGTAGTGCTATGGTCCCTATCCACTTTTCCCAACTCATTGGCCAGATGAGAAGTACTTCCCATGAGTCCCAGACTACATGGGTAGGATGTATGATGGGGCATCGATGGGAGAAGGTGAACCAATCATCCTGCTCATATGCCATAGGAGAAGGTGAACCACTCATCCTATGCATATGTCAATCGCAGGGGAAGGTAAACCACTCACCCTACACACGTGTCCTCAATCGTAGGGGAAGGTGAACCACTTACCCTACACACATGTCAACCATCGTGGGGTATCAAAGGGGAAGGTGAACCACTCACCCTATACACAACATACCAATGGGTAAAGGTGAACCACTCACCCTATGGTCGCTCATAGCACCAAGGAGTACCCGAAGCCCCCAGGAGCTCCTAGAGATCAATGCCCAACTCAAGCGGGACCCTCATTGGAGGGTCTTTGCACGACTCCAAGTCTCTCTCAGAAGGCTAGGAATTTGACCTTCCATAAGGGCTTCGGAGGATGTCTGCGACCTGCTCATCAGTCGTGATGTGTTGGAGCCTTATTTCTCCCTACTGTACCATATCCATGCAGCCTCAAACTCCTGACAATGTATATCAGTCCATAAATGATTGTGCCATAGAGATATCTCAAGAGATTCTTAGCAGCAATCCAATGTATGTGATGAGGCTCGACCATAAATTGACCCAATGTGTTCACAACGAAGCATATGTCTAGATGAGAGTTTACCAAGAACATCAGGCCCCCCACAAGTTGTCGATACTTTGAAGGATTTGCTAATGTGGGCCCAACAACACTTTCACCAACACTTTCACGTAGCTTCTTGAAGTTGAGTTCCATAGGAGTAGACACAAACTTGCAATCAGCCATCCCACATCTTTTGAGCAACTTCACAATGTATTTTCATTGAGAAAGGAAAATCTCACCTGGATTTTGTGAGACTTCTAGGCCTCTAGGAAGTAGTGCATCAGACCTAGGTCCTTCATCTCGAACTCGAAAGCCAACTCCCTCCTGCATGGATAAATGAGAGGGTCTGCACTTGTCAGAAAGAGATCATATACATAAAGGTCTAGAATGAGAGGCATTTCCTTTTCAACCTTGAATTATAGGTTAGGATCAACTTCGCTCCTTGTAAATCCCAACTTCATAAGATAACTATCAATCCTCTCATACCAAGCGTAGGGGCTTGCTTCAACCCATATAGGGCTTTCTTCAACCTGCACACTCTTGTACTTCAAACCCCTTAGGTTGTTCCAAGTAGACTTCCTCCTTTAGTGAAACATGCAAGAAAGGAGTTTTAACCAAGGTTGCAGGGAAGCTTCTCCCCCCCTCGATCCCGCTCCCAAAATGCGCTCCGTTTAGGAGCTCTTTGGGAGCGCGCTCCCGAAAACGCTTCCTGAGGGGAGCGTTTTCAGGAGCGCACTTCCGAGCCTGAAAAAACGCTCCCTATTTTTTCGGGAGCATTTCAGGGAGCGCTCGGGAGAGAATGCACCCTGAGCGCTTCCCCAGCAAAAAAACTCTTCTTGGCGCGTAAAAAAACTTTTGGATGTCAAATTTCCGATTTTTTTTTAAAGGGAGGGAGGGGGGGGGTTGGGTAAATAAAAGCCCACCCTCATTTGTTTTTTCATTGTTTTAGTTTGAGAGTGAGAGCAAGAGCTTGAGAGTTGGAGAGCAAGTTGGAGAGCAAGAGAGCTTGAGAGTTTGGAGAGCGGAAGTGCCAAGGAGAAAGCAAGGAGAGAGCAAGGAGCAAGCTGCAAGAGAGCGAGAGAAGGATTGAAGGAGTCAGGAGTCAGGACAAAGAGGTAGGACTTCTAATCTAGTTTTTTATTTTCTAGGAATCATTTTTAAGTTGTTCAAAAATGAAAACTTGATTTTTTTTCTCAATGTTGCATTTTAATGTGTTGAAAAGTGAAAAATTGAATTGTTTTTTTCCTATGTTGCATTTCCCATTCCCATTTGGCATTCCTCCCTTTTTTGTAGGCTAGAAACTTGAAACATCATGGCTATATGGCTAGGGATTTTCTTCATTTTGGTTCCTTTCTTTGTAATAATGGTGTTGGAGAGTAGAAGAAAGAGGCCCATTAGAGAAGAGGAGGATGAAGAAGTGGGTTATAGTGGATTTGATGGAAATCCTGAAGAGGAGGAGTATGCTGAGGAGGAAGGGGAGAGTGGAGAACATGAGGCCACAGAGACCCCAGCTAGACAAGACCAAAGTCAAACACCATTGTGGAAATATGTTCAGAGGCAGGAATGATGGAAAGGTGCTGGAACCACTAAATTTCTTTGCCCCCATTGCAATAAAGAATACACAGGTTCATACACTCGTGCTAGAAGGCACCTTTGTGGGAAAATGCCAGGGGATGGAGAGAAAAATCTAGGAATCAAAATTTGTGTAAGTGTGCCAGGAACAGAGAGAGAGAAATATAGAAAGGAAGAGGAGGCTGCCCTACAGAGATCTAAAAGATCTAGGGGTTTCATTGATTCTTATACACTATTAGGTCCATCACATCATGGACAAAGAAGTCCATCAACTTCGACCCATGGCAGTGGATATGGAGGCACACCTGGACCAAACATCTCCTTAAGGCGTAGAACCATATCTGATTTCATTGACGAAGGGTGTAGGAATGATGTGGATTCAAAAATTCAAGACCGACATTAACATCGCAGAACCATTACTTGAAACAATTGAAAGTATTGGGCCATACAATGTCATCCAAGTCATCATTGATAATGCTGCTAACTGTAAGGCAACAGGAGCAATTATTCATGATAAATACCCCAACATATTTTGGTCTGGGTGTTTGGTTCACACAATGAACCTTTTGATGCATGATATCATTAAGAACAAACAACCTCAATTCAAATGGCTTGGTGATTTGTACGAGGGAGAAAAAAATGATAAGATTTATTACAAATCATAGCAATACACATGGGCTTTTCCATGCTCACTCCAAATTGGAGTTGTTGAAGATAGCAAAGACTAGATTTGCTAGCTATTACCTCACCTTCAGGTGCCTTTTGAAGGTAAGAGAGTCATTGGCAACAATGGTATCAAGCCCACATTGGCAGGTATTAAAGGAAGGGTAGCGACAATAGTTGACAGGCAAGGTTTTGAACATGTGGAGGAGACTGCCCTTGATCCTTTATTTTGGGCACGTGTGAGGGAAATTTTGAATTTCATCAAGCCCATTTATCACATGATTCATTTTTCAGATACAGATAAACCAGTGATTGGGGAGGTTTATGAGCAGATGGATAGCATGTTGGGGCAAATAAAATATGTTGTTAAGGATAATGATCCCAACTTGTATGTAATGATTTACAACTGTGTGTGTGCACGGTGGAATAAACTCAATGTTCCACTGCATGCCTTGGCATATATCCTTATGCCAAATACTACTCTCCATCTTGGTTGGGCCAACCTGCACCTGGAGGTGGGGTTAGGATCAAACCTCACATAGATCCAGAGGTACAAGAGGGGTACATGAAGGCATTAGACAAGTTGGTCCCCGACAGGGAGGAGTGTGCTAGATTGTGCCTTGAATTAGGCAGATACTTTAGTTGCACTGGTAACTTTGGTTCTTTCCATGCAATGGAAGACAAAGACATATTTGATGCTCTCACATGGTGGGAAGCATATGGCGGCATGGGACTTTTGCCAATGTTGGCAAATAAAGTTCTCTCACAAGTTGTGAATACTTCTTCTGCAGAGAGGTGTTGGAGCACCTACAACTTCATATATAATGTGAGAAGAAACAGGCTGAATGAAAACCGAGCTTAAAGCTTGGTTTATGTGCATTACAACTTGAGGTTGTTGAGTCATTATTGTGATCGGGCATATGAGGATCAATCATATAAATTCTGGGACAACAACCCAGAGGATGATAATCTGGAGGACGACACTGTACATATGGAAGAATTGGAAGCAGAACTTTTGAGGGATGATGATGAAGCATCAACAACCATGCTACCGCCACACATAGGGCTAGTCCCACCATCCAGTAGCAGTGCGGGTGCCAGTGCCAGTGCCAGTGCTCGATATCCAACTATTGTTCCTTTGCAGATTCAACCTCCACCTACATCCTCACATTGCCCTCCGCCTTCTAGTCATGGTCGTGGTACTCCTGAGAGTACTAGAAGACCACCATTGCCTTGTGGTTCTCACAAATTAGACATTTCTCGTCGGCGTGGCAAGGGGCCAGGCAATAGATAAAATATATTTGTTGTTTACTAGTCTTTTCTATTTTCTAGTAGTTTTGAACTTTTATAATTGTTGAACAGTTGAAACTTGACTCTTTCATATTTAATGACAATTTAAGTTTGAAGTTTGAATTTGAATGGTGAAACTTTGAAGTTGGCATTTATAAGTTTATAAGTCATTATGAATTATGAATATGATGCTTCATGAAAGTTATATGGTGATCAATGAATCAATTATGATAAATGTTATATATTGAATTTTGAAATCAATGAATCAATGATGATAAATGATATATACCAATGATGATAAATGTTATATATTGAAATTTGAAATCAATGAATCAATGATGATAAATGTTATATATTGAATTTTGAAAGCTTGAAACCTTCAGATTGATGATTCGCGAGACTCAAGGGTCAATATGTTTTATGTTTCCAACTTGTGGGTGTGGTTGATGAAGATTATAACTTCTAGATGATTGATGTTATATGATTCAATCTATGTTTTTATGTTTTTTATGTCTAATTCATCACTCTACATGCTTTTGTTGACATATATGCATCAAAATATAAAAAATATATATATTTAAAAAAAATGCTCCTCGAAATGCTTCGGACTGGGAGCTTTTGAAAATGGCGCTCCCGCTCCCGCTCTTCGCTTTTGCTCCTGCTCCCAAGTAATCATGGTCTTAACGTCCATAGTCCAGTCCTTCCTTTTGAGAGAAGCCTCGAGCAATGAACCTGGCCTTATATTTTTCAACACTACCATCAGCTTCATGTTTGATTTTGTAAAGCCATTTAGAAGTGACCACAAACTTGTCCTTGGGTCTAGGAACCACATCCCAGACATCATTCTTCATGATTGGTTCATACTCCTCATTCATCACATTCTTCCATACTTGGTGTTTTACGGCTTCTTCGAACGTACATGGCTTAGATTGAACAATGGTACTCATAGCAGCTAAGTACCCTTGATACTTGTTCGTCTTCTTACTTTCACGGAATGTCCCTCTTGGAGCAATATGTCTTTCAGCATCTTCGAGAGTATCTTTGAGCCACAAAGGTGTTTTCCTTAAGGTGGAGGGATCAAGAGGTGGATCAATGGGATACATCGAGCCTTCAACATCGGGCATCGATTCATCTGTCAGAGGTTCATCCTGTCTTCTTGAAATATCATCATTGTCCTTCCTTGGGATAGGGAGATCTCTAGCTTTCCCAAGGGTAGAATTTTCATCAAAAGTAACATCATGGCTTATTTCCACATCTCTTTGACCAGACACATAATTTCTATATGCCTTTGAATTTTCACTGTAGCCCACAAATGTACCTTTTTTCTTAGATGCTTATAACTTGTTTCTTTTCTCTTTAGGCTCATGAAAATACACGGGACAACCAAATATTATAAAATGAGAAACATCAGGTTTCTTACCAGTGAAAACTTCTTCGGGTGTCTTGAAATCCAATGCTTGATGCAAGCTCCTATTTTGAACTTATACGATAGCTTTGGCAATTCTACCACTCAAACTAGAAGGGGACCTAAAGGGAATCCTAAAAGGGAAACTGCTAGGTCAAGGGCAACTATAGAGACTTAACCCATTGTCACCTCAGCTAAGGCTCCCTTTTCTTTATGGAATTTCACCGACAGGAGGAGTCCCAGTATATAAAGAGTCACTTATGAAGGATAAATCAAAGAAAATGGTTGTGACGTGACCTTAATGATCATTTTCTAGAAAAGAGTCAAGAATCGAGCTTGCTTGCTTCTTAAGCAAGGTACAAGGCTTTCCAGAAGGAGGTGGTAAGGATTTAAGGGCTAGGTTAAAGGAGTGTGACTTGCAAAGGAACTTCCCAACCCTTAAAATCCTTGCAAAACTTGGATTCCTGAGTTGTCTTTGAAGAATTGACTTTGATGAGAAATGGGACCACAGGGGACCAAGTGGACCCAACCCAAGTGGAGCCAGCCTAGCTTAAGCGAAGGGGTTTAGCAACCAATGATGATCTTAACCTGAACAAGGAGGAGAAGAGGATAAAAGAAAGAATTTCCACTTAAAGGTGCCCAAATGATTTTATGAGGTACTAGCCTAGGGAAACCCATGGCAAAATTTGGTCTCAGGGGTAGGGCTTGGGATATCTCATAATCCCACTGTCTAAATTTCCTCAAATTTGGAGGTGACCTTGGAGGGACACCAACATAGGAGAGGCAAGAGATTGAAATTTTTCCATGTGTAGTTTGTCGGGAAAATGATGCCCTAGGTGACCCAATGTGGCTAGACCTAGAAGGGAGGAGGAAAATGTGAAGAAAAATAGTTTTAGAGTGATCACCTTATGGTGGACCAGTGCCTAGTTCCTTTGGGCATATTGGAGTCGAGAAGAATAATGAGAATGGATTTCATTTCTAGCTCGAGGAGGCTCAAACGACAACTTAGTTTGGCATTAGGGCAAAGGAGAGTGACCTTAAAGCGTTTATACTTCGTTTGCAAATCAAGATGGCTAGGAAAATTCATTCAACATACATGGCCCATAGATAGACAGATGTTATATAGAAACATAATTCCACAATTTAGCTGTAAATGCATGCAACAATTAGCCCTAAAATAGCGAAAATCCCATTGTCAATGCATGTGACAAAGTAAAGGAATATAACATTAAGTTTGTACTTACATGTAAGAGAATATATCAAACCATAAATAAATTCGCTAATCAAAAATCTGCAAGACAAGAAAATGTAATCCAGATTCAAAACATCAAATTTCATCTATGCTCCAACTTTGTCCACCAAGAAGGAATGGCGAAAATCTCAAGAGATAGAATGATCCAATCCAAGTGATGATTCAAAATGAATTCACATCACTTCTATTTATACACTTATTAGGATTTCGATTTACATAATTGGGCCTACATTAACCCCTAAAGTAAAATAATGTGCAAACTAACTAACTTTTGGTGACAAGGCAACCAAACTAGCTCATAAACAAAATAATAAGCCTCTCAAGAGGTCAAATGATGAATAATACATGTCGCTGGGCCCTCTAGGAAGCCTGATGAAGTCCATAAGTGCCATAATGACGAATAAGACTCTTAAAAGCGATGGAGAAGAGGGTGGCCCATTGTTCTCCAAACAATAAATCTGTGGTGCTCCCAGTGGGTGTCGGGGCACACAAATAACCTCATGGGTCTCCAAGTACGTCGAAGATTCTTGTAGACCATCTATAAGGGCTAAGATGATGGAGCAAATGATGCCACAACAATGTACAAGATGATGGAGCAAATGATGCCACACCAATGTACAAGTCCTAGGTCACCTGCCAAGTGTATGGTGCAATTATGGGGCCGGCTGGGCATGGTGGACTAGGTGCATCTTCCTCGTCCAATAGGTGAGTCTCGAGCAATCTCTGAACATCTCTAGGGATCCATGGAGTGTTGTCTACTGTTGTGGAAGTCCATGGCTCTCTACACACACCCTACATGTGCCAATGTATCCTTTTGAAGAGTTAGGACCCCATATAGGGAGACCAAACCGAGAATGAAAACCATCTGCAATCTTGCATAAGATCCAATGCATCCCCTAGCCCTCCAGCACAACAAGTCATTAAAGTAATCGAATGAATGAGCTTACAAACCATGGACAACGGGGGACACTTCATAATGGCATGCCTTTCCATAGTGGGCTTTGGCTTGTGCTAATGTTTCCAAGCTCCAAAGGGGTTTAACCAAGTACCTTATTAGGTGTTTTCTTCCTTTAGATGTGACATTATGTCGAAGGTACATCCATCAAATGGTGGTGGCATGTGATAAAGAGGTGGATGGGATAGAGAATGAAAAGGGGCAATCTTGGGCCACATATCGAGGCACAAGTGTAGCTGGAATAAGGGAAGCCCACACCTGGGTATATAATGTATAGGAGGGAGCAATTGTGGTACATGAGGTGCCCCGACATTGAGTTTTTCCCCCTTCATTATATGCCTTTTTCTTTTTATGATTTTTCTTTGATTAATTGCTCGGGGCTCAAAGGATTAGAGCATGATGTGTAAGATAGAGTAGTGGATACCCCCTTTAAGGTAGGGCGGTTCATTGCCCGCTAGGGGTTGGGACAATCATGGGTTCTTGAATGATAAAGGAGTCTCATCTAGGGCCTATGGAACTCAGGTGATGGCCATGGGTATGGGGTAGAGCTTATGCATTCGCTTTTTCCCACGAGCTAAATATGTTTTTTCTCAACCATCTTTTGCATCTTCTGGTACATTTTCCTATTGAATGTGGCCATTTATGCTTTTACTTTTTCTTTTCAGCTGCTTCAACCTCCAGGGCATTGTTCCAAGCCTGACCCAAGGTGGGGGCAAGGGGAAGGGGAGGCTAACCCTAGGTGGACCCAGTGAAGACATGTGGACCCAGGCAGGAAGGATGATGAACGGTTAAATGTAAGGGGAGTGATATATTAGGATGAGGGAGCGGGACCACACAACCAAAATTGGGGTTTCCCATCCATTTCCACCCTAAAACAAATGGTCAGTAAAGGAGATCGCACGTGACTAAGATCCGAGGGTAACATCCAAAAGAGATCTAGGAGACAAAAGCACAGACCTAGCCCACTCTTTATGCCAAATGCTCCCATTAATCCATGCCCAAATGTGTCCATGATAAGCAAGCTCGATACTCAATTACCAAATGACAAGACATGCCTTTAGGTTCGAGAGGCCCACCTTCAAACATACAATCATGACAGATGGGTGAGGGACCACATGGCTGTATCAGGTGGTGGAGAAATGGCACAACGAGCTAGTTGGTGGTTGCAATGGGTTGCCGACTGAGGACCATCTTGGAGAAAAATTTTCTCCCAGGGATATCACCGACAAAGTGGTGGGTAACATTTATTTTCTCCCCATAAGAACTTCGGTAGGCCTTGGTCATGGAGCATGGCACAGGTGGCTTGTATGATTGCTCGATCCTTCCTTTCAATGACTATATTTTGCTCAGAATTGTATGGAGTGGTGGTCTCCCCCTCATAGTTTTAAAACTAGTCAGACTGACTCCGATTCGATCGAGCCGATCGAGCCAACCCACTGCCGGACTGACTCGGTAGAAAAACCGGTTTGGAGGCCGGTTTATGACCGAACCGGTCGAGCCAGTCACCGATTTGGTCGGTTCGGTCACAAACCGGCCAGCTTGGCCGAGACAGAGTTAGACCGGCTGAGCCACGGACAACAGGCCGCAGACCCCACAAACGGCCCAAAACGGACCTCAATTCGGATTTTAATTTGGTTTTAGGGTTTTGCTATGCCCTCTAACCCCTCCCAAGCCTATAAAAGCTACCCCAACCCCTCTCGTTTACTCACAACTATCTCATTGCATTTGAGTGAGCATTTGCGAGGAATTTGTGAAGAGTTGGTTTTTGGCTCAGCGTGCTAGTACAGTTTGAGTTGAAGATTTTGATGAGGAGGAGCAATGGGTTCCCCCCTCTGATTTATAGTTTGAGCCAGAGGATCTTGCCTTGTCTAGCAGTAGTGACTAGTTATGTTTTGTTGTAGAGGCCATTTAGAGCCTCCTTGGTTATGTGTTTTTGTTCTGATCTCTATATCATGTATGTATTGGACAGTGCACTCGGTGCCATTTTGATATTATGGATATATTCATGAGCCTACTTTGATCATGTGTTGTCTTTTTTTTATATTCTAATGCTTTGTATTTGTAAACATGAATGAAAATCTTTAAAATTAAGTTTTTTATAAAAAAATTAATATTTAATGTATTTTTTACAAAAACTGAGTCACTGAAACCGAACCGGCCGAGTCGATACCGAGGTAAATCCATATCGGAATCCTGGTAACTTAGCTGATAAATGATTTTGATTTGAGTGAAGGGTACATTTTTGCTAAGGCCATGACAAAGGAGTTCAACAATCAACACCACTAACATTGGGTACATATAAGGCTTGGTACTCTTGATTAAATGGCAATCACATACCCTTATATGTGATAGAATCTAATGAATTGCCGCAATCCCATTGATCATGAAATCCTAAAAACTGTCAAGTCTGCTGAATTTTGAATGGGATATGAAATTCTATTTTCTCCATGTGAAGTCCAATGAGATTGGAACCATTCTCAAACATCTTGAAACAAATGAATAGTAATGTTAAAAATTTACGAACTTCGAAAATTCAACAATACCAGTTGGGAGCATTTAGGGATCCGAGAAGCATAACAGGTGCACAGTTCAGCACATGGATAATGAAAAAAAAATAATGGAAATATCTTTAAGTTCAAAAAATGTGGAGAAATGTGAACTTCGTGTGTATTTTAGAAATTTACATCAATAATAGTTTTTAGGAAAAAAATAACAAAAAGTACAGAAAGAATTAAGTGGCCAGTTATGGAAGTTTCTTCCATAGAACCAAGTGGAAGAAGCCTCAAGTGAAGCACCAACTAAGCATTAGTGTAATCCATTTTCCTTCAGAGGAGGAGATTTTGGAGTGGGAGAACCTCATGGAGTTAGCATAGTCAGTGTCAATTCCACAGTTTATAAGCTGACGACAATACTGTTCTTTATAATTAAAAAGGGTGGCCTTGTCTTGTAGTTGGGCTGCGTACTGAATTTTTAAAAGGTATAATAAATATTAATGGTGAACATGTATTTCTCCATTTCAAATTCTGTTTATAAGAAAAGGGGATTGATATGTTTAATCTTGTCAGTCAACCCATACATAGATATGACTGAAAGACACGGAGAACATAGTGTGGACCTGTGAATATTTATAAATATTGATATTCTTATTTTAGTTTTTACATTCTCTGGCTTCAGCATTTATTGGATGCAAGTCATATATAATGTTTGTTCAGTTCTGTAACTTCTGTTCTTTCATTATGCCATTATTTCAGCTTGTCTAGACTCTAACCAAAATCAATCTGTGACAAGACTCTACTTAATCTTTCAAGGTCACACTCAAGTCAAATTGAGACTCCACACGCTATGTTTGTTAATCTGTAGGTTCATATGAAGATAGTATGTCCATAATATAGTTAAGGATATGATGCATCTTTTGGTTGCTTTCTCAAGTTGCCTCATTTTGTTGGAATTTAGGTGGGGATCATATCTTAACTGTCTGAAATGTTTTCTGTTCTGGCAACTGACAACTATAAATGGATACATCTTTCTAGATCATTTAGTTATGCTTATGTTGTATGGTTGGGCTGTGCCAATCCTATTCAAATTTTGCTACCATTGCCAGTAAATAGTTGTTGTACTGAACTGCTGTTCAGAAGGTTATTTTATGGCCTTTTCACTTGTTTTATCAAACCTGTTTCGTCACCTATTAATCTTTTATTGATTGTGGCATTATTTTATGTATTGTTTTCATTTAGAAAATGTTTAAATGAAGCTGTGTTGTCCTACTAGAGAAAGTATTATATTGTTAATGTGTCACTTTTGTTGGTATTACAGGAGATTGTAAATTTACTACTTTGTGGACAAGCAGTCTCCAATGTATTTGATGGCCGTATGGATTTGGGTGAGGGCATGTTTCTGAAGGGGATACCTTCAACAGTGGAAGTAGGATTTCTTTCTCTTCTAGAATCACTCAACTTTTGCAAGGTTGGCCAATATCTTAAACGACCAGAGTGGCCAATTTGGGTAGTGGGAAGTGAGTCTCATTATACAGTGTTGTTTGCTTTTGACATCAGTGTGCAAAAAGAAAATGAATTGGAATATCGAGAGGCAAGAATTAGAAAGGCTTTTGATGCTCATGATCAGAGTGGTGGAGGGGGTTTTATCAGTTCAGATGCCCTGCAGCAGTTGCTCAGGGACATGAATATTCTTATGCCTCGTGATAGACTAGAAAATCTTTGCAGTACTGACTTTGTTGTATGGAATGAGTTTTGGCAAGTTTTGTTGCAGCTTGATACGAATTTGGGAGGGCTGAAGGATTCTAGCGGTCTCATGGGTAGAAAGCAGTTTGATTTATATCATTTCAATGGAATTGCCAAGTCTGTAACAAATGGTACACAAACTGTTGGAGAAACTTTGCAGCAAAGACCGAGGTTAACAATAGTCCATGTTAATGTCCCACCAAAGTGGACCCCCGAAGAATTTATGGCAGATGTATCTTCATCGCATGGTGATGGCCCAAGTGGTAAGAATGGTTCTGCTGAAGTTCAAGGTCCTTCTCTGTCGAAAGATGAGGCTTCACAACATGCTCCACTTGTAGATTGTATTCGTACAAGATGGCCTAGAGCTGTATGTAATTGGATAGGAGATCCACCTAGCATTGTCTGAGTTCCATTGTATGGTTCTGGATAGGGTTTCTCCTAGTGGCAACTTGTGTCTGGCATCTGTCTATCCTATTCACAGTACAGTATAGTGAATACAGTTACGAATATGATGAATTGTATCAAAGGGAAATGCTCAACGTGCTGATACACCAAAAGGTCCATCCCCTTGTATGGTCTGGAGTATAAATTGAGAGCAGTTTGGGAAGTCGGAGTAAAATATTAGTTATTGCAGTCTTGGGATGTTAATAGCTTCATTTGAGGCAAAAGAAATGTTTCTTGTAAAGCGAACTGCATTAAATGAGTGTTTTTTAAAATCATGTAGAGGGGTTGACCAAATGTTTAGTGATTGGCATTCGCGAACAGTACATCATCGTAATTATTAATGTTACAAATAAGTGTGCATTTGCATACCGCATTTGTAGAACACAAGTTCACATTCTGTATAGTGATACTGTTCCGGCAGAGTCTGCATCACAGGCTGACAAGCCTAGTCTATGTTTACTGTTTTGTGCTGTTAAAATCCATCGTAACATGTTTTTTATTTCATTACTATATTTTTGCGAGTTAATGTGAGTAAATTAGGTAAAACATGAAATAGCGCTTCTTTATGAGACCCTCATAAAGTACCTTGGCTGTTTATTGATTATAATTTGAGAGTATGGTCTCCAGTTGAGCTGGTATTTGAAGGGATATGCGAAGGCCAACTCGATGAACATTTATGTTTCCTTCTTTTATGTTGCAATTATTTCGAAAGGATGGTATTGGCACAAGTAATCAGAGGTGTCCCGCACATTGCATTGTCTAATGGGGTCAAACATGACATACATTCTGTGCTTTGCAAATGAGTACATAGATCCCTTTTATTGTAAGATCTATGACATCTATCTGTAACTCTAAAAGCAATTCTTAGTTTGAATCCGCGCATTTTTCGAGAGAGACCAGCAATCATTGACAAAAATTAGTGAAAGCAAGATTTCTTTTGCACCAGACCATCTTGCTCTGCCCAATAAAAGACGTGACATTTAAGATATTATTTGGTTGTCCATAATTTGAGGAACCTTTTGCACTGTTGACGGACAAAAATTGGATGCTATTTTTCTTTACTTCTGAGTTTTTCTTTGAAGGAAAAAAGATAGTATTCAGTTCACAACGTTACATTTAGGAAACATTGCTATTGTCTGTTTGTACCAACAGATCTAAACAGTTGTGAATGCATTAATTAAATCATACCATCCCACCACAATATATATTTTTGATGAATGGAATAACCCTCAGCAAGGCATTTAAAGCAAACCATCCAATGAGACATAAAGGGAATAAAGGTATATATGAAGAAATTAGTATTATAGTAGATGGTTAGGGTTAAAGGTCGTGTTTCCCAAGTGGATTCAAGATAATTATCCAATATAAGGTAAGTAATGTAAGCAATTTTCATTATTTTGTCTTCAGTTTTAAAAATCCAATTAACCAAGTTTAGTATGTTAGTAGCTTTTCACTGTCAAATTCAAGATGCATAAATGATGACACTGTAGAAATGTAAAAATGAACCTTTATTGTTGAACTACTTGAAGTCAATATTGTATAAACTCAAGTTTTCAATTGAGTTTTAACTCAAATTGTTTTGAGGCATCCCCATGATGAACCTGATTGTAGATCTCCTTGCCATTGCATTTAGAAGGTCAATATTGTGTGGACTTGAGGTTTCAATGAGTTTTAAATGTTGGATCAAATGATTAAACTAATAACAATGTGATAATCTTATGTGTTTCCTTATGTTTTTGTTATGATGGTGCAAGATTCTTAAACCTGAGTGAGACTTCTATTAGAGAACAAGAGTAAGATGGTTGTTAGTATTTAATGAGCATGCCGATAATTTGGATTGGGGATAATTAAGAAAAATAATTGAAGCTTTTTGTATGTCAATTATTTTGGTGATTTTTACTTAGCTTTAGGGGGATCTTTTGGGCTTTTTACTTCTTAATATAAATTATTTTGGTTAAAGTTGCAAGTACGGTAATATGACCCAGGTAAGTGATTTACCAAGCTTATGAAAGGTAATGAATTTACTCACTTCAAAATCTCTAAAATCTATTTAGTAAGCTCTCTATAACACTAAAACCACACACAACAACAATGTCTTGGTTATATTCTACTATTATTAGTTATTGATATGCTTTTGATACAAGTTTTAGATTAGGAGCATGTAGTCAAAATTGTTTACATGCTGCAAGTTCCATCATTCCAAGGTGTGAGAGCTAACAAACATTGCACTACATTAATTGCTACCAATATGAAAATGATGGGAGAGATTTAACAACCAAAATGAATTTATTCAAAAATCATATATTGGGGGTCCAATGGTGATGATATATATATGTATTGAATTCGTTAAAAAATCATAATTGGATATTGATAGGTGGTTGATGCACTATGTGGTGAACTCAATGTTACAAAGCTCACAATTTTGCATTTGTGGTTTGAGAGTGCCAAGTCAAATTGAATGCATGGTCAAATATCTTTTGTTGCTATGGGATTGAGGACTAGATAGGATAGACATATGACATCTCATGTTAACATCATTCAATAGTTGGACATATAATAGTTTTTGGATACCCAATGTTGAGGGACATTTGGGCTAAATTTGAGAGCAACTGGATATTTTTGAAATTTAAGACCATTTTTAGTTCAGGCTCCAATTAGTATAACAAAATTCTACCTTCCTCAATGCTCCAACCTTGAATGAGGACTCCAATCCTCAATTATTAAGTCAGGCTCCAACCTGGTCTCAACGAGGCTCCAACCTATTATGAAGACTCCAATAATCAAAAACCAATCCAGGCTCCAACTTGGTCTCAATGAGGCTCCAACCTCTTATGTGGATTCTGTTCCTCAAAAATCAATCTAGGCTCCAACCTGGTCTTAAAGATTTGCTTTAGGTTTGCGTTAAGGACTATAATGTCTACTCTAATTTTTTGCTTCAAGATTCTTCAAGTCGGCTCTAAAAGGTGACTTCTAAACTTCTTCAATATTGTTCCAAATGATTTGCTCTAAGGATCTACAAATTTGCTTCAACAAACATCTATATAATGTTGCTCCATGATCTCCAACAACTGATTTAAAAGGTCTTTAACATGTGCTCCAAGTTGGTCTCAAGAGGTTGCTTTAGAATGATTACAGAATTTCTTCTAGATGCCTTCAAAAATGCTTTCAAAGATGCCTTTAAAAACTGCTACACAAAAATATATTCAAGTCTACGATGATCTAGCTCAATATCTGCCTTGGGTCTGCTTTCAAGAAGTGCTTCACAAATATGCTCAAGAGGGAATTAAAGACAACTCTAAATGATATTCAATACTTGCTCGAAAGGATTACTCAAATAGAAGCTTTCCAAGATCACACTACAAGGATCAATTTTAGACTTTTAAGTATATCTTCAAGGTTTGCTAAAAACAAAGCTAGTATATGTTCAAGATCTTTTTCTCAAATTGAGGCCGAATTTGATCATAGTCATAAGTCAAAACCATAGGTCTGAATCTTATCCATGTAATCAAAGTATTCTAAGATCTCCTTGACAGGGCCGAATCTTATCCATGTGATTAAAGTCTTCTTCTTGACAGGGTCGAATTTGAGGAAGGTTAGGTCAAGTTGTAGGGTTTGAAACTCAGATCGAGGGGCTCCCTTAGGGCCGAATATCCACTGATTTAGTCATAGGTCCAAGGTCTTATTACAGGTCAGAAGTCTGTACCAATATTAGTTGAGGCCTACTCTAAGATAGGTTGAAATATCTATGGTAAAAGAGTCAAGTTCTAGTGCTACAAGGAGGGTGACACAATACTCCAAACTGATCAGAAGATGCCACAAAATCAATAGAAAACTGCCTATAAAAACTTAACCAAAAACCAACGATAAACTCAACGTCTTACTCATTCAACCACTTCCTAGGTTAATGAGATATGAACCCTAAAAGTTTATTTTTCAAACCTGAACTCCTTTTTGTACTTTCTTAACTGAATTCATGCCAAATGGGGAAGATGAGCTTCTAATTTATAGTAGTCAAGCCTCCCTTGAACCGTTGTGTCTTTTGGAAGGAGGGAACCGACTTATGTTTTATGTAGAGCTGACCTTTGTTGTATGTTGTTACGAGGGTCCAATCCACCATCAGAACCCATTGGCCTACTTAAACTTCCTCAGGTGACCACTAGCACATCAAATAATGATTTCCCCTCCTTGAATTCTAATTAATTTTATTGTAGGTACCCCAACCTCACCTGCATACAAGTGCTACATATATTGCATCACTAGTGCCCAACCTACTAGGACTTTTTTGTGACGGGAGGCTTATGGGATCCACAAAGCCAACCTATTCCAATTTTTCACTCATTAACATCTTTTGCTTTCCTTGCTAGGCAAAGGGCTCAAGCTAGATCAAGTGACACATCATAGTAAGATAAATTTTTGGAATGTCCTCCAAGAAGTTGCATCGCATAGCGTGCTTGTTTGTAGGAGAGAATCAGATGCAGAAAGTAATGCCTTGATTCCCACACCAAGTCACTAAGGTTATGTGACTCTAGGCAATGTGGGGCATGTGAACAACCTGCTCTATAGCTGTCAATACCTTCGATGACTGGAGTTGACCTGTTGGTGCAACAAGCTTTCCTAGACCCAATTGGAACTCTGCAACCTTGTAATTCTTTCTAGCCCGTGACATTTCTTGCAAGCACTCATGACCAAAGTCCACCACTGTCACATCACAACCGAAATGAGCAAGAAGGCTTGGTCAACCATGCTTGTCCTTACATCAATGACATCTCAAACACTTTCGTCCTTGTAATTACTTTGACATCAATGACAATACTGTGAAACAATCTTCCCCTTTGTTATTGATGGCAACAAATCTGTCATAACTCCCCCTGCCTTCATGCTTCTTCTTTCTCTCCCACTTTGACATCAATGGAAAAAAGGGATGCTTCTCTGTCATCTATTCCTCTATTGAGCTTGATATAAGACGCTGAAGTTCATGTCATTGAACATGTCTACCCAATCAGATTGTATTAATTGTTGAAATATATCCATTAGTTAATTGCATGTCCTTTTCACTTGATAACATTTCCTCCTTTTGTTTCGTTATTCTCACTTACAAAATAGAGCCCTAATTGAGAAACATCACCATCATACTTCTTTAGGAACATAAGATTTTGGTACAACTCAGGATCCAAAGAAGGCAAGTCTTGTTTTTCATGTGGTAAATGAGATGTCAACTAAAACCCTTTCAAACCTAGCCCTTTGAAAGATCTTTCCAAGGAACTCAAAACATTGGAGATGTTCAAAATATATTTTGACAGATGCAGGATTATGATAGAGCAGATGATCAATGGTTTCTTTGAAAAGCTCATTGTATATCAAGGGTTGTTTTTGTTATGTTCTTTATAAATCCTCATCCCAACAGCCCGGTCTCACAAAGTCTTTTGTTTTATTTTATGGATGAGGTTATGATGGAAGGACAATCATCATATTGAAAAAGACAGAGAAATAAACACTATCAAGGAGTTGCTCGAATTGCATCTCCAACATTCTTAAAACTTCAGCTGAATGTCGTATATAATAATGACGGATTCTCCTTTAGTATTAGATTTGCACGAAGGAACTAGCTCTCGAGAAGTGATCTTACAAACACTCATAAAAATATCAGTGTTATCATTTGTGCCAAAAGATCTGAATCATTTAACTGCTCCTTTAAATATCACTGAGAAGAATCCTGTCTATATTTTGGATAGAATATTGTATGTCAACAGAAATTACAGTTGCATCCTCATTTTCATTATCCTGAGACTAAGTTACACGAAACGGGGAAATGGGTACAAGTTTCCGAAACGGGTACGGGTACAAAATGTGACCCCTCCAAATTTTGGAAACTGGGAAACACGATATATATATATATATATATAAGAAATATGTGCAATCATAAAGCATACATGATACGCTAAATTGTCCAATGTCAATGCATAACTGTAAGTCTTTAAATTTACATCACATTTACTAATGAATGATCACATAATGAAAATAACAATATCCAAAATCAGCCACGAGAAATTTCTAATTTCTTGTCTCTTGCTTGATTGGGAGTCTCCTCCTGCATAGTCGAACGACCTTAGTGCTCTTGATTAAATACAAGTTCCATACCCTAGTACCCTAGGCGCTCTTGATTATTGGGAGTCTTCCCTACATAGAGGGTTTGGTTCTCTTGATTAAATACAAGTTCCATATCCTAGTACATGACAAAATCCAATAGAAACATTGCAATCCCCCTAATCCTGAATCCTAACAAAATGAAAAGTCTGTTGGATTTTGAGTGAGATAAAATTCTACTTTCTCCATATGATATCTGATGAGGGCGAAACCATTCTCAAACATCTTGAGTCATTTCATGGTAATGTTAAAAATTTAAGTAAAAGGATGAAAATGAATTCTTCTTTTAAGAATTTAACATTACTATAAAATGCATATCAACACTAGGGCCATAGGTTTGAACATTAGGCTTCCCTAAAAAAACAAGATTAAAAAAAATAATGAAACACACAAACAGACAAAAAAAAGCCATTAAAAAAAAGTTTAAACACCAGAAACACGCCTGTACGGCCTCAAAACGTGTTTCTGTCCATATTGAGCATGTTTCTCCAACCTAAATTAGCCTAGTACGGAAAAAAACGCCTTTCCAGGCCATACGGTATGGTGAAACGTGTTTTCGTTTCATTTCCGGGCTGAAACAGACCTCTATGCAATGTTTCCTGCAACAATTGAGCCAATTCTTATTGATTTTCTACTTTTAAATTGTTCTCATTATGTATTGCATCATTCTGTTCATTTGTTGAGTTTTGTACAAGTGGTTGCATCTCAATAGAAATCCGTGAAGTATAAATCTGTATCCTTTTTGTAAATGGAACTGAGAATGATGCTCATTTCAGTAGGCCATGGGCACTTTGATTTTTATTTCCAGCCTTAGTATAAAAAAATCTTTCCTCAACTGCACTATGTGCATGAAAGTCATCTGGCGATGCACATATAAAATGCAGTGGAGGTACTTTTTTTTTAATGTAAAAAGTACTGAACCTCTTTCTCCCTTGGCCCTTCTAGATGATCTTTACTATGCTCTTAGCAAGCTTAGAAAGAATTTTCCCAATAATTTTGAGCACAAATATCAAGATCAGTTCTGAGTAATAGATGTTCGCAGTTTTCCCAATGACTATGTTTGTGTAGTGGTCAAGACCAATTGTAACCTAACATCTTGCAGATCACATGTCAATGCTCACTATTTTGTATGCTGGTTGCCAAGAATAATGGTGTAAGGTTACCTGGAACTGTCATATTGGGAGGAAAATGAAAAATTTGTCTGCAAATTCATGTTACTTGTTGAGGGAGCATAGCAGAGGAACAAATCTAGTGTTCATTTCACAAAAATATTTTCAAAAGCTTCTTCATGAGAGCACACATGTCCCTTTCTATAGCATATGAAAAGAAACTTGAAGCAATCATCCTTCACATTGTTTGGCTCCATTTGCCGCTGGCTATTATTTTGAGAGAGAAATCCTAACTTTACCATCATTGGAAGAAGCTAATTTTTGCTCAATCAACACTGATATTCCACCACAATCATATCAATTTGAGTATCTAGCATATGCCTTCTGATATTACTTGTTTTCTTAACATAGATTCCTTCCTTAGAAAAAATCTCAATTTATCAAGGAACCTGTTGTACTGTACAACAACCCTCCCTTTTTCCGATTATTTTAGAATAAATTCATTTAGAAATAGGGTCCCTTTTTTCTTCTTTTAATATAGGAATAAAAGACTTAGAAATAAAGATTCATTGTTTTGAATGACTCATTGCATATCTTTGTTACCAAGTGTGTACAAACAAATACAACATTCAAAAACTTCCGATCCGATCAGATATGTAAGACTTTATTATAGAAAATAAATCAATTGCAAAAGTCCCATGAACAGTAATCGGAAATCGGAAAAATCTTTGAGAGAAGTTTTACATACATGTTCAAAATCTCCGATGCGATTAGTCCAATCGCAAATCTCCAATCACAAAGGATTTAAGTTATTCATTCACAAATCTCCGATGCGATGCGATCAATCGCAATCGCGTGATCGAGGCACTTTTAATAAATTCTTTTTGGTCAATTGAAAATTCCCCGATGCAATGCGCTTTATTATAAAACACTTTTCAAAAGGAAATAAACATTTGTTTCGCTTAAATGAGAAGAATCTCTATATGGTAGACCCCACCATATCGCAATCGGAAATCGGAGAAAACCATTGATAATTCTTTTTGATTGAAACTCTTCGATGCAATATACCACCATCTAATCGGAAATCGGAGAAGTTCGCAATCACAATCGGCAATCGGAGAAATCTGTATTGTGATATCTATGTACCATTTTGAATACTTCCGATGCGATTGATATTTAATATACTACATTCGTCACATTGGAGGAATTCAAAATAGGTAATTTTATATAATATTTCACAAGCGCCAAGTCTCCAATTGTACGTTCAGCATTCAATAACAAATCAAATGATTATTGGTTTTCGATTCTGTTTTGAATACGTGAGTGTGACCCAAACAAAATATTTAAGTGTTGCACGGATTCAATAAATAATGAATCATGAACCCATAATTTTTATAATCGTTCTTTTCAATTGCTTGTTTATCACGACTGAGAGCTTATTGCTTTGCAGAATCAAAGAACACCAAATCCTTTCATTCACAGACCGAGGGAAACAATATCAGACACAGAAATGTCGAAGAGAACAAGGAGAATGAAGACTGATGTTGCTGCTAAGTTTTTTGAAAGTCCTACAGTCTCGAAGGAAAAACTAGTAAAGCTGAAGCTAGTTACAGATACATCATGTCAAGGGCTCGACAAAATGACATGGGAAGGAGTTTATAATCTATTGGAGAGTGAAAACCCTAAAGTCACAATAGCAAAGGTATCAGTTCCAGATGAAGATACCTCAGATTCTGACTCTGAGGTTACTGACAGAACACTTGCAAATTCATTTCTACATTGAATTGCAGCCAGAGCAAACATCATTCCTTATTATGATGTGATTCGATGGGTCATCGATAGTGTGGAAATAAAGGACAGAATGTTTATTTCAGCTTCTGGAGCATCTTTTGGATCATTCAAAGCAGAAGACCTCAAAGCAATGTATCATCTCCCTGATCCGCAGAAGGTCTATAACAAAAAATTTGTCAAAGAGTTTGCTGATAACAATAAGGTTCAATCTGAACCTATCAAAGAATGGAGGAAAAATCCTGAAAAGCACAAAAATGAATCATCCGGTATGTATTCAGTAGATTCTCTTTTACCCCCATACTGCTATGCCGCTGCTATGATGTGTAGATTATTTGGCAATAACAATTTTGCTAGGTTTTCTATACAAATGGTTCCTTTAATCCTAGCTGCTGTCAATTCCGAAATTATGGACTGGGCTGTTATTATTTCTAATAGGATAGCTAATAGGATACTCGAATACAGACAAGATAAAATCGCTGGAAATACCACTCCCTTTTTCTTTTGTGCTTATATCATAGACGCCTTTTGTTTCAATTCTGAGTTTCCCTTGTTAGGATGGAAATGGACTTCTAAAGATCCTACCCCGATTCATATATACCATAAACTCCTTTGGAAAGTTCATTTCAAAGATCATGTGTATAGAATATGTCATGGTTTCCTTATTCCAGTCTTTCAAACCATTTTCAATCGCTTTCCCCCTAGATTCTCCGACCAAGCTAAAACTAACTTATCCTCAATAGGAGATTGGTTTGGAGAAGAAAAATTCACATATGTCAGGATTTTCGGGAGTATTGTGGATCCCCACGTTCTCCCTCTTATTGTCCCAGATAAGCTTTTAGCTCAGGAAATATCCTATCAATTGACAGTTGAAGGAATGTCCAGATCTCTGAGCAATTGTAAGAAAAGAATGTGGCCTTCGTTTCCGTTCAATTGTGGACATTTTACTTTGAATGACTTCAAGCATGCAGAAAAGGAAGTTGCAAAAAAAAAGGGTTTTAAATTCGCAACAATCTCGGGGAGACAGTATGATCCGCAAAAGATAGCTTTTAATGTTACTTCTTTAGTTTCGATTGCTCGATTCGAGCATGAACTGGATGAATTCGATGATTTGTTTGTTTCATTAAATGACTTTCCTCAAGTCTATAATTTGGCCAAGTCCAAATTTCAGAAAGAAGAAATGAATAAATTTATGTTATTCAAAAAGCAAAGATTGTTGAAAGTTCCTCTAGATCAACTAAGAGTTCCTATGCAAGACGCAGAAATAGAAGATAAATCTGGCAAAACAACGGAAGAAACATCTTTCAGTAAGGCCATGACACAATCATCTACTGGCCAGCCCATTATACAAACACAAAAAGAAGCAACAGGAAAAGATCCGATTGTACATATTCAGAAAGAAATCACTGATGGCAAAACCGATGAAAACACTGATCAGCAATCCACAGTTCAAACAGAGAAAGAATGCATAAGTACTGATACTAATGTGCATATTCAAAAGGAAGGTTCAGACAGCAAAACTGATAAACAAGAAAGAAATACAGAGAAATCGGATACACAACTTGGAGGAAACAAAACTACTGAGAAAATAGTAGACTCTGTTGATCCTAATGTTTCCTCACAATTGTTGAAACAATATGATCAATTTGCTCATCAATTAGGACTGTAGGATAATCCTGAAGTGAAAAATCTAGAAGATCAGGATGTTGAAATCATTCCTGAACATCCTACAGGACAAATTGTGTTGAAAATTGAGGAGATCCCTCCTCTGGATGTATTCTACAGCCCTAAACATAAGGCTATTGTTAAAAAACAGAGAAAAAGAAGGAAGATGGATCAGGACACAATTTTTGCTTCACAGGAAGAATTCATGAGTATTGTTTATAAGAATGCTGAAGTGAATCCATCCGAGGATCTCACTAAGTTATCCCAATATGCAGGAGCATACAGTGCTGCGACAATAGATAAAGCTGCAGAGGTTTCTCAGTTGATGACTCAGAAAGATCTTCATCTAGCTTTACTTGAAAAACAAGCTAATGAAAATCAGCAGAAGATTGCTCAATTTGAACAACAATTTCAAAATCAAGAGCTCAGAATTAAAGAGCTAGAAGAGCAGCTGGCCACAGAAAAGAAGAAAGCTGATGAGCAAGCTTTAAGTAAACAGCAACAGTTGAATCAAGAAATTTCCAAGCTACAGAATTTATTGCAAAATGAGAAAAATATGAAGATTGTACAGGAAAAAGAATTTCAAGCAACTTTAGATAAGTTCAAGGATTTTCCCAAATTGAATGAATTCAAAGCAGAAGCTCTTGAAGCCAATAAACTGGTGTCTCAGCAGTTAAATAATTTTTGTACAAAATTAACTCAAACATAGCCATTTATTGATATAACATCATCTTTGATACAGGACATAGTTACTCTCAGGCAAGAGATTGATGATGCCGATGAAAGGATTTCTGAATTTCTTACTTGGAAAGATACAGAAAAGGGAAGAAAGCATGATGGGTAATATAACACAGTTGATCAATGATGGGTAATAAGAGCTAGAAGCATGATGGGTAATATAACACAGTTTATCAATGACAGCTTGTATGAAATTAATCTCATTTCAGATTGTGTTCCAGGCAGTTTGCTTAAAGTCAAAGACACTGATCGCAGATGGAAAGAAGAATAATGAATAAAAATCAACAGATCAATAAACTTCAAACAATATCCTGGGATAATATGTGGACCTATTTGATTAAGCCACTCAATCAACAATTAGCTATTAAATGCCTATCAAATGCTGTTGATTGTTTGATTCCAGAATTCTCCGATGCCACATACGCTGGACAGTTACATTCCAAGATGAGTCATCCGTCAGAGGTCCAGGAAATGTTGAAAATTTTCCACCTGGCTACATTGAGCGAGAAGGAAAACCAATGAATCAGTTCCACAAAAGATAGCATTTCTGTTTTTAAATTGATAGATTGTAGCAGTGGTAGTAGGATTCTGTTTTCATGTAATGTCATATTTAAACCCCTCTCATGCATTGGAGAAGGGGTCCTGAGTTGTAATATTTTTGACTTGGAGATTACATTTCTGTACTCCACTGGCTCTTATATTTTATAAAGGATCACATCTGGTGATTTTATGCGGAATTATCTTTAAAGTGTTGCATTTCTGTACCTTGGATTTGATTTTGCATCAGAATTATTGGATTAGAGTATCAGATTTCATTTGAAAGCTTTCAAGGTGGATAAGGTATTTTTATCTATTCACTGTTGATTTCTTTTGTCATATGATATTCGCTTTAAAATTTGCTATCATTTATATATATTTAGTTTTCACAACTTTTCTTTATATATCATTTTTTAGTATAATTGGAATGTTATCTTTCATAAGTGTATATAGATGATATACAATGATGAATACAATATGTCAATATAACTCTGTTTAATCTTTTAAACAGAGTTATCTTTATTTGTTGCTGCACATTTCAATTAAATTTTAATACATTTTTATGGTTATTATTAAATTGGAATAATTTTAAGTTGTATTCACATATGATACTCGGGTTAATTTTAGAATTTCTTTATCAGTATTTAGATTAAATTAGATAGTTTCATTTCAGTTATTTAGTCCCATTTTCACTCATCCAAATCAACCCATCACCAAACCATTAGTTATAAGGAAACTGGTCCTTTCAATCCAGTCGGAGCCACCATACCAAATGGATAAGGAGCTGTCCTAAGGTCCCGACCGGGTGGTTTTCCCCAATGTTTGAAGCAGAGATTTTCTAGGCCTCAACATTTTTGGTGCTAGAAAGAGGGCATGAGCTATGAATGGCATGTAAATCTTTATCCACAGGCCATTCTGAGAGCAAAACACCCTCATTAACTTCTTCAATTTCTTCTGAATTTCAAAATCCTAGAGAAGGAATTGAGAAGAATATTCAGACACCCACTACCAAAATCTCAAAACAATCAGACCACCAAAATCCTGAGTCTCCTGAAGTACAAGATTTAATCCATAAATTGAAAGGATTCTCATTATCTCTAGATGATTCTGAAATATCTGAAGGTAGTGTAAGCTCAGAATTTGTTTCTTCAAAACCTCTTACTAGGCTACAAAGTGAAAAACTTGGTATTCATCCGAAAGAATTTCCTTTACCTAGTAGATTCAAGACAAGAAAAACTCAATCGGAATCAGAAAGTGATATAAGTACTTCATCTCATATTCAATCCCCTGTTTCCAAAAAACCAACTCAACAAAGTGCAGTTGTTTCCACATCATCTGCTCAATCATCATCTATCTCAACATCACCTATTCCAACAACTTCTGTTCCAACATCACCAGTCTCTACTACTCCTCCAACAGTTGTTACAATAATGGCTAGACTATGGGCTAGTCTAGGGGCTATCAACATGCCTGCACCTTTACATGATTTACCTGACAATCCTGGAAAATGGCTTCCAAAGTTCAGTCCAGAGCTTAACATTCAAGCTGAAGAACACATCAATAACTTTATGCTGGCTGTAAATTTGAATGGAGTTGTAGAAGAAGATGTTGTAGTCAGACTATTCCCTTGCACTCTTCAAGGGGCAGCAGGATCTTGGTACTTTTCATTACCTTCAGGATCCATAACAAGTTGGGATATTTTTACAGATCATTTTTTAACCAAATTTGGAGATGACAGATCAATAGCTACTTTAATCAATGATCTCTCAAATTTGAAGACAGAACCCAAGGAGCCCATCAAAGATTTCAACGCTAGATTCAACAAACTCTTGAACAAAATCCACACAGATTCAAGGCCTAGTGAACAATTCAGAAATGAATGGTACATAACTGCTTTGCCTTCAAACATAGCAATTTTTGTAGATAGAGCTGCAAAACCTACGTTAGCCGAGAATATGAAAGAGGCTATTGCAGTAGAAAAACAAATTATTTCTCTAGAAAAGAAAAATGATATTGAGGAAAGGAAATCCAAGAAGGTCAGCTTCAAAGATGATTCAAGGAAAAAGACGGCCAAAGACCCATACGACATGGAAGGTTTACATAAAGTTCTTAAAACCATGTCGAATGAAATGGTTGAAATAAAAAAACAAGTAGCTGAAACTTCTACCAAAAAACCATTCCGAAATTTCAAGAGAAATCAAGTTGAAACTAAACCTCCCAATTCAATCTCTAATGTAGAATCAGAAGAGGAAGAAGAAGAAGATACATTTCTAGTATCAGATGAAGAAGAAGAGAATGAAGAAATAGTTGAATTGCATGGAATGTGGGATTTTATTCTCCCTAATTCTGATAGTGAGGTAGATCAAGAAGCCATGCCTGTAAGTACTAGGAGTAAATCTACATCGGAACCTATACAAACAGTTCCTAAAAATAAAACTACAACTCCAAGTACCAAATACAAATCCCCTGCAAAGAAAACTTCTCCATTACCTACTCAAAATCAGCCATCTTCTTCTAATCCTCCTACATCAACATCAAAGACTTTGGTGGTATCAGATCCAATGGAATATAACATTGTTGAAGACATGAAAAAGATTAAAGCCAATATTTCCTTACATGAACTCAGCAAACTAAAACACCAGCAGAAGTTGCTATTAAAAGAACTAAATGCTACACCAATTTCTCCTTTACCAAGTGGTGTAGTTGCAAAAGCAGCTAAAGGAACTGGTAAGCCACCAGACAAAGTAGATGCTACTGATACTGTGCTCATTGGATAAAGATCAAATTCTCAGACTCCTCCTTTTCTTTTGACTTATGAAATGTACAATAAGAATCTGCATAATTGTTTAATCGATTCTGGAGCAGCCTCTAATATAATGCCTACTTCTGTTTGTGCCAAATTGAATATTGAACCACAGAAATCGGCAGTTCATATTGTTCAATTGGATCGCTCTAAAGTTCAAGTGGTAGGAGAAATCAATTCAGTTACTATCAGACTAGCTTCCGATCCTAGGATTGTCCAAAGAATTGATATTTTGATTGCAGATATTCCTGAATTCTATGGATTAGTTTTAAGCAGGGACTGGTCTGCAAAACTTAATGGTTATATCGCAACTGATTAGTCACATATGTGGCTTCCTTACAAAGGGAAACCAAATCAAATCAAAGTTGAACGAGAAAAACATATGATGCACACTGTCACTGAATTTGAACAATCTAATGAACCTGTGGCTTTCAACAACAATATTCTTGGAGGTTATTTTGCTGAGTCATTCCTTGGAAACTTCAAAGCACCACAATCACCCTTTTCTGTAAATACTTTTGTTTTTCAAATAGAAATTTTTTCACAATCTGATTCTTCCAGAATTGTAAATATTTCTGATGTAATTGTAGATAAGCCAATAGATAAATCTTTATTTTGGTCATTATATTTTGATGGATCAAAATCTAGTAATGGAGTTGAAGCAGGATGCATTTTAATTGATCGAGATGGAGAGAAAACCATGCTATCATGTAGGTTAGAATTTGAGTGTAAAAAAAATACTGCAGAATATGAAGCCTTGATTCAAGGACTTTATAAAGCTATAGGGTTAGATGTTAAATACTTGAAAGTCTTTGGTGATTCCGAAATTGTCATAAAACAAGTTAGGAATACTATCCATTGCCTTTCAGGACATCTTAAACACTATCAAACCCTAGTGCAAGATCTTACCACTCATTTTTTAGCATTCAATATTTCTTCTATTCTTAGGAATCAAAATACATCAGCTGATTTGTTAGCTAATGTTGCATCCAAAATCCTTCCTGCTGAAGATTGCAGTCCTGATAGATTTTCAGTAGAATTGATTTGTCACCCCTCTGTTCCAGATAATATCACAAATTGGAGAGTATTTTACCATGATCAAGACATTTTGAATTTCATGACTTCAGAGAAATCATATGATGAACAAATTATTGATGAGGATGATCATGATTTCCAAATTGCCTCAAAAAGTAATGAAAATCTCATTCCGAAATCTGTCGTTAAATTGGAGGACTTATATGATATAAAAGACAGATTCAAGAAAGTTACCAATGCTAAACTTCAAAGTTCCACTCTGAAGTTTGAATTAGTAAATCTTGGTTCTGACTCTAATCCTCAAAATGTTAATTTAGGACTCAATTTAACTCCAGAGGAAAGGAATGCTTTCATTAAACTTCTGAACAAATATAAAAATGTTTTTGCTTGGAATTATGATGATTTAAAAACATATGATACTTCTGTTATTCAACACACAATTCCAATGCTTCCTGATATTAAACCTGTTCAACAGAAGTTAAGAAAGATTCATCCAAATCTCGAAAGTCAGATCAAATCAGAATTTAATAAACTTTTAAAAGCCAAAATTATTTTTCCTATAAGGCATTCCAATTGAGTTTCCAATATGGTACATGTAAGGAAGAAGAATGGTGATATAAGAATCTGTATTGATTTTAGAAATTTAAACAAGGCATGTTTAAAAGACAATTTCCCATTGCCAACCATGGAACAGATACTTCAAAAGGTAGCTGGTTCTGAACTCGTGTCATTTCTTGATGGATTTTCAGGCTATAATCAAGTTTTAGTTCATCCAGATGACAGATTGAAAACAAC
Source organism: Pinus albicaulis (assembly GCA_034641835.2). Taxonomy (NCBI): domain Eukaryota; kingdom Viridiplantae; phylum Streptophyta; class Pinopsida; order Pinales; family Pinaceae; genus Pinus; species Pinus albicaulis. The sequence goes on from CM076584.1 coordinate 58,504,171, forward strand.
TTTCAGAACCAAATGGGGAACCTATGCTTATCAGAAAATGCCTTTTGGTCTAATAAATGCATGAGAAACTTTCCAAAGAGCCATGGATATAGCATTTAAAGGTCTAATCAATAGATCAATTTTTATTTATCTTGATGACATAACGGTATTTTCAAAAAAGAGAGCCAATCATCTACATGATCTAAAGAAAATATTTGAAAGATGTAGAAGGCTTGGTATTTCATTAAATCCAAAGAAATCTTTCTTTGCTCTTGATGAAGGAAAAATCTTAGGATTTTTTGTGTCAAAAGATGGTATATATATTGATCCAGATAGAGTCAAAGAAATTTCTGATATTTCTTTACCTCATAACAAAAAATCCATGCAATCATTTCTTGGGCAAATCAATTTTGTAAAAATATTCATTCCCGATTTCTTTCAAATTGTTTTACCTATGCAAAATATGATCAAGAAAAATTTAGTATTCAAATGGAGGCATAAAGAGAAAGAAGCCTTTGAGGAAATCAAACAAGCGATCATTAATGCACCAGCATTGAATACCCCTGATTTTTCTAAAGATTTTACTTTGTATACTTTGGCCACCGAAACATCCTATGCTGCTGTTTTAACACAGCTCAATGATCAGAAAATTGAGGCACCAATTTCTTTCTTTAGCTCAAATCTGCAAGGAGCTGAGCTTAATTATTCCGATGTTGAAAAACAAGCCTTTGCCGTGTTTAAATCAATCAAACATTTCAGACCTTTTCTCTTGAAAACACATACAAAAATCATTGTCCCATTCTCTGCAGTGAGACAATTATTAATTCAAAAAGTAGGAGGAGAAAAGAGAGCTAACTGGGTAACAGCTTTGCAAGAATATGATATTGATATTAAACCAGCTAAGATTGTTAGAGGACAAGGTTTTTGTAGATTATTGGGAGGAGCTCATAACATACCAGAAAATCAAGATCCAAACAATGATATTCACGTTAGTCAGATAAGTATTACAGATTTTGAATCTCAGTATGCTGATCTCATCTATTACTTGAAAAATGGGTATGCTCCCTCTAATCTCAGCTATAAGAACAAACGTGCTTTAAGATTAAAGGCTATTAAATATGAGATCATTGATAATGTGTTATTTAGAAAGAATTATGATTCAATCCTATTAAGATGTCTTGAAAAGACTGAAGCTAAAAAGGTGTTACAAGAATTGCATGATGGACCAGCAGGAGGTCATTTTGGAGGTGATACCACTGCTCACAAAATAATTCATGCTGGATATTATTGGCCCAACCTTTTTAAAGATACACATAATTATGTGAGGAAGTGAAAAATTTGTCAAACTGCTAGTAGAAGACAAAAGAAACCAGTTTTTCCTTTGCAACCAGTAAATATTGAACAACCATTTGAGCAATGGGGGCTTGACATTATTGGTGAGATACTACCTCATTCTTCCAAACAACACAAATACATACTTACAGCAACAGATTACTTTACGAAATGGGTAGAAGCAATCCCTTTGAAGGTAGCCAATTCTGATACAATTATTGATTTCATAGATCAATTCATCATAACCAGGGTTGGTGTACCTAACGCTCTTGTCTTTGATAATGCATCTTATTTTCTGGAAATAGTATAATGGAATTTGCAATAAAAAGAGGTTTTAAATTGAAATATTCAGCAAATTATTATCCACAAGGTAATGGTTTAGCTGAACCCACTAACAAAAATCTTATCAAAATTATTAAAAGGACCATTGATCAAAATCAAAAGAATTGGCACAAGTCTTTAATCTTTGCACTATGGGCTGATCGTATTACTCAAAAAGCTTCAATTGGAACTTCACCTTTCAATTTAGTTTATGGAAAGGAAGCTGTGATACCATCAAATTTAACTCTCCCATCATTAGCCCTAGTACAATTTATTGAAGAAAATCCTTCTTCATCCATTCAATTGAGATATGATCAAATCCTTAAATTAGAAGAAGATAGAGATAAAGCAAAAATTATTCATGAAAAACATCAATAGCTTGTAAAATCTTCTTTTGATGCAAGTTCTACCGGCTCAAATATTTTGTCAATTGGTGATCTTGTTCTGAAATGGGATAAAGCACATGAAGAAAAATGTAAGAATACCAAGTTTCAGAAAATGTGGCTTGGACCATTTCAGATTGCTGAAAAGATAGGCTCAAATACATTCATACTCCAAGATTTAACAGGAAAGAGAGAATCTCTTCCTGTAAATGGGCTCGTCTTGAAGAAATTCTTTTCATAAGGAGGTAACCCCTTCTTACTTGTACATATTCCTTTTTGCAAAGTTTTTAATTGTTTTGCAAATAAAGGTTGTTAATAAGTCTCTAATTGACTGTTTACTATTAAGAAAATTTCTTAGGAAGAATATTATAAATATTTATTTTGTGTAAATAAGAATTTTTAAAGAGATGATCACAGTCTTTGGATAGTTTAAAATAAGATGTTAAACTTTGAAAGATTATTCTAATCATTTGCATGATCTTTTGAAAACTTGAGGAAAATGTAAATCATTATAAGTTTATTGAGCAAAGAAAGGTTATCTATAAAAGTAAAGATTTTTTCAAAGTCTTGGTACTCAAGAAACTCTAAAAATTGTCATCCATTGATTCTTAAGGATAAAACTAGTTCACTCCATCCATTTAAGTTGTGATTTTTTAGAATGTAATTCTAAGAAATTATACGAAAATTTTAAGAGATAATAGGTCTCATCACGAGCCTGCTTACCATGTTCTTAAGAAGTAATAAAATTGACATTACCAATACTGCATATCAAAACAGGGTAATGGCTTATAAATATAAGACAAGGGGTCTCATCATGAGCCAGCTTGTTCAGTTTAATTATAACTAGTGAATGGCATTGTTATTAACTGGCTACCAAACCAGAACAATGGCTCTTAAAAATAAAAAATAAGTAAAAGACAAAAACATGAGATAAAATGTCTTATGAATTTATCTTTTAAAAAGTCATAATTTTAGTTGGATGGGACAATGAATAAGTTAATGGTTAAAAGGTAACCCTGTCGAGACTATGAACGTTTGCAGGCAGTAGAGGCAATGCCTATGACAATAGAGTATATTATAAAAACCAGACTTGGAGAAATCCACTTACTTCATTATTAACACCAATCAAAGCTTGAGATAACCCAAAAATGTTTTTATTCTCAAGAAATTAGAAAGAAATTGTAGGTAATTTTTATTCTTTTCATAGTTAGATTTTATTTTTGATTATCCTAAGATAGTTTTCATTATCTATAAAATCTTTACTTACTAAAAATATAGTATTCATTTTATTTTTTTAGAGATAACTGTTTCTTTCAATGAATCGCCAATTGTTGTACTATACAACAACCCTCCCTTTTTTCCAAAAAATTTTAGAATAAAATTCATTTAGAAATAGGGTCCCTTTTTCTTCTTTTAATATAGGAATAAAAGACTTAGAAATAAAGATTCATTGTTTTGAAAGATTCATTGCATATCTTTGTTACCAAGGGTGTACAAACAAATACAACATTCAAAAACTTCCGATTCGATCAAATATAAAAGACTTTATTATAGAAAATAAATCAATTGCAAAAGTCCCATGAACAGTAATCGGAAATCAAAAATCGAAAGAATCTTTGAGAGAAGCTTTACATACATGTTCAAAATATCTGATGCGATTAGTCCAATCGTAAATTTCTAATCGTAAAGGATTTGAGTTATTCATTCACATATCTCCAATGCGATGCGATCAATCGCAATCGCGTGATCGGGGCACTTTTAATAAATTATTTTTGGTCATTTGAAAATTCTCCGATGCAACACGCTTTATTATAAAACACTTTTCAAAAGGAAATAAACGTTTGTTTCGCTTAAAAAAGAAGAATCTCTATATGGTAGACCCCACCATATCGCAATCGGAAATTGGAGAAAACCATTCATAATTATTTTCGATTGAAACTCTCCGATGCGATATACCACCATATAATCGGAAATCGGAGAAGTTTGCAATCACAATCGGGAATCGGAGAAATCTGTATTGTGATATCTATGTACCATTTTGAATACTTCTGATGCGATTGATATTTAATATACTACATTCGTCACATTGGCGGAATTCAAAATAGGTAATTTTATAATATTTCACAAGCGCCAAATCTCCAATTGTACATTCAACATTTAATAAAAAATCAAATGATTATTGGTTTACGATTCTGTTTTGAATACGTGAGTGTGACCCAAAAAAAATATTTAAGTGTTACACGGATTTAATAAATAATGAATCATGAACCCATAATTTTTATAATCGCTCTTTTCAATTGCTTGTTTATCACGACTGAGAGCTTATTGCCTTGCATAATCAAAGAACGCCAAATGCTTTCATTCGCAGACCGAGGGAAACAATATCACACACAGAAATGTCAAAGAGAACAAGGAGAATGAAGACTGCTGTTGCCGCTAAGTTTGTTGAGAGTCCTACAGTCTCGAAGGAAAAACCAGTAAAGCTGAAGCTAGTTACAGATACATCATGTCAAGGGCTAGGAAAAATTACATGGGAAGGAGTTTATAATCTGATTGAGAGTGAAAACCCTAAAGTCACAGTAGCAAAGGTATCAGTTCCGGATGAAGATAACTCAGATTCCGACTCTGAGATTACTGAGAGAACACTTGTGAATTCATTCCTACATCGAATTGCAGCCAGAGAAAACATCATTCCTTATTATGATGTGATTCGATGGGTCATTGATAGTGTAGAAATTAAGGATAGAATGTTTATTTCAGCTTCTGGAGAATCTTTTGGATCATTCAAAGCAGAAGACCTCAAAGCAATGTATCATCTCCCTGATCCGCAGAAGGTCTATAACAAAGAATTTGTCAAAGATTTTGCTGACAGTAATAAAGTTCAATCTGAACCTATCAAAGAATGGAGGAAAAATATTGAAAAGCACAAAAATGAATCATCCGATATGTATTCAGTAGATTCTCTTTCACCCCCATACTGCTATGCCACTACCATGATGTGTAGATTATTTAGAAATAACAATTCTGCTAGGTTTTCTATAAAAATGGTTCATTTAATCCTAGCTGTTGTCAATTCTGAAATTATGGACTGGGCTGTTATTCTTTATGATAGGATAGCTAATAGGATACTCGAATACATACAAGATAAAACTGTTGGAAATACCACTCCCTTTTTCTTCTGCGCTTATATTCTAGACGTTCTTTATTTTAATTCTGAGTTTCCCTTGTTAGGATGGAAATGGACTGCCAAAGATCCCACTCTGATTCATGTATATCATAAACTACTTTGGAAAGTTCATTTCAAAGATCATGTGTATAGAATATGTCATGGTTTCCTTATTCCAGTATTTCAAACCATTTTTAATCGCTTTCCCCCTAGATTCTCCGACAAAGCTAAAGTTGACTTATCCTCAATAGTAGATTTGTTTGGAGAAGAGAAATTCACATATGTCAGGATTTTAGGGAGTATAGTGGAACCCCATGTTCTCCCTCTTTTTGTTCCAGATAAAATTCTAGCCCAGGAAATCTCCTATCAATTGACAGTTGAAGGAATGTCCAGATCTCTGAGTAATAGCAAGAAAAGAATGTGGCCATCATTTCCATTCAATTGTGGACATTTTAATTTGAATGATTTCAAGCATGCAGAAAAGGAAGTCGCCAAAATAAAGGGTTTTAAATTGGCAACAATCCCGGGGAGACAGTATGATCCACAAAAGATAGCTTTTAATGTTACTTCTTCAGTTTCGATTGCTCTGTTCGAGAATGAACCGGATGAATTTGATGATTTGTTTGTTTCATTAAATGACTTTTCTCAAGTTTATAATTTGGCCAAGTCCAAATTCCAGAAAGAAGAAATGAATAAATTTATGTTATTTAGAATTCAAAGATTGTTGAAAGTTCCTTTAGACCAATTGAGAATTCCTATACAAGGGTCAAAAACAAAGGATACATCTGGCAAAACACCAGGAGAAACATCTACCAGTAAAGTCACTACACAATCGGCTACTAACCAGCCTATTGTACATACTGAAAAGGTGAGCACTGATGGAAAACCTGATGTTCAGAAAGGGAATACTGATGGCAAATCCGATGTAAATACTGATCAGCAGTCCACAGCTCAAACAGAGAAAGAATGCACAAGTACTGATACTAATGTGCATAATCAAAAGGGAGGATCAGATAGCAAAACCATTGAGCAGGAAACAAATATAGAGAAATCAGATACACAACTTGGAAGAAGCAAAACTGATGAAATTTTAGACTCTGCTAATCTTAATGTTTCATCTCAATTGTTGAAGAAATATGATCAATTTGCTCATCAATTAGGACTGCAGGATAATCCTGAAGAGAAAAATCCAGAAGATCAGGATGTTGAAATCATTCCTGAACATCCTACAGGACAAATTGTGTTGAAAATTGAGGAGATCCCTCCTCTGGATGTATTCTACAGCCCTAAACATAACGCTGTTGTTAAAAAACAGAGAAAAAGAAGGAAGATGGATCAGGACAAAATTTTTGCTTCACAGGAAGAATTCATGAGTATTGTTTATAAGAATGTTGAAGTGAATCCATCTGAAGATCTCACAAAGTTATCCCAATATGCAGGAGCATATAGTGCTGAGACAATAGATAAGGCTATAGAGGTTTCTTAGTTAATGACCCAAAAAGATCTCCATATAGCTTTACTTGAAGAACAAGCTAATGAAAATCAACAAAAGATTGCTCAATTGGAACAGCAATTACAAGATCAAGAGCTCAGATCTAAAGAGCTAGAAGAACAGCTTGCCGCAGAAAAGAAGAAAGTTGATGAGCAGGCTTTAAGCAAACAGCAACAGTAGATTCAAGAAATTTCTGAGCTATAGAATTTGTTGCAAAATGAGAAAAATATGAAGATTGTACAGGAAAAATAATTTCAAGCAGCTCTAGATAAGTTCAAGGATTTTCCCAAATTGAATGAATTCAAAGTAGAAGCTCTTGAAGCCAATAAACTGTTGTCTCAGCAGTTAAATAATTTTTGTACAAAATTAACTCAAAACAGAGCCATTTATTGATATCACATGATCTTTGATACAGGGCATAGTTACTCTCAGGCAAGAGATTGATGATGCCGATGAAAGGATTTCTAAATTTCTTACTTGGCAAGATACAGAAAAAGGAAGAAAAGCTGATCTTCCTAAATAGAAGAAAGACATAAGGAAATCCTGTTTACAGAGTGGGAACAACAGTTAATGAAAGCCGAGAGAGCTATATCAAGAGCTAGAAGCATGATGGGTAATATAACACAGTTTATCAATGACAGCTTATATGCAATTAATCTCATTTCAGATTGTGTTCCAGGCAGTTTGCTTAAAGTCAAAGAAACTAATCGCAGATGGAAAGAAGAAATAATGAATAAAAATCAACAGATCGATAAGCTTCAAACAATATCTTGGGATAATATGTGGACCTATCTGATTAACCACTCAATCAAAAATTAGCTATTAAATGCCTATCAAATGCTATTGATTGTTTGATTCCAGAATTCTCCGATGCCACATACGCTGGACAGTTACATTCCAAGATGAGTCATCTGTCAGAGGTCTAGGAAATGTTGAAAATTTTCCACCTGGCTACATTGAGCGAGAAGGAAAAGCAATGAATCAGTTCCACAAAAGATAGCATTTCTGTTTTTAAATTGATAGATTGTAGCAGTAGTAGTAGGATTCTGTTTTCATGTAATGTCATATTTAAACCCCTCTCATGCATTGGAGAAGGGGTCCTGAGTTGTAATATTTTTGACTTGGAGATTACATTTCTGTACTCCACTGGCTCTTATATTTTATAAAGGATCACATCTGGTGATTTTATGCGGAATTATCTTTAAAGTGTTTCATTTCTGTACCTTGGATTTGATTTTGCATTAGAATTATTGGATTAGAGTATCAGATTTCATTTGAAAGCTTTCAAGATGGATAAGGTATTTTTATCCATTCACTGTTGATTTCTTTTGTCATATGATATTTGCTTTAAAATTTGCTATCATTTATATATATTTAGTTTTCACAACGTTTCTTTATATATCATTTTTGAGTATAATTGGAATGTTATCTTTCATAAGTGTATATAGATGATATACAATGATGAATACAATATGTCAATATAACTCTGTTTAATTTCTTAAACAGATTTATCCTTATTTGTTGCTGCACATTTCAATTAAATTTTAATACATTTTTATGGTTATTATTAAATTGGAATAATTTTAAGTTGTATTCACATATGATACCCGGGTTAATTTTAGAATTTGTTTATCAGTATTTAGATTAAATTAGATAGTTTCATTTCAGTTATTTAGTCCCATTTTCACTCATCCAAATCAACCCATCACCAACCCATTAGTTATAAGGAAACTGATCCTTTCAATCCAGTTGGAGCCACCATGCCAAACGGATAAGGAGCTGTCCTAAGGTCCCGACCGGGTGGTTTTCCCCAATGTTTGAAGCAGAGATTTTCTAGGCTTCAACAGAACCATAGATTCTTCTTTAGACACATAATTAGTCAAAAATTTAAACAATTGCCTTAAGCACTCAAGATAGGTTCATTCCCTCAATCAACTTGTTTTCCTCTCCAAATTTTTGTGGATTTCTCAGATAAATTTTGTTCTTTGACTCACTTAGGAACCCAAGCGAACTTGCTCATTAATTGACAAAACAAGAATTTATATTTTATCAATGCTTGAATGATGAATGTTACGTAGAAGGGGCCGCTAGATTATATACTGCCTTGAGTGTCTCTTGGTGAAAGGGCATGAACTTTTGATCATGCCCTTTTTCCTAATTAATCTATAATTACAAACTTATTAAATTTTTTTACATAACATTGCCTTCCTCTTGAAAAGATGATTTGTCCTCAAACCATACATAACGAAAGATGTTGGTGACCATCCTGCATTAATATTGCTCCTATGTCAAATCCTAAAGCATCACATTCAATTACAAATGGATTTAAAAAGTATGAAGTTGCCAATACAACTGCATTAGACATAAGTTCCTTTAAGTATGAAAAACACTTTCTACTTCATCATCCCATCGAAACGAGTTCTTCTTTAGAAGGTTTGTTAGTGGTGCGATTACCTGGGCATAATTTTTAATAAACATTTAATAGTGTTGTATCTTAATAAACAATCCCTTGGTTGTGGTAAGGAATCAATGCTTAAGACATTTTATAAATGTATGTCACAATCACTATATCAAATGGCCTTTGTTTAACACCCTCAGAATTTAGTTACTTAATACCTTCAATAATCTAATATAATGAAAGCCTTCACAATGGCATAAACTGTTGATATTTGAATGGAATGAAAAGAAGAAATGTAAGAGAAACTCAAAATGATATGCTAAAAACACAGAATCTACCACTTTTAAGTTTCAGAGGAAATTCGTGAAGGAAGAGAGAACTTAAAATAATATGTTGTAAACACAGAATCTATCACTTTAAAGTTCTATCAAGAGTTTATGAAGAGAGAAGAGATGAGGTGAAGGAGCGCAAATTAAGGTTATTTAATTCTTACTCACAAATGTAATTAAGAGACCGACTGCTACATTACTTCACTTCATTCAAAGAGGAATAGCCACAGAGTGAAATACGAAAGACGTATCAACATCAACAAGCATAGGAAATTTGATCTTCTTTCATTAATTTCTAAGAGAATTCAGTCATAAACTAACAGTCATCTAGAGGTCCAAAACTCAGAACCATTTTTCTTTATTTCTATCTACTTAAATACATCACAGTGGTTCGTAAACGCTGAACTTCTGGAAACTATTTAACTACCTAAACTGTTAAGATTACTTATGCAATCATAATTGAGAAAGAAAACTAAAACTGGAAATTATGTTCGTTTTGTTGAAGCTGTTGTTGTTGATGCATCCTCCCGAAGTGCCGAGGTGGACTTTTCGGTCATGATGAAATGGCTGCACAACTCTGAAACAACGCCTCAGTGCCCGATTTGACCCAGTTGTCGTGCTTCGAACAATGCTGCTATATGATTTTCTACCCAAGTCTGCCTATGCCCCTGTGCTTCAAACATTGTTAATCATATCACCTGCTACCCAACTCCGCCTCTTCTCCTTTGATCTGCATCGGGTCACTTACCCGAGTTTCTTTGCCGCGTTCTGCCTATTTCTCATTTCCAAGGCATTTCACCAGTTTTACGTTATAACCCTCTTTTCTTCCTCCGACATGGTTTGACACGAGAAATGCCTTACCTCTGGATCTGAAAACCTTTGGAGTTCGTTGATGAAACCGCATCACATCCGCCCGTACATCGCCCTTCGCTGCATTTAACTTTTCCTTAACACTTATCTTTTAAAACTAGTGATGTGTGGTATGCGATCGGGTCCCACCTGCCATCACACATCGGACTTCGGTGACTTTATCACTTACCTCCCGCGGTTATCCTCTAAAACTTGTGATTTGCGATTTTGCGTCAGGCCCGACTGCATCGCACATCACACTTCGATGAGTATAACATTAAACCTTGGCCCTTAACTGTTAAAATTAGCGATGTGCGTTATGTGGTCGGGTCCCGCCGGGCATCACACATCGGACTTCGGTGACTTTATCACTTACCTCCTGCGGTTATCCTCTAAAACTTGCGATTTTCGATTTTGGGATTGGGCCCCACCACATCGCACATCACACTTCGACGAGTATAACATTAAACCTTGGCCCTTAACTGTTAAAAATAGCGATGTGCGCTATGCAGTCAGGTCTCATCGGGCATCGCACATCACACTTCGAATACTTTATCATTTAACTCTCGCGCCTGTCTTTTGAAGCTTGTGACTTGCAGTTAGCGATTTAATCTCCGACGTCCCTCTCTCTGCTTCAGCTCTGCGCTTCGATCTCGACCACCCGTTTTTCCTTTTGTGCCTCCTCCGGGACTCTTAAGTTTTTAAGGGAAATGCACCCCTTCTTCGCCTTTGGGAAATTAGTTTGTTTTCTCCTTGGCGTAACCCTCCTGAGCTTACGAATGAGATCGACTCGACCCTGTCCGGTGTGCAATGTTTTGCATCTGCCTATCGGTCCGGTTCTCGAACTATCCTGCACGTGAATGAGCCTGACTCGACCCACCTTCACATCTCATCACGTAATGTTAATGTACCGACATATAAATCAAAATTATTCTATGACACACAAACTTTTACAATTTCTAACATATATGTTTTTTTTTGGTGTTTTGAAACATATTTCAAAGGTAAATGCAAATGAGCCACAACAGATAGTACCCAGTCAACCATAAAAATCCTCTTAATTTGGAAATGTTAACTGGTTTGTGCTATTCTTTTATAGACTTGATCTTATTAGGATATACTTTTACTCCTTCCTTGGATATTATGTGTCTAAGGTACTTTACCTCTTCTTTTCCGAAGGTGCACTTAGACAACTTTGCATATAACTAATGTTATTCTAATATAGTGAGAACTTTCTCCAAATGTTATAGATGTTCCTTCCAAGTTTTACTATAGATTAGAATATCGTCAAATAACACTAACACAAACTTCCTTAGATACAGATGAAATGCGTCATTCATGGTGGTTTGGAAGGTTGTTGGAGTATTAGTTAATCTGAAGGGCACTACCTTAAATTTATAATGACCTTCATGTGTTCGAAAAACAATAGTTGCTATGTCTTCTAGCCTTATTCTAATTTGGTAGTATCCCAATCTCAAGTTTAATTTTGAAAAATATTGGGCTCCTTGAAGTTCATCTAGCATTTCATCCATAAAGGGGATTGAAAACTTTTTCTTAATCATTACATTGTTCAGTCATCGATAATCTACACAGTATAAATGATCCATCCTTTTTTTAGACTAGAACCACTAGTGAAACATAAGGGTTCTACTCTTTGAGATGATTCCACACTTCAAAATATATTGGACTAATCTTTCGATTTAGTTTTTTGATGATGTGGATATCTATACGGCTTGATATTGGCAGGGTTTGACCCTGATTTGACTTCGATTATGTGCTTAATTTCTCTTTCAGGTGGCATCTTCATAGGGAGATCTTGGAATACCTTTGTGTTTTTTAATCAGTTTTTGAACTTCAGGTGGTGGTTCTTGAACTTCAGTTTGTTCTTCACTAACCAATCTTAAAGCCAACATCTCCATCTGATGAAATTGTGTTGAGAATTTGGTAGGGCAGTGTTTAATTGGATTTTCTTACTTGATAACTACTTGTGTTATACTTATTATGCTTCTTTCTCTTGTATCTTATCTTCGTTAGCTTATTATGTCTTACATCAAGTCGATCATCAAAACACAAGAGAAAGAAATTTTAGGCTTTCCAATCTAGGGCTAAAACCTCTCCCTCTTGGAGAGGAAAACCCGAAAGTATTTATTCTTCTAGATCTTCAATTGACAAGTACCATTACTATGACCCAGACCCTTGATCTAGTATGCGTCCAAGACACTTTTCATTACTCATTTCAAATTTTCTAGTTGATTTCTCCTTTCTGCACTGCTTTGCACCAATGTTAGAAATGCTCGGTTTCTAGCCTTGAACATTGACCTCTTTTTTCTACACTTTTGGCTTCGGCCTCCTTGACAAAGATCCTCTTTCTAGCAGTAACACATATCTTGATCCTTTTGAGCTATCCGAGATTCCTTGCACACCTTACAACCTTATTAGTCACCCTCTTCAAATTGTATTTCATACCTGAGACCTTATCCTTATTTTGTAGCCTTTCCTCCTACGATATATGTCTCTTCTCTTGGCACTGTATTTCGAACTTACCTTACATACTTGTACCCAAAACATAGATCTCCTTATGCCTTCGTTGTACTACCTTTACTCTTGGCTGAACTGGCTCACTACTTCACACCACCGAAAGATATTACGTTCACACTTAATACAGTTTTGGTTCTTACTATGATTGTCCTCGGCAGTCTTGAGATTATCTCGGTGTGTATGATACAAAGATAGAGACAACACCTTCCTTTTTCGCTGGTATATCACTTCTTTTCTCATCACACATTAGACCTTGACCTTGCACTGGATTGCAGACGTAATCCGAAAATATTTTGTTTTGAGGTTCCTTTATGTAGTTGTTTCCACCACTAATAAGCCGACATGACCTATGAATAGGCGTGTCTCTAATTTGAGCCGACTTGAGTGTGCATTCTCTGTTTTTGAGGTCAACTTCGACAAGGAGAATATACATCATCTTTTGAGTTGTCTTTCATAAGCGTATTGACAAGGTCTTGAGGCATACTTCACATCAATGAATGTCTTTCATAAGTGTAAGAATCCTTCATATACATGACTCTAAATTATACATTTATGACAAGATGAAAAACCCCTAAAAGAAATAAAGAATATGTCTTGACCTATAATAAAAATTTCTTGCTCATGAAACCTATGTGTCAAGATTTACAAAAAACATTTTATTATCTTTGTCTTCTTCATTACATAAATTCATAATCACTAGTCATTATGAAGACTGAACCTAGTTACACTTTCCAACACTCCCTCTTAACTAGAGAGATATTCATAATGGTACATGGTCACTTTTGATCTGATGAATCTCATAAGAAGAATTTGATTGGTAATCCATCTGTTATAGTATCATAATATCCAACATTGTCACAATGCAAGGCCTTGACTAACAACTCCATCTCTCCATGAGACCACGAGCTACAATGTTGGTGAGACCAATGATTATAGACACATTAATCATTGTCTCCAAGGTACATACTCCACCCAGGTGTTCACTGAGTATGACTTTAAAGGACTATTCTTATCAGGATAGTTAATCCTCAAAGAATATCCATCCTTTCACGAATAATTTTATCGTAATGTCTTATCACATTCTCAAAGAGTATTTGATGCCAGATGATTAACCAATCCCGCATTCTATCTTCCAGGTGAAGACCATAATGATGCGTCTATTTATCCCTCTTAACTAGGGAGGAAATATTCCATAGAGGAATAAACTTATACAAATAATGTACCTAAGCTTTCTTTTTTGCTTATGAATTACAAAGTTTTTTCCAAGTAAGAAACTTATTACCAGGCTCCCTCTTAATTAGGGACCTTTAGCTGTAATCATGGAAACATCCAGCTGCTCATGAAGGACTCTTGTTGATGTCATGAATTGAGGAGCCTTCAACTTTGGGATTTCTTCATAGGGCATAGATCATCCATCACTTTCATCCACGAGTCATGCCTTCTATCAGAAAGTGACCCATTAGTATTATCATCTGATCTAGCTTCATGTTGCTTCTTTCTTTCGAAGCACATATCTTCCAAGGATATTTCATCTTGCCATATGGTTATCAAACTGTGGAAGACATCTACTTCCATTTGGCAGCCCTGCATAATCTCATCAGATGTTAATTAATTATAAATATGAACTTTTAAATCAAAAGTTTACCTTAGTGATGATATTTCATCATGAAATATTTTGTAGGCATCAACATCCTTTGTTATAGATTTACACATCTCCTAAAGATATGTATTGTCAAGGGTCTCTTCTATCAGAGTCCACATATCTTCACAGGAGATCTCCTAGTAAACACTTCTTCCTTGGATGTTCACCTCCTTTTACCATAGTTTCACTTCTCACGATCTCTTCCTTCCACACAATTTTATTCCCAGGAGCTTTCAATCATTAGGGGAATTTTGAGGTCTAAAATGGGCCTCCTAAGGAAAATGTACAAGCAAAATTCACTTTATGAGAACCAATCACATTTTAGGGGATGACATCCTCCCTAATAGTTGAGGTGGCATTGCTTGAGTTAAATGTACTTACTTGTCACATTCTCAATGGTGGACAAAAACTCATGGTTAACCATGGTAGTGCTCTAAGTACTTTTAAAGTCATAAAGTACAATGCTCATAATAAATGTCATTTTACACTTTTTGAATAAAATATTTTTATTTTCATTTCATATTTTTTGAAAGAAACAATGCATATCCCTACATAATCTTCATGTATTTACACATTTTTCAATAAATATTATATTTTTATATTTTCAAATATTTATTTATAAATCAAATCAATTCAATATGTAATATAAAATTCATACATAAAACAATATATTATACTATATTATTTTTATATAGTATATTAATTACATGTTATTGTATAATTTAAATACTATAAATTTTAATTAATAGTATATTCTATAATTAAGAATTTATGAGATTATATTTATATTTTATTTTAAGTTATTTAAGTACAAAGGACAAATGCATTATTTGTGCAATGATAATGACTTTTTCTTGAAAATCTCATTCTTATTTATAGTCACATCAATACAATTTTTATTATTATTTTTATTTTGGTACAACTTTTGAATTGAATTTAACCATAGTTACATGGATTTTGGTGTAAAAAGTGAATCGCAAGTTCATAAATATTATTTTATTGGTTTAGCTATTATTTTATTATTTCCTTAGGAGGCCCATTTTAGACCTCAAAATTCCCCTAATGGGGCATCCATTTAGTTGCCTACTGAAGAATCTTGGGCGTTGGAGCGTCCATCCAGTGGGAGCTGGAGAAGAATGCTTTTCTAGATTCTAGGAAGTTGGAGTTTTATTTTCAATTGGAGTTGAATATTAAAGAACTATTAGAAAAGCATTAGGTGGTTTTTGTCTCGGAGTGGGTTTGCACCTTAAAAACTGTGTGCATTTGTGTTCCTTTTGTTTACTACTATCATTTTATAAACACTGATAATAATTGAAGATTAACTAATGCTCTAATTGAAAGGAATACTGATTCACCCCCCCTCTCAGCATTTCCAACATACTCCAGATTCAATATCGAGCTCCTGGAAGGCAAGAAAAAGCTAGATCATGTGTTGTCAAGGGCTACAAAGGACCAAAATTTCTAGGGCATCAAAGCAAAGCAAGGTGCAGCAGAGGGTAGCATGACAAGAGCATCAACCAAGGTGCAGAACAACAACAAGAAGTTCATCACATGAAGTCTTCAAGTGGGCAGCACTGCATACAGTCACTGTAAAGGTATCATTGTACCAAGTAATTGTAAATACATTATTGTAAAAATTGTTCTAGTGTCTATCTGCCAAGAGTTGAAGAGGCAGTGTCGGGAGGTCTAGGATCATAATTAGGTGGTTGTGTCATAGTTGGGGTTATGGTCTAGTGTGTATTCTTATTCTACATCATTCTATATCATTATAAAGTGGACCATTTTCCCTAGTACGAGAGTCCATTCTTCTTGTATTCTTCTATAGGGTGGTAGGGTGGTGCTAGGGTGAGTTGTAGCTCATTGGGTGTTGGGGCATCCGTTCAGTTGACTACTAAAGAATCTCGGGCGTTGGAGCGTCCATCCAGTGGGAGCTGGAGAAGAATGCTTTTATAGCTTCTAGGAAGTTGGAGCTTTATTTTCAATTGGAGTTGAATATTAAAGAATTATTAGAAAAGCATTAGGTGGTTTTTGTCTCGGAGTGGGTTTCCGCCTTAAAAACTGTGTGCATTTGTGTTCCTTTTGTTTGCTGCTATCATTGTACAAACACTGATAATAATTGAAGATTAAATAATGCTCTAATTGAAAGGAATAATGATTCACCCCCCTCTTAGTATTTCCAACATCCTTTTGAATACACAACGAGTAATTTTGTATACAAAGAAGGTTTTTCATCAATTTTTATGGGAAATTTTGCAAACAGCGAGATGTTTTTATATGTTTACACAGTGAGATTTTCTTACCCAAAGATTTTTAAATACCATGGGTAGCAAGAAACAGAGAAGTTGAAGATCGAAAGGCAGAACAAGTAATATCATTTTCTTCTCAAAGCTTCAGAGATCTGGTAAGTACATTCACCACGATTTTTATCCAAATATTGCATGAATAAGAAGGTTAAATATCTACATTTTGTTTGTTATATTCATGATGAAGTTATTTATGGGACAAGGCTATATAAATTGGTACACAGATCAGATGCAAATGGGAACCAAAACTGAGCTTAAAGACTTCAAGATAGAAAAGTGGAGTAAGGATACAATAGAGAAATTATACCACGCAGGGTTACTAGAGTTCCTTAAAGATTTCAATGGTCACAATGATAAAATCACACAAGATTTCATAGAGCATTTTGAACATGGAAAAACCAAAATTGGTGAACATTCTATACCATTGAACCCAACCTTTCTTTATGAAGCATTAGACCTTCCTTCGATAGGAAAAGAGTATCACAAGGGTTTGTATTTTAAGGAGAAGGGATGAACATTTTTCTTGGAGAAACAAAAGAAGGGGTCCTTTGACAGAAAAAGAAGGATTCCAAGAGATTGGCTCAGAGATGGTTTTGATTATCCAAAAGTACTTCACCAATGATAATCGAGACATTGTGATATATCTCTATCGTATTAAGTTGCTTCAACATATGAAGGGAGAGTGTGAAATAAATTTACCCTACTTATTTTCAAGAAGCTTAAGCCAACATCTATCATCACAAGCTAATCAAAATAATTATGGAGTATCAGGTAGGGAAAAAGGGAACGTTTTGGAAGGATTTTTTGTCTAAGAATCATTTTGAAGAATAAAAAACAGAGGAAAAGCTTGAGCAGTTGCATGTAACAATAAGTATCATGCATTACCCTTTGTATCCTAAGACAAGATTGAAGAAAAAGAAAGATATTATTATGATTGAAAAAGATAAATCCTTTTTGTCCATTCCTAGGAAGCCTAGGAGAAAAACACAGGAAGAACCAAGTAACAAAGAAAAAGAACCAGTAATTGAAATTGTTGAAACTGAGCCTCCACCAACATCAAAGTAGATTGATGATATTATACAGAGAATGGAGAATGAAGTCCAGGAAGAACCCATAGAGAAAGACTCCTATTTTGATAATTTCTAGGTAGGAGCTACCTCATCTCACTCACATGCTAAAGAGATCGCGGAAGAATCTAAAGAGCTGCACAATGAAGAATATATTAAGAAAATAGAAGAACTAACAAGTGAGCTGGAGGAAAACAAGATCACAGAGAAAAACTTGAAAAAGGAGAACAAAATGTATAAATAAAATAACAACATAATCAAGGAAAATAAGAAATTGAGCAAGCAGATTAAAAATATTGAAACTTAGAATATCCTCATCTCTAAACAAGCCTACAGATGGCTAAAGGAGAAAAAGTCATGGTAGTACAAATATGAGAAGAAGAAAGTAAAAGTTTCCATCTACAAAGAAGGGAAATATGAGGGTATTGACTTTATCCTTCAAGCTGCACATGAAGAAGCTACAGGTTTGGGAACAACAGGGGCATCATCACTCAGGAGATCCAAACAAAGGAGGCAAGCATGAGGACATGCTTGAACATCAACAAGGGGGAGATGTTGGCCCTCAATTTTGGTCATTTTTGGCTATCCTGAATCCACTTAATTACCACCATATTCTGTATTATTTCACCCATATATGCCTCATTTTAGTCTTATTTTTCATATTCAGGTAAATAAATTAAGTTTTTCAATTTTTATAATTTTTTGTAAAAATTAGGTTTTAAGAGTAATTTTGGACTGCATTAAAAATTCCTGTAACAGCTCCATTAAAGTCATATCTGCAGGATACTTGGGCAGTGTTTCAGGGAAAATCACCCTAGAGGTCCGTTGGGTTACAACCTCCACAGAGCAGGGGCATGCTACTTAAGAAGGACTCACACAACCATGCATGTTCAGGAAAAACTAAATAGAGTAGATCGAGGAAGTTACCCGTAGATCCTACGGTTGAAGCAGATCCCGCAGGGTCCAAACCCTCAGCAACCGTCCTTCCTTCTTAACCTGAAAGACAAGAAGAAACAAGCACGAAGAACTGGTTGTACAGCATATATCTACTCTAAATGTTAGTGAAATCCATATAAAACATCAGATAAATCATAATGAATGCTTAAATAACAATTTTCTCATATATGTAAGCAGACACTAACACGTATATTTCGGGAACAAGATGATACTTCTGTATTATAAATAGCATGTACAAAAGTAACGAGTGGAGAGATCACCTGAATCGTTCCACGATCTTCGAGCAGACCGTCGTCCGGATCCGTCCCGCCCTTGCCTCGCTAAGACTCCTTCCAAACTGGTGCATACGAGATGACATATAGGGAGATGAGCATCTCAAGGAAACAAGGGTTTCCTGTAATGAACTGGGAAAGTGCAGGAGGCACGGGGAATCGGACTTGGATAGGGAATACCAACAGAGTATAATATCAATAAATTCTCTCTCTCCCTTAGGCCATACACATGAGGGGTTTTTATACTCCCTCCAAGTAGTTTCAACAGTTGGAAACAGTTGGCCACGTGCTGGGGTGGTTGAACTACCTAAGTAACCATCAACCCAGCCCGAAAATAGGGAATTTTTATATATTTTTTCATAATTTTAATGGCATACGCGGAAAAGTGCAGCTGGACTCGCGTATACACGCGGAAAAGTACGGGCATAATCGCGTATGGGGATTTTTACACTGTTTTTAAGTGAATTTGTCCAAGTCTGTAGGAATGGGTGCCCAAAGCCATAAAAGCAATCATGAATCATATGAAGGTGAGAAATGATGCTATAACAGGCAGGATATGAGCATATATTTGGAAATATTGGGAACCACGAATGGATAAATACCCATTGGTTCAGTCAAACTAAGCAAAAACAGGTACGGTCAATGCTGGTCAAACTTGACCTGTCATTTAGGAATCCCTAGTAAAAGGGGCAGATTTATTATTTTGTGAGATTTTTTCTTATTTTTTGAACCAGACTTGATGATTTTGACCTATATGGTTGGATTAGGATTGATAAGGTTGTTAGAGCCATTATGAAAAAGTTTGTTTATGATTTGACTATTTAAACGAGGATAATATGTGTAATTTGGTACTAAGTCTGTTTGAGATTTTTGAGATAATTTGAAGAATCATTTCTACTGTTCTATTTGTTGTTCACACTGTGGATGCTTTATTAAGTTTTTTGTAGATGAAGTATCCTTCAGGTGTACAAGGCAAGGGTGGAGGCCCCCCGATACCAAGCTAAGTACATTTTGGTTAAATTTTGTATAAATTAGCATAGTTTTGATTCAATATTTCTTGTTTTAGTTTTATGATTCAGTTATTTAGATGTGTTGTGATTTCAGGATGATTTTGGTTTAAATCTAACTTGCATACAAAAGGACAACCAATGATTTAAGTTAAATTCTCTTTCTATCAAGTTATGAATCAAAACTAAAAAAATCATCCTTTTGCATTTCTTGAATTGTTTCTTGAATTCTAGTATATGATTTTATGCAATGGTAATGTTGTTGGAGTAGAACCGTGAAGAAGGACAACCAAGACCTCCTAATATAGGAGCCTCTTCTCTTGATTTCTACACATCACAAACTGCGGCTCTTTAGTTTCTCTTCTTGAATTCTAGTTTATGATTTAATGCAATGGTAAGGTTGTTGGAGTAGAATTGTGAAGAAGGACAACCAAGACCTCCTAAGTTAAAAGCCTCTTCTCTTTCTTTCTACACATCACAAATTGCTGCTCTTTAGTTTCTATTCTTCAAGATAGTACTGTGAGGAAGGACAACTAGGACCTCCTAAGTTAGGAGCCTCTTCCTTCACTTACTGCATCTTGAATCATAAAATTTTTATTTGGATATTATATTTGTAATATGCATTTCCATTAATCTTAAAACTTAGAATATGTTTGTAATATGCATTTCCTTCAACTTTTAAACCTTGTCTTCTAAAATTAAATTTACTGTAGAAATTTGTTGAATAATGAAGATTTATCCACCGAGATTATCCTGATCACATACTAATTCGAATTCATATGCAACACATAATCTCTTCTACAATCAATCATCAATTTGCGGAAATAGAAATAGTCGCATGCACACATAAACACAATATGTAATGGGGAAAGCTTATAGCTGAAAACCCCTCAGCTATTTTGTATATTATATGGAGAGAACATGTAACAATACATAGCACAATACTCCTCACAAGTACTCAGTACTATCTCATAAAGTTACACACAAACTAGCTCAATTTTGAACAAGTCACAGGTTCAAAACTCATCCACTAATTGCCTGCCTCTATTGCGCAATCAAGGCTGGTCTAATGAGAGATCCAAGTTCGAATCTCACTGGCTCCAACTGCACAATCATCATTGGCAATCTCCTCAAATGCTTGTGCAAATCTCATGCACAACTGCTGTCGCAACTAATAGCAAACTCACCCTTTCATCTACCTCTTCCATTGGTCTCCACTGAACTGTCCATGCACTGTAGTGAACTGATGTGTTCTTGAGTTGAATAATGAGTTAATAATTAGTGAATTAAATAATATTTAATTCACTCCACTCATTACTAGTTGATTAGCTAGTTAAACTAATCACAACTAGTTCAACTAAGTTAAATCGAACACAACTCCACCAACTGTCTCATCAACTCCACCAAACTCTGCCACTGAAGTCCTAACTAAAGTCAACCATGCATGAGCTCACCAAACCCCAAGGAATAGCGTAATTCCTTCTGTCAGATGCATGAGCCACATCCGTAGCTCCAACTGAAGTGCTGTAAGAGAATAAACTGAAGTTTAGAGTCCAAATATTATTAAGGGCTAATAATATTTGACTGACCTATTTTTAGACAGGCAGTCTAAAAATAGACTTCGACCCGTATGTCTAAAAATAGAGGTCCATCTATTTTTACCAACTCGACCAATCATCCAAGAATAGCATACTGCAACTCCTAGACCATGCTCCATATGTCTAAAAATAGACATAGTCTAAAAATAGACTTTGTGCCAAAAATAGCCTACGGGCCCACTTAGTGAAGGCGACTTCATTTCACTAAGCTCCATCATCTTGCTGCATTTTCAACACTCCCTCTCAGCAAGATATGGATTATCTGCAACCCCTATCCTGCCTCTGTGGAATTCGAACTTGCTCCTGGTGAGCGCCTTCGTCAGGATGTCGGCATCCTGATCCTCTGTGGGAACATATGAAAGCATCATGATTCTCCGCTGAACACAATCTATGATATGATGGTACCTGATGTCGATGTGTTTGGATCTATCATGAAATACTGGATTAGCCGAGAGTTTAATGCAACTCTGGTTATCACAGTAAATCACTGTAGGCTCCAAATGCAACCCGAATAATCCAACGAGGATCTTCCTCATCCAAATAGCCTCGCATGCAGCCAAGCTAGCTGCCATGTACTCGGCCTCTGCTGAACTGAGTGCCACGGATCTCTGCTTCCTGCTGTACCAGGAAACTGCTGTCGACCCAATGTTGAAAACTCCTCCAGAAGTGCTCTTCCGGTCCGTTGGACTCCCTGCCCAATCTGCATCAGTGAAGCCAGAAAGCTTCGCTCCATCCTCCTGTCTGTACCATAGACCATATCCCGATGTGCCACTAAGGTAACGCAATACATGCTTGCCTGCCTTCCAAAAGAGCTTGGTAGGCTTAACCATAGCTTGCGAAAGCTGGTTAACAGCATAGCATATATCGGGTCGTGTATTGACCAGATACATAAGCGACCCCACCAACTGTCGATAGACAGTGGCATCCACTACCTCCGCTGAAGTAGCATCCTCCTTCTCCAACCACCAGGAAGAGGAGTGTCAACAGGCTTGCAACCATGCATGTTGAACCTCTCCAGAATCTCCCGGGCATACTTGCCCTGAGAAACAAACAGTCCTCCACTGCGCTGCCAAATCTCCAATCCCAGGAAATAATGAAGGAGGCCTCAAGTCCTTCATCTCGAACTCTCTAGAAAGGTCCTCCTTGCATGAAAGTATCAACAGCTCATCACCCGTCAAAATCAGATCATCTACATACAGTACAATGATCAGCAACTTCCCCTCCACCACAATCTGGTACAGGTTCAGATCCGCCTCACTCTTGGAGAATCCAAGTCCGGTGAAATAACTGTCTATCCGTGTGTACCAAGCAGGAGGTGCTTGCTTCAACCCGTACAGTGCTCTCTTGAGTCGGCAAACATGCGAATCACTGTTGAAGATCTCGAAACCTTTGGGCTGCTCTATGTACACCTCCTCCTCAATGACTCCGTTGAGGAACACAGTCTTCACATCCATCTGATGGATGTGCCACCCCATCTGTGCTGAGAGAGCTAGGATCGTCCGTATGGAAGAGTACCTTGCGACAGGTGCAAAAGTATCCTCATAATCGATCCCCGATCCGTGAGAAGCCACGGGCGACAAATCTCGTCTCGTACTTCTCCACACTCCCGCCGCCCGCCCGCTTCACTTTGTAGATCCATTGCGAACCCACCACCGATTTCCCTTCCGGCCTGGGGACAATCTCCCATGCGATTCCTCCACAAACCTTCCTCAAAAGAGGATGGCTCCGTCACGACACATTGACTCATAAGAGCCATGTATCCAGTTGTACCGATCCGTGATCGCCTCTGTCTGCGCTGTGCTGTAGGTGGTCCTACAACCTTCTCTACATCTCGAGCCAGTCGCTCAGCTTCTGTAGTGCGCTTGCGCCCTCTGATGGTTGGTGCTGCATGGGTGGTTTCTTCCACCTCCTGAACTTCCTCTTGTGGATGATCCACATCCGGAAGCTCCTCCTTAGGAAATAATAGCTCCTCATCTGCATGCAAGTGTGGCTCCCTCTCAAGCGAACACTGCATGGCTTTCTCCTCCTGAAATTTGATATCCCGTCGCACAACAGTCTTGCGACTGTCTGGCAAATACACTCGATAGGTGTGAGGTGTATCAGTGTACCCCACAAATATTCCAACCTTTGCGGTCGGATCTAGCTTCTTTCTGGCATCCTTCGTCACATGCATGTAGATAGGTGAGCCAAAAATTCTCAGATGAGAAATATCAGGCCTCTTGCCAGAAAATGCCTCCTCCGGTGTACTCATGCCAAGAACCTTGTGAGGACAACGGTTCTGCACATACACTGCTGTATTGCATGCCTCATCCCACAAGTGAAGGGGTAGGCCCTGATCATGCAACATCGCCCGTGCAGCACCCACGATCGTTCTGTTCTTCTGCTCAGCAACCCC
This sequence comes from Pinus albicaulis, assembly GCA_034641835.2. NCBI lineage: Eukaryota > Viridiplantae > Streptophyta > Pinopsida > Pinales > Pinaceae > Pinus > Pinus albicaulis. The sequence continues at coordinate 58,528,199 of CM076584.1, forward strand.
GTTCTGCTATGGGTTATGGGGTGCGATGAGCTCTCTCTGAATCCCTTCTGCGCTGCAAAAGTCTTTGAATTCAGTAGAGATGAATTCACCACCATTGTCACTCCTAAGAGCCTTCACATGCTTCCCCGATTCCTTCTCAACCAGCGCCTTGAATTCACAGAACTTTGAAAATGTCTCGCTCTTCTTCTGCATGAAGAAGATCCAGCACTTCCAAGAGAAATCATCAACAAAGATCACATAGTACTTGTGCTTTGCTGTCGAAGCTACTGAGAAAGGACCACACACGTCTGTGTGAACTCTCTCAAGGATCGTCGTGGCGTGACTATCCTTCTTGTGAAAGGTGGCTTTCACATACTTCCCTAAAGTACACCCCCTTGCACTGATCTGACTGCGCAAGAGTGCCCTTAGGAAGCCCAGTAGAAATCTGCTGCAGGATCTTCAAAGCTCCATGGGGAAGGTGGCCCAATCTCCTGTGCCATAGTTCGCCCTCATCATCCCGGCTCACCACTTCTCCCGCCTTGCATGCCATTGCTGCGTAGCCATCTACTTGCAACTGATAAAGGTTCTTGACTCGAACCCCTATCTTCCGGGTCTCTCCAGTTGTCTTACTGCGCAGGAAGGCTTTTCCTTCGTTGAAGACCACATCATACCCCTTGTCTTCCAACATCGCCACAGAGATCAGATTCTTCATCAATCCTGGAACATGCAATACTTCCTTCAATACGAAGGGTCAGAATCCCTCTCAAAGGAAATGGTACCGATACCGGTCGCACTGTATCTACCATCATCGCCCATCTCGATGTGCACTCCAAGATCTTTTTCCTCCAGATCTGAAAACAGATCTCGATCTCCGGTCATGTGAAATGACGCACCACTGTCTAAGAACCATACTGATCCCATCACACTTGAAACCAAGCATGCGATCAGTGAAAAAACCAGTTCGAATTGAGAAGCCAATGCCTCTCCCGCTGCAGATCCAGTAGCCTTCTTATTTTTCTTCTTCTGTGGACAATTTGTGGCATAGTGTCTGTGCTGGTGATAGTGAAAACACTTCACCTTGGACATGTCTTGCTTCTTGTCTTTCGCACCAGACTGAGAAGCTTTCTTGCTCTTCCCCTTCTTTGCTTTGGCAGCCAAAGCGCAATTTTCTTCATCAGATACCTTTGATGAAGATCCGTCCCTGGTAGTCCTCCTTATCTCCTGTTGCATGAGATCCGCCCAAAGTCGCTCCCATCCCAGCAACTTCTCCCGACCATTGACAGAGTCCTGATAGGAATGCCAAGCCTTCGAAAGACCAAGGAGAGCCAGGTCTACCATGTCCTCTTCTTCGACAGTCACCCCCACACTTCCCAGCTCATCTCTGCATTGAGTGAACTTCGTGAGGTATTTGGCGATACTGTCGCCTTTCTCCATCTTAATGTTTCTGAGCTTATCCTTGAGCACCAGCTTCCTTTGTTCGCTCTTACTCTGGAATAGATCTATCAATGCTTTCCACATCAAATATGGAGAAGCTTTTCCATGCAGGCTGGATACAATGTGATCCTTTACGCCCTCCAACAGAATCCTTCGACATTTCGCCATCTTCTTTTTCCAAGCCTCGACTTCAGCAGGATCAGTGGGCTTTTGGACATCCGTATCTACAAACTCCTTCAGTCCATTATCTTCTAATACTGCCTCCATGCGATCCTTCCATGCAACATAATTCGAACTGCCTTCAAGCGCATATTCGAGTCGCAAACCGTTGAAAGACATTTTCAACTCCGGCACCAAGAAAACAAACTGCTGCAAAATTCGAATTCCAAACTCAAAAACTCAACTGCTTCTGGATATGTGAGAACAAATTATTTCTAGCACAGAGATCGACTGTAAGGGCATTTACTAGATATATCACCTTTCAGAGAAAGGATGGATCCAGAGGCTACCTGGCCCGTTACAGACTCTGTCTACCGAAATAATATTGTAATCACTGCAATAGATCCCGATGATTGATTCGCTCCGATACCATGTATAAATTTGCTGAATAATGAAGATTTATCCACCGAGATTATCCCGATCACATACTAATTCGAATTCATATGCAACACATAATCTCTTCTACTCAGATCATCACACATGCGGAAATAAACAAGCGGTATGCGATCAAAAGATCATCAAAACATCACACACATTACACAGTATGTATGGGGAAATCTTATAGCTGAAAACCCCCAGCTATTTTGTATATCAATATGGAAGAGAACATGTAACAATCTCAGTACAATACTCCTCACAAGTACTAAGTATTGTCTCCAAAGGTTACACACAAACTAGCTTGGTTTTGAACAAGTCAAGGGTTCAAAACTCATCCACTAATTGCCTGCCTCTATTGCGCAATCAAGGCTGGTGTAATGAGAGATCCAAGTTTGAATCTCACTGGCTCCAACTGCGCAATCATCATTGGCAATCTCCTCCAATGCTTGTGCAAATCTCATGCACAACTGCTGTCGCAACTAATAGCAAACTCACCCTTTCATCCACCTCTTCCACTGGTCTCCACTGAACTGTCCATGCACTGTAGTGAACTGACGTGTTCTTGAGTTGAATAATGAGTTAATAATTAGTGAATTAAATAATATTTAATTCACTCCACTCATTACTAGTTGATTAGCTAGTTAAACTAATCACAACTAGTTCAACCAAATTTAAACCGAACACAACTCCACCAACTGTCTCATCAACTCCACCAAACTTCTGCCACTGAAGTCCTAACTGAATTCAACCATGCATGAGCTCACCAAACCCCAAGTAATAGCGTAATTCCTTCTGTCAGATGCATGGGCCACATCCGTAGTTCTAACTGAAGTGCTCCAAGAGAATAAACTGAAGTTTATAGTCCAAATATTATTAAGGGCTAATAATATTTGACTGACCTATTTTTAGACAGGCAGTCTAAAAATAGACTTCGACCTGTATGTCTAAAAATATAGGTCCATCTATTTTTACCAACTCAACCAATCATCCAAGAATATCATACTGCAACTCCTAGACCATGCTCCATATGTCTAAAAATAGACATAGTCTAAAAATAGACTTTGCGCCAAAAATAGCCTGCGGGCCCACTTAGTGAAGGCGACTTCATTTCACTAAGCTCCATCATCTTGTTGCATTTTCAACATTTACTTGAAATCCATATATTTTGGACATGCTTCCAAGTCTACAAACCCGGATTGACAAATAAAACACTTTTGTTAGTTTACTTAGTAAATTGACTCAACAATCAATAAGACAAAGATTGATGCTCTTTTTGACTCAATAGTGGCAAGTGAATCTCATTGCAACATATTTGGTCAATAATTTAGGGTTGTAAGTTCATGAACATCCAAACCCATATCCATTGGGATGGGTAAATAAGGATGCAAAGCTGAAGATAACAAAACGATGTATAGTTATATTTTCTATCATTGTTGATTTTATTGATGAAGTAGATCTAGATGTGGTTCCCCTTGATGTATGTGGAGTCGTATTTGGGAGTCCATACATGTACATGAAAGATGAAATATTCATGAGGAGAGTCAATCAATACCGGCTCATCAAGGATGAAAAATCATTCATCAACAATGTGCACAAAGGAAAGTTGAAAATTTCACTGGTAAATTCCAATCAAGCCATAAATTGATCACTAATAGAAATAAGTATGTTTTATTGTTTTTACAAGAAATCCATACGATAGAGTAGTCAATAAGAGGAAAAGAATCCCTAGAGGGGTGTACTAAGAAACAAAAACAACAATTGGAGGAGTTGTTGCATACATACAAGGATGTGTTTTGAGAGCCTAAAGGGTTTCCGATTAATAGAGAAGTGGAGCATGAGATCTAGCTATTTCCAGACTCCCCATTGCTAAATATTGGGCTATGTAAGCATTATATTATAAAAACAAGTGAGGTGAAGAAACAGTCGCAGGATTTGCTGGAACATGATTTAACTCAACTGAGTACATCACCATGTAGGTCACCTGTCATATTTTTGCCAAAGAAGGATGGGAATTGGCATGTGTATATATTACAGGGTGTTGAATAAAATCACGCTCAAGAACAAATACCCCATACCTAGGATATGTGATCTACTAGATTAGTTGCAGCAATAAAATTACTTCACCAGGTTGGTCTTGAAGTCTGGATATCAATAGGTTAGAGTCAAAGAAGAAGATACATGGAAGACGCCTTCAAAAATAGGAAAAGTTTGTATGAGTGGTTAGTTATGCCATTTGGGCTATGTGATACACCATCTACATTTATGATATTAATGAATGATGTATTGCACCCTTTTATTGTATATTTGGACAATATACTGGTATATAGTGCTACCTGGGTGGAGCATATTTCACATTTGATTTAGGTGCTAGAAACATTGAGGAAGCACCAACCACTAGCAAATCTCAAGAAGTGTGATTTTCTGCAGTAGCCTTTGGTGTATCTGGGGTATGTGATTGGTGGAGGAGATTTGAAGATAGATCCTTCCAAGATGGAAGCCATCATGAAATGGTGGGTGCCTACTAATGTTTCTGAGGTCAGGAGTTTCATTGGGGCGGCATAGCGCATGAGGAAATTCATAGCCTCATTTTCAACGGTAGCAACACCACTCCACTGCATAAGAGCAAGTGGCAAGAGTTTCTAGTGGGGAAAAGGTGAACATAGGGCTTTCGAGGAGTTAAAGAAGAAGATCAGTCAAGCACCAATTCTTGCATTACCAAATTTTCATAGGCCTTTTGAAGTGGATATAGATGCGAGTGGATATGTTATGTAAGTTGTCTTGATGCATGGAGGAAGGCTTGTATGTTACCATTCTAAAATTTTTCATGGGGTGGCTCTTAACAACCCTAGCTACGATAAGGAGATTTATTCCATGGTGCAAGTTGTGAAGAAGTAGAAGCACTATTTGATGGGAAAGGAGACAATAATCCCCATAGATCACTAACAGTTACAGTACTTCTAGGCCTAGAGTAAACTACATCAGACCAGGCAATACAAGTGGATGATGTTTTTACACCATTTTCATTTGTTGATCAAGTATAGCAAGAGAAGCACAAACAAGTTGGCAGACATGTTGTCAAGCCACCCACATGAAAGATCACAACTTTGGGAACTATTATGCACATGGAGCCATTCACCCATGATGCATACAAAGACGCATATTCATAGGATGAGGACTTCAAGGAGGTGTATCAATAGTTGCAGAGTCAGATTCATGTGCATGATCATGACAACACTGTTGAATACCATCTCCATAATGGGTAACTCTTTGGGCTAGATAAGCTATATGTTCTTAAAGGTGAGCGATTGCAACTAATTAGAGAGGCTCACACCTCTAAGGTTGTAGGGCACTTTGGTGTAGGGAAGATTGTCGCTAACTTGTAGAAGTATGCGTATTGGCCCTAGATGCAAAAGAAGGTAGCTAAATTCATAAGAGGATGCATGATTTGTTGTACCAACAATCTTAGCAACATGAAAAAGGGTCTATATAATCCCTTACATGTGCCTACTCTTCCTTGGGAAATCATTTCAATGGAATTTGTGGGAGGCTTGCCAACAACTAGGAAGGGGCATGACTATCTGTTTGTGGTAGTTGACAGGTTCAGCAAGATGTGCGATCTGATTCCCTATAAAAAGAACATCAATGGGAAAGAAGAAACAAACTTGTTCTTTGGACATGTCTGGGTGCACTTTGGGATACCAAGGAGCATCATTTCAGACAAGGATACAATATTTCTCAGTGCATTATGGAATACATTGTGGGAGAATATGGATACAAATTTGAAGAGATCTACAACATTACATCCATAGAAACATGGGAAGAAAAAAGTAGTGAACAAGACATTGGTGCAGCTTTTGAGGGGATACAACCAAAATCATCCAAAGACCTAGGACGAAAATCTAGTATATATACAATATTCTTATAATAGAGCAGTCCACACTTCTACAGGAAAGTCCCCATTTGAGACTTGTTTTGGAGATTTTCCACCTTCACCTTTGGATATTAGATAAGGGCAGCAAGGACGAGTGAGGGAATCTCTTACAAGAGATGCTTTGAGGGCTGAAAAAATTATATAAAAGATCAAGCAGATCCATCTACAGGTACATGAAATACTACAGAAGTCATAGGAGAAGTATAAGGCCAGGCATGATTAATACAAAACATAGAATTCATTCAAGGTGGAAGACATAATATGGTTACAATTAAACAAGGAGAGGTTGCAGGGGCCTGGTAAGAAAATCAAGGCTCTAAGGTATGGTCTTTTTTAGATACTGGAAAATGTGGGTGATAATGCCTATCGACTCAGTTTACCACCATATATGCACATTTACTCAGTTGTGAATGTAGAGAATTTTAAACTTTATGAGCCTTCCATGATAGATCATGAGGAGGAACAAGGCCTACCTTCTATGGAAGATTTGGAACCAAAGGTTCAGACATAGTTGACATAAAATATAGTTATGTAGAAGAGGTCCAGAACTACAAGACAAAGGCAGCATGACCTTTTGCAGATTGGGTTGAAGGGACTATCAAACCAGTAGGTAACTCCGCAAATTAGAATGTGTATTAGATGAAGAATGTGAATGTATTTATACATGGAGGTGAGGCTATTGGGATTCACTTCCAAATGACTCTTGGACTTCCTTATTTCCTAATATAATTTAATATACAATATTAAATATCCTCACCCAACCCTTAGGATTAGGTGTCAACATTCCTCCCTTTAATCCGAAGGGATCTTGGTGAGTCCAAGCATTGATTTGAACTTTTCAAACTTTTCTCTTCCAAGTGCTTTGGTGAAGATATCAGCGGTTTGCTCATTTGTGGAACAATTATGTAGATGGATGGTTTTGGCCTAAACACGATGTCGAATTAGATGATATTTTGTATTGATGTGCTTTGTTCGATCATGGAACTTTGGGTTCTTGGCCAACTTTATTGCAGAAGTGTTGTCGATCATGAGTGGTGTTGAATACATTTGTTTCATCTGCAAATATTCTAGGATTTTTCTAAGCCACACAATTTCCTTTGTTGCTTCAGTTGCTGCCACATATTCTGCCTCGGTCGTGGAATCTGTTGGAACTGACTGTTTGCGTGATCTCCATGAGACAGCTCCTGATCTAAGACTCATGGTGTAACCTGTAGTAGACATCCCTGTTTCTTTGTCTCCATCAAAGTCTGAATCAAAGTATCCGATCAAGCTGAAGTCGCCTACCTATGTATATTCGAGTCCAAAGTCTTGAGTCCCCTTCAAGTACTTTAACACTCTTTTTGCATCAGACTAATGTCCTTCACAAGGTTTTTTCATAAACCTTGAGAGGATTCCAACAACAAATGAAATGTCAGGTCTGGTGGTGGTCAGGTAGATAAGACTTCCTATAAGCTGTCTATACTTAGTTGCATCCTCGAATTCCTTCCCTTCAATGGATGTGAGCTTAAAGTTTTGTTCCATTGGAGTGGTTAATGGATTTCATTCATCCATGCCAAACTTGTTCAAAAGATCTCTAATGTACTTCTTTTGAGAAAGAAATATAAATTTAGGATGTTGAATTACTTCAATACCCAGATAGTAATGAACATAACCCAAATCAGTCATTTCAAAACCTTTCTTCAATTCTTTCTTCATGGATGCAATATAGCTCTCACTGTTCCCTGTCATCAAAAGATCATCTACATACACCACAAGATATACAACTGTTTTTCCAACTTTCTTAACAAACAAAGTTGCATCATCAAGATCAAAATGCTTGAAGTCAAGTTTCAGAAGATGCTCAGTTAATTTCTCATACCAGGCTCGTGGTGCTTGCTTGAGGCCATACAAAGATTTTATAAGCTTGCAAACTTTGTGTTCTTGGCCCTTTACAACAAATCCTTCTGGCTGGGACATAAAAACTTTCTCCTTTAGATCTCCATTCAAAAAGGCGGTTTTTACATCCATCTGATGGACTTTCCATCCATTTTGAGCTGCTAAGGCAAAGAGAGTCCGGATGGTGGTCCATTTTGCTGTGGGGGAAAAAGTTTCTTCATAATAGATTCCTTCTTTTTGTGCAAAACCTTTTGCCACAAGCCTGGCCTTGTGCTTGTCAAGTGAGCCATCTGCTTTATACTTGTTCTTGTAGACCCACTTAAAGCCAATTGGTTTTGTTCCCAAAGGCGGATCAACCAGCTTCCAAGTGCCATTATTTATCAAGGCATCATACTCCTTTTGCATCGCTTCCTTCCATTCATCATGGGAAGCGGCTTCGTTGAAGGAAGTTGGTACATGATCTGTAGACAAACTCAATTCACAGTTATAAGCAATATCCATATCAACAGGAGAATCAAAATTATCTACGTCACCTTTGTTTTGTTTAGTGGAACTTCTTATTCTTGTTTTTCCAACCTCATCAGGATGAACATCCTCTAGTGTCTTTGTCAGCCATTTGGGAGGACCTTTCTGAGATGGCCCAGGCTGCTCATTTGACTAAGTTGGGATTGAGTCAAGATTCAATCTCTCAATTCTGTCAATCACATCATTCAATGTGTCATCCATGGTTGTTTCTTCATGTGGGGGAGAGAGTGCTTCAGGAAATGATTCCACAGTTTGATTCAATATAGGAATCCCCCCTTCAAGGTGTGGAATATGATTATCAAATTCTTGAAAAGACTTTGCATGTGTGAATCTATCCAGGCGATCAAGTTGCCGCTCAACAACATTGTCTGTCCTGGAGGTTTCAAGGAATATGACATCTCTTGCTATTACAAACTTCTTATTGGCTTCATCATAGAGATGATATCATTTGGAGGTATTGGAATACCCCAAGAAGATACATTTTCGACTTCTAGCACCAAGTTTATTCCTTTGTCCCTTGGGTATCAAGGCATAATAGGTGGAACCAAAGACCTTGAAATGCTTTACCGAAGGAATGTGGCCATGCCACATTTCAAAAGGAGTTTTGTTTCTAATTGAACTTGAAGGACACCTATTCTTTATGTATACAGCACATAGAACTGCATCAGCCCAAAACATCAATTTTACATTCTTGAAAAATAACATGGAGCGAACCATATTTAAAATAGTTCTGTTCATTCTTTCAGCTACACCATTCTGTTGGGGATTATACGGCACAGTTGTTTGATGTTTGATCCCATGTTGATGAAGATAATTTTCAAATTCGTTTGAAGTGTATTATTTTCCATTATCAGTACATAGAGAGCCAATGTGAGTTTGTGCATCAATTTCAATCCATGCATGAAAATTCTTGAATGTTTGAAAAGCATCAGACATGTTCTTCAATAATTAAATCCAACACATTCTGGTGTAGTCATCAATAAATGTCATCATATATTTATTTCCATTTGCAGAAGCAACAGGCATAGGGCCACATAAATCTGAATGAGTAAGCTCAAGTTTTCTATGTGCTCTGGAGTGTGAATCATGAAATGGTTGTTTGCTATGCTTTCCTAGAATACAAGCATCACATTCCTTAGGTTTCCTAGGAATTGTAGGCAGTCCATTAACACCATTTTTCTTCAACAAACGAAGGCTTTCATAGTTTAAGTGTCCAAATCTAGCATTCCATAAAAGACTTGATGGGAATGTACCTTCATCATGATGTGAACTGAATGCAAAGTTTTGAGCATGAGCAGATGAACCTTTCAGCTTCAAGAGTCTCCCTTCTTCTATTCCCTCCATGACAAGTGAGTGATCTGATGCTTTTCTGACCTCTGCCTTGCCATTAAACAAGTGAATGGAGTGTCCTTACTGGCGGATTTGGACCAGGGAAAACAAGTTTCTCCTCAACTCAGGGAGGTATAGAACCTCATGTAGGATATGATCTGGAAGACCATGCAGTTTAAGCCTGACTGTGCCAAGCCCTGATGGCTTGAGTTTGGATTTATCTGCGAAATATACTGCTCCATCAACTTTGTCAGTGAATTCTTCAAAAAAAATCTTTTCTAAATGTCATGTGACATGTTGCTCCTGAATCTAGCAACCAATCATCTCTCCATGAAGTAAATGAAACATCAAACAAGTCTTCGGTTACTCCATTGTTACAATGTGCTAGAACATAATGAGCGGATTCAGGTGCTTTACCTTTGTCTTTGTCATTAGTTTTACCTTTGTCTTGATTTCTTTGTTGCTCAATTTTATCCCAAGGTGTCCTGCATTTGGATGCATCATGTCCATCTTTATTGCAACATGTGCAATGAAGATCGGATTTGTCAGATTGTATGCCCCCCCTTTCTTTGAAGTTTCTTCTTCCTCTTCCTCTTCTGCCACCTCTTCCTCTGGAAGAATCTGGAGCATGACTCTTTTCTCTATGTGCCAAGTATGCAGCCTCTTCAGAAGACGAAGGGACTGTCATCTTCCCGAAAGCTTTCTCTCTTTCTGCAAACTTTTTCTCAAGAGTATCAAAGGTGATATGCTCAAGGTTTCCACTTGCTTGCAATGACTCAAGATAATGTGAGTAAGTCGGATATAATGCCTTAACATATGCTATGAGAGATATGTAAATTATTATTCCAGTGTTGTCAATGTCATGCATGATAGATCTTACTTCTGAAGCTAAAGCAAGGGGATCATCATTTTTCATTTCAAGACTGAACAACTTAATCATCAATTGAACGATTTATAGTTCTGAATGTGAGTCATAGAGTTCTTTTAACTTGCTCAAGGCTTCATAGGCATTTGAAAATGGTGAAATATGGCGACTCACCTCTTCATTTACAGAGGCTGCAATCAAGGCATAGGCCTTGCAGTTCTTGTTTTCCCAAATGGCGAGCTCCTTGTCTGAAGTGGGCTTTGCTGGTGGATTTCCTTCTTGTCCTTCACAAATTCCTTTCCACAACTCATTAAAAATGTGTGTGTGCTTGATTTTCCGAGACCATTCAAGATATTTCTCCTTGCCGGAGAGAACCACCCCTACAATAGATATGAGAGAATGCATTCTTTTGAAGGGAAAAAAGAATTACTTTGCTGGAAAATTTCTTTTGATGGAGGGAAATCTTTTTTGCTGAAAATATACTCAATTCTGCAATATATATATATATATATATATATATTTTGTTTTAGGAAAAATTTGTGTGGGCGGTATTATAAATGGGGGTGGTATTATGAATAGGAGGGCGTGGTTTTAAATGGAGGTGGTATTATAACTAGGAGGCGGTGGTATTATGAATGGGAGGCGGTGGTATTAATTGGAGTGGTATTAAAAAACAGTGCGGAGGGGGGGGGGTTTATTATAACAAACTGAGCATATAAGCAAGAGCTGGCAACGGCAGCGTATGAGCAAGAGGTAGTCGGGTGAGGTAACAGTAGGGGAGGGGCGGGTAACGGGGTAGGGAGGGGCAAGGTTCTGTGCAGTCGCGGAGAGGTTGGGGTAGGGGATAGGGATTCGGGGAGAGGGCGGGTAACGGGGTAGGGAGGCCAGGGTTCTGTGCAGTCGGGGAGAGGCCAGGGTATGGGATAGAACAACGTTTACACAGAGGGCTGTGTGATAGATGGGGTGAGCGATGAGCGGGTGAGGCAGAGTGCTGTGAGGTAGAGCGAATGGAGAATGGGGAGGCCAAGAGGCCGTCAGAAATTTAGGAATTGTAGAATTTCAACAACTGCAGAATTTGCAGATATTTGTAGGAGCTGCAAATTGCAGAATTTTAGGAATGAAAAATTGCAGAATTGCAGAATCTTCAGAAGCTGCAAAAAAAATTCAAAACTGGGCAAAAATTGCGGAGATAATTTAATTTTTTTTTTTGCAGAATTGCAGTATATAAACTCAGAATGGCATCAATATAATGGAGCAGCAAAAACTAGATGCAATGAACATAAAACTGAATGTACAAAGACTGTTGGAAAAAATGATGGAGTTACACCAAAGGCAAGAATGCCAATAGTGGGACTGGCTCTGATACCATGTCAAACCAGGAGGTAACTCCGCAAATCAGAATGTGTATTAGATGAAGAATGTGAATGTATTTATACATGGAGATGAGGCTATTTGGATTCACTTCCCAATGACTCTTGGCCTTCCTTATTTCCTAATATAATTTAATATACAATATTAAATATCCTCACCCAACCCTTAGGATTAGGTGTCAATAGGGACAACTTCTAGACAAAGCTAAATGGTACACCAGGGAGAAGGTGGAGCAAAAATTTTCTCACCTCATTTAGTAAAATATTTTTGGGACCAAAATCCTCCCAAAATGGGGAGGTGTGATCTAGATCAGATCATTATATTATTTTTCATCCATCTTGATGCATTTGGAGTGGAAAAAGTGGAGGAATCATCTCATGGTATCGTTTTTACTAGCGGGACCCAGTTTGGAAAAATGGGGTATGAAACCTTTCGGGAGCGTTTTGAGGCATCAAACAATGTTTTTTGGGGGTAAAAATTTGTTTCTTAAAGCATCACCTTTTCACGTTATTCTACACACATATACCTCTCCAACGACACAATAATCATGTCAATCAGAGTCTGTATGCAAAATTTATACCACCCATAAATTGACCTTCATGTTTTCACACCTATAGTTCGGAAGGATGTTGCGTCAACCCCAATTATTCATGGAAAGGGGCTAGCCACGTGTTTTTGATGTAAAAGACTCTAGAATAGTCTATTTGTAACTCTAGTTAAGAATTGATGTAGTCAAAATTAACCACTAGTAGGTTGTTGGGTTGTTTTATAACTGGGCCACTAGGAGGAAGATGCATTCCATTCTTTCAAGACCATTTTGTTCCATAGATGACCAAAGATAGCCAAGAGAGATAGGAGGTAGAGCACAAAGAGAGGATTTGTGCACTGTAGCAGCCCACAGGCCAAATGAATGACTTCTTTGTACCTGCATCCATATTTCCAGATATAGAAAGAGAGTGAAGCGACCTCACCTTCCAGCTGGGTTTTCTCTCAAAATGGCTTCCCAGAGAGCATATCTTGTGTCTTATGTGTGTGTGAGCTTATTTTTTCATTCTCTAATTTTCTGCATAATTTATATTCGAATGCATGCACTAATTACAGTTAAATCTATAGATCTTAAAGTTTAATAAAACTGTAATGGTGTATAGTCTCAGATTTTTAATATAATTTTATGATATTTGTTGTGACGAATTGTCCAATGGAATATCCACGATAGTTTACGAATCAGGGACACTGATTTTTAGTTCTCTCCTTTGGATCATTTGAATAAGAGACTATATAGTCAGGGATTGAGATAGGGATTCCTCCCTTGGGTCATGGACTGAGAGATCTTGTTTATGGTTAGGGAGATGGATCCTGTGCACTCTCTTGGGTAATTATGCTTGAATGAGAACCCATTGCATATGGCTGAAGAGTTTTTCCTCATTGATTGATCCCATGGTCAGTTGGGAACTGGCCTTGATTCCATTGGGTTTTGCTTATGGAATGTGTTGGATGTTATGTATCTGTCCTTATGATGAGACTTGTACATTTGATCTCTCCCTTGGCCTATTACTAAGAGACCTATAGATTGGTCAAGGAGATGTATATTGAAAGAGAGAGAAATTTGTACATATGATATATCCCTTTAGTTGTTATTGAGAGACCTATGGATTCATCTCAGATATTGATTTTAAGAGAGTATGAAAAGTACCTCCCTAGCTAGGGAGTGTTGAAAATTAGTATCTATGATAAATATTTTCATTAGCAAAGAAAAGGAGAAATTTTGTATTTTGCACGTTGACCAAGTCAACATCACCATTAGGGGAATTTTGAGGTCTAAAATGGGCCTCCTAAGTTAAGAATAAAATAATAGCTAAACTAATAAAATAACATTTATGAATTTTCATTTTACTTTTTGCACCACAATCCATGCAACCATGGTTAAATTCAATTGAAAAGATGTACCAAAATAAAAATAATGAAACAATTTTATTGATATGACTATAAATAAGAATGAATATTTCAATAAAATGTCATTATCATTAAACAATTAATAAATTTGTCATTTGTACTTAAATAACTTAAAATCAATTATAAATATAAATTCACAAATTCTCAATTATATAATATACTATTAATTAAAATTTATATTATTTAAATTATATAATAACATGTAATTAATATACTATATAAAAATAAAATAAAATAATAAAATAAATGTAATATATTCTTTTATGTATTCTTTTATATTATATATTGAATTGATTTTATTTATAACATAAGAAAAATAATATATAATATAAAAAGAAATATAATATATATTCTATAACATTTAAATTATTTTTCATAATATTATATATAATAATATATAATATTAATATAATCATAAATTAATTCATAATATTATGTATAATAATATATAATATTAATATAATCATAATGAAATTAATTTAGTCATATTTAAAATTAAAGAAAAAAAGTATTAAAATAAATTTAATTTATACTTATAAGTATAATATACAATTTATATACATCGAAATTTTAGACTTTTTTCTTTTTGCTCCAAATTATGTTGAACCTAACATACCTTTTCTTAATATACAAAACTAATATACATTTTTCATCATACAACACTATTATATATATATTTTTCTTTAATTTTAATATGTTTGTATTGTTATTAATATTATAATAATATTATTCATAGATTTGATTTATCATAAAATTAAAAGGTTACATTTTTATTTATTTTGATTTCATATGTATAATATTAACTCGTAATTAATTTGGAATTATAATATTAAATAAAATAAGATGAATATATAATTTAAAAAATATATATATGAAAATATGAAAATATAATATTTATTGAAAAATGTGTAAAGACATGAAGATTATGTAATGATATGCATTGTTTTCTTTCAAAAATAATGAAATGACAATAATAATATTTTATTCAAAAAGTGTGAATGATATTTATTATTAGTACTTTACTTTATGACTTTAAAAGTACGTAGAGCACTACCATGGTTAACCATGAGTTTTTATCCACCATTGAGAATGTAACAAGTAAGTACCTTTAACTCAAGCAATTCCACTTCAACCATTGGGGATGATGTCATCCCCTAAAATGTGATTGGTTCTCATAAAACGAATTTTGATTGTACATTTTCTTTAGGGGCCCATTTTAGACCTCAAAATTCATCTAATGCAACAACCAATGAGCTACAACTCACCTTAGCACTACCCTACCACCCTATAGAAGAATAAAAGAAGAATGGACTCCCGTACCAGGGAAAATGGTCCACTTTACAATGTCATAGAATGATGTAGAAGAAGATACACTATACCATAACCCCAACTTTGACACAACCACCTAATGATGATCCTAGAACTCCCAACACTGCCTCTTCAACTCTTGGCAGATAGACACTAGTACAATTTTTACAATAATGTATTTACAATGACTTAGTACAATGATACTTATACAATGATTTTATGCAGTGTTGCCCACTTGAAGACTTCATGTGATGAACTTCTTGCTGCTTTTATGCACCTTGGTTGCTGCTCTTGTCATGCTACCCTCTGCTGCACCTTGCTTTGCTTTGCTTCCCTAGAAAGTCTGGTCCTTTGCAGCCCTTGACAACACATGATCTAGCTTTTTCTTTGCCTTCTAGGAGCTCGATATTGAATCTGGTGTATCTCTGTTATTTCAGATCCCCAATATCTGATTTTTGGTCCTGTAGTATTCCTTTGAGTTGTCTTTCCAATGCCACAGGTCTGACCCAATTTGGATTCTTCAAGAGAGAGTTATACCCAATATCTCACAATGCCCTAATTTTGGACTGTTTCAGTAGAACAAACTTGTACGGAGTTCCATGTGTCATTGTTTCTTCATTTGGCTCTGAAATTTATTGAGAGAAAACTACAGCCTATGCACTATATACCACTTTTTACGGAATTCCAATCTGATACTTAGAGAGAGAGTTATGACGATTTTACCAAGGTCACTCCTTTGAGATGAATTTTAGGAGCCTGCAAAAACACTGACTTCCACAGATCATATCTCCACCAATATTGCGCACCTTGATCTCAAAATTTTCACAGCAGCTTCCTCAGGATTTCAGCTTTGCCTCATAAAAATTTTAGCTTTTGAACCTTCGTATAAAAAAAGTTAGAGTGAAAATTCCACGATGACCTGTTTCAGATGGCGAAATCCCTTGCATAAGGAGGAAATGAGGATCACAATTTATATAAATGCTTATGTTGAGAGGGGCTTCAACAAGTGAACGTGGGAGGGATTTTAGAAGCTTAAAAAATATTAATTATGACTTTTCAATGACCCATGCCACAAGCCTATGGGGTTTTAGCCCACTAACTGGGGGTATAAACTTCAAACATGAATATCTCTCAAACCGTGAAGAATTACGTGGTGTGCCATATATCAACGGAAAAATATCGACAAGTAGAAACCATCAAAAGCATTCTTGAACCAGAATATAGTAATTTGGTAGGTCAAAATTACCATGCAATATTGGGTTAGCCCATGGTGCTGCTTGGGTTGACATCAATGACAACTGTTGATCAACAATCTCCCCCTTTGGCATTGATGGCAACACAAGTACTCCCATTGCGATCATGAAACCTCTTCCTACAACATTCTCTCCCCCTTTGAGATCAATGGCAAAGGTTAACTCCCCCTGAAACACAACCATCCTACGGACCTGTACACACTTCCACTCCCCTTGACACACAACCATCCTGCAGACCTTTAATCTAATGAGAACTTGGGAGAATCCCAAGCTCCTGACGAAGATATTCAAATGTTTCACTAGGTAAAGGTGTAGTGAAGATATCATCAATTTGTTTTTTTGTACAAACATACTCAAGTTTGATATTCTTTTCAGCGACTTGTTCTCTAACAAAATGATATTTGATCAGAATGTGTTTTGTTTTTGAATGTATGACAGGATTCTTGGAGATGCTGATGGCACTAGTGTTGTCACAGAATATGGGAATAGGCTCAATGAATTGTACTTGAAGATCTTGCAAATTTTGTTTCATCCAAAGGACTTGAGTACAACATGATGCTACTGCAATGTATTCTACTTTCGCTGTAGATAACGAGATTGAGGTTTTCTTTTTTTTCAAACATGATACGAGACAACCACCTAGATAGAATGCTGCTCCACTAGTACTCTTACGATCATCAATGCTTCCTGCCCAATCTGCATCTATAAAGGCTTGAATAATGAGATTTTTACCCTTGGATACCACAAGCCATATTCTTCTATGCCCTTTAGATATCGAATAATTATTTTGACGACAATAATATGTGATTCTTTTGGTGCTACTTGGAATATTGCTACTTGTCCAACTGCTTGCATAACATCTGACCGAGAGGCTGTTACATATAGAAGACTACAAATCATAGATTCGTACAACCTCTGATCCACATCCTTAGATGAGTCGTTTATGCTCAATTTGCAACCTGTTACCATCGGAGTAAGGACGGGTTTGCAATATTCCATTTTGAATTTCTTAAGAATTTCCTTGATGTACTTGGCTTGAAATATAAATATTCCTTTCTCTTGCTGAGATATTTGAAGCCCTAAGAAGTATGTCAGCTCACTAAGTAAAGACATCTCGAACTCACTTTGCATCTTTGTAGAAAAGTTCTTACTTAGTCGATCATCATTGCTACCAAATATTATATCATCCACATATACCTGAACGATTGTCAAATTATCTTTGTCTATTTGTACATAAATATTGCTATCAACAGTACCTTTCATGAACCCTTGTTGACGTAGATATACATCAAGATGAGCATACCATGCTCTGGGAGCCTGCTTGAGACCATATAGAGCCTTCATTAACCTGCAAACATAGTCTTCTTTTTCTGATAGTAGAAAACCTTCAGGTTGTTCGATGTAAACTTCTTCTTCTAATTCTTCATTCAGAAATGCTGACTTAACATCCATTTTGTAAACTTTGATTTTCTTGAACATGCATAGGTGATAAACATTCAGATGGCTTCCATTCTGGCCACTAGTGCAAATGTTTCGTCGAAATCAATTCCTTCCACTTATGCATAGCCTTTGCAAACCAATCTTGCTTTGTTTTTGGTAACTTGCCCATCGTCATTCAATTTTTTCCTGAACACCCATTTAGTCCCAATGTCATTTTTATCTTTTGGTCATGGAACAAATTCCCAAATGTTATTCTTCTCGATTTGATCCAATTCTTCATTCATAGCTGCTACCCAATGTTCATTCTGGCTGGATTCCTCAAAACTACTAGGCTCAAAGGTTGCTAGAAAAGCAATGTGAGCTTGTTGTGATGAATGAAGCTGTCGACCTTCATTTATGTCACCAATGATTTGATTTGATGGATGGTTCTTTTGAATCCATTCTTTTGTTCTCCTTGGAGGAGATTTTTGTTGTTGTTCTAGTATATTTTGATGACCATTATTTACTTCTTCCTCGTTGATAGTTGCTTCTTGTTCTACAATTTTTCTGTGTATTTTTCAGCCTCTGTCTCAAGTTTCAAAGATTCTAGATCCTCATCATTATTCGCTAGAACACCATCTTCGTCAAATGTAACATTTATGCTCTCCACTATCTGTTTTCGTCTTATATTATAACATTTATAGGCCTTTCTTTTTCGTGAGTAACCAACAAAGATACC
Source organism: Pinus albicaulis (assembly GCA_034641835.2). Classification (NCBI taxonomy): domain Eukaryota; kingdom Viridiplantae; phylum Streptophyta; class Pinopsida; order Pinales; family Pinaceae; genus Pinus; species Pinus albicaulis. The sequence continues at coordinate 58,546,777 of CM076584.1, forward strand.
TTCATCAACACGTGATTCAAATTTACCCAAATTTTATCTTCTCTTTTGATATAACATTTGCTTCCAAAGATTCTGAAATATTTTACATTAGCTGATTTTCCTTTCCATAATTCATATGGAGTCTTGTTGCAATTATTTCTGAGAAGACTTTGGTTGACAATGAAGACTGTTGTATCAATTGCTTGAACCCAAAATTTTTCATCCAATTTTGAGTCCTTCAACATTGTTCTACCCATTTCCTGTACGATTCTGTTCTTTCTTTCAGCAACTCCATTTTGTGTAGGTGTTCGTGCTGTTGAAAATTGTCTTTTTATTCCATTTTCGTCACAGTATTGCTGAAATAATTTGGAAGTGAATTCTCCACCATTATCTGATCTTAGACACTTTATTTTCAAATCAGTTTCATTTCCATCCAACTCCTTGTAGATCTTAAAGCACTCAAATGCTTTAGATTTTTTCTTTAGGAAACTGACGGATCATCATGGTATAGTCATCTATCATTAACATGAAATATAATTCTCCATCTATGCCTTTTGTTCCCATATGACCACATAGATCAATATGTATCAATTCCAATGGATGTGATGCAAAGTGTTCTTTTGTTTTAAATTAGACTTTTGTCTGCTTGCCATGTCGACAGGCCTCACATAGTGTGTTGGAAGGTTTTGAGATTTTCGGCATTTCTCGTACTGCTTCCTTTTTTCTTATCCTGACAAGATTGTCAAAGTTTATGTGACCCATTCGTTTGTGCCATAAACCGCTTTCATTTTCTTTAGCTAGTAGACATGCTTTAGTTGCTTCATCCAGAACATATATGTCATTTGGAGCTCGACTTGTTGTAGTCACAATTTTACCATACTTGCCTTTCCCGATTTCACATTTTGTGGAGTTGAATAGCATTGTGTGTCCTTGATCACACATTTGTCCAACACTAAGTAGATTTTCATTCATGTTTTCAACCAATAGAACATTCTTGGCTATAACATCTTTTCTTCCGAGAGTGACGGTACCTGATCCTATAACATTTGAAGATCCATAATTTCCAAAGGATACGGTTCCATCCTTCTTCTCTTTCAGAGATAAAATTTCCTTCTATCTCCAATCATAAGCGTTGAGCAACTACTGTAAACATACCACACATCTTTGTTTTTTTGAGCCTTGAGAGCGAGAGCAGAAATGTCAGTCTTCTTCTTCTTCCATGTTCGTTCATTCTGTGGCTTCAAAGATTCTTCTGGAGGATTTTCAAGTCTGCAGTCTCTGGCTATGTGTCCAAAGTTCTAACATTTGTAACATTCCATATTATTTCTTAAATGTTCAAATCTATTGATGTTTCGTTGAGCCCTGATAGGTTCATATTTGAAGGATCTCCTGGAATTGTATTGGTTCCTAGGGTACGTGTGACATTCTACAGCTTTATGACCAAATTTTCCACATGAATAATAATAGCCATGAAAAATATGTTGTTACCTGGATGGAAATCTTCGTCGAGGAATCGTCTTCCAAGGATGTGCTTGTGAATCTTGTCCAATGAAGTCTACATGTATGTCAGATCTCATAGGTTCATTGTATTTTGTTGTAGAAGGTCTTGCTTCTTCTTCTTTGTAACCGAGGTTAGTTCTGTCGTTGTAAGATCGTTGATTGTTGATGAGTTCTTCCAATACCCTTGAGATGTTGGCATAGTTTTGGACAATTTTTCCCTTCTTAACTTCCTTAAGCAGCGAGACTACTTCAGCTTCTAATGCTTCCCTTTCTTGGTTGCTTTCTTCCAACTTCTTTTGAAGTGACTCTTCAATACATTTATGTTCTTCAACTTCAATTTTGAGACCTTGAACTTGTTCTTCAAGAGTATTGGAATGAATCTTCTCAGCATTGAGCTCTTTTATAAGCTTGATTGCCTCCTCAAAAAATTCGTCTATGGTCAACCCTTCTTCTTCATTGTTTGATACTTCTTGTTTATTGTGCTTGGCCATAAACAATACTTTCTCATTGGCTTCTTCTTTGTTGTCACTTTCTTCATCGGATGATGAGCTATCTTCTTTAGAGAGAAAGTTCCTTTTGGATCCTTTCTTTTTGCCTTGCTTATTGAATTTCTTAAAGCCTTTCTTTCCTTTTGAGTTGCCATCACTTTTGTTCGGACATTTTGCTGCGAAATTCCCAACCTCACCACAACCGAAACATATCAATGGAAGTTTACCTTTGAATTTTCCCTTACCAGTTTTTAGTTTTCTCGTAAAGTAAGCATATTCTTCATCTGAAAGACCTTCTCCATCATCTCCCTTTTCTTCACACTTGCAGGTGCATGTCATTTCAATTGAACGTTTTTTGTCCTTATTTGTTTTCTTAGATGCAACGAAAGAAGTTTCTAGATTTGAAGTACCCTCTTCTTCATCAAGTCTCATTTCATATGCTATGAGAAATCCATGTAATTCCTCTTTGATGAGTTTGTCCAGATTTGCACTGTATTCTAAGACCGATACCTTTGGGTTAAATCTCCCTGGTAACGTTCTAAGAATATTCCATATAATAGTCTTCTCATCAATTGGCTCTCCCAATCCTTCCAGAGTATTGGTTATTTCATCAACGTATTGGAAGTATGCAGCAATGTTGCAATCTTCTTTCATTCTGAGTTGCTCAAATTTTGCTATATAGATTTGAAGCTTTGCTTCTTTGACATTTGAGTCACCCACATATATATTCTCAAACTTGTCCCATACATTTTTGGCGGTTTTACAACCCAACACCTTATGATAAGAAGATTCAATAAGTCCACTGATAATAATATTCTTTGCTTTTGCATCATTTACCAAATTCTTCTTACCTTGTTCATCCGCGGTTGATTTAAATCCATTTTGAATAGTGTCCCATAATTCGTAACCTTGCGCCAAGAGATAGACCTCCATTCTTCCTTTCCAGAGTGCATAATTATTTTCATTGAACAAAGGTACACCATTCTTAGTATGCTCCATGACCTCCTTCCAACTGTTAAACTTTTATTGAAGGAACTAAGCTCTGATACCAATTGTTGGAAATACTGAGAGGGGGGGTGAATCAGTATTCCTTTCAATTAGAGCATTAGTTCATATTCAATTATTATCAGTGTTTGTATAATGATAGCATTAAACAAAAGGAACACAAATGCACATAGTTTTTAAGGTGGAAACCCACTCTGAGACAAAAACCACCTAATTCTTTTCTAATAATTCTTTAATATTCAACTCCAATTGAAAATAAAGCTCCAACTTCCTAGAATCTAGAAAAGCATTCTTCTCCAGCTCCCATTGGATGGACGCTCCAACACTCGAGATTCTTCAGTAGTCAACTGAACGGATGCCCCAACACCCAATGAGCTACAACTCACCCTACCACCACCCTATCACCCTATAGAAGAATAAAAGAAGAATGGACTCCCGTACCAGGGAAAATGGTCCACTTTACAATGATATAGAATGATGTAGAAGAAGATACACTAGACCATATCCCCAACTTTGATGCAACCACCTAATGATGATCCTAGACCTCCCAACACTGCCTCTTCAACTCTTGGCAGATAGACACTAGTACAATTTTTACAATAATGTATTTACAATGACTTAGTACAATGATACCTTTACAATGATTGTATGCAGTGTTGCCCACTTGAAGAATTCATGTGATGAAATTCTTGCTGTTGTTATGCACCTTGGTTGCTGCTCTTGTCATGCTACCCTCTGCTGCACCTTGCTTTTCTTTGCTTCCCTAGAAATTCTGGTCCTTTGCAGCCCTTGACAACACATGATCTAGCTTTTTCTTTGCCTTCTACGAGCTCGATATTGAATCTGGTGTATCTATGTTATTTCAGATCCCCAATATCTGATTTTCAGTCCTATAGTATTCCTCTGAGTCATCTTTCTAATGCCACAGTTCTAACCCAATTTAGATTCTTCAAGAGAGAGTTATACCCAATATCTCACAATGCCCTAATTTTGGACTGTTTCAGTAGAGTGAAATTGTACGGCATGCCACGTGTCATTGTTTCTTCATTTGTCTTTGAAATTGATAGAGAGAAAACTAAAGTCTATGCACTATTTTCCACTTTTTACGGAATTCCAATCCAATACGGAGAGAGAGAGTTATGATGATTTTACCAAGGTCACTTCTTTGCGATGAATTTCAAGAGCCTACACAAACACTGACTTCCACAGATCATATCTCCGAAAATATTGCGTACCTTGAACTAAAATTTTTAAAGCAGCTTCCTATGGATTTTTTCTTTGCCTCATTAAAATTTCAGCTTCTGAACCTTTGTAGAAACAAAGTTAGAGCAAAAATTCCAGGATGACCTGTTTTAGATGGTGAAATCCCTTGCATAAGGAGGAAATGAGGATCACAATTTATATAAATGCTTAGGTTGAGAGGGGCTTCAACAAGTGAAAGTGGGTGGGATTTTAGGAGCTTAAAAAATATTAATTATGACTTTTCAATGACCCATGCCACAACCCTATGGGGTTTTAGCCCACTAACTGGGGGTATAAACTTCAAACATGAATATCTCTCAAACCATGAAGAATTACGTGGTGTGCCATATATCAACGGAAACATCTCGACAAGCAAAAACCATCAAAATCATTCTTGAACTATAATATAGTAATTTGGTAGGTCAAAATTTCCATGAAATATTGTGTTAGCCCCTGGTGCTGCTTTGGTTGACATCAATGACAACTGCTGATCAACAATGTATATCTGTTATTTCAAATCCCCAATATCTGATTTTTGGTCCTATAGTAGTCCTCTGAGTCTTCTTTCCAATGCCATAGGTCTGACCCAATTTGGATTCTTCAAGAGATATTTATGCCCAATTTCTCACAATGCCCTAATTATGGACTGTTTCAGTAGAGAGAACTTGTACGGAGTGCCATGTGTCATTTTTTCTTCATTAAACTCTAAAATTTCTAGAGAGAAAGCTACATTACATGCACTATCTGCCACTTTTTACAGAATTCTAATCTGATACTCAGAGAGAGATCTATGACGATTTTCCCAAGGTCACTTCTTTGCGATGAATTTCAGGAGCTTGCAAAAATACTAACTTCCACAGATCATATCTCCGAAAATATTGCGCACCTTGATCTGAAATTTTCACAAGAGCTTCCTCAGGAGTTCAGCTTCGCCTCATAAAAATTTCATCTTCTGAACCTTCATAGAAAATAAGTTAGAGCAAAAATTCCACGATGACCTATTTCAGATGGTGAAATCCCTTACATAAGGAGGATATGAGGATCACAATTTATATAAATGCTTACGTTGAGAGGGACTTCAACAAGTGAACATGAGAGGGATTTTAGGAGCTTTAAAAATATTAATTATGAATTTTCAATGACCCATGCCACAACCCCATGGGGTTTTATCCCACTAACTGGGGTTACAAACTTCAAACATGAATATCTCTCAAACCGTGAAGAATTACGTGGCGTGTCATATATGAATGGAAACATCTCGACAAGTAAAAACCATCAAAAGAATTCTTGACCCATAATATATTAATTTTGTAGGTAAAAATTCCCATGAAATATTGGGGTAGCCCCTGGTGCTGCTTGGGTTGACATCAATGACAACTGCTAATCAATAATCTCACCCTTTGGCATTGATGGAAACACAAGTACTCTCCTTGCGATCATGACTCCTCTTCATACAAAATTCTCTCCCCCTTTGACATCAATGGCAAAGGGTAACTCCCCCTTACACACAACCATCTTGCGGACTTGTACACACTTCCACTCCCCTTGACATACAACCATCCTGCAGATCTGTACACACTTCCACTCCCCCTTTATATTTTGAATAAGGAAAATCTAATGAGAACTTGGGAGAATCCCAAGATTCTGGCGAAGATATTCTAATGCTTCACGAGTACTCTCATGATCATCAACACTTCCTGCCCAATCTGCATCTATAAAGGAATGAATAGTGAGATTGTTACCTTTGGGATACCACAAGCCATATTATGTTGTTCCCTTTAGATATTGAAGAATACTTTTGATGACAATAATATGTGATTCTTTTGGTGCTCCTTGGAATCTTGCTACTTGTCCAACTGCTTGCATAACATATGGTCGGGAGGTTGTTACATATAGAAGACTACCAATCATAGATCTGTACAACCTTTGATCCACATCTTTAGATGAGTTGTCTATGCTCAATTTGCAACTTGTTGCCATCGGAGTAAGGATGGGTTTGCAATCTTCCATTTTAAATTTCTTGAGCATTTCCTTGATGTACTTGGCTGGACATATAAATATTCCTTTCTCTTGCTGACATATTTGAAGCCCTAAGAAGTATGTCAGCTCACCAAGTAAAGACATCTTGAAATCACTTTGCATCTTTGTAGCAAAATTCTTACTTAGTCGATCATCATTCCTATCAAATATTCTATCGTCCTCTTTAGCTATTAGACATGCTTTAGTTTCTTCATCGAGAAAATCTATGTCATTCGGAGCTCGACTTGTTGTAGCCACAATTTCACCATACTTGCCTTTCCTGATTTCGCATTTTGTGGAGTTGAATAGTATTGTGTGTCCTTGATCACACATTTTTCCAACAATGAGTAGATTATGATTCATGTTTTCAACCAATAGAACATTCTTGGCTAGAGCATCTTTGCTTTCGAGAGTGACAGTACCTGATCCTATAACATTTGAAGATCCATCACTTCCAAAGGACACGGTTCCATCCTTCTTATCTTTCAGAGATACAAATTTATTTCTATCTCTAGTCATATGCATTGAGAAACCGCTATCAACATACCACACATATTTGTTGTTTTGAGCCTTGAGAGCGAGTGAAAAATTATCAGTCTTCTTCTTCTTCCATGTTTGTTCGTTTTGTGGCTTCGAATATTCTTCTAGAGGATTTTCAAGTCTGTAGTCTCTGGCTATGTGTCCAAATTTTCGACATTTGTAATATTCAATATTATTTCTTAAATGTTCAAATCTATTGATGTTTTGCTAAGCCCTAGGAGGTTCATATTTGATAGATCTCTTGGAATTGTATTCGTTCTTGGGGTGCGTGCAACATTCTACAACTTTATGACCAAATTTCCCACATGAATAATAGTAGCCATAAAAAATATGTTGGTACCTGGATGGAAATCTTCGTCGAGGAATTGTCTTCCAAGGATGTTCTTGTGAATCTTGTCCAATGAATTATACATGCATGTCAGATCTCATAGGTTCATTGTATTTTATTATAGAAGATCTTGCTTCTTCTTCTTTGTAACTGATGTTAGTTCTGTCATTGTAAGATCGTTGATTGTTGATGAGTTCTTCCAATGCCCTTGTGTTGTTGGCATAGTTTTGGATAGTTTTTCCTTTCTTAACTTCCTTATGCAGCGAGACTACTTCGTCTTCTAATTCTTCCTTTTCTTGGTTGCTTTCTTCCAACTTCTTTTGAAGTGACCCTTCAATGCATTTGTGTTCGTCAAATTCAATTTTGAGACCTTGAAATTTTTCTTCAAGAGTATTGGAATAGATATTCTCTTCCTTGAGCTCTTTTATAAGTTTGATTGCATCCTTAGAAAATTATTCTATGGTCAATCCTTCTTCTTCGTTGTTTTCTAACTCTTTTTTATTGTGCTTGGCCATAAACAATACTCTCTCATTGGCTTCTTCTTCGCTGTCATTGTCTTCATCAGATGATGAGCTATCTTCTTTAGAGAGAAAGTTCCTTTTGGATCCTTGCTTGTTGAATTTATAAAAGCCTTTCTTTCCTTTCAAGTTTCCACCACTTATGTTAGGACATTTTGATGCGAAATGCCCAACCTCACCACAGCCGAAACACATCAATGGAAGTTTACCTTTGAATTTTCCCTTACCAATTTTTAGTTTTCTCGTAAAGTAAGCATATTCTTCATTTGAAAGTCCTTCTTCATCATCTCCCTTTTCTTCACACTTTCAGGTGCATGTCTTTTCAATTGAAGGTTGTTTGTCCTTATGGGTTTTCTTAGATGCAACAAATGCAGTTTCTAGATGCGAAGTACCCTCTTCTTCATCAAGTCTCATTTCATATGCTATGAGAACTCCATGTAATTCCTCTTTGCTGAGTTTGTCCAGATTTGCATTGTATTCTAAGACCGATACCTTTGGGTTGAATCTCCCTAGTAACGTTCTAAGAATATTTCATATAATAGTCTTCTCGTCAACTGGCTCTCCAAATCCTTCCGGAGTATTGGTTATTTCATCAACGTATTGGAAGTATGCAGCAATGTTGCAATCTTCTTTCATTCCAAGTTGCTCAAATTTTTCTCTATAGATTTGAAGCTTTGCTTCTTTGACATTTGAGTCACCTGCATATATATTCTCAAGCTTGTCCCATACATTTTTGGCGGTTTTACAACCCAACACCTTATGATAAGTAGATTCAATAATTCCACTGATAATAATATTATTTGCTTTTGCATAATTTACCAAATTCTTCTTACCTTGTTCATACGCAGTTCATGTAAATCCATTTTGAACAGTGTCTCATACTTTGTAACCTTGTGCCAAGAGATAGACCTCCATTCTTCCTTTCCAGAGTGCATAATTATTTTCAATGAACATAGGTACACCATTCTTGGTATGCTCCATGACCTCCTTCTAGCTGTTAAACTGCTATTGAAGGAACCAAGCTCTGATACCAATTGTTGGAAATAATGAGAGGGGGTTGAATCAGTATTCCTTTCAATTAGAGCATTAGTTAATCTTCAATTATTATCAGTGTTTGTACAATGATAGCAGCAAACAAAAGGAACACAAATGCACACAGTTTTTAAGGTGGAAACGCACTCCGGGACAAAAACCACCTAATTCTTTTCTAATAATTCTTTAATATTCAACTCCAATTAAAAATAAAGCTCCAACTTCCTAGAATCTAGAAAAGCATTCCTCTCCAGCTCCCACTGGATGGACGCTCCAACTCTTAAGATTCTTCAGTAGTCAACTGAACGGATGCCCTAACACCCAATGAGCTACAACTCACCCTAGCACCACCCTACCACCCTATAGAAGAATAAAAGAAGAATGGACTCCCGTACCAGGGAAAATGGTCCACTTTTACAATTATATAGAATGATGTAGAATAAGAAGACACACTAGACCATAACCCCAACTATGACACAACCACATAATTATGATCCTAGACCTCCCGACATTGTCCCTTCAAATCTTGGCAGATAGACACTAGAACAATTTTTACAATAATGTATTTACAATGAATTAGTACAATGATACCTTTACAATGACTATATGAAGTGCTGCCCACTTGAAGACTTCATGTGATGAACTTCTTGCTGCCATTCTGCACCTTGGTTGCCGCTATTGTCATGCTACCCTCTATTGCACCTTGCTTTGCTTTGCTGCCCTAGAAAGTCTAGTCCTTTTCAGCCCTTGAAAACACATGATCTAGCTTTTTCTTGCCTTCTAGGAGATCGATATTGAATCTGGTGTATCTCTGTTATTTCAGATCCCAAATATCTGATTTTCAGTCCTGTATTATTCCTCTGAGTCATCTTTCCAATGCCATAGGTCTGACCCAATTTGGATTCTTCAAGAGAGAGTTATGCCTAATTTCTCACAATGTCGTAATTATGGATTGTTTCAGTAGAGCGAACTTGTATAGCATGCCATGTAATATCCCAAAATAGGGAAAATCTACACCAATGGGAATATCTTAAGATATTCCAAAAGTGGAGCTACAACAATCCATGAACATAATAATGAAAGAGCAGTGTTACATCAACTCAGAAAATGTAAGAAGAACATATAGCCATCTTATTAGTCTTATAGCAGCAAATAGATACAAGATATTGAGGAAAGAGTCACTCAAGTTAGGCAATACTAGCCTCAAGAAAGCATGTACATGAAATATGATAAAACACTACTCCACAAGAATGTCCAAGGCTATGAAAACGCAGTTTATAAGGAGAAACTACTGCTAACACATGTAAATACATATATATACAAATGTATGGCTCATACAACATTGAGAGTGAAGATCTAAGCTCCCAAATACTATTTCAAGACAATCCTGGAAGAATTGGCTGGATTGGCTGAAATATGCAAAACTGCAGAAATGTCAGAGTTGCAGTAGCAACTGCAACTCAAGAACTGGAACTAGATGGAGATGGTTGAAGATCCTACATCAGATAAATATACCTCCTCCAATGCGTCTTTCAAGTGAAAGGCTGACCCTATCACTGAAGATCTCACCCTCCAATAATCCTGCAGACACTCACTGCAATTGTACACTGAAAATAACGCAGTCTAGAGAAGGGACTGCGCTGTAGGATAAAGGAAATGTGTTGGAAAAGTGCAAAAATCTATAATAAGCTCCAGAATCTTCCTCATTTTTGTTCCAAAGGAAAGAAAGCTTTCTCCTTTGAAAAACAAGCCCCAGAAGTGGTGTTGTCAACCCTCCATTGCAACACCCTACAACACAACCCAGCTCTCAACAAAAACTGCGTTGTAGCTGAAGGATGTAGCTTGGCCTCAAGCCTGGATGTGGAGAAATGAAGTTCAATCTCCTTCAAGAGGCCTCCCTTGAAAGGATAAGGAATTCCTAAACAGTAAATCCTTGTGCTAAGCAGCACTGCAACTCTGCGAAATAGCAAGAGAATGCACAAAGTCTGAACAGACCAAGAAATCAATAATACATAACATGAATAACAATGGCTACCTTGCCCTTATTTTAAACAAGTGAAAGCCCTCTCACCATGGGTCCCACACATTAGGGTTTCCTTCACCAAAGAACCCTCCTCCCATTCATACTGCGTTGTCTCTCAAAGTGTTCTCCACCTCCTATCCTAGCGTTGTTGACTTGGTCAAACTTGACCTTGTCTCCATGCAAATGTCCTCTTTCACAAATACGGGTGTGAAATCCAGCTCTTATGATTATCTCCTTTAACATTATGAGGGTTTTTATTCATTTTTTTAATATGCATTGGCCTCCTTACCCATTTATTTAGCTGCTAGGTGATAAAAACAAAATTCAATATTCCAATTAGCTATATGATAAATTTGGAATATTACAGTCCTCCCCTCCCAAATGTTGCTTGTCCTCAAGCAATTGTAAGGATAGAACTGAAGAGCCTCCTCTTCTCCCCCTATAGCATCCTCATATTATACAATCCTCCAAGGATCAAGATGTTGTCTCATCAAGATATCTCCAAGTTGTCCCTCCCAAGTATGTAAGGCTAGCTTTTGGTGTGTATCCCAAATGGCTATCATCCTGTAAAACATCCATGGGGGAAACAGTGGGCTGTTTAAAGGCCTTCTTAAGGCATGACGTCTGATATACATTGGGATCTACCCTCCCCATATGAATCTCCCATCCCCAAGCTATCAACCATACAAAATGAGCCACCCTCCAAAATGATAACTCATGCAAATCATCCTCCACCTTGAACTCCTGCAATGTGAGTGGGCTGAAAACATGATCATGGTAGAAAATATAGCCTACCCCATGCTGTCCTCTTCTCCACTTATGATAAGTGTAGAGTTTTTGTTAATCCTGGGCTGCAATAATGTTTCCCTTGAGAGGCAAGATGAAGACTAGATCTTCAAAGATCTCTCCTCCAGCACTGTGAATCAAGCTGGCCCAAATAATCTCATAGATGATGAATAGGACATGATCATCATATGGCATCCAAATTAGAAGATCACTTAAGGTTCCATATATTTCTGGAAGGTACCAACAGTCTCCCAAGTGGTTACAGTGCAGTTTTTCTAACTTCTGCTTCAGAAAATGGCATGGCAAGATGTTTCTTGAGAAATAGATAGTTGTACATGTCAACACCTCTACTAGTGAATAGTAAATGGTTTGGTGAATCAACTGAGCATACATAAAATAGTAATGAAACATTTTCCCAAGACTACATAAAAGATGGTTGTCTCCATCACAATAGTTGGTCCAAAGATGACTATTGAGTCCAAAGAGAAGCTTGCCCTCTTGTGGAGCAATGCACTGAATAGGAATGGTAAGAACACACAAATGTTGTGTTAGATAATCCATGTATGTAAAAGTAAAATTCTTACCATGAGCTGAAAGTAAGATGATATATGGGTCTATGAATAAGTTCTCCATAGTGGTAGGACATGCTCCTATGAAGAGGAATGTACCATGTGTTGCATGAAGGTCCTCCTTCTTATGCTTGGAAACCCAAGTTAAGAAGATCACACCTTGGTAATAGATGTCCCCATCCACTACTCCATCACTCTCATCTCCTCCTTGTCCACCAAGTGCATCATATGTGAAGTGATCCTGGGGATACTCCATCAATAAATCCCAACTCCAAAGTGACGGCGATGTTGGCCTATGAACATAAGCTCCAGCCATCTCATAACTCCATTATTTGACATGCCTATTGTCAAAGACATCTCCCACAATGCTGCCATACATAGGAAGCTCCTTCCAAAGTGGAAGCACCTCCTGATCATCTAAGTCTAAGGAGTATCCCCCTTGCACCATGATAGTGCCATCTCCTACTCCTGCAACATTATGCAAAGTGTGAGAGAAAATATGCCCTTGCTCTCCCAAGGTCCTCCAAAGCAACAAAAGTTTTTGTTGCCTCCTCATACCTCCATCATACATATCATGAGGTGAATAAATAATGATCATATCATCATAATGCATCCACACTCCTTGTTTCCCAATGATGCAAGTATCATGTCAAACTCCTTCCTCCCTCATACCCTTTGAAAGAGGATATGTCTCAAGATGGCCAAACTCTTTTAAGAGTAGCCAACGCAGCCATGCCTCCTGCTGCCCAGTGTCATAAATTTTCAAGTAGCTTACCAGCTTCTTGCTCTCCATCCACACCCATTCATCCAAATTTTGGTGCCTCCCATCATTCTCAATCTTGGTACCCTTCCCATGAAGACTACCATCCTCCCAAATCAGATTTTTGTCTTTGCATTTCATGGGATATTGAAATGCAATCTCCTCAATGACCAAGTTTATCCCATAAGGATCCAAATAGGTGGTAGGAAAAAACCTCCCATCGTGATGTGTAGGGCTCATCAAGAAGTATCCAACGCAAACATGAGAGATATTATCCATCCTAAGATGTCCTCCATCATCTCTCCGTTCCCCTTTGGTTATGTATATGGGAAGGTCATTGGAATATTTCAACAATGGTTGGGTCCCCAACTCATCATTGCTACTAAATGACAACGTTGTTCATCTTTCCAATGATCTACTTGCTGTCTCATGCTCCAACTCAAGGATGAACATATGGTTTTGTTTAAGTTTGTTTGGAACAATATTCATACTCTCCTCCAAGTTTTCAAACCCCAACCTCAAGTGTGGTATACAACTCATCAATGGTTTATGAGGATGATGGTTCCTCCCTTCCTTGAACAAGTCAAGGTGGCACAACACAGTGAAATTCCTTTGCTCTAAATAAGCAGCATGCAATGGTATACAACCCTCCGTAGAATTTTCTGAAACAATAGGAGATAAAAACTTAGGCATACCTTGGTGAATTTTGTAAGAATATTGTATGGCTGCAAGAGTTTCTTCCTCTAATGTGTTGGCTCCCCCAACTGCTGATGTGGAAGGCTGCTCTCCCAAGGTTGTGATAGTGCTGGTACAAGTATCCTCCAACGGTGGTGAGGGCTTCTCCTCCTCTGATTCCTCTTTTCCAAAATTTCTAATCAACCTTTGAGTAAACTTTGCAAAAGTATGCACTCTTGCATGACCCTGTTGGAAATATTGTCATTGATGGCAAAGGAGAAGAAAGGAGTAGTACTTGAACTATCACTAAGGAAAAAGAACAAAGAAGAACCAGTAATAAGGAAAAGGAGACAGACAAGGAGCAGAGGCAACAAGGGAAGCACAAAGAGGAAGCTCAGGTAGCAGATAAAGCAAAGGCAGCGAATTGAAGCTCAGGCAGCAGATGAAGAAAAGGTAGCGAATTGAAGCAGAAGCAGCAGATGAAGCAGAGACAACGGAGTTACAAGACACAGCAAGGGCCAGAGATTATATAGAACAAGCTCAAAAGAGAAATGCTCACTTTAATATAGAACAAGCTTAGGAGGAACAACAGCAGCAAGGACCGTAGATCTAGGCAGATCAACGGTGAAAATCACATCGGCAGAGACCGAAATCACAAAACACAAGGGAATTGTTTGTATTTGTGATGCGATGCGATCGCATATCACATATCAAATATGATATGAGTTCGCACGATATGGAAAAGTATATGCGATGCGATGCGATGATATGAGTTCACATTATAATTAATTTTGGTTTGATTACTTTATTATAATGTTCCAAAGGTTGTCACATGGGTACAAAAGAGTTTCATTAAAGTGATGTATTGCCAAAACATTTCCAAACGTTTTAACGCTATTCCTAAGGTCTAGTTAAACAAACAAAGGTAATTAGAGTGGGGCTCGCAAGGAAGGGTCATCTCATCAACGGATTACTAAGAAATGCAGAGAGCTGAACCATTGGAGGATGCGACAGCGATAATGTGATCCGACGTGCACGTGGGAAGTCAAGTGGGACCCTTTGCATATCGCATCGGTGAAAATCATTGTTTGATTACGATAAAGACCGGACCCAAAACGTTATAGAGCTGAGTAAATGATCCATCGGATCCGCAAGGGTCATCGCATCAGCGGAGAAAAAGAAGATCGCATCAGAGTTATCGCATCGACGGTTCATCGCATCAGGTCTTCATCGCATTGGCGATCTCTCATCGCATCAACACAGTGGAAGAGTAAGGGAACTAACCACTGAACCTTGCAATTGCGATGGTGCGATCCAATCACAACCGTTAGATCACAGTTATTTTTTATCGTTGGATCGAGCGTTGAGTTGATTGATAACTGGTGGGACCCCTCAATCATCGCATCGGCAGAGATCAATGGCCAAAGTCATATCGGACAACAGAAGGTTGCGATTGCGATAGCGATAGTGCGATGGAATGTAAACCGGTGGATTGGGAAAGTTAAATGAGGCAGAGTGTGATGACCGTTAGATCTGAAAGGTGGATGTGCATGTGGATAAGCAGAAAATACTTGGGTATGTGACCTGACACAGGGCAGAAGGCAGAGAAAGCTGAACGTTGCGATCATAAGGAGATAGGCACCATGGGGCGAGTTGGGCTTAGCAAAACTGCGGACAGAGAATAATAGGCAGAGTTGGGAAAAATTCAATTATGTCACTATGTTTGAAACATGGGCAGCATGGGTCGAATCGGGAAAAAGGTGATTATGCAGAACAATCACAAAATAACAGCAGAAACTGAAAAAGACAGTGACAACAACAGAAGAGACAAACACACAGTAAGCCAAGGGTCGAAAAGGGCTGACTGAAATTGAGTTTTTTTTTTGTAACTATAAATGTTGATGATTTAATTATTTTTTATTGTATGTGATGCAAAGGCAAGTCTCCGAAGGAAAAAAACAAAACTCCACTGTAAAACTGAAATATGTATATATTATTATATTCTTTTGAACGATCTAGAAAAAGAAATGAGAAGGTGGAAGGCAAAGAGTCATGGTTGTTCATTTCAAATTCCCTGTGGAATGCTAACAATCATGAGGTAATCTCCATAAATGATGTTACAAAGATATACAAAAAAAGAGATGAGAGAAATCAGAAAGAGGCCAGAGGGAGTGAAAGATGAAGAAGGAGCAGATAGAGAAGATGTGAAGACACAGAGATGATATAAGGCAGATATTAAGGCTGGAGGACAACAGTGAAGGAGGAGAAAAACAGAGCTGATATCCAGGTAAATCATCATATGATTTAATTGTAAAGTGAGGAAGTTGGTGCTTCCATATCAAGTTGTAGCTTGATAGATGTCAATCGTAGCTGGTGGAGGTAGGAGCCTCCTGTAGGTTGTAGCCTGCAGAAATTAGATGGGAGTTGGAGCTTCCTTGCAGGTTGTAGCTTACAGAATTGAGGTAGTAGCCTCCTGTAGGTTGGAACCTACAGAAAATCAGTGGTGAGAGGGAGTTGGAGCTTGCCTTTGCATCACAACAATAATAATATGTGGTTTTCTCCCTTATGGGTTTCCACTTATATCTGGTGTCTATGTACATGATGATTATGTGTTGATACTCTGTATTTAATCTTCTTAATATCTGCTGCTCACTAATTAAGATTTTGGTTTCACTGTACATTAAGTTAATCATGAAATGAAGATGTAAATAAGTGTAAATGAAAGTTTTACAAGACCATGAATTCATTAAACTGATTCACCCCCCCCCCTCTCAATTTAACAAAGGATTCAACAATTGGTATCAGATCGGGTTCCTTCTGTATTAGTTTAACAACTAGAAGGAGATCTGAGGTCCCCAAGATAGATAGCCCAGAAGCATGCTCAAAAAATAAATCCCCTGTGTTCAATGGCACAAACTATGCCTTCTGGAAAATAAGAATGAAGACGTACGTAATGTCTCTAGGAATAGAAGTTTGGGTTGCTGTGGAGTTGGGATATGCCCCAAAGGATTTTGACACAGATAAGAAGCTAAACAAGATTTTATGGCTAATGCCAAAGCCATGAATGCACTCTTAAGTGGATTGTGTGAGGCAGAATTTATCAAAGTAATGCACAACAAGACTGCCAAAGAAATATGGGATACATTAGAAAGCATCCATGAGGGAGAAAAAAAGGTGAAGATAGCCAAACTAAAAGTCTATAGAGCTTAGTTTGAAAATATAAAAATGAATGATGATGAAGACATTGCTAGCTTCTTCTTAAGGGTTGCAGAAATTCTGAATAACATGAAATCTCTAAGATAAACCATAAAAGAATGTGTAATTGTTCAAAATATTCTAAGATCTTTACCATCCAGCTTTAACCCGAAGGTTTCTGCCATAGAAGAAACAACTGATTAGGAAACTTTGACCATGAACCAATTACTTGGAAACTTAACAGCCTATGAGATGAGACTGCCATAGAGGAAGTCAAATGTGAGGGAGGCAGCCTTTAAGACAGAGAAGGAAAAAGAAGAAAAAGAAGATACATGCTCCTGCTCTGATGAAGAAGAGGTCAAATTTTTCAGAAGATTGGATAGAGGCTTAGGCAAGTATAAAGGTAAAATTCCATTTAAACTGTGGAAGATTTGGACACTACGCATCTAAGTGTCCTCATAAGAAGACAAAGAATCAGACTCAAGAGATAGAGAAAACCATATCAATGAACTGGAAGAAAGGGAATAGATACAGGAGAAAATCATTTTATGCTCAGCAAGATAGCAGTGCATCTGAAAACTCAGATGAAACCTCAAATGAAGAAGGAACCTCTGAATTTGTATTGATGGCCAAGGAAGAGCTTGAAGGATTCCTTCTAGAAGATGAGGAAGGAGGTGAAGTTGATCTTGAGGGGGAGCTAAGAAGTGCCCTCGAGGAAATAGACATACTTAAACTAAAGTGCAGAAAACAGAAATACATTCTCCTCAAATATGTAAGAGAAGAAAAAAATTCAGAAGACCTCATTCAATTGAAAGTAGAGCTTGAAGAAGCCAAGAAGGTAGAATACACTCTACTTAAGCAAATTGAGGATAAAATTCAGAAGCAAGAGAAATTGGAAGAAGTAGTATGCTTGAGGAAGAAATTAGAAAACACCCAAAGGAAATTGTCAATAAACACTCCTCAAATGACAAGCTCTGATAAGTTGAATAAAATAATAGATGCTCAAAGATCTCCTCTAATAAAAACTAGGATAGGCTATGAAGGAGAAACAAGTAAAGTCGAAGAAAAAGATAACAGGAATATATTTTTTGTAAAAGTTGTTAAGGATAATGAAACAGCTCAGAAGGTTCCTACAGAAGTAGAAGCCTACAATGAAGTAAACAGAAACAAGAAGGAACCTCAAATGACAAAGAACGAAATAAATAAACAGTCAACTGAAAAAGGCTCATATACTCCTGAATATATAAAATTTGGAAGCTATCAAAGGAGATTCTTCCCTCCTATGAAAAATGTCACTTGTTATGCCTGCCACAAACTGGGACATATTGCTACATATTGTCATAAAAGGAGAATCGATTCCAACCAGAAAAGGATGCAAAAAGTGAAAAGACTACCTCAAGCAAACAAATGGAGAAGACAACCCTTCATTAGGTACGCTAATTGTTTTTATGGGTATTGTTTTTACTGTAAGGAGTTCGGCCATAACTCGTGTGCATAATTCATTTAGAAACATAATCAAATGCTTTGACTGCCATCAAATCAGGCCCAAGTGTCACAAATGTCCTCTCAGATAATGTGGTCCATCCTCTCAGGAAAGGTACTAAACAAAAGGATGCATGCAGTGGAAAAAGAAGTTGAATAAGTGTGACCTGGCTCTAATAGCTCAAGATCAGAAAAACCAATGGTATTTGGACAGTGGATGCTCAATGCATATGACTGGAGATCGAAGCAAGTTTGTAACCTTTGATGAAAAGAAATATGGGAATGTAACATTCGGCAATGATAAAGCAGGGAAAATCAAAGGAAAGGGCTCAGTCAGTCTGGATAATGGAAGAGGGAAGGCCCAAGATGTACTATTTGTGGATGGGCTGAAAGAAAATCTGCTAAGTGTCATTCAAATGTGTGATAAAGGCTGTGAAGTAATTTTTAGAGCCCAAGATTGTGAAGTAAGATCAAGCACCACCGAAAAGTCCTTGATCAAAGGTGTTCGAACAGAAAGTAATGTCTATATAGTGAAAGAAGAGGACGAAGCATGTCACCTAAGAAAAATTGATGAATCATGGTTATGGCATAGAAGATTGGGACATCTAAACTTTGACCACATCATAAGTCTGAGCAAGAATAATGCAGTCAGAGATATGCCAGTCATAAAGAAGCCTTCAAATACCATATGTAAATCCTGCCAACTAGGAAAGCAGACCCGCACATCTTTCAAGACCAAAGAGAAGCTATCTACAAGTAGACCTCTTCAGCTTGTTCACATGGACCTGTGTGGACCTTCAAGAACTAAAACACCAAGTGGAAAATCTTATTTCATGCTGATAATAGATGACTTTACCAGATTGACGTGGGTAGCATTTCTCAAATATAAATCTGAAGCACTTGAGAAATTCAAAATATTCAAGGCATTGGCAGAAAATCAAACAGGATGCAAGCTAAAGTGCATCAAATCAGACAGAGGAGGTGAATTCACAGACTATGATTTTGTAGACCTATGCAATGAACATGGGATAAAATAATAGTTTACAATTGTTGGTACACCTCAACAGAATGGAGTGGCAGAGAGAAAAAACAGGTCAGTACAATAGATTACCAGAGAAATGATGCAAGAAAGTAACATTCCCCAAATCTTCTGGGCAGAAGCAGTACACACAGCTGTTCACATTCTTAACAAAGCTCATTTAAGACCAAACTGTGACAAGACTCCTTACGAACTATGGCATGGTAAACCAGCATCAATCAAGCACTTTAGAGTCTTTGGAAGCAAGTGTTTCATAAAAAATAATGATGAAAACCTGGGAAAGTTTGATGAAAGAGATGATGAAGGAATATTTTTAGGATATGCATCCAAGAGTAAGGGCTTCATGTGCTACAACAAAATATTTCACAAGATTGTGGAAAGCATTGATGTAAGATTCGACGAAGAACTACCAAATAGAACAAGAAGCACAAGATGCACCAATCCTCCAGATGATCTTGAAGATGAGAACCAAGATAATGATGAACTGAGCAAGACAACAGAAGATATTGAACTAAACTCAAAAGGTCCCTCAAGACACACTCAAAAGAATCATCCAGAAGACCAAATAATTGGGGACAAAAGTGTGGGAGTCCAGACTAGAAGATAGCTAGCTGAACAGAAAGAAGAAGCATACCTAGCCATGTTATCTCAAATAGATCCAAAGAAGTTCCAAGAAGCCAACAAAGACAAATGGCGGGTAAAAGCTATGAATGAAGAACTAGACCAGATTAAGAAGAATAATACCTGGGATTTAATACCAAGACCCATTGGGAAAAATGTCATTGGCACAAAATGGATATACAAGAATAAGATGAATGAACAAGGACAGGTAATCAGAAATAAAACCAGACTTGTGCGCAAGGGGTACACTCAAATCGAAGGTCTTGATTATGATGAAACATTTGCCCCTGTAGCCAGAATGGAAGCAATCAGAATGTTTTTGGCCTTTGCATGCTACCATGATTTCAAGGTATATCAAATGGAATTGAAGTCTGCCTTCCTGAATGGAGATTTAGAGGAAGAAGTCTACATGGAACAACCCAAAGGATTCTCCTTAACAGATAAAAAATACTATGTGTGTAGATTAATGAAAGCCTTATATGGGTTGAAATAAGCTCCTCGTGCATGGTATTTAAGGTTAGACAAATACTTGCAAAAACAAGATTTTAAGAAAGGAGGAGTAGATAGCAATTTGTACATAAAGGCTAATGAAAATGAACTCCTAATTGTAGTAGTATATGTAGATGACATCATTTTTGGTAGCAACAAAGAGAAGTTAACAAAATAATTTTCTGAAGAAATGAAATCAGAATTTGAGATGTCTATGATTGGAGAGCTCACCTTCTATTTAGGACTTCAAATTCAAAAAAATAACACAGGAACATTCATCTCACAAGAAAAATAATTAAGAGAGATGTTGAAAAGGTTCCAAATGGAAGACTACAAACCTGTGTCAACTCCCATGATCACTGGATGCAAACTATGTGCAAATGATGGATCTGTAGATATAGATCGACTGTACAGATCCATGATAGGAAGTCTACTATATCTAACTGCCTCTAGACCAGACATTATGTTGGCAGTAGGACTTGTGGCAAGATATCAAGCAGCACCAAAACAAAATCACTTACTAGCAATCAAGAGAATATTCAGATATCTACAAGGAACTGCACATTATGGGCTATGGTATCCAAAAAGCAAAAGCTTCACTTTGACAGCATATACAAATGCAGATTGAGCCAGCTGCATGGATGACAGGAAAAGCACAATTGAAGGTGCATTTTATTTGGGAAAAATTCTGGTGGCATGGCTAAGCAAGAAGCAAACTTCTATCTCTCTATCTACAACAGAAGCATAATACATAACAGCAGCAGCATGTTGCACACAAGTAATGTGCATGAAACAAACTCTCCAAGACATGAAGGTAAGAATTTAAGATCCCATTTCAATGAAATGTGACAATACAAGTGCTATAAGTATATTAAAAAATCATGTATTTCATTCAAAAACCAAGCACATCCCAATAAATTACCACTTCTTTAGAGAACAAGTAGCACAGAAATTAGTAAAGTTGGAATATGTACCAACAAAGGAACAAACAATAGACATATTCACAAACCACTTGCTAAAGAACCATTCGAATATCTAAGAGACAAACTAGGGGTAGTGTTTGTAGATGTTACTCTCTGACATGAAAAGAAAGCATCATTCCAGGGGGAGATAAGAAAATAAAGCATCATTCGAGGGGGAGATCAGTCAACAAATATTGTCACAAAAGAGCCAGAGCAAGTGAGCAGTGCATGGAACAGGTCCTCAAGATTAGAGTATTATAGACAAGATTTGGAAACCACACTAGGAAATGTGCAACCCTTTGCCATTGATGTCAAAGGGGGACGAAAAGCAAGCAAAAGAAGAGTATTAAAGTATTGCCATCAATTCCAAAGGAGGAGACTGTTGGAAATATTGTCATTGATGGCAAAGGAGGAGAAAGGAGCAACACCTGAACTATCACTAAGGTAAAAGAACAAAGAAGAACCAGCAATAAGGCAAAGGAGACAGACAAGGAGCAGAGGCAGCAAGGGCAGCAAAAAGAGGCAGCTCAGGCAACAGATGAAGCAAAGGCAGCGAATTGAAGCTTAGACAACAAATGAAGCAAAGGTAGAGAATTGAAGCAGAAGCAGCAGATGAAGCAGAGGCAGCGGAGTTGCAAGACACAGCAAGGGCCAGAGATTATACAGAACAAGCTCAAAAGAGAAATGCGCACTTTAATAAAGAACAAGCTTAGGAGGAACAATAGTAGCAAGGACCGTAGATCTGGGCAGATCAACGGTGACAATCACATCGGCAGAGACCGAAATCACAAAACACAAGGCAAGTGTTTGTATTTGTGATGCAATGCGATCGCATATCGCATACCGCATATGATATGAGTTCGCACGATATGGCAAAGTATATGTGATGCGATGCGATGATATGAGTTCGCATTATAATTAAATTTGGTTTGAGTGCTTTATTATAATGTTCTGAAGGTTGTCACATGGGTACAAAAGAGTTTCATTAAAGCAATGTATTTCCAAAACATTTCCAAAGGTTTTAACGCTATTCCTAAGGTCCAGTTAAACAAACAAAGGTAATTAGAGTGGGGCCCGCAAGGAAGGGTCATCGCATCGGCGGATTACTAGGAAATGCAGAGAGCCAAACCATTGGAGGATGTGATAGCGATAATGCGATCTGCCGTGCATGTGGGAAGTCAAGTGAGACCCTTCGCATATCGCATCGGCGACAATCAGTGTTTGATTACGATAAAGACCAGACCCGAAAAGTTATAGAGCCGAGTAAATGATCCATCGGATCCGCAAGGGTCATCGCATCAGCGGAGAACAAGAAGATCGTATCGGTAGACATCGCATCGGAGTTATCGCATCGGCGGTTCATTGCATCAGAGGTTCATCGCATCGGCGCAACGGAAGAGTAAGGGAACGAACCACTGAACCTTGCGATTGTGATGGTGCGATCCAATCTCAACTGTTAGATCATGGTTATTTGTAACCATTGGATCGAGCACTGAGTTGATTGATAGTTGATTGATAGTCGGCAGATATCAGTGGCCAAAGTCACATCAGACAACAAAAGGTTGCGACTGCGATAGCGATAGTGCGACGAAATGTCAACCGTCGGATTGGGAAAGTTAAATGAGGCAGAGTGCGATGACTGTTAGATATGAAAGGTGGATGTGCATGTGGATAAGCAGAAAAGGCTTGGGTATGTGACCCGACATAGGGCAGAAGGCAGAGAAAGCTTAATGTCACGATCATAAGGAGATAGGCACCATGGGGCAAGTTGGGCTCAGCAAAACTGCGGATAGATAATAATAGGCAGAGTTGGGAAAAATTCAATTATGTCACTCTGTTTGAAACATAGGCAACATGGGTCGAATCGGGAAAAAGGTGCTTATGCAGAACAGTCACAAAATAACAGCAGAAACTAAAAAAGACAGTGACAGCAGCAGAAGAGACAAACACACAGCAAGCCAAGGGCCGAAAAGGGTTGAGTGAAATTGAGTTTTTTTTTGTAACTCTAAATGTTGATGATTTAAAACTCAAAGACAAAAAAAAAAACTCCACTGTAAAACTGAAATATGTATATATTATTATATTCTTTTGAATGAGCTGGAAAAAGAAATGAGGTGGAAGGAAAAGAGTCATGGTTGTTCATTTCGAATTCCCTATGGAATGCTAACAATCATGAGGTAATCTCCATAAATGATGTTACAATGATATACAAAAAA
Organism: Pinus albicaulis; assembly: GCA_034641835.2. Classification (NCBI taxonomy): domain Eukaryota; kingdom Viridiplantae; phylum Streptophyta; class Pinopsida; order Pinales; family Pinaceae; genus Pinus; species Pinus albicaulis. The sequence continues at coordinate 58,570,245 of CM076584.1, forward strand.
AATAAGAGAAAGTAGAAAGAGGCCAGAGGGAGTGAAAGATGAAGAAGGAGCAGATAGAGAAGCCGTGAAGACACAGAGATGATATAAGGCAGATATGAAGGTTGGAGGACAGCAGTGAAGGAGGAGAAAAGCAAAGCTGATATCCAGGTAAATCAGCATATGATTTAATTGTAAAGTGAGGAAGTTGGTGCTTCCATATCAATTTGTAGCTTGATAGATGTTAGTCGTAGCTGGCGGAGGTAGGAGCCTCCTGTAGGTTGTAGCCTGCAGAAATTAGATGGAAGTTGGAGCTTCCTTGCAAGTTGTAGCTTGCAGAATTGAGGTAGTAGCCTCCGGTAGGTTGGAGCCTACAGAAAATCAGTGGTGAGAGGGAGTTGGAGCTTGCCTTTGCATCACAACAATAATAAGATGTGGTTTTATCCCTTATGGGTTTCCACTTATATCTGGTGTCTATGTACATGATGATTATGTGTTGATACTCTGTATTTAATCTTCTTAATACCTGCTTCTCACTAATTAAGATTGTGGTTTCACTGTACATTAAGTTAATCATGAAATGAAGATGTAAATAAGTGTAAATGAAAGTTTTACAAGCCCATGAATTCATTAAACTGATTCACCCCCCCCTCTCAGTTTAACAAAGGATTCAACAGACCCAAATGGTTGAACCACCAAATATTGGCCTCACCCTCAAGGTGCAGCGCTGCAATTTCTACAGCTTCTCTCTCTACCACTGGATGTAGTAGGAAGAATGCATCAATTTTTATTGCCCAAGCCCTTGCTATAGATTACCCATCAAAGGTAGACAATAGAAACCTATTCCCCTTGATTCTTCTTGTGTTGCATGGTCTCTTCTCTTCCTCCAATTGAATGAACTGAGGGAAAGCTAGAGTCTCCTTGAAGATCTAGGTTGATATTTGTATTCAACAAGGTATTCACTTAGGATCTTGTGATCCAAGTGTTGTTCATCTTTTTGCAATTTATCCTCTCTTTCAAAAGGAAAGGGCATAGTCCCACTGCTTCTTCTTTACTTGACCTCATTGTTGAGGTCCTTATTGCTTCTGAAAAGAGATGAGAGAAGGCTCATTCTCTCCAACATTTTGATCCTCCTCTTTTATTCTGATAGCATAATGGCTGAAACTCACAGTATGAGCCAAGATTATGCTCTGATACCACTGTAATATCCCAAAATAGGGAAAATATACACCAATGGGAATATCTTAAGATATTCCAAAAGTGGAGCTACAACAATCCATGAACATAATAATGAAAGAGCAGTGTTACATCAACTCAGAAAATGTAAGAAGAACATCTGGACATCTTATTATTCTTATAGCAGCAAATAGATACAATATCTTGAGGAAAGAGTCACTCAAGTTAGGCAATACTAGCCTCAAGAAAGCATGTACATGAAATATGATAAAACATTGCTACACAAGAATGTCCAAGGCTATGACAACGCAGTTTTATAAGGAGAAACTGCTGCTAACACATGTCAATACATAGATATACAAATTTATGGCTCATCCAACATTGGGAGTGAAGATCTAAGCTCCCAAATACTATTTCAAGACAATCCTGGAAGGATTGGCTGAAAAATGCAAAACTGCAAAAATGTCGGAGTTGCAGTTGCAGTTACAAATCAAGAACTGGAACTGGATGGAGATGGTTGAATATGATGCATTAGATAAATAGACCTCCTCCAATATATCTTTCAAGTGAAATGTTGATCCTATCACTGAATATCTCACCCTCTAATAATCCTGCAGACCCTCACTACAATTGCACACTGAAAATAACACAGTATAGAAAAGGGATTGCATTGTAGGAGAAAGGAAATGTGTTGGAAAAATGCCAAAATCTGCAATAAGCTCTAGAATCTTCCTCACTGGTGTTCCAAAGGAAATAAATATTTCTCCTTGGAAAAACAAGCCCCAGAAGTGGTGTTGTCAACCCTTCACTACAACACCCTGCAATACAACCCAAATATCAACAGAAATTGTGTTGTAGCTGAAGGAGGTAGCTTGGCCTCAAGCCTGGATGTGGAGAAATTAAGTGCAAGCTCCTTCAAGAGGCCTCTCTTGAAAGAAGAATGAATTCCTAAATAGGAAATCCTTGTGCTAAGCAGCACTGAAACTCTGCTAAACAACAAGAGAATGCACAAATTCTGAATAGACCAAGAAATCAATAATACATAACATGAATAACAATGGCTACCTTGCCCTCCCTTTAAACAAGTGAAAGCACTCTCACCATGGGTCCCACACATTAGGGTTTCCTTCACCAAATAACCCTCCTCCCATTCATATTGTGTTGTCTCTCAAAGTGTTCTCCACCTCCTATCCCAGCGTTGTTGACTTGGTCAAACTTGACCTTGTCTCCATGCAAATGTCCTCTTTCACACATAAGGGTGTGAAATCTAGCTCTTATGATTATCCTATTTCACATTATGAGGGGTTTTATTTATTTTTTAAATATGCATTGGCCTCCTTACCCATTTATTTAGCTGCTAGGTGATAAAAACAAAATTCAATATTCCAATTAGTTGTATGCTAAATTTGGAATATTACATGCCACATGTCATTGTTTGTTCATTCAGCTCTAAAATTGATAGAGCGAAAAGTACAGTCCATGCACTATCTTCCACCTTTTACATAATTCCAATCTGATACTTAGAGAGAGAGTTATGATGATTTTCCCAAGGTCACTTCTTTGCGATGAATTTCAGGAGCCTGCAAAAACACTGACTTCCACAGATGATATCTCCGAAATTGTTGCACACCTTGATATGAAATCTTCACAGAAGCTTCCTCAAAATTTTGGCTTTGCCTCATAAAATTTCAGCTTTTGAACCTTCGTAGAAAAAACGTTAGAGCGAAAATTCCACGATGACCTGTTTCAGATGGCGAAATCCCTTACATAAGGAGGATATGAGATTCACAATTTATATAAATGCTTAGGTTGAGAGGGGATTCAACAAGTGAACATGTGAGTGATTTTAGGAGCTTAAAAAATATTAATTATGACTTTTCAATGACCCATGCCACAACCCCATGGGGTTTTAGCCCACTAATTGGGGTTACGATCTTCAAACATGGATATCTCTCAAACCGTGAAGAATTACGTGGCATGCCATATATCAACGGAAACATCTCGACATGTAGAAACCATCAAAAACATTTTTGATCTAGAATATATCAATTTGGTAGGTAAAAATTCCCATGCAATTTTTGGGTAGCCCTTGGTGCTGCTTGGGTTGACATCAATGACAATCGCTGATCAACAAAGGATGCTCATTGTGCAAAATTTGGGCAAACTGTGTTTAAAATGTGTGAGGAAATATTTTTTGAAACGATACCTAAGTTGCAGATGACTTGTCGAAATCTTGTAGAGGTTACCCTGTTTATGCTTTGTTTGCTCCTGTGTAGACATAAAGTCCTAAATAAACTCTTTGTCTTCCATCAATTCAAAAATAATTTTCTATAGGTGGCAGAGCTTTATAGGGTGAAAAAGCACTGGTTTTCTAGGACTAAAGTCGTGTTTTTCTCATCGTTTAACAAAATTGAACATTATCTAGAGTTGAACCCTTTACAAGATATTAACTCAATCTTTAAAAAATCTTTTGACTGTGGAGAAGACCCCGAGATTTTCTCTTACCTAATCACCACACAATTTATGGGATTCGATGGAGAATTTGCCTGCTCATCGCGAAGGAAACCTTAGGTTTGCGTTCTTCTATTTCTTCTTATTCTAAACACAATTCTCCCCTTATTTCTCCACGCAATTCCTCATGCTATCTCTCCTGCACCGGGTTCTCCTCTTTGCACATGGTTCTCTTTCAATTTCTTCGTTTTTCTTAGTCAAAAAGGGTTTTAGATGGTTTAGGCCGTGTGTTACACAGTAATTTGTCACCGTCCCTACCATTCCCCGTCCCGCACAATGGAGGACCCATTTTGTGACCTGTGAACATTGTCATGCCTTGAAAACATCATCAATGCATTCCTCTAAGCATGAGCTTCAATTGCCCTAAAGACATCTCCTTGCAAAAAATCATAAAAACATCTCTTTTTGCATTGGCGCGGGCAGACAGTTCAACACTCGCGCCAATGGGGAAAATCCTACGAAGAGGCCGCGCCAACTGGCGCTCTGTCCCAGAGCAGTAGTCACGCCAGCCAATTTAAGGAGTGTTTTTTAAATAAAGATGGTGGAAGTTGAGTTTCAACAAACTCAGAAACCATTGCCTATCTTGAGTTGGGAGGTTTGGCTGCGGGAGTTCTATGGAAGGGAAGTGGTTTTTCCACCTCCCATGGAACCTTCCTTGTTGATAGGGTCAATCCCATAATAATAGGGATCCCAACTTCCTCCTTCCCCATCTATAAAAGCCTGCTCAATTCCATGGCAAGCTAGTCTTGAAGTGCCTAAGCTTTGAATCTCCAAATTCCCAAGAGCCTTTATGCTGTAAGAGCCCTCTTTCTTCCCTTAAGGCCGACTCAAGTAAGGAGACTATTGTCGAGAGACTCAGGAGAGGTTTGCCCTTTCCCTGGCGAGCTTTGCGAGACGTGAATGAGTGGAGACCCATCTGAAGGAGACCACGACGTCAGAACTTTGGTTGTAATCTATTTCGATTGTTATTTAATGAATGATTATGATTATGGTTCCACTCTGTTATCGATTGTGTTAATATGAGTAGTATCCTTTCTGACTGATATTTAGTTACGTATGCCGGATTTTATGCTTGTATCTGTTTGTTTCTTGCACGTGCAGGTATCCATCCACGAAGATCGTAGAGGATCGTGATCTGCCGAGGCTGAGAAACAGGAACGCTCTCTTCTTCAGATCGTAGCATTGGATTCCAGGTAGGCTTCCATCTTTGGTCTTTTCATTTCGTAATTAGGAACTTGCGTCGTAACATTTCGTGATTGTTGCTAGACCCCTGCTGGGCTAGTAGGGATCGCCTCTGTCCGCAGAGGGGATTTACCTCCTCAACAATTTGGCGACTCCGCTGGGGATCGTCTGGAATTCATTGTCTCGTTTGATTGTTTTATGATTTTCCTTGCTTGATGAGCCTTCTGGGTTGGGTTCTTTTGCTGTTTTTTACTTCTTGGTTTGCTTAGTATGCATTGATCTGCTTCTGGAGTAGTTCTTTTTTGTTTTTGGCTGAGAAACTCGACTGGCACGCTTTTTAGCTCGAAAGTCGCGCCAATTGGCGCATGTTGCTTTTGTTTAGCCCGCGCCAATTGCTTTCTGGCGCCAGTTGCAGCCTTACAGTCGCGCCACTCCTGTAAGGTTTTTGAGTTTCCTCATTTTTGAGCTCTCTGGGTTTGGTCAGTGCTTTTCTTCTTGATTTTCCGACTACCTGAGTGTGTTGGAGTCCTGTTCGACTGGGAATTCACCTCTGTCCTTTGGTTGTTTGCTTTTATCTATCGATTTCACGTTTTGAGCCCTAGGGCATCTAGTGGCTTAGTGTATCGAGCCCTCCTGGGGAGTTTTGGTGTTTCGTTTGTCCGGTCGACTTTCTGATTGATTCTCCGCATCCTCTTAGTAGTTGTTCATTGTTTTGTTGCGATTTTTGGGTGATTGCTCATTCCTTCATTCAAATTTCGTTTGGTCTTGCATTGGGCCTAGATCACACGGCCCATTGGAGCCCTTGAGTCTTTTCTTGGTTTTGAGAGACTTTGGTCGATTTGGGATCTGATTGCTTGCGTTGTTGAGTGAAATTTGTTTGTTTTTCTCTCTCAAATATCGTTTCTCAAGTTGTTCCGTTTGTTTTCAGTTTGTTTAGTGCATATTAGCTATCAAACGTTGAAAATTACAAAAAAAATCTCTTGTGCTTTTGGTTGAATTAGTGCAAATTGTAATCTTTTCGATTTTGCTAGTGATTAGTGATTTGGATGAAAATTTTTCAATTTCATTAGTTGCATTAGAGATCTCATTGTTTGTCTTCCGATCGTTTCGTTTGTGTAAAAGCTCTCAACTCTTCTGTAACTAGTTTTCATCGAACGAAATGTTGGACTGTGGCATGTAGCTTTGCATTTAGGAGTCTTTTAAGACACTACATATGATAGGGCCTGAAAATTGAAACTTAATCGAAGATCAGCTTTAAAATCTATCCAATTAACCTAAGGCAGCATTGAAATCTAACGAAACATATTTAGAGGTCTAGGCTAGAGACGTGTTCCGGTGTCTTTAAACCTAGCAGTTGTCATTCGCCTTTTGGCTTTAGACAGCGCTAGTACGGACTTGTGCTCCCCGTACCGTCACGTATATAAAGGGAGACCCCTCTAGGTTTTCAATCCTTTATCCACAGGAAGCCGAGTCTGCCGCCCTATACCCGTGATACACCGAACACAGCATTTGGGGAGATTGCCTGCACGTATGGAAAGTCCTTGGTCGATTTCTGTTTCATTATTGAAACCAAGGTGTATATTGCAGTTCACGGATATTTGGTACACCCTTTGTGCCTAGTTTCTCCTGAGCAGTCATTTGGTCTTTTCTGACTCCCTAAAATTGAAAAGACCGTCGAGCGCTTGTCCTTTCACGCTTGTATCAAATCTGAAAGAGATAGAGTCATCTTTCTATTGTTTCTCGACTCTTAAAATATGAAATGATAGAGTTTCTTACTTTTTAATGTGGTAAAAATTAATCATCCACGATTACACACCTGCTTAGATATTTCTTGTTGACCGTTTGATCATGTGCCCTTAACTTGTTTTCAGCCCATGTGTGTGTGTGCTTCTTTTTCTCTGGTCTTTTGCCACAGTGGCGGAACTTTCGGTTTCGTCTACTGGTAGTCCTTACATGGACAATTCTTTAGAGGCTTCCCAATCCTCTGTCGAACCACAGCAGCCTGCTGTTTCTGAGTTTCCTGACGGGGGACCGGTTCTCGCTAAGAAACCCTTTGGAGGACCAGTTGAGTTCAATTGGCCCTTTTCAGACCCTGTGTCTGAATTGAGATTAGGAGCTGATTTCCTTTCTCTTACCTTGGGTTCGCCTTTTGTTGCTGCTGTATTTCCTCCTAGTCCTCGCCGTCTTTTGCATGATTTAACGACAGGATCAACCATGAGTGATTCTGGTGAGGAAATCCCAACGTCTGGTGAAGACTATCAGTTCTTCCCGCGAAGATTGTTTGAGGGAGACAACTCTGAGCTGGCTACCATGTCAACAGCCAATCTTTCTTTACCACAGGGATACAGATCTCTGGGTCATATTATTTCCGCTGCAGCCTCTATGGGAATATCATCTCCTGCTTCGAGGCCAGCTGCTACTACACCCAGGGTGTCTCCTCAGACGCCTGCCACGTCTGTTCCCGTCCGGCCCACTGTCTGTGTGGCCGCCTCTTCTCCTGTTGTCTCAGTATCTGCTACCAGGGCTGGGCCAACTCCTGAAGATGTTTATCTAGCTACTGCTATACCGGAGAACATCTCTCCAGAGGAGTATCTGTTGTCCTTGGAACAGCCAAATGCTGAGGTTGGACCATCCTCCCAAGATCCCTACTGATCTTACTTTTCGCATTATGCACAGGATGGTACTCCCGTGTATGCCTTCCCAGGTCAGTATGATGAGCACAGGGAGATTTTGCGTCTACCCGCTCCTGAGGCTTATCTCTATGCTCAAGGTTTACCATTTAACCAGGCTTATAACCCGCAGGGACAGCCTTTCCAAGGCCAACCTACGGGCCAACCTGGCTATCTTTATGATCCACAGGGGAAGCCCATCCAAGGTTACCCTGTCGGCCAACAAGGGCCATCGTACGGTCCGCAAGGACAATATTATAGCCCTTCAGGTCAACCTGTTCAGCCTCAGCCGGGGTATCAACCGGGACCGGTCTATGGTCCTGGGGGGCAAATACAGCCTTCTTTACCGATGCAACCGCAGTATCCTATTGTTTCTAACGTTGCATATCAGCCAGGACCATCCTATGGTTCTGCTTTAGGTCAAACTGGTTTCCAGCAAGCACCTGGTCCTGTTCCACCACCGGGCCAACTGGTTCATCCGTCACAACCCGGTGTCCCGCCTTCAGGCCAACCGGTCCATCCGGTACAACCTGGGGCTCACTTGCAACCAGGTCAACTTGCGCAACCGGCGCCGCCTGTCTATCTGGGTCAGCCTGGTCATTCAGGTCAGCCCTTGCACCCGGGTCAACCTGTTCACTCAGGTCAGCCCTCTCAGTCGGGTCAACCTGTTCATTCAGGGCAGCCCGCTCATTCCATTAACCCTGCACAACAGCCGGTTCATTCAATGCCGCAGCCAAATCAACAGCTGCGCCCTACTTATCAGGCTCCGCAGGGTTCCACTTTTCAGCAGCCTACTCATCCTCAGGGTGGTTATTATCCTCATGGCCAGTCTCAACCGAACTATAACCACCCTAGAGGCTCTCAGTATTATCCTCCTCCACCCGGTTTTACCTACACTCAGCAGCCAAATCCAAACGCTGCTTATACGGGGCCGACACATAATCAGGGTCCGTACCCTAGTTATCAAGCCCCACACTATGGTTACCAGCATCCAAATCAGTCTGGTTATACGACCTATGCCCCCTACGGTCAGAATCCTGCGGGACAGAACCCGTGGGGGCAAGGATATTCACAACCATCGTGGAGTATGGGTACCGGACCTCATCCTGGGCCTGGCATGGCAGTTAATCCTCCATTGTCGTTCCTGGCTACCTTGGAACTGCCGTATGTTTCAAAGTTGACCAATGATCCGATTTTACATAATCCGTATTGGCCTCCGGTTCCCACCAAGATACCAGGTGATTGTCCCAAGTTTGAGGGGAAAGCTGGGGAGGACCCCCAGGCGCATGTGATGACGTATCATCTTTGGTGTTCGTCTAACTCTTGGGTCGACGATTCGATTCGCCTGCGCCTCTTCCAGCGTACTTTAACTGGAGCTGCTGCTAAGTGGTACATAGAGTTATCCCGTGGCATTTTTCAAGATTTCAATTCTTTAGCCATGGCTTTCCTCACGCATTTTCAGTTACCGGTTCGGTATGAAGCCGGGACGCACCTCCTGACTTCCCTGAAGCAGGATAAAGCCACTCACATCTCAGATCACATTCATGAGTGGCGGTGCCGTCGTAGACTGATCAAGTTTCACATACCTGATCAGATATTGACTCACTGGTTCACCACCTCCTTTGTGAATAAAATCGCTCAGGATATCGCGATGGGAGCATGCGTGACAGAGGAACAAGCCATCGCGCGTGCCCAGTACCTGGATCTTGTCTATTCACAGTCTGGCATGCTTTATGACATCTTGACTGATGCTCCACGGCCCGGAACCACTAAGGCTCCGCCCACCCCTGCGGTGGATGGTGTCATTGGTTCTGTCTCTCAGAATTCGAAGAAGTCTTCGAATGGGAAGCAGAAGGCTAATTCTTCCAACAATACCTCTGCCAATCCCGCCTCATCCGATTCTAGTAAAACTGCGGAGGTGAATGTCGTTCAGGCCAATCCTGCAGACAAATCCTCCAAGGGGAAGAAGAAGGGAAAAGGCAAATCTAAATCTGATGCCCCGAAACTAGAATCTAAGTCTCGTACTGAGGATGGCTCCCAGTGTAAACCGAAGTACCCTTGCCTCATCTGTGAAGGGGACCATTATACTAAGGATTGTCCACGACGATCCGAGGTTAGTCAACTTCTTAAAGGCCCTAAAGGGACTCCGGCTGTTTTGAAAGAGCCATTTCCATCTCAGCAGACCCAGATGGTCGAACAGGCATCACCATCTGCACCATTTGGGTCTCAGGTTTTCATGGTGAAGAGTGTTGCACCTATCTCTGTCGCTACGCGGTCGAAGGATTACAAAGAACCGCGGCAGGCACCCGAGAAGGCAGTTGCGGATGGGCCGCCTCCCCCACCTGTCTCCGGTCCGTTGGAAATCGAGAAGCCTTCTCTGGAACCCGTTGTGAAGCCACCTCCCAAAGGTGTCCTTCGAAGATCTTCTTATAATCCAAACGCTCGTGCCGCTCAAAATTACAATATTGTTGAGGATCTGGCTCAGGCGCCATGTGCTATGTCTGCACTTGAGGTTCTTCAAATTTGTCCTTCACAACGGAAGGCTTTACTGTCTGCGATCGGGGGCATTGATCCCGCCGACTCGAGTCTTCTCACCTTCGATCTGGAGAATTTTACTCCCCGACTTCCACATCAAATCGCTTTGGTTATTCAAGTCGGGATTAACGGTCTGAACATTCATAGGGCCGTCGTAGATGAGGATGCATCTACCTTTGTTATGTCCTCCGCTTGCTGGAAGGCCATCGGCTCTCCAGCCTTGTCGTCGTCTCCCAATGCCCTTGAGGCATTTGATGGTCGGGAATCTAAACCCCTGGGCGTTCTCGAGAGTCTCGCGATCACATTACAGGGAAAAACTGTCAACGTAGAAGTGGAAGTGGTTGACGCTAAACTCAACTACAACATACTTCTTGGCCACAGCTGGACCCATGCCATGCTCTGTGTGTCATCCACCATCTTTTGATTCATTAAGTTTCCTCACGAGGGCAAGATTTTCATAGTGGATCAGTTGTCATTTTTCACCTCTAACTCTGAGAACAACGTGCCATACATGGATCAAATTTTGAATCCCCCAGACAGTGTAGGACCTAGTCTCTTCAAAGACCCAGTCCTCATGGGTATCTTTCCCGCACTGCCACTGCATACCGCTCAAGTCAACCTGTTGTCCAGGTCTGATAACCCCTGGCTCATTCCTACACCTGAGCAGGTATATGAGTTTGGAGAATCCATGCCTTTAACGCTAGTAGAGATCAACTTCTGTGAGATTGTTGCTGCATCGGACCCTCCACCTCCTCAGCCTGCTCCTTTGAGCATGGCTCTCGACGTCTACTCTCAATCCCCCTGGCTTGGTCAGGCTGATTCACCTGATCCTCTCAGAGAGACTTTTCCTTCCGATGAGGCTATCATTGAAACTATGTCTCTTGAGGAGCTGCCTTGGGGCGATGGACATCATCGCTCCTCGTTTATGCCTAGCTTGGGGGCAATGGCTGATTGTCTGGAGCGTTATGCTACTCAGGTTCCTTCCCCTCCTCTTCAAACACCTATCTTGATGCACGAGGTTTTTTCAGAGGGTAATCTGAGTAACATTACTCAAACTGTTCCAATCAACATCTCCGTTAAACTGGGGATTGTTGAGAATATTCATGTGGGTGTGACTTGTTCTCCCGATGAGATTCAAGTCTATACTGAGCTTTTCAAAGAATTCAGAGATGTTTTTGCATGGTCTTACGAGGAAATGCCGGGGATTGATCCCAGTATCATGGTCCACGAGATTCCAACCTATCGAGGTGCGAAACCCGTGCGCCAATGCTTACGCCCCATGCATCCTCGAAAAGCCGCCGCCATCAAGGCAGAAGTTGAAAAACTTCTGAACGCGGGTTTCATTTATCCCATCCCCCTCACAGAATGGGTGTCTAACATTGTCCCTGTCGATAAAAAGCAGGGTACGATTAGAGTCTGTGTGGATTATCGCGACATCAATCGCGCCTGTCCCAAAGATAATTATCCCACTCCGTTTATAGACCAGATCATCGATGAATGTGCTGGGAGTGAGATCTATTCCTTAATGGACGGTTTCTCAGGATATAACCAAATCAATATTGTGCCTGAGGATCAACACAAGACCACATTCATCTGTCCGTGGGGTACTTTCGCGTATAAGAAACTCCCGTTCGGCTTGAAGAACGCTGGAGCCACTTTTCAGCGTGCAATGTCCTATGCTTTTCATGACATTCGTCATATCGTTCAGCCTTATCTGGACGACTTGCCAGCCCATTCGGGTAAGCGAGATGACCATCCTGAGCATCTCCGCCAGATCTTTCTTCGTTGCAGACGCTACAATATCAGGCTCAATCCTCATAAATGCGTCTTCTGCGTTGATTCTGGTCGTCTTTTAGGATTCATAGTCTCGAAAGACGGAATTCGCATTGAATGTTATCGTGCGCAAAAGGATGTAATGGTGAAAGCGTTGTACAGCGTGTACTGCTGCTAATGCCAACTTCTCGACATGTGCATAACGCGTTTCCAGGTCAAGAAGGTTCCGAGACAGGTAATAAACAACATGTTCATCACCGTGATCGTCATCCTGCACCAAGACCATGGCTATGGTGCTAAATGCGGTGGCTAGATATAAGGTGAAGTCGCGGTGGTAGTCCGGAGGACGAAGCAATGGAGCATCGTCATCCTGCACCAAGACCATGGCTATGGTGCTAAATGTGGCGGCTAGATATAAGGTGAAGTCGCGATGGTAGTCCGGAGGATGAAGCAATGGAGCAACGGAGCATGGGCTAGTAGGGATCTGCGGACAGAGGCGATCCCTACTAGCCCAGTAGGGGTCTAGCAACAATCACGAAATGTTACGACGCAAGTTCCTAGTTACGAAATGAAAAGACCAAAGATGGAGGCCTACCTGGAATCCAATGCTACGATCTGAAGAAGAGAGCATTCCCGTTCCTCAGCCTCGGCAGATCACGATCCTCTATGATCTCCGTGGATGGATACCTGCACGTGCAAGAAACAAACAGATACAAGCATAAAATCCAGCATACGTAACTAAATATCAGTTAGAAAGGATACTACTCATATTAACATAATCGAAAATAGAGTGGAACCATAATCGTAATCATTCATTAAATAACAATCGAAAGAGATTACAACCAATGTTCTGACGTCGTGGTCTCCTTCGGATGGGTCTCCAGTCGTTCACGTCTCGCAAAGCTCGCCAGGGAAAGGGCAAACCTCTCCTGAGTCTCTCGACGATAGTCTCCTTACTTGAGTCGGCCTTAAGGGAAGAAAGAGGGCTCTTACAGCACAAAGGCTTTTGGGAATTTGGAGATTCAAAGCTTAGGCACTTCAAGACTAGCTTGCCATGGAATTGAGCAGGCTTTTATAGATGGGGAAGGAGGGAGTTGGGATCCCTATTATTGTGGGATTGGCCCTATCAACAAGGAAGGTTCCATGGGAGGTGGCAAAACTACTTCCCTTCCATAGAACTCCCGCAGCCAAACCTCCCAACCCAAGATAGGCAATGGTTTATGAGTTTGTTGAAACACAACTTCCGCCATCTTTATTTAAAAAACACTCCTTAAATTGGTTGGCGCGACTACTGCTCTGGGACAGAGCGCCAGTTGGTGCGGCCTCTTTGCAGGATTTTCCCCATTGGCGCGAGAGCTGAACTGTCTGCCCGCGCCAATGCAAAAAGAGATGTTTTTATGATTTTTTGCAAGGAGATGTCTTTAGGGCAATTGAAGCTCATGCTTAGAGGAATGCATTGATGATGTTTTCAAGGCATGAAAATGTTCACAGGTCACAAAATGGGTCCTCCATTGTGCGGGACGGGGAATGGTAGGGACGGTGACAAATTACTGTGTAACAGATGCCCCCTAAAGTATGAGGCCCGAGAGAGAGAGGGGTGAAATGCTTTACGAGAACATGTTCAACTGAAGGCCCACCGTCGGAAAACCTGCGCAGAAAAATACAACTGACATCTGTTAGCCGCCTCCAGCTCTGGGCATCAATGCTGCCTAGCGAGCCATTCTCGGCTCTCGTGGTATCGGATCTGCTACTGCGGCCCCTTGGCCCTGGAAGATTGTTAAGCGTTCCAGAATGAACGATACCAGGATGGAACCATAACCAAACTGTTTTAGTTTACCCTGTTTGCATTTCGTGAGCTGCCTTTTCATATTGATTGTTACTGATGTTGCCCAGTCAAACAGTAGGGGACTCATGCATTTCGAGGCCAGCAGGAGTTGGGCCTTTGTGGCCTCGTGCGGTGCCTACGACCCTGCAGCCCGCGTGATGGTATGTAGGACCACTCTCAATGCCAGATCAGGGATAGTGTGGATATCCACCTTCTTGCTTCCTGATCCCATTTGTGCTCCTCGGCACACTCGTGCCATCACTTCTTCCATCTTCTCCCCAGATGATCTGCTTCCAGTCAAGACAGGGATCGGACCTCTACGGGACAATCCAGTGATAAAATAAACATCAGAAACCTCCAGCTCTAATACCTGGTCTCGTAACCGGAACACCTGTTCATGTTCATCCCAGATACTGATTAAATACTGGAGGAGCTCGGGCTGAGCTCGTAGACAGGGTGTGAGGAAGAACTTTTTCAGCCCACAGTTTCTAAGGGCATTAATGCAAGCTTGACTTTGGATGGCTTGTTCATCCTCTTCTCCATGCTATCGTTCTTTCCATTCAATCGCCATTTTGCTTTATTACCTGCATTCATATGGTCACAAGCCCTTGGTTAGATCTCTGATAGGCCTCAAATTCCATGAAATTTGGTTTAAATGTCGAAATTTTAGGCGGATTTTTAGGTTCGGCCGCTGGCGCGGCTGTTTTGTGAACAGTCGGGCCACGTGGCGTGAGCCCTTTGTGTAAAAGATCCCATTGGCGCGGATCCGTGCCCAATACCCGCGCCAATGAGCGCAGCCCTAAAATTTTAAAAGTGGCCACATAGAACTGATTTTCAAGGGAAAATTATCAAAAAATGGATGAAAATGAAGAGCAAGGGAGCGCCTCTTACCTGTAGCAGACGAGAAGCTGAATGGTCAACTGGATTTGTCGCAATCACCGTCAGAAGTTTTTGCTCCAAATGGACCACTGTTGCTTTTTACCAAGGTAAATAGTAAATGTAATTTTATTTTTACCAATTTGACATATTTATAACTTTTTGACATAAAATGAGTTGTAAAAAGTCATTTTTATCAAATATTTTTATATGTTATGTCGAAAATGGATTTTACGCTTGCTTGGTATGTGCAGCAGCGGGTTTTTGCGACTTTAACGATGGTAACGAGTTGTATTTTATACTTTTTCGGACTCGGTAAATACACGAAAAAGTCACTTTGGAGTCATCTTTCAGCTCTTTTCTGACTCTCTAAACATGAAAAGATTGCCGAGGCCCTTGTCGTTTCGATCTCGTTAAAATGGACACGAATCGACATCTACCCATTATACGTTTACCCCTTTTTCGGGCTGGGATGGATTGATTATGAAAAAGGAATACCCTAGCCTATTGCGACTAGGAGATTTTCTTGGATATTGTTTTCTACCTTTTCGGATCCGAGGAACTATTTACGAAAAGGGACCTGTGGAGTTTACTTTTCTGCTGTCTTTTCAAACTCTCTAAACATGAAAAGACACCGAGTTCTCCCTTTGTCAGACTCGTTAAACCCTGATGACATCGGATCCAGTCGAAATGACGTTCTCCGAGTTCCTCCTTCCTAGGACTCGTTAAATGCACTAGGATGGATTCGCCCGAAGGGCGGACTTATATGACAAGCATATGGTATCCTCTTCAAGCTTGTGTAAAAATAAAGAGGTACTCACCAAGATGGTGGGGAAAAATGGAACCATCGTCGTTGTCGTTGGCAGTATGTCGCTCTTGAACATGGCACTTGTCTGCATTCGTGTCGGGTTGGGGACATCTCACCTCGTTTCTTCACTTTGCCTCCGTGGGTTTGGATAATCCCTTTTGACCTCTCATCTGCTCATTGCCTCGTCACCATGACCTCTGATCCGTTGATGTCAAATACTGCCAAGTCCACTGTCGTGTCGTTTATATGTTCAAGAGAAGTTGGCCTCTGCGAATATCAACCTTCCTCTGATTCTCATACGATCTTGATTCACAACAAAACATCATGTTCCTTTGTCTCGTGTCGATGATGTGGGAAACATTATGGCCCACCTTCGATCAAGGTCACTTCCTGTCGACCTCAGCTCATTATCCAGGAAGTTGATCTAGAGACTCCTTTATGGTACCTTGGAGCCTGCATGCCTCAATGGCAGGTTCGTCGCATTCGACGTGAGGTTTTCATCATTGGCCTCCGATCGAGTGATTCTGCGGGTGTTCGATGCCAACTCATTGATTCACACGCCGTAGATTGTACCAGTAGTACCTTGAGGGCCATTTTCATTATTGGTGGTTCCTCTCGCGTCTGTTAACAACTTTCATCATTGGCTGGTAATAAGACGATGTTCCTGCATGTTCGACTTCAGCTCACATATTCACATGCTCGAACTTGTACTTTGTTTGGGTCGAGATGGAGCACAAGACCCTGGATTGTGTCTGTTTTAATCCAGGCTGCGATTGTGGATTATTATCATTATGTATATGACTCATTGATTGGATGGCCGCGACCATACCTGAGTCTATTTATTTGATCCTCGCTGGATGGCGGCGCCCATACCCTGGATCCGGATTATAGTGTACTCTGTTTCGGATGGCTGCGCCCATACCACACATACATCATGTACTTGAGATGTTAGTTGTATTTTTCTGCGCAGGTTTTCCGACGGCGGGCCTTCAGTTGAACATGTTCTCGTAAAGCATTTCACCCCTCTCTCTCTCGGGCATCATACTTTAGGGGGCATCTGTTACACAGTAATTTGTCGCCGTCCCTACCATTCCCCGTCCCGCACAATGGAGGACCCATTTTGTGACCTGTGAACATTGTCATGCCTTGAAAACATCATTAATGCATTCCTCTAAGAATGAGCTTCAATTGCCCTAAAGACATCTCCTTGCAAAAAATCATAAAAACATCTCTTTTTGCATTGGCGCGGGCAGACAGTTCAACACTCACGCCAATGGGGAAAATCCTACAAAGAGGCCGCGCCAACTGGTGCTCTGTCCCAGAGCAGTAGTCGCGCCAGCCAATTTAAGGAGTGTTTTTTAAATAAAGATGGCGGAAGTTGAGTTTCAACAAACTCAAAAACCATTGCCTATCTTGAGTTGGGAGGTTTGGCTGCGGGAGTTCTATGGAAGGGAAGTGGTTTTGCCACCTCCCATGGAACCTTCCTTGTTGATAGGGCCAATCCCACAATAATAGGGATCCCAACTCCCTCCTTTCCCATCTATAAAAGCCTGCTCAATTCCATAGCAAGCTAGTCTGGAGGTGCCTAAGCTTTGAATCTCCAAATTCCCAAGAGCCTTTGTGCTATAAGAGCCCTATTTCTTCCCTTAAGGCCGACTCAAGTAAGGAGACTATCGTCGAGAGACTCTGGAGAGGTTTGCCCTTTCCCTAGCGAGCTTTGCGAGACGTGAACGACTGGAGACCCATCCGAAGGAGACCACGACGTCAGAACTTTGGTTGTAATCTCTTTCGATTGTTATTTAATGAATGATTACGATTATGGTTCCACTCTGTTATCTATTATGTTAATATGAGTAGTATCCTTTCTGACTGATATTTAGTTACGTATGCCGGATTTTATGCTTGTATCTGTTTGTTTCTTACACGTGCAGGTATCCATCCACGGAGATCGTAGAGGATCGTGATCTGCCGAGGCTGAGAAACGGGAACGCTCTCTTCTTCAGATCGTAGCATTGGATTCCAGGTAGGCTTCCATCTTTGGTCTTTTCATTTCATAATTAGGAACTTGCGTCGTAACATTTCGTGATTGTTGCTAGACCCCTGCTGGGCTAGTAGGGATCGCCTCTGTCCGCAGAGGGGATTTACCTCCTCAACACTATGGATAACAATGAATACGCAGCATCCCTTGATTCTGAGTCGGGTTATGATGTAAATTGGCTGTGATATTGAATAATTATGTGTATATAGCGTTCAACTGTGCGTGCAACCCTTTAAAAAAAATAAGTATCATTTTCTACTGACTGCTTATCTTGTCACTTGTTCTTTTGCTTGCCACTTGTTCGACTACCCTCACCACTTTTCAAATGATTGTCCTCATTTTTTATTCTTGTTTTATTACCACTCTTCTTGTTTGATCATTGCTTTGTCTATTGTACATGTTTCGACACTTGTTCTGTTTTTTAATGCTGCATCATGGTTTTGTATTTGCTTGTAGTGTAGAGCTTATAATACTCATCACATTTAGGACTAGTTTTTTACTTTTGCATTGCATCCTTTCTTTATTATGCATTAGGCTTGTTCATTATGAATTTTAGTTCCATTACACTTGCATTGCATGCTGCATATCATTATTATGCCTCTCTCATTGCATACTTGACCTCTTTTCTTCATCATTTAAATTATACTTATGTATTAATTTATTTTGAAATTACCACAATTTTGGGTCATTTCAAATCAAATTATATTCGAAATAAAATATTAAGTATAGTTTTAATGATACTATCTCTCTCTTTTCTTTTTTTGTAGGCATGTGAAACTAATCCTTCTTGTTTTTGTAGGCAATTTTCCATGAGGCAAAAAACAATATGGCCCCAAAAAGGAGATGTGGCCAAAAGTTTGGTAAAAAATGCAAATGAATGTAGTATTAAATGATGAATGTAAGGTTATGATGAGGTTAATGAATGAAATGTATTTAATGTAGGGTGATGTAGGATATAGGGTAATGTAGGATGACGTATGCACAAATGAATGAGTATTGCATATTCAAGTTTAAATTAGTTTATCAATCTTAGAAAAAATTTCAAACTTTAAACTTACAGTACTTTCCTTTCACTTAGTAGCTCATTGTCAATGCTTTTCTTCTGTTGATGATGACCTTAGTTCTTTTGTCAACACTTGACCTCTTTCCAATGATGATGATACTTTGACTGCAATAAAAAATTAATTCTGCTGAATGATTTTGATGGTTTGTAGATGCTTGTAGTTGTTTCTGAGGTTCCTTTGATGTTGATTATGATGTTTTAGGTCCCTTCTGCAATAAAATATGACATTGATCTTGTTTTGGTCCCTCACTGATAAATATTGATTATGATGTCTCAGGTCCCTTATATGACATTGATCTTTTTCAGGTCCCTTACTGATAAATATTGATTATGATGTCTCAAGTCCCTTCTGCAATACAACTGCCTGGCATTAAACTATTTGCATAGTTTATTGGTTTATTATGAATCTTCCCCCTTTCTTATTCCGAGACTTGTCCTAAAGTGTTTGAATTTTGGAGGATGATTTCTGCAAAATGAAATTGAAAAACATAACAGAGAATTCTTATTGGCCAAACAAGTTGGTTTTCCAATATGAATTCGAGTTTGTATTGTGCCAGTATCTTGGATTTTCACAACCAATCTCCTTTATTATTTTTTATTTATTTTTATTCTGGAAGTAGGGAAGGCATATCACTATTGTTTTCCATTATTTCCATATTATTTTCTTTTGAGACTCTCTTTAGAAATTATTATTTATTGATAGGCTTATTATAAACTTTGAGTCTATTTCAATTGTCTTGATCTTAACTGCTCCATTGTCTAAGATTTCTTCTATCTCATATGGCCCAAGCCAATGAGTAGTAAACTTTGCTTCAAAATATTTGTACTTGGAGTCGAAAAGAAGTGCCCAGTCTCCCCTATGAAAAAAATTGTTTTTGATAAATCTGTCATGCCATTTGATTCTTTGTTGTTGTACTAGTGATGTATGCTCAAGTGCTTTTTGTCTAATTTCGTTTAACTCATTTTGTTGCATAATTCTCTATTGTTGTGCTTTTGACAGGTCCAATCCCAATACTTCTGCAAGTTTACAAGTATGAATTTGAAATTCAATTGGTAAGAGAACTTCCTTACCATATACGAATTGATATGGGTTGAATCCATTTGTATTTTTCCATGTAATTTTGTATGCCCATAATGCATCTCTTAACTTGTTTGACCAATATTTTTTGTTCATTTGCATTTTCTTTGTCATGATATTTTCCAGAACCTTATTAGTATATTCCACTTCTCCATTTTCTTGAGGATGATACAGAGTAGACTTTCTATTTTTGATTTTGTATTTTTCCGTAAGATCTCAGACAAGTTTAGAAGTGAACCATGATCCCTGGTCTGTAAAAATTTGTCTTGGAACTCCAAATCTTACAAAGATTTCTTTAAAGAGGAATGAAACCATTGTTTCTCTTGTTTCTCTTTCCACCGCTTTTGCTTCTACCCATTTTGTAAAATATTATGTACACACTAAGATGTACTTATTTCCATTTGAAGGTGGGTTAATAGGTCCCACAAATTCATGAGCCCATTGTTAAAATGGTTCTATAAGTACT
Source organism: Pinus albicaulis (assembly GCA_034641835.2). Lineage (NCBI taxonomy): Eukaryota > Viridiplantae > Streptophyta > Pinopsida > Pinales > Pinaceae > Pinus > Pinus albicaulis. The sequence goes on from CM076584.1 coordinate 58,590,221, forward strand.
TGTGGTTTCAATGGAATCTCATCTGATATTACAAGTCTTCCAGTTCTTTGGCAACTATCACATCTTCATACATAGGCCTTTGAGTCCTTGAAAATTGATGGCCAATAGTGTCCAAGTCTGAGCACCTTGTATGTTGTTTGCTTATCTGCAAAATGACCACCACATGGCTCATCAAGAAATGATTTTAGAATATTAAGAATTTCATATTCTATAACACACTTTCTTATTAAAATATCGGGACTAGTGTAGAAGAGTTCACCATTGACCCAACTATATCTAGCACTTTATTTGTTTATTTTTCTTTTCTGCTTGCTAGTGAAATGAGATGGTAATATTTTGGATGATAAATAATTAGCTACATCTGCAGACCATGGGGTTTTAGCTTTTATAGAAAATAAATGTTCATCAGGAAAGTTGCTCAAACAGGAATAGGTTCACTAGGATAATGAAGTCTTAACATGAAATCTTCCACTTGATTATCTTTTCCTGGTCAATCTAGAATTGTGAGATTGAATTCTTGCATTAGTAACAACCATCTAGTAATCATGCCATTGGTAATTTTTTTGTTCATTAAATATTTAATGGTTGAATGATCTATATGAATAAACATTTGATATCATGTTATATAATGCCTAAATTTATTGACTTCATGCACAATAGCTAGCATTTATTTTTTAGTTACTGTATATTTTAATTCTTCTGGAGTTATATTTTGGCTTATGAAATAAATCACATAGTTAAACTGATTTTATTTTTTTCCTAGAGATTCTCCTATAGTTGTATCTGACGCATCGATAGAAATGTGGAATGGTAATGACCAATTTGGCCCTTTGAGAATGGGTGTTGTCTACAATTTTTCTTTCAGTTTTTTGAATGCATTTTGACAATTTGTAGTCCATTGAAACTCAATATCTTTTGCAAGTAATTTGAACAGGGGTAGAGCTATTTTGCTAAAGTTTTCAATGAATCTTCTGTAATAGCCTTCATATCCCAAGAAAATTCTTACTTCTTTCTGTGTTGTTTGTGGAATTAAGTTTACAATGACTTGTATCTTTGTTGGGTCTACCTTTATTCCAGAAGAAGAAATGTGGTGTCCCAACACTATCCCTTCAGTTAACATTAGAAAACACTTCTCATTGCTGAGGGATAAGTTTATCTCTATGCATCTCTTTATAAATTTTTCAAGGTTATTTAGAAAATCATCAAATGTACCTCCATAGATAGTAAAATCATCCATGTAGACCTCCACAATCATGAATTAAATCAAAAAAGGTTACTAGGACTGCTCTTTGAAATGTAGTAGGTGCATTACATAATCCAAAAGGTAAAACATTATAAGCATATGTTCCCCAAGGAAAAATAAATGTAGTTTTATCTTGATCCTGTAATGCTATCTTAATCTAATTATAAACACTAAATCCATCAAGAAAAGAAAATAATTTATTTCCTGCTAGTGAATCTAGTACTTGATCAATGAATGGTAATCGGAAATGATCTTTCAATGTTGCTTTGTTAAGTTCCTTATAGTCTACACATATTCTCCATTTTCCATTTTTTTTGGTACCACAACTAATGGAGAAACCCATTGACTATCTAAGATAGGGTAGATGAATCCCACCTGCAATAATTTTTGGAGTTCTTGTTTAACTATCTCTTTCATCATTGGATTCATTCTTATTTTCGGTTGTCTAACTGGTTTGATGTGATCATCAGTATAGATATGGTGAATACATATTTTCAGATGAATTCCTTGCATGTCTGTATAGTCCCAGGAAAAATATTTTGAATATTTTTGTAACAATGAAATTACCTATTGTTATTGTGATGATTGTAGGTTATTACCAATATTTAGATTTTTCCAGGATTAATTTCAATAATTTTTCTTTGAGAATTGGTAACTGAGCTAACAAGAAAATTGATTTCAAATGAATTCTGCAATGATTGAATAGTTCAATTTTCCTGAAAACAATATTGATTCAAAAGATGATTTGCAGCTTCATATTGTGTTATTCGTAGTTACTCATAAATATCAGGTTCTGAGATAAAAAAAGGTCTATTAAATCTTCATTTTCTTCTTCTTCTATAAAATTAAAGATTTTATTAATTCTTAGAACAAGTTGAGTTTCTTATTTTTGGTCATCAAGCCATGATAATAAATAAGGAGATTGAGGAGGAGGATAGAGTGCAATATGTTTCCTTTCATCTCCATGTGCTATGATCATGCTTCCTCGTCTGCATCCAATGAAGGCATATGTTGTGGCTAACCATGGTCTACCAAGAAATAAATGATGGCATCCTATATTTGTTTTTGGTTGAAAGATTAGAAAGTCTACAGGATACTCGCATGAATCCAAAGAAACGATGATGTCTTCAAGTATTCCTTCTGGTACAAATTTAGATCTATTTTCTCGTTCTAAAATTGTAGTAGTAGGTTGAATATTTGGCAATTTTAAATACTTCATAGTTGTTGAACCTCAAAATTGTTCTTATTTTGACACCCTTTTTCATCATTTCTCCCTTCCTTTTCACAAACTCATGACTCCAATCAATGATAATTGACATATTCCACATCATAGAATGCATTTGAAAGATCTCTACTTTATATTATGATGTTTCTTATTATTTAGATGAATTTATGTAATTAGCTACAGAATGTGTGCAATTCTGCAGTTAATCGTTGTTTCTGTAGCTACTATTATGGTTTGATAGGTTTTGAGAAGAAAATAATAAAGCGGGTCACATGAGTATCTCTGGAATGATCCACACATGGATCGTATCCCATCCATCTGTTCGAATTCAAAGAGAAATTGTGCCTACGCTCACGGTCAAGGTTGGTCAAAGAAAGAGATCTGCGAATGAAATACTCTCGATTTTCTTTGACGTAGAAAATCGAGAGATGGCCATTAAATAATTTATTCTATCGAGACTTCTAAATTTAGTTCTATTTGTTATCTGTAAGCGGAAATGCCTCAAACATTTAAATCTGAAAGTTGTATAAATACCGTTCTTTTGAAACTGGGAGAAAGTCCTAATTCTTTGATAATTCAGTGTATGTTTTTGAAACTTTGTTTTGATAATAAGAAGACCAATTCCAGATCCTTTGATGTGTGCATAGTCTATTAGATTTTCAACTCGTTCTGTTGTAGAGGGCCCCTGCACGGAAAGAAGGTTTTTTTTTTAATTGTTTTGTAGTTTGATTTCTGTCATTTAAATTCTTGTTGATTCATTATTTTTTCTCTTGTCAATTCATAGTTAAATTCGCATTGTTTTCATAGCTAGATTCCTGTCAATTCATAGTTTAATCTGATTACTGTTTTATAGATTAGTTTCATGAATTCTTTCTTAAATTAGTTTCCAATTAGCTGTGTAATCTTGCGCTTGCTAAGTCATCTCAAGAAAGTGGCTCTGTCATTTTCCAATTGCATCAGATTTGGGTATTCAGTCATACAGCAGTTGTAGTTTTATCTGCTTACTATTTTATAGATTAGTTTCATGAATTCTTTCTTAAATTATTTTCCAATTAGCAGTGTAATATTGTGCTCTCTAAGTCATCTCAAGAAATTGGCTCTGTCATATTTCAATTGGATCATATTTGGGTATTTGTTCATACAACAGTTGTAGTTTCTTTAAACATGCTTTGTACTTGTTTTTTATTTCAATTAGGGTTGTCATTTAAATTCTTAGTTATAGGATTTATGCTTTCAATGCATGGAATATAATTAGATTAAGATAGGACAAAATAAAATTAGATTTGTGTTTTTAAAATAGAAAAAATGCTCCGATTTCATAGGACTAAATCTTTCAATGGATAGGATCGGAAATGATTTCATCTTCTCATTTGAATAGCAATTAGATTTAGAATAGTGCTCCATTTTAAACTAGTTAGATATTTCTTGTAGATGTTTTTCCCGGCCTACTAATTCAAAGTTTGATTTATTTTTATGCAATTTAGATTAGTAAATGAAAATTCAATTTTCTTCCTTCTTTAATAATTAGTTTTCATCATTAAAAATTCATTTAGATTTGATTATTCATCACCATTTAAATAATTCATTTCTTAAACCAATTTTAGACATAAGATACAAAATCCCCAAAACAACATAAACATACACAACGAAGTAAGAAAAAAAGGTTACCTAAGCATATATAGTGCACCACACTTCATCAAATTACTAACCTGGGTCGATAATTCAGCAATTTGAGACCTCAAATTGGCTAAAAATTTCAGCATCGTTGTCGGGGAAGTGTAATTAGGAAGCCTAATTTCTTACATTAAAAAAAAAAAATTGATATGCATAGAGAAAGAGATTCTAGGGGTAGATTCATAGCTAGAGGTAGAAGTTTGATTCTAGAAACACGACTCACTCCACCAAGACCACGTAGTGCCACACCACCATCTCAATCTCATGTTCCATTTTTCACCTCTCTAACTTCATCTACTGAGGCAGTTTTAGAAGAGGAAGATCATAGATCTCCAATAAAAGGAGTAACATTTTTCACCTCTACTGAAGAGCATATTCTAGCTCAAGAGTTAGAAATCCCTAGTGAGGCAGAAGAAGAAGAATATTTCTTGAATATCCCATTGATATAAGAACCAGAGGAAGAACAATTAACTCTTCAATTAGAACCTTACATTAGTTTTGAGGAATATACAATGGCAGGAGAAGGAGGAGGAGAAGTTCTTAATGGAGAAAACTTAAGACTAGGAGGAGGAAGAAGAGGTGGAGGACGAAGTGGTAGATAGGGAGGAGGAAGAGGTAGAGGACAAGGAGAACCTAACTTTGTTGGATTTCCTATAGTTGATGAGGATACAAATTATACAATGAAATATATTTCACCTTTTTTCCTTCCCAATTTTCATGGATTAAGGACTGAGGATCCTGAAACATTTTTATTTGAATTTGAAGTCTTATGTAGATCTTATGATTACTTACAAGACTCTCAAAAATTGAAGTTATTCCCTGCAACACTCAAGGGTGCAGCTCTAAAATGGTTCATGGGTTTGATAACACAACCTATTAGGACATGGGATGAGATGAAAAGTGCATTTTTTCAAAGATATCTGGATTATTGTACACCTATTAATAAGAAGGATGAATTATTTAAAATGATGTAAAGCGAGGATGAAAAGTTAGAAGATTTAATTGAGAAATTCAATTATAATATCCAGAGAGCTAAGATGGAAAATTTGGATCAAGATACTGTAAAATCTCTCTTATTGAAAGCCATTAGAGATAAATGGATAGATATCCTTAACATGATTGGAAAAGGATATATCTCTCAATTACCATTACCTGAAATTGTTGAATTGTGCATTCATCTCTCAAGAGCAAAATAAAAAGATAGGAAAAATACAAGAGATCCTATTCTCTCTAGAGTAAATAAATCTACAATTGGAACAGTAAGTAGGGGAAAAATTGGAAATATGCTTGATGAATTTAAAACAGATATCTTAGGGAGTCTTAGTGAACAAATGACACCCTGAAATTACAAAACAAACAGAAAGTTGAAACTGATGCCTTAATTATGTTATGTCCTAAATGCAGAAAGAAACATGCTTTAGGAGAATGTCCTCTTGATGTAAAATTCATATAGACTTGTGTTATTTGTGCAAAAAATCATGAAACATAAATATGTCCCTCTATACTAGGTCTTAAGGTTGTCTTTCAAGAAGAATAAGTAACTCCATCTCCAGTAGATCCTCTTTGTTTTGTCTCTAGAAGACCATGGCAGGGGCCACAAACTCAAGGTTTTAAAAAAAAAATGTATAATCAATCCCCAACAAACAGCTGAAATTAATCATGGCAACAACCTTGGTCCTAGCCTCAACCTTGGACACAAGGGATGCAAAATCCTTATGGAAGACACTCTCAGTATCACCAGTATCCAAAACCATATCCAAACTATCCTCCCCAACATTTTCCACAACAAAATCAACCACCCCAAATCCAAAATCAGAATTCACAACTGTCATTACCATTTCCACAAAGAACAAATCAACTACCTGCCCAACTATTACCAAACCCAAATAAAAAAAATGCTCAAAATTCCTATAACATAGACGGACAAAAATTTCCAACTTACATGATTACTCCACTAGATCTTAACAATATCCAACTTAGATCTGATAGAATATTAGAAAGGGAAAAACCTTTTGTTGTTATTCAAGAAAAATATGATTTTGATGAAGAAATTTCTCTACAGAAAAATAAAATTTCTAAAGAAGGGACATCTCTTCAGCAGAACCAAAATTCTGAAAATGAAAAACAAAAAGATCCAATAAAATCAACTCCTATAATAGAGAAACCTTCAGTATCTATTTATAATCCTCCTTTTCCTGAAAGATTACAAATCGATAGAGGGATAGAAAAACAAATTTTGTTGCCTAATTATGATTTTCTAGATGAATTGAAGAATGTATGTATCAAAATTCCTTTGTTACAGGCCATTAAAGAGATTCTTATTTTTTCCAAAACAATAAGAAAGTTGAGCATGAAAAAATTAGGAAGAAAAACAAAAGAAATAAAAGGGATTCATTTAGTAGGAAATATTTCTGACATTTTTATTAGCTTCTCGTAATTTTCTAGATTGATTGAGATACAAATGGACAGGGTAACATCAAACCAAGCTTTGGAATCCAAGGACCTAGCCTTCCTAGATTCAGAGAGGGATATCTCTAGTAGGTGCAAAGATGTGAACTTGTTTGCTGATTAGGGTTGATTTTAGGCGAGATGTTAAGTGCAGGGTATTTTGATTGTTTTTGGTTGGGTATGATGCTCAGATAGATTTAGATAGAAAACAAGGAATATTGTTAAGTCATTGGGAAATGGATTCAAAAAAGGTCATGATGAGTTCATCAATGGTTTCAAGAGAATTTGCAGTGCAATTTTAACTTGGTTGGTGGATCTTTAAGGTTATGAAAGGATCATGAGATGGACATTAAACTTGAGAACAAATAAGCTAATAAAGGGAAAAATCTGAATCCTTTATATACTTGTAAACTGAGGGAGTGAGAAGATTTATAAGCATAGCAAGAGAGTCAAAGGCTTAAGAAAAAACTAATCCATTTTATTTCAGACTGAAAGCAGATAATCAACCAAGACAACATTCAGATAAAACATAGAAAGGTAAAAACTTATTTAATCTTTCATGGATTTTATCATCAAGAGCAGAAAAAAATTTAAGATGCACAAGTAACTATAACCATAGAAGGAGAGAAAACCCTAACATCCACAGTTATAGCTATGAAAGTTCCTTGAAAAAAATTTAGCTAAGTAAAGACAAAGAGCATGGTTAAGATAGACTTATTTGACAAATTATAGGCAAAGCTGCTTCAAAAGATGATTTCAAGAGTAGAGTATTTTAGTGGTAACAATATGCAGGGCTAGTAATAAATCATAATTGATACTAACTAATCTAGATCATTCAAGAAATGGACAAGACAAAAAATTCTTAGAGAGCAAGAGATGAATTCCCTAACATATCTTAGCATAAGAAAACATTAAGGCAATGAAGGAAACAAACAGATCTAAGGTGCCATTAACAAACATATCTTAGTCTAAATGTTTTGTCCTACTGCAGCATAGATGGGTGGAAAAAATATGAGAAACTTAGAAAACATTAACAAGAGAAAAATTCACCATCAACCAGGCATATGGATCCTGCAAACAGTCCTTCTCCATCAACAAGCAAATAAAATCATGCATAAGCTCCAAGACATCAATTTCTCATCAAGGGCTTCAAGGGACTATGTATTGCTTTAGCATAAGTCATCAAAATCCAACAAAATACATAAGACCCTTATTCTCTATTTATGGAGCAAATGAGGAGGTGGAAACCCTAAGAGGCTTCCAGAAACCCTAATTTAGCCATAAATGTGCTTAATGACCATGCAAGGCCCAAGACACATAAGAGATAAGATAATAAATGAAAAACATCAAAACATAACTCCCAAATCAAATCAGGAGTGATTTGTCCAAAACAAACATAAAAAAACCAATTTGTCATTAATCAGTGTCTTTTGTTGACTTTTTGGCCTATGTCAGTCTGTTTGCATAGCGCCATTTTTGTAGAAAATAGGTTGTTTTACAACTAGCTTTTGAACCACTTCCCGATGTCGGATTTGGCTCCGTGATAGCTCGTTGGAAAGCTTGAAGAGTATAATTTCCAAAGATTCTTGTGGTTTCCTGATATAGTTCCTATGACCCTGTCAAAAATGAAAAAAAAAAATCTCCAGCCTATCATTTGCGTAGCACCAGGCCCAAAACAGGGGCAGAAAGGTGTTTTTTGAGGTGTCTTTTGACCTTTTGAGGGGTCAAAACAGCTCCAAATCCTCTGAAATTTTTTTTGGATGATTTTCAGGTCATAAAAAATCAAAAAATGTCAAGCTGTCCCTCAGAGGATGCCCCAAAGTTTTGTGTAGTGCCAGTGGCGCTGCACAAAGTAGGCCAAAATTTTACAAAAAACAAAATCTTCTTCAAATTTCCTTAAAACTGGTGTGGACCCTCCTTAGATGTTTCTAGATAGTTTCTCAGAAGCCTCAGCCAAAATTCCAAGGTTTTCGTGCTCTTTTGGGCTTTTCAGGTTTTTTATCTCAAGGAGGGCTTCTTTGAGTTTGGCATTTGCTAGCCTGCTCGTCCTTGCGTAATGTTTGGTCATCTTCTTTTGGAGGACAAGGCCTCTCTTGATCTTCTTGAAGTACTTGTGTTCATTTTTATACTACCGAATGACCCATTGTGCTCTTTCAAATTCTTCCTCCCATTCTTTGATCTGTGCATCTTTTTCTAGGAGCAACATTTTAGTGGTCATTTCCTCATCCTGCTCATCACTATCTAGATCAATGAATTCAGGCCCTTGGGTAGTTTTCTTCAGCCTCTTGCTCCTCCTTACCTTTTCTTGCTTCTCATTTCTTTTTATCTTCTTCTTTCCTTTGTCCACCCCTTTGATGGCTTGAGAAGAGATGGCCCCTTGCCTTTTTGAGGCGGAAAACACATCTCTTTGTCCTCTGTAGTATGTGCATATGTGAGGGATGGTGATGGAAGTTTTGAACATGTTTTCATCATTTCTTTGACCCTCCTCTTGGCTTTGTTATTTATTGAGGTCTTCTACTTGTTTATTATTTGCATTATCACTTTGAGTTCCTTGATCCTCAGAAAACTGACTAGTGTCATGATAGTCTTGACAGTTGTCAAGACTGTCATGAACTTTTCCTTGGCTGCCTTGTACATCATGCTGACTGTCTTCTTCATCTTGCTCACTGCCTTGTGTTCCATCACTGTTTTTCCCATCACTTCCCATATCCTCCCCCTCTTCGTCATGTATTTTTGTATTGGCCTCACTGACTTCTTCTTCCCCACTCTGATCACCATGTGATTCTTGATGTCCACTTCCTGTTTCACTTGATGCATCAAGAGAAGGAGAGGAAGAGTTATGTGCTTATGGTGAGGGTACTTGTGCAGATGAGGAAGGCAGATTTTTTTGAGGAGGATGCTGTGGTTTAGAAAAGAAATCATGGTTCATGAAAGCATCCCAAGGTACACCCTGTTTTTTGAGCTGATGTTAAACCACCATCTTGATCAGGGAATGGTGGAACAAGCTAGACATTTGTTGGGGAAAATTCCTCTTTTGAACAACAAAACTTATTTTCACAATACTCCGATAGAGATAATAGGGTAGGTCCAGTGTTTTAACCCCTGCAAAATGCATAAGGAGTCTAAGATGATAAGTATAGACCCTGGAGTATCTCCCCTCACAAGTGAAATACCTCATGATAGCCAACATCAAAGGTGCATATTTGTGCTTGAGATGTGGAAAAGGAAAAACAGTGATGTTGCCCTGTCTATACCACCTTTTGAGAAATGGGAAAAACAAATCTCTTTCCAGCTTACCATTCTTGAACCATTTCTCACCCACTGAGGGGATACCGGTGGCCTCAGATATGGACACTATTGAAATCTCAAATTTGATCCCTGCAAGGTCTGAATGTTTGTTTTTCAAATTAAGGATGAGGAGCCTTGTAAGCTCGAGATTACTCTTCACCTGTTTGATCCTCTCACAGACCTAAAAACATCTTGTGTTTTGGAAGCATGAAAATACCCTAGGAGAGGATGTGATAGCCATTGTATTCTGGGGTTCCAACTTCTTAACTTTCCCTCCCCTATGCTTTGACTTTGGAGGTCTTTGATTTCTTTGACTATCACTGTTGTTTTCCATCTCTGACATGGTAATTGGGGGGGGGCACTGATTTGGGATTTTTGAGGCTTTTTTAGTGTTTCTTGCAACTCAAGGTTTCTAATCACAAATGTAGCAATCAGCCTTAATTTCCTCCCCGACACTTTTTGTTGTTTTGATTTTAGTTTCAAAGGTCACTACTTTCCTTGTCTTTGAGTTAGGGTTTCACCCTCCTAGGTTATCACTTTAACCATTTGAAACAAAAAGTTTTTGTAAATTTGACTTGGGGATTGCAAAGAAAAACCACTTACCACTTGTGTTTTAGACTTGGAGGCACCCTTGAAGAAGATTTTGTGCAGTTGGGGGTCTTTTGGCCTCTTTGGCGCCTCCCAGAATTTTGTGCAATGCCTGGGTGGCTGAACGCCCTTTTGCGTAGCGCCGAGGTGTCGAGCGCCTATTTGCGTAGTGCCTGGGCATCGGGCACCTGTTTGCGCAGCGCTGGGAATTGGGCGCCTGTTTACGCAGCGCCAGGGCAACAAAACAAAATCTGCACGCGTTTCTGGGTGGGTCAGGCGCCTTTTGCGTAGCGCACGAACTTTGCGCAGCAAATAAGAAGGTTTTGCACAGTGCAGTGTAGAAAAAATCGGGAATGAAGGCACTTTGTGTAGCACCGACTCTGACTTTGCGTAGCGCCTGATGAATTTGCCCAGAAATGGCCCAGAAACTATGTTTTCTCTCCTTGGATTTTTTCTCTCTTTTCAAAGTGCGGGAATGATTCACTCAAATAATTCAAAAATATTTAATGCCTTTGAAAAATAAAAATCAAAATATGAAACCCACTTTTGTAATGTTTAGTGTTTATTCATCTTTTCTCACTGTGCCCCTTTTTTACTGTTTGGAGTTGCAGGTGGCGTATTTGATCTACAATGCTTCTTTTTCTTTATTTGCTGGGGGCCTCTCGGGTTTCTCTTTAATCTTACCAATCTTTTTGAAGATATCAAGACTATCTCTATCCATTTTTGAAGGAAAAGAGACTTGTATTTGAAACCTTCTTCATTTTATACAAACAACAATCCTATCCCTTTTTTTCCATTTCCCCCCTTTAAACTGATATCCCTTGTATACCCTTTGTAGTCTCTCAAAGCTTACTCATCACTTTGTAATAAAATTTAATGTGAATTTGATGGCATTTGCAGTGGCTTTTGTCCTTGTTATAGCATCATTTCTCACCTTGATATGATTCATGATTGCTTTGATGGTTTTGGGCACCCATTCCTACAGACTTGGACAAATTCACTTTAAAACAGTGTAAAAATCCCCATACGCGACTATTCCCATGTTTTTTTCGCGTGTATACGCGAGTCCAGCTAGAATTTTCCGCGTATGCCATTAAAATGATTAAAAATATATATAAAAAATCCCTAATTTCGCGCTGGGTTGATGGTTACTCAGGTAGTTCAACCACCCCAGCCCGTGGCCAACTGTTTCCAACTGCTGAAACTACTTGGAGGGACTATAAAAAGCCCTCATGTGTATGACCTAAGGGAGAGAGAGAATTATTGATATTATACTCTGTTGGTATTCCCTATCCAAGTCTGATTCCCCGTGCCTCCTGCACTTTCCCAGTTCATTATAGGAAACCCTTGTTTCCTTGAGATACACATCCTTTTATATGTTATCTCGTATGCACCAGTTTGGAAGGAGTCTTAGCGAGGCAAGGGCTGGACGGATCCGGACGACGGTCTGCGAAGGCCTTGGAAGGATCAGGTGATCTCTCCACTCGATACTTTTGTACATGCTATTTATAATACAGAAGTACCATGTTGTTCCCGAAATAAACGTGTTAGTGTATTCTTATATGTATGAGAATATTTGTTATACAAGCATTCATTATGATTTATTTAATGTTTTATATGAATCTCACTGACATTTAGAGTAGATATATGTTGTACAACCAGTCCTTTGTGCTTGTTTCTTCTTGTCTTTCAGGTTGAGAAGGAAGGACGGTTGCTGGGGGTTTGAACCCTACGGGATCTTCTTCAACCGTAGGACCAACGGGTAACTTTCTCATTCTACTCTATTTAGTTTTTTCTGAACGTGCATGGTTGTGTGAGTCTATGTTAAGTAGCATGCCCCTGCTCTGTGGAGGTTGTAACCCAACGAACCTCTAGGGTGAAATTCCACGAAACAGAACTGGCGGCTCCGCTGGGGATCACATTCTTGTGATTCTCCTGTTGGGTGGTTTCAGCTGTTTGGTAGGATCCCAGCAGTTTTAACTTTCATTTGCAGTCCAGTTTATTTTCTTGCAGTCAGTCTGAAGTCCTGGTGTCTTTTCCAGGCTTGTTCTTTTTTGTTTTTTCATTATTTACCTTTGCATACGCGCTTTTTTCTGCACACAGTCGCGTATACACGCAAGTTTGTCTAAAGGAACCCGCGTATACGTGATTTTCCCTTAGCACAGACGCGTATGCACGCTGGTTGCATAGCTGCGAAGTAGCGTATACCTAGGAAGATTTTGAATTTTTGAGTTTCTTGACTTTTTGGTCCTTTCTGGCTATGGAGACCTATTCCTACAGTGTCTCTGTACTCACTGGAGTGTGAAGGAAGTGGTTTCATGTCTTTTCTCTCTTTCGTTTGATTGAAAACTAGTCTTTTTGGCAAAGTGTTGTTTCTAGTGCTGGCACTTCTGGATTGAGTTCCAAGATCGCTTTCTGAGCATTCTTGGCTGTTCTGCTTTATCAGAACAGAGAGCTTCTGCTCACTGACTCGCTCCTATCTTTGTGTTGTGCTTCGCATTGCGATTTTTGCTTCGTTTTTTATTGGTTTTCTTGAGTTCCATAGGCTAGGGTTTTGTTGCAGCTTTTGAAGAACTTTTCTTGCTTCTTTGGAGTTTTTGGTTGCAACGAGTTTGCACTATTTGTCTAGGCTGATTGGCTGAGTTTTTGGTCTTCTCTTGCTCTTATTGATCTTGCTACGAGTTAGCTTTATAAGGTTTGGGAGCATTGTTGAAGTTTGTGCTTGAAATTCGGTCTTATTTGGTTTGGATTTTGATAGTTTGTGCTTGGTCTTTTCGAGCTCTTGCTTTATAAAACTAAAAAGCCCAAAAAACATTTGTTTTGCTTTTTGTTTTTGCATTTCAAAAACTCAAAAAACATTTTGTCTTGTTTTTGTTTTTGTTGTTGCATTTTCATTTTCGTTTTGCCATATCTTTTGGAGCTTTTGTGAGGTTTCTTCCTTCTAGTTTTTGACTTGATTTTGAGGAGGAGTTGTCATTTAATTTCTTCTTCTTGTTTTTAAGTGTTTTTGGTGTCTTATATTAAGACTTCTTGTTTTCGAGAACTAGCTTTTTGGGCCATCAAAAAGGAGTTAAAACTGAAGGAGCTTTTTGGGAAATTTCACTCTGTTTTAAGAGATTTTTGCATCTTAGGATTTACATGCTTGTAGTGATTTGCATTAGGTGCATTTCAGCATTTAGTTAGCTTCTTAGTTTTTGTGAGTGTGAGTTTGCTTTTTGAAAAGAAAAATACAATTTTTAGTCTCGTAGAACCTGTATAGAGATTACTTTTCATCGAAAGACAAAGAACTGCATTTGCATGTAGTTAAGTTTTTATTAATTTCTTTTGCGTCAAAAACACCATTGGTTTCATCTCCATATCCTTGTGACTTAAAATAACAGCCCATAAAATAAGCGATTTAATCTAAAATCAACTAGCAAGTTTCTAAGTGTCAATCACCAACTAGCTAGGTTGTAGGGCCTTGGAATAGGTGAGTGGAGAGTTAACTCTCCAAGGCCGCTCAAACAAACATAGAAGTTGATTAATTGAGCGAAATCCAACTCCGTGAGGTGGACTAGGAAAGCTCTCATCCGAGAGTCAAGCGTGAGGGGAAGTGAAGGTTGAGAAGAGGGATACCCCCCCTCCGATTAGCTGAATCTGACCTCAAGACCGTTCCGCCCAGCTTCTGATACGGATTGGTGTCCATAGTTGCCGTTCCTAGGTTCCACACAGGTGACTGCGGGGGGGAATACCCGTGGTACCTGAGGCAAACGTCGCATCACTTTCAGCAGTACTTCTGGGGGGTGCCCTTGCGAAGCTTGGGTGCTTGAGCCGGCAAAGGTTGTCGTTAGGAGGTCGGCGTAACTGTTTCTGATACCTTCGCTAGTTGTTCTGGGCCCTAATCATCCCAAACTGCTTTCGGAAGGCCCTATACTTCGCTTTCCTGTATTTTGGTGTCCGGTCCTCATCACCCGGAGCGGAAATACTTGGAGGCTGTTTGCTTGCTGTTTCTCAGGGATTTTTATTTTAGAGAGTGCTCTTTTGCTCCTAGCTTGCCTAGCTTTTCACTTTTTTGAGTCTAATTTATAAAATCTATAAAAGTGGCTGATCAAGCGCCTCGACGTTCGAGGAGAATCCGGGGGTTATCTCTCGAGAGTGCAGAGCCTTCTTTGAGAAGGCGTAGGAGCGATTTAGCAGGTGGTTACCACCCTGTGGAGTCTGACGCTGTGGAGAGAGATCCTCCACCAAGGTCTGAAGGTTTCGTAGCTGATTCCGGTGTCGGTTCCGAGAGGAGCGTTCCGCTCACCTCGCGAGTGTTATTTCCTCAGGAAGAAGATTTTTAGATAGAAGATATACCTGAGCCTCCTGCTACAGGTCCATCTCCTCTTCCTCCTGATTATCCGTTTGTTGTTCAGTACATCGGACCGGAGTCGGAGAGACCGCCGGATCTTCCGTATCATTCTTATCTTTCGATGGCCACGACTGGGAACGCGGCTTCTACCGTGAGTGCTGCAGGCATTCAGACTCCTGCTTCTGTCGAAGCAGGGGGCACTATTGCTTCATCTTCGATTGCTTCTAGTGCTGCTGTGTTTGGCTCTGGGTTCACCCAAGCACATGCTTCTCATTCTGGTCCTTTTTGTTCGGGGATGTCCATTAGTGGAAATCCCTCTTTTTCCTTTTCCGCCGGTGCAGCTGGATCTACACCCATGTCTAACATGGCTAGTCATCCCACTTCCACTCGAGGTTTCATTTTGGGATGGATACATTCCCGGTTCAATCCTTCTTTAGGGTCGTTTGGTTTCGTCCCCCGGACCCGGAAGTTTCGACCAGCAGTGCGGGGGCAAAGTTAGGCTACTTTTACGGGATGGAATCTTGTCTTTACTACAGCGGGGGCAGGGAATCAGTTTTACGCAGGTCATCAAGGGAATGCTTCTTTCCCTTCATCGAGTGCTTATCAGTCCTTTTCTCCTCTATCTAATGCTTGGAACCCCTATCAGGGGCTCTCCTCTTCATTTAACACTTCAGCGGGGGGAACTGGTCTGGGCTTTGGTAACTCGGCGTGGGGAGGAGGTTCTTCTCCGTTTTCTACGAGTCCTTTCTGGCAGCCTGGTGCCTCATCAAATCCAGGCTATTCTTTTCAGAATGTTGGGAATCCATCCCATCAAGGATGGAATTCTCAGGCTCCGCCTCGCTTACCATTTCTGGCAACGTTAAACTTGCCAGACTTGTCGAAGTTAACTAATGACCCGATTCGTTATAGTCCGGGGTGGCCTCCGGTCCCGACCAAACTTCCTTCAGACATTCCAAAGTTTGAAGGTAAGAATGGAGAGGATCCGGTGGACCACATCACCACTTTCCACTTATGGTGTTCTTCGAACTCCCTAATCGATGATTCGATTAGGTTGAGATTATTTCAACGCACCCTAACTGGAAATGCTGCCAAATGGTATATCGAGCTCACTGGGGGCAGTTTTGCCACATTTGGAGAACTGGTTGTCACATTTCTAAACCATTTTCAGTTGCTTGTCAGATATGAGGCTGGGACCGAACTCCTGGCTAATTTTAAGCAGGATGGGGCAACTCACATTTCTGATCACATTCAGGAATGGAGGAGAAGGAAGAGGCTTATCAAAGCTCATATTCCAGGTGAATTCCTTCTCGAGTGGTTTCTGAAATCATTGCAGTTAGATATTTCGAAAGATGTATCCCTATCTGGGGTATTTTCTGAGGAGCAGGCCATTTTTAGGGCCCAGCAGTTAGAACTGATCTATTCTCAGTCTGGGGTACTTTATAAGTATTTGCCCAATGCTCCTCGCTCCAAATTAGATTTATCGAAACCTAAACCTGGTCCGCATGGTGACGGACTTGTCGGATCGGTCAATAGTGGTGCAGCCAACCTGCTTTCTCAACTGCAGCAGTTGTCTTTACAATCTGCTCCTTCTGGTCAGGCTGTGCCTGCTGATTCATCACCTTCCCAGTCTTTGTCCATAAATGCTGTCCAAACTTCTGATCCCAAAGGAAATCAACAATTCGATGGGAAGAAGAAGGGACGAAATAACAAGAAGAAGGGCAAGAACGGGAAGGGTAATGCAAATAAAACCAACGAGCGTGTTGGTGAGGGTCAAAAGGAGAAAAAGAAAGTGAAGTTTCCATGCAAGCTTTGTGTTGGAGACCATCTCACGCACCTTTGCCCTAAAATTCAGGATGCTCAGCGCCTCTTATCTCAGTAGGGTTCTTCTAGTTCCTAGGCTGTGCTAACAAACTCTTTTCCCCAAGGGCAACAATTAGTTTTTGGCGCGAACCAAAATCCTGGGGCTTCCTCTGGAGGTGCCCAGGAAGGGGAAATTCCATCGAACATCTTTATGATGAGTGCTCACGTGGATGTCACTACGAGATCCCGTGATTATGGCGGAGAAGAATTTTCGAAAGCTAAGGAAGTTCCTGATGCTACTGAGCTGCTTCACATCATGAAGCCAACTGTTGAGTCTATGCCTCGGATGCCAAAAGCATCTTCTAAGCGGTCAACGATTAATCCGAACGTGAGGGCTACCCAGAACTACTCGATTGTAGAAGATCTGGCGCAGAGTCCTTGTGCTATGTCAGCTTTAGAGGTGCTCCAGTCTTGTCTGGCTCAGCGCAGTGCTCACTGCCATTGGGGCTGTTGATCCATAAAATTCTCTTCTGATTACTTTTGATATGACTAATTTTAAGAAGATACTTCCTCATCACATGGCATTTCATATTAAATCATCGTATCGAAAGACCAATATCTTTCGAACGGTTGTTGATGAGGGTGCTTCTACATGCGTGATGTCTCTCGCATGTTGGAAGACACTTGGATCTCCCAAAGTTGTTCCATCTAGCACTGTTCTTACTGCATTCGATGGTCATTCTCACAGACCCCATGGTATTGTCTCGGCTTTGCCCATCTGTGTTGGGGGAAAAACCGTTAACATAGAGGTTGAGGTAGTGGATGCAGCCTTGGACTACAACCTTCTGTTGGGGAGGAATTGGATTTATGAGATGGATGCCATTGCATCCTCACTATTTCGAATTGTATGTTTCCCCCACGAAGGGAGGATTGTCACAGTGGATCAACTGGACTGTCCTCAGGTAGACCTGAATGCGCCTTCTGACTCATCTGTTCCTAAGTTGGATAATACTAAGGCGCCTATTGAGAATCTAGGAGTTGGAATGTATTCTTCTCTGATGGGTACTTTCGATCTTCCTCCTCCTACAGTGCATATAAATGCTATTTCATCCTCCAAGGCTCCCCTTCGAAGAGAGTTCTTTAGAACTCATTATTTTTCGGACCCTTGGACCTTACCTTCCCCTACTGCCACATTAGCGGAAGGTCAAGTGGGTGGAATGGCATTTCCGATTTCTGCAGCTGAGATTGCATATCAGTCTATTGTTGACACTGCAGAATCTATCCCAGCTCCTCTTTCACCGGAAGAGTTGGATGGTGATGTGGCTCCGGCTTGGACGATTAGTTCTTCTTCGGCCCAGGATTGCCTTGATACCACTCTTCCATCTGAAGAGGCAATCCTGGAAGCCATGACTGGTATAGATAGACCGTGGGATGATTTGCATCATCGGTCTTACTTCCTACCTAACTTGAGCGAAGTCGAAACAAGTTTTCCAAGTTCTCAGTCTCCTGGACCTGTTCACCCAGTCTTGAGCCCTTTAGCACCAGCACAGGTTCATGCTAAAGGGAACATGGCTGTGATCTCTCCTACTATCCCGGTGAACATTTCCAGGGATCCCAATATTGTCGAGAATGTCTTCATTGGAGCTGAATGTTCCCGTGAAGAGGTTCAAATCTATACCGAGCTCTTCAAAGAGTATAGGGATGTATTTGCTTGGTCTTATGAGGAAATGCCTGGCATAGACCCATCTATAGTCCAGCATGAGATCAAGACGTATGAAAACGCTAATCCGGTCAGGAAAAAACTTCGTCCGGTTAATCCTAGGAAGGCAGCAGCTATCAAAGCTGAAGTTGAAAAGCTGCTTAAGGCAGGATTCATTTTCCCAGTTCCTCTGACTGAATGGGTTTCAAACCCCGTTCCGGTAGATAAAAAGCAAGGAACGATTTGAGTGTGCATCGATTTCAGAGACCTAAATAAGGCATGTCCTAAAGACAATTACCCCACACCATTCATTGATTAGATTATTGACGAGTGTGCCGGTAACGAGATTTTCTCCTTCATGGACGGTTTCTCCGGATATAATCAAATTACTATCCGTCCTGAAGATCAACATAAGACTGCATTTATTTGTCCCTGGGGTACGTTTGCATACAAGAAAATGCCTTTTGGTCTTAAAAATGCTGGAGCTACCTTTCAGCGGGCCATGTCTTACGCCTTCCACGACATCAAGAAGATTATTGAGGCATACTTAGATGATCTAGCTGCTCATTCTCGAAAGAGGATGGATCATCCTGGTCACCTCTGGCAAATATTTGAAAGATGTCGTTTTTATAAAATTCGATTGAATCTGAACAAGTGCGTTTTCGCGGTTACATCCGGTCGGCTGTTGGGATTTATTGTGTCTAGGGAAGGGATAAGGGTAGATCCCTTCAAGGTTGAGGCAATACTTCGGTTGCCTCCCCCGTCTTCAATCCGTCGGCTTCAAAGTCTCCAAGGGAAGTCTAATTTTCTTCGGAGGTTTATCGTCAATTATGCTGAGATTACAAAGGGATATATGAGACTGTTGAAGAAAGGAGTTCCTTTTCTTTGGGACGACTACGCTCAACGCTCATTCAATGCCTTGAAGAAGGCATTGACCTCTGCTCCTTTACTGAGTCCACCTGATTATAGCAGAGATTTTCTTTTGTATCTGGCTACAGCAGAATCTACCATTGGTATGGTTCTGGTTCAGGAGGATGATGCTCTTGCTGAGCATGTTATTTACTACCTTAGTCGAGGACTAGTAGGGCCTGAACTGCGATACACCCCGATAGAAAAGTTAGCCTTAGCAGCAGTTCATGCTGTGCAGCGACTCCGACATTACATTATTCTTCGCAAAACTTATGTCTTGGCAACTGCCAATCCATTTCAGTTTGTCCTCAGCAGGCGAGTGATTGGGGGCAAATATAATAGATGGATTGTGATTTTACAAGAATTTGATCTCGAGTTCATGTCTGCCAAATCCAAGAAGTCATTAGTCTTTGCGGAATTGATCTTCGAGTTGCCTTGTGGAGAGGAGATGATCTATGATGAGTCCTTTCCGGACGAACACTTGTTTCTAATCTCTCCACAAGATCCTTGGTATGGGGATATCATTGTGTATCTCCAGACTGCGAAGTTTCCCTCTTATTTTTCGAAAGATGAGCGTCGTAAGCTGCGTCACTTAGCTAAAAGTTATCTGATTATTGGTGATGCTTTGTACCGTCGAGGGGTTGATTCAATCCTAAGACGCTGCTTAACTTTCGAAGAAGCTGAGGCTGTGCTCAATGATTCTCACGGTGGAGCTTGTGGGGGTCATTTATCTGGGCTTGCTACAGCCCAAAATATTTTGCGTGCTGGATACTTTTGGCCCTCGATTTTCAAAGATTGTATTGAATCGGTCAAAAGGTGTCATCCTTGTCAGGTGTATACTCGAAAAATGCGCGCTCATCCAGCTCCGCTTTTTCCAGTCGTTACTGTCGGACCCTTTACAAAGTGGGGTATTGATTTTACTACTTGTAACCCGCCTTCGGAAAAAGGTCACAAGTACATTATCGTAGCAGTAGACTACTTTACGAAGTGGGTCGAGGCTATGCCTACTTTTGGGAACGATGGTGAGACTGCAACTTTGTTCCTTTTCAACCAAGTTATCGCTCGTTTTGGTATACCTAGAGAGATTGTCACTAACCATGGCAGTCATTTTCAGAATAGTATGATGGCTGAGTTGGCTCTCAAATTGGGTTTCCGGCAGGAGCATTCATCTCCATATTATCCTCAAGCCAATGGGCAAGTGGAAGCCGTGAATAAATCCTTGAAGACAATTCTTAAAAGGACAATTGATAAAGCTAGATCCAACTGGCATATTATGCTATATCCTGCACTTTGGGCATACAGGACGTCAGTGAAAACTGCAACTGGCTTTACTCCGTTTCAGCTAGTGCACGGGGTGGAATCCGTATTTCCTATTGAATGCGAGATTCCTTCTCTTAAATTAGTTGTTGAACTTCTTCCTGACACTTCTAGTCTGGCAGAACGGCTTCTTCATCTGGAACATCTCGATGAGCAGCGTCGGGATGCCGCCACGATGAATGAAGCGCATAAAAACTGAGTTAAAGTTCAGTACGATAAGGCGGTTAAGCCTAGGGTCTTTTCGGAAGGTGACCTTGTTTTGTTCTATGCCCAAGAAAAATATGCCTTGGGGGCAAGAAATTTTAAGTCTATGTGGTATGGCCCCTATATCGTTAAAAAGGTCCTTAAGAAAGGAGCGTATACCTTGGTTGATTTCGAAGGGAACGAGTTGCCGGAGCCCCGAAACGGGCTCTATTTGAAGAAGTATTATGCCTAGGCTTCGGCCTGGCATGTTGCTTTTGTATATAGTAGTTTTTGTTTTGTACATATCTGATTGATTTTCGATTTTTGATGAGTTGGTGATGTTTTTGATCTGCTTTGGCAGGTTGTGTTGGATGTCATGAGTCATTTTGGTTTCGCCGATGGTGCTAGTAGACACACCCGGAACTTAGCTTCCGCGGCTTGGGTGCTTCATTATCCTTCCGGTCAGCTGTTGGTATCAAGAGGGGTATGCATTGGTCCTACTTCCAATAATGTAGCAGAATACACTGCATTCATTCATCTACTCTCGGAGGCAATATCTTTGGGTGTTGATTCGTTAGTAGTTTTCTTGGACTCCCAGCTGGTGGTGTCGCAGTTGAACAACACTTATCGGGTACGAGATCCTTTTTTATTACGATTGTTTTTGAGGATACGTTTGTTACAAAGGTCATTTCAATTTTTAACATTCATTCACATTCCTCGAGCTGACAATTGGTTTGCTGACTCATTAGCTAATCAAGCATTAGATTGGCACATTAATCATTCCATACAATAAATTTTTAATCATCAAAAACATCATACATTTGATACATTTATCACATCACATCAAATATCGCTGTATATATATCATCGGAGTGTCAAAAAACTTTACAAAATTTGGATCCATAATCTCGTACAAAACTTGGGCTTATGCCCTATCATGTTCAGTCTCAAAAAAGAATATACAGTCATCTAATATATAAAATCTGTCTACTCCTGAGGACCCTGCCCAGAAGTCGTGTTCCTATAGAACATAACTGCAGTGGCCACACGGCGGAATAGTCTAACCCAGTCTCGTGGTACTCCTACCACCCGTCTCTGGATGGCTTTCGGTAAGTCCTCCACGGTAGCCATAGGGATTTGGCGGGTCAATCCCTCCAAGTTTCTCTGCACGGCCTGGAGAGTCCTGTCGGAATCCACTGTCTCTGCCTCACCCCTGCGACGCTTATGGCGCGGTAGGCCCTCAGGACGAACTGGTCCAACATCTGAAACATGATCATTTTTAATTGTCAGTCATTATGAATCCAATCAAAAATATATTTTCATTTTTTCATACATATTTGAAAAAATCCAAAAAAATCATATAAGTAAATTTTTTTTGCAAAACTTACCGACTGCTCCCCATGCTGTGCCAGGTGGAAGAACTAGATCCGGATCTCCACGAAAATCCATCCCGGCATAGGGATAGTCGTCCACTGCGATGATCTGTTCTCCCCACCACAGGAAGAACTCATCGTCCCACGTCGTCCGGGGTACCTCACTACCCCCCAGTCTCTTCATCATGTCTGCCCAACGAGCAATTCTTGGGTCCTGCGGGCTACTGATAGTCGAGATGACTCTGGGTCTCAAAGCTGGAATCCTCTCAAAGAAGAATGTTGTCAAAATGGTCCCATAGCCAAAATTTTTGGTCTTTGCTTGGCGAATAGAGGTCAGCTGTTGTTTCATGTTCAGTAGCAGGGCTGTGCACCAATCGTAAACATGAGTCAAACACTCTACATCTATACTCATTTGCGTCTTGGACGCTTGATGTAGTGAGGCAGATCCTGCCACTCTGCTGATGGTGAAAAGGAGGATCTTCATGTGCAAATCCCTGATATCTCTAATTGCAATTTGCGTTCCAACCTTTTTGGAATTATCTACGCAATATACGTGGACATAATATTCCACGGTTAACCCTCCCAGTGGTTTTCCGTGCAGGTCTACTGGTTCTCCCCTCCTGGAGAGTCCAGTGATGAAATATATATCCTCCACTTCAATGCGTAGTGGCATCTGATCAATTATGAAGCAATCCTGATCTGGTTCCCAGTAATTTATGAACATTTCTAGCAATCGCACATTTCTTTTCATATTGGGCATTTTAAAGAATTTGAACAACCCGCAATTTCGGAGGATATTTTGTGTTGCGCGATCCTGCATGACCTCTTGGTCTATTGCGCTATGCTCACGTTCCCTCCATGAGATGGTCATCCTGAGAAATTTTATCAAATTATGCATTAGCCACGCTTTTTAAGTTTCGGCCCTGCGCATACGCGGTTTTTCTTTTACACAGTCGCGTGTATACGCGGGTTTCCTTCAATAAACCCGCGTATGTGCAGGTACGCATATTTTAGCAAGGGTTTTAAAGCAAAAAATCACTTAATTTTAATTTCCAAACGGACAAAATGAATAGACAGGATGATTAAGGAGCCTACCTGAAGTTTCGCTGAGTTCCGACGGTCGGTTGTTCCTGATTTGACGAAAGAAGTTTTTAGCTCCAGAGCACTTTTTCCAAATCAGCTATGCAATAATGAGCCAAATGAGAGGTAATTTGTCTATTTATGGCTAAAAAGTTGAAAATTTTTGCAAAAATTCCTTATGCTTATTTTTTTTTCGATCTATCTTATGCTGTATAATTCGATTGCTTGGAAGTGCCCAGTTTGGTATGTTTTCAGGTACATTTTGATGATTTTGAGATTTTTCCCGGTTTTTGATCCATGATTTCCGACTCGTCACGGCAGGTATATGATCTTCACTGGCATATAGGTTAGGGAATCACTTTTCGTTGCATCTTGCATACTAGCCTCCATACTGATCACTTGCCTTAGGGTCGATCCCATCAGGTCATGAGTATTACACCCATTTCACTCGCCGATTATTTAATCATGACTTGATGGTAGAGCCTTCCTTTACATGGGCTTCCTAGTTAGTTCCTCGCTATCACTTGTTGCCCATGCTGCTTTTTTTGTAGGCTCGGGAGTCCTCTTTAGTCCCGCCATGTCTTATGTGTTGAAGCTTCATTCTTATTCTTCATCACTTATCATTTTTTTGGCTTTTACCCTAGAGGCTCCCTGGTGTCGTTTAAGTTGTATTACTGCATTGCATATTGGCTACTTGTTTATCCTGGCCTTTAGCCGGCTTCATTTGGACTCGATGTTTAAGCCAACTTTTGACCTTGACTTTATGTACAAGTTAACCATTGCATGCACTTAGCTATCACGACTTGACACCTTTGTACCCATGGATGGAACATTCCTCTGAGTATCACTGACCAGTTTTCGCCACCTTGCATTGAGCATAGGATTGTTCCAATCCCAGGAACTAGTGCATTTGCTTTCTTGATACTCGTTCTATCCATTGTACCATAGCATTCTTTTATTCTTTTTCAGGCTTATTATATGAAAAAGACAAAAAAAATCAAATATAACAAAAAGAGCGGGAACGGGATGTATCTTCGTTATTTTGATGGCAGTACAGAGTCAGTGTTGTCGCCCTTGAACAAAGCACATATACTTATATATATTTCCTTCATTTGGGATGGTTTTAGTTTTGACCTAGGTTCAGCCTTTACCATGTTTCACTTGTCGGTTCTCCCCCGGTTGGTTATCTCTTCCAATCATATGGAGAGTTTGTTCTGCCTCCTGCATAACAGACTTATACAGTGTCACTTTTTACTGCCATGGTCATCACGAGTCGTGCTTTTGTTCAAGGGAAGTTTAGCCTGAGTCGGCCATTCTACGGTGTCTCTTGACTCATTATTCAGTCGGCCTTCCCGGTCTTGTCAGTATCATGTTCTATCACATCAGATGTTTTGATCTTCTGCTCGTGCTGGTTTGAGAAGGTCCCCATTGACTTCTTGCCGGCGGGTTTGTCTCTTATCGACTACGACATATTGCTCTGAGAGAAAGCCTAGAGCCGCACCTTGGGCCTATTTCCATCATTGATAGGTGACCTCGTGCTCAGCATTTGATCATCATCATGGGTCTTTGACTGAGTGGTTTCCCCTGTGTTCGACGTCGGCACACATTATCACACTTGGGATTCGTGCAGTACCTGGATTTCCATTTGACCCTATCGGTGGATTTCTCGCCTCTGTGTCAGCTTTCATTATTGGTTGGCTCAGAGGGTTTCTTCCGTGCGCTAGCTTCATCTTGTGCATGTTGGAAACGTACTTCGGTTTGGTTCCATCACTCTACTTCGTCCGATTCCTTCCAAATCTTGGCCTGCGGGTTACACTCGCGCTGGACTGATGTGGGATGCCTTAATGCCTTCCTTCCAGCAGATCTTTTCCCATCGACTCCGATTCATTGCTCTGGGAATAAGGTCTAGAGTCTTTTTGTCAGTACCTTAGGGTTTGCATTCATCAGTGGCAGACTCTTCGCTATAGACAGTGGGGATTCATCATTGCCTCCTGATTGGTAGATTCTTGCAAGTGTTCGACTTCAACTCATTCATTCGCACTTGTCAGATTGTACTGGGGCACCTTGACACTCATTATCATTATCGGTGGGTTGTCTCACGTTGGTTAACGGGATACATCATTGCCCGGTAATCCAACGATTTCTCACATGGTCGACTTCAGCTCATTTATTCCCATTGTGTAGAATTGTGCCATAGTGATCGGTGAAGACCTCGAGTTGCATCAGCATGTTTCGGTTCACTTTTGACAGTCCTTTCAGTATCTGCCAGTGATGTCGTCTACCCTTATATGTTGCAGTTCAGCACAACAACATCTTATATGTTGGTCCCCAAGTTGCGTGATTGTACCGTTTGATCCACCACTTATGATCCGGTACTTGGAGATTCAGTTACTTATATGATCAGACATCCTGTTGCACCATATTTGCTCAGCTTTCTATATGTGATACTTGGACATTGATACAGAGTTATATTTCCGTGCCCTGCTCAAATGATTCACTATGTACTTTCAGTTCAGTTATACTTGTATACATGTTGGATCTATTCAGTACTTTCCATATGATGTATTTTTGACTGAGCATGGGTATGCCCGCCTCAGCATGAGTTGACTCTCTGGTTTCTTTCATTGGTTTTTGGCAGGCTGAAATCTAGTGAAGTCCTCTCTTGTCCTTGCGAAGTTCTTTCTATGTGCATAATACATTTCGGCCATCATGTACCCCTTCTGACCTCATATATTAGGGGGCATCTGTTATAGCATCATTTCTCACCTTGATATGATTCATGATTGCTACATGGCTTTATGGGCACCCATTCCTACAGACTTGGACAAATTCACTTAAAAACAGTGGAAAATCCTTCATACGCGACTATGCCCGTGTTTTTCCGCGTGTATACGCGAGTACAGCTAGACTTTTCCGCGTATGCCATTTTAATGATTAAAAAATATATAAAAATCCCTAATTTCGCGTTGGGTTGATGGTTACTCGGGTAGTTCAACCACCCCAGCCCGTGGCCAACTGTTTCCAACTGCTGAAACTACTTGGAGGGACTATAAAAAGCCCTCATGTGTATGGCCTAAGGGAGAGAGAGAATTATTGATATTATACTCTGTTGGTATTCCCTATCCAAGTCTGATTCCCCGTGCCTCTTGCACTTTCCCAGTTCATTGTAGGAAACCCTTGTTTCCTTGAGATGCACATCCCTTTATATGTCATCTCGTATGCACCAGTTTGGAAGGAGTCTTAGCGAGGCAAGGGCTGGACGGATCCGGACGACGGTCTGCGAAGGCCGTGGAAGGATCGGGTGATCTCTCCACTCGTTACTTTTGTACATGCTATTTATAATACAGAAGTACCATGTTGTTCCTGAAATAAACGTGTTAGTGTATGCTTATATGTATGAGAATATTTGTTATACAAGCATTCATTATGATTTATTTAATGTTTTATATGAATCTTACTGACATTTAGAGTAGATATATGTTGTACAACCAGTCCTTTGTGCTTGTTTCTTCTTGTCTTTCAGGTTAAGAAGGAAGGACAGTTGCTGGGGGTTTGAACCCTGCGGGATCTTCTTCAACCGTAGGACCAACGGGTAACTTTCTCATTCTACTCTATTTAGTTTTTCTGAACGTGCATGGTTGTGTGAGTCTCTGTTAAGTAGCATGCCCCTGCTCTGTGGAGGTTGTACCCCAACCAACCTCTAGGGTGAGATTTCCCCGAAACAGTCCTTGGTGGTCTTTGTGATGATTTCTTGCCTACCACCATTGTTTTGTGACTAACAAAAAACATCCCTTTTCTCCTTAAACACAGGCCTTTTGATGATCAGTATTTTCACTGATTTACCATAACTCATGGTGTTTCTATTTGAATTAAGTTTTTTTTGTCTTCTTATCAAAGAATGGCTTTAAGAACAATTTCAAATGTACTTCCTTTCTTTTCCATCTCTACTTCAAATTACTCTTCAAGGTATTTTTTGCAGAAAGGTTTGGAGGTGATAGTTTATCCTTTTTATGTTTAGGTGCTGAAACAAAAGGCTGCTTTTGGAGGTCCCTTTGACATCCTCTCTGCTTTTTCATGAAGGAGACTTTTTATTCCACTACCTTGCCTTTTTGCTGACCTGATTTCCTTTTGACTACTTTTGCAAAGATGTGACCAAAGAGAAACTGTCTCCTTGCAAGAGTCATGTCTTTAGGCATAAAAGTTGTTTGAATGATCTCTTTGGTGAATCTAGGGAAAAGTGACTTGTCCCCTTCTTTTGAATTTATTTCTTTATATAGAAGAAAGAAAAAAATATGTAGGGCACCAAATCCATCCTAATTTTTTGTGAAACCCTAGGTGATCTAGTGGATGCCTTCTTGGACTTAGTTTTTTGGGCTGGGATCTAGACTTGGGGTTTACAAGTGTAAGACAGGATCCATGCCAAGCTTTGTGAATTTGTGGGCCTAAGATGCAACACACATACTTGAATATCTAAAGGCTCTGTAGAGACACCCATTTTTTTAGAGTTGCTAAAGGAGGCACAACAAAGCTGCTCTGTTTGGCAAGTTTAGGAGGTGGTGGGGAATTGTGTAGGTAAGAAAAAACAGAGTTTTTGAGCCAAGGAGACCATTTAGGTTTAAAAAATGAATGGCTTGAGCCCCTGTTGGATCTTCCGTGAGTAGTGGGCCAGTCATGACTAGATAGGATAACAACATATTGGAAATTCTACCTTGAAGATAATAAAGGCAGTGAGATTTCTAGAACTCACAATGTTCTATAAACTTTGTTTCTAGAAATCTTGGGGTAATCATTTAGTCATCACCACAGCAAAATTTATTGATGACTAACAATTATGATTAGAAAAATATTCATACAAAAATATTTGGACCCAGGAAGTCCAATTGTAAAAACACATATCAATGGAATTGAGATTCCAAATACATTAATTGACTTAGGAGTAGCCATCAACATCATGAGCAAGCAAACTATGGAACAAATTAAGCTTCCAAACCTTCAGTACACACCAACATTACTGCAATTAGCAGACATAACAGTAATCAAGCCAAATGGTGTATTAGAAGACATATATGTGTCCTTATATTCTTGGGAATATCCAGTTGACTTCATGATCCTAACTCCCAAGAAAAACCTAGGGAGGCATCCATTAATTTTAGGAAGACCTTGGTTAGCTACAGCTGATGCTTTCATTAGTTGTAGATCTGGTGATATGTCTATTTCTGATGGAAACTCAACAAATTAATTCTCTCTATATCCTCCAACAAAAACAATCATAGAAATAGGAGATGAAGAATGGATGGATGATGACAATGAAATTCAAATCTTAAATTCAATAGAAAAATTTGAAACATCTTCAAATTGTGAAGATGATTATAGTTTTCAAGAACAATGAAATATTGAATACTTGTCATCTAGAAATATGTCTTTATATTTTGTGGAAGAATTTGGTAACTCTACAATTGAAATCTTTCCAAGGAAATTTTTAAAAATAAACAAAAACTTGGAGAAATTCCAAAAAGAAGAGTCAATCAAAACATTACGAAAACATTTTTCTACATATGCTTGGGAGTACACTGACATGAAAGGAATTGGTCCTGATACTTGTATACATCATATCTACATTGAGGAAAACTCTAGGCCTATCAGACAACCTCAAAGAAGGATGAACCCAAATCTTAGGGAAATTGTGAAAGAATAATTGCAAAAATTGCTGAATATAAAATTCATCTATCAAATTTCAGACACTCAATGGGTTTTGTTGTGGGCTCTATAATTTATAAGATTGGAAAGAATAAACTATAAAGGACAACATCAAACCACTTTTGAATCTAGGACCTAGCCTTCCTAGACTCAGAGAGGGCTCTCTCTACTTATGATTTAATTTTACCTTTATGTTACGAGTGTTGATGTTAGCCTAGTTATATTGATCATGGGGATTAGTTGTTTTGATTGATTTTTTTTGTTGGATGAGCATATATGTTGAAACTAATCCATTGGGATATGGAGTCACGAAAGGATGGATTGGTGCATAAAATTTTTCAAGAGCATCACAGGGCAAGCTAACTGTGCTAACTAGATCTCTAGAGAAGTGTGAATTATGAGGTGGAGGAAATAGTGATGTTCAATAATGATTAAAGAGAAGTTAATAATTCTCTAACCAAACTTCAGAAGAAAACATTCAGATGGTAAACACAAACAGAATTAAGGTGCTCCAATTGGAAAATTTTAATCTAAAATATCTGATTTACAATCAGAAAAATATTATGCACAGTGAAAAAAACAATGGAAACATTTGATATAGAAAGGAAACACATCACCATATAACACAGCTCAAGTATCCTGTAAAATGGTCTCTTATTATTGATGCCTAGCTTCAAAAATTACAACGCTCCAATACAAAAGGTTTTTACAATGCAGGGTCCAACCCATGATACTTCCAATACATGCAGTATTTAATTGCAAAATACATCTATTGCCCTATATACTTCGACAAAATTTCATTAATTACCACTAAGCAAAAATTAGACAAGTGTGGCCTTGCAATGGCTGAGACATAATACGTCTGACAAGCACCACTTGTGGTATTAACTCTGAAATCTCTTCATTAATTAAAAATTAAGCCCAAAAGTGGTTGAGGTGGTCATGAAGAGGCAACGGTAAGTGGCTCTGACACCTGGATCTACCTTTCAGACCGCCTTTGTTGGATATTAAGTCTAAAGCAGTGATGGCACCTTTAGCTGATCGGTTGCTTTGCTGACGTACTAATTGTGCCCTTCAATCTTGATACATACATAACTTGGACCATTATTTCTTACTTGGAATTTGTGTCCCTACTACCTATCAATAAACTTCATCCACTTATGTATATTTGTTGAAGGTGGGCCTAGCGAGGAAAATATGCTTCAGTTCATTTTGGATGAAGATGTCATTACTCAAGAGTTCCAAGACAACTTTCCTGGTCATGTTTCCTTTGATGTTGGAGAATTTTGTGGTGTTTTTTGTTGTCTCGTTGAGCTTTTTCATGTAATATCCCTTCTGGACCAGTTTATTATTAATTACATACAATGAAGGCAACCCTTTTTCCGTGAAGGGCTAAATTATGTTGAAAAATCTTCCAATAGCCACGTCCAATTCATGACATTTCTCCTCTAGTTGTCTGACCAAATTCCTCTTAGTGAGAACCCTTTTCACTTCTAGTATGCTCTTTTTCCTGTCCTGCACATCAAGTTCCTCAAGCTCAAAACTGGTTTTAGAATTCAATAAATTTATGATTTTAGGGGTTGTGGTAGGAATATTTCCTAATTCCTGATTGGTTTTTTCAATAGCCACCCTACACCTGTTAATCAACTCCTTCTGCTCAAATATAATGTGGATGAGTGCCAAATTTCATCCAGTGAATCCATGATACTACCCCAGATGATCAAATTCATTTGGCCCAGAATATTACTGGCTGAGAAATCCCTTTATGCCTTCTCCAACCTTTCAATCTGCTTTTTGGCTATTTCATGGGCAGTTTCAGATCTTTCCTCTTGATCTATCAAGATGCCTATATATGCTTCCAATTTCTTGATCTCTTGTGTTTGGAGGGTCCTTCTTTCTCTCCCTTATTTTGGACGACTAATTTGTCCCCGCAAGGTCCAGTAGGTTGTTTGGAAAACTGAGATGAAGATCAAATCCTAATGGGTACTTGGCTTCTGGAGGGGATGAGTTCTGCCAGAAGCCTTCTTCTTGCTCCTTCCTTTGACTTCTTCATGTCTGTCTCCATTTGTTTTTTGATTAGTGTAGACTATTCCATAGTTAACTTCATTAACTCGGCTTTATGTGTCATTATAATGATTTTCAAGGTATACATTCTTTGACATTTTGAGTTCTTTCCTGAGGGATGCTATATCAACTTTATTTTTATTTAGAATCTCCTCCATAGCTTAAACATTGGTTGGGTCATACCCCATCTTCGTTATCAAATCCTCCAAATAGTTGATTCTTGAGTCTTTAGCCATAGCAAAAAATTTCTCCATCTTAAGTTGAGATTGAGTATTAGCTAAAGATACTTGTAGTTTTGACAAGCTCATGGCCATACTTGTCAAAGTAGAGGCTACCATCTCTCTGGTCTACTTGTGTAGTTCCATCTAATCAATAGGATGGATGTCTTTGGCACTGAATTTGAATGATGCCTTCTTGTAGTCTTATTCTCCTTGAGGTTGTGGAACTAGGGCTTCTAGAAATGCCATTTGTATCCTCCCCTTTTAAGTATCAAATGAAAACAACATTCTGCTTTGTGAACTTGATGTCTCCTTCCAAAATTGGTTGTAGATGTTGGTCTTCAACACTTTTTATTTAAATTTATTTCTCTGAATACATCATAGAATGATTTTTCTTGGCCGTCTATGATAGGCCTGGAGGTAGAAGTCTCTAGACCCTGTTGCTGAATAGACATTGTGGCCGAAGATGTAGGGGAGTCCATTGTCTGACCACCTGATGGAGATGACCTAGGGGTGTCTATGATGTGAATTACTGTATGTTGCTTTGATTCACCTCTTTGATCAATATCCATGTGAATTATGGCCCTCTTCCTATATTTAAGCTTGAATTGTTTTCTAGAGGTATTAGTCACCGAAGGTGACTAATCCTCTCTTGGCCTCTTGCTCCCTATTTATTTCTATGGCTCTTTCCCCTTGTCTTATTTATCTTCTGCACCCTTCCTTTCTTGTGGGATTGGGGTTTGGATGTCTGAAGTGGAAATCACCTATTCTTCGTCTTCTTGTAGTGCGTTGGCCACCCATTCTATTTGATTAGCATATTTTTCAATTTCAGGCCGGTGTGTGTGGACATAAGGTGTGGACTTGTTTTCCACCCTCTTCTTGGAGATGATCCTTCCAGATTCATAGGACTAGGTGAAACTATGACTGAAACCCATCTCCTTCAATATCTTATCAGCCTCTTCCCGTGTTGATCTGCTGTTACAAATGAAAGGCACAATTTGTGCCTTGATTTTGAATTTGGACTTCTTCTTTGCAGAGACAAAATGGAGCTCATCTGCATGTATCATTTGTCTTCTATACTCCAGTGAAAAGATCCTCATGGAGCAAAACTTTGGCAGTTTATAGGGGGCCAACTCACACCCATAAACTCAGATCTTTGTATAATTTTGGTACAATTACCAATCTGTTGTCCTCTCTTGATCTGTTAGTTGCATATTTTTCTTGATTTCCTCACTCACTTTTAGCTCTGTTGCACTGTTAAGTGTGTTGATGGTTGGGTGCACAAATAAATCCACAAAACATTTGTATGTATAAGTTTTATGTTCTTTCATTAGTAGATTGGTCCAAAAGATGATAGATGGAGACTCAGAGTCATCGTTGAGTTTTTTCATTTCAAACTGGAACCTATTGGACTGAAAATAAACAAACATGTAAACCAAAACAGAGTTGTATTTGAATGCCTCCTCTATATGAAACTTGAAAAATTGGTCATGGATGGCATCAACAAAGAATTGGAAAAAATTAAACATAGTTGTGGGTTTAGACTCTACTGAAAGGATGGACAGGAATCCTATCATGGCTTCATCGACCCATTGGTCTATGTGATATCCTAGCAAGTAGGACAAGACAGTAACAATCTATTGGGTTCTACTGGGGAAGGAGGATGTAGGGTATGGAGGGTTTCTTTTAGGCATTGGGCCATTAGTGGCCATGAAGAGTTATAGAGTCTTAGCTCTACTAGAAAAGTCCAACTTTTTGTATAATTATCTCAGAGCATCATAAGAGAAGGGAATGGTTCCTTTAGTGGTGGGGGCCTGCATCATCTGTTGGATTTATTGGGCATTAACGGTAAACAAGATTTCTCTTGTTGGGGTCATTACAGTACTTTAATTGATGTTATAGCAGGAATGGAATTTCCTAATGAATTTTGGGAAGCTATGGGTCTTGGGGAGAAATTATTAGGGAAATTTAGTTTCCCAAAGGCCAATGTCATCCACCTCATCGAGTAATTTGTCCTCAAGCCAGTAGTAGAAATTGAATAGGTCGGATTATGACTCTGTCTCGTGGATTTTGAAATCCCTGTCTACCAAATCCAAGTGATCCAGGTCCACTTGAGGGTAGACCATAGGATTGAATGGAATCTGGTTTTGTTTTGGAGGCATTTTGTGAATTGTGACTAATTTCACTATGAGGAGAAATAATGGCAGTAAGAAGATAAGGGAGCTTAGAAAGGGAGAATCTCAAATTTGAATGGGAAGGGAAAATTAATAGGGGAACTACGAACAGACTTTGCAGAGCACTAAGAATTTTCCGCAGATGAACTGAATCTTTTGCACTGATATGACTGTTAATTTCCTACAACTCGATCACCTATATCAATTGAACTCAGTAGAAAAGGTAAAATTTTCCTCTGGTACTGAATTGGTGTTTTAACATGTGATTGGGTGAACATTTGGTAGACGCGGGTCCATTGGACAATGGCCCAACCAATTGAATGCGCAACGGGTATTTCTCGGGAGCAGATTTGATTAGATGGAGGGGACAGGTAGGCAACGACATGGCATAACGGCACCATGCAATAGTTAACTGGCAGGAGTGGAGGTGATGTGGAGGGGGTGATGTGGTGCAACGGTAATCGACAAAAGTCGCAATGTTGTTGGGCAAGTGCAGTGGTTTCAAGTGCAGCGAAAACTTCTTTCGGAGGGGGGGATAGTGGTAAATGGTAATGAGCAGGGGCATGTGAAGTGACCCGAGCGTGCCACGTAGTAGCAGTGGTGGTATCAGATACCATCAATTTTATAACCCCCCCCCCCCCCCACCCCCAGTGTTAACGTTCGGAGGCTCAAGGGGGGGGGGGGGGCGAAGAGTTATGTGGGTGGTCGAATGGATAAGGGGTGTGAGGAGATGAGGGTTGTCTAGCGCCGATAGGACTTGTGATGTGATGGTGGGGTCGGGGGATGTATGCAATGGGAGGTATAGTTTAGGACTTAGTATAGGGAATGAAATGTTTTCAGGATTAGGATAAGGGGGTATGTAGTTTTAGGGACTTAGGATAAAATGAAGTATGACATAAAATATGCCAAAATGTGTTGAAAAGAGCTTAATTCCAAAACTTTGGACGACATCCCTTAATGAAATTTTAGGATAATAACATTGTGTCCTTTGATTTTCTCTCCTTCGCCATATAAAACATGAGACCTTTAAACTGCACTTTCTAGGAAAAATTACATGTTTCATCCATTATTTCTTCTCAGGATATCTACCTACCTAGACTACAGATCTAACATTTTTTTCTTTCTTACGGGGTGAATTTGGACTTGCAAACCCTAAATCATTTTTCTTTGAAACTCTTAACATAACCTTTATCCCTTATTTCTCCCATTGGT
The DNA here is from genome assembly GCA_034641835.2 of Pinus albicaulis. Classification (NCBI taxonomy): domain Eukaryota; kingdom Viridiplantae; phylum Streptophyta; class Pinopsida; order Pinales; family Pinaceae; genus Pinus; species Pinus albicaulis. Next base: position 58,624,743 of record CM076584.1, read on the forward strand.
TCAGATTAGACTGTTGAACCAACTTAATTTCTACCTATCTATTGATTGGCCAAGATTAGGCTATTTGGACAATCTTCATTTTCTAACCTATCAACAAAAAATTCAAAATTGTACAATCATGCTTAAACTGTATGATTGAACAAACCTATTCTAAAGTAGTGGCATTTTGATTTGTAGCACTTTCAGAATTACATCTTTTTTTTTTGGGTGGGGGGGGGGGGGGGGGGTGGGCGGGGGGCAGGGGTTTCTGTCCTTTTTCCTTTTTATACCCTCTTTTCTTTTCTTCTTTTCATATTTTCTTTGGAAATCATTTGAATATTGACAATCAAGTACAATATGAAAATTTACCTGTATGAGATACTTAGTCACCTTGTGATACTGTAAATTACAGGAGTCTAACAGTGGCTCTAGCTGGGGATGGCACTTCTCCTAGGGAAGTGTTAAGAACAGTAAGACCAGTAGCCTTGTGCACGACTTTTCTGTGATGACTTTAATGGATTTCCTCTTGTTGTTTTTAGGTTAAAAATGGCAATACTAAAAGTAACACCCGCACCAAAAATTGTGATATTTACAATGGAGAGGGGGAATTTCCTGTACTTAGGAAAAGTAATGTTTCAACATCCTACCATTAACATGACCTCCAGGCAGCTCTGTTCCATCTATCTCTCGTAGAAAAAAAATCATTATTCCCTCTGAAAGAATGAACAGTATATGGACCCTTCCATAGGTTTTCAAACTTGCCATGTTTCCCTTTATCTTCTCTTCTAGAGTCCCATCTCATTACTTTATCTCCAATATTAAAGTCATTTTCCTTTACTCTTTTGTCAAAGATCTTGTTTACATTTTCTTGCATAACCTGAGTTATGTTGTGAACTTCTTCTCTGGACTATTGTAGCTGAATGGTTTGGTTTATCCTTCTTTGTACATCATTCTCTTGAGCATGTACCTCTTGAATGATTTTCATCGTTGGAACTCCTAATGATGTTGGGAAAAATGCATCCATCCCATAGACCAACCAGTATGGTGACATGCCGATTGGTTTCTTAGTTGTTAGTCTGTCAACCCACAATGCATACACCAGTTTTTTAATCCATGATTTCTTGTTGTCTTCTAGCAGCTTCTTGACGATATTAACCAAACTCTTGTTGGAGGATTCAGCCAATCCATTACCTTGAGGGTAATACGATGTTGAATGTCCCAAGGAGATGTGATACTTATGAGAAAAATCCACCATTTTCCTAGACTTGAAATCTGCAGCATTATCTGTGATGATTTTTCAAGGGAAACCAAATCTGAGTCAATGACAATTCTGGAAGGGATGGCCTCTATCCATTTGGTGAAATAATCTGCGGCTGTAAGGATCCATTTATGTTGGGAATGTGATGAGGGGTGAATTTATCCAATGAAATCTAAACCCCATTGCTGAAAGGGGGCCTCAACTAAAATTGGTTGTCAGGGAAAGGGTAGCAACTTTATTTTTCCTTCAAAAATGTGGCATTTGTGGTAGACAACTACCATCTTGTGGATATCAGGGAAAAGAGTAGGTCAATAGAAACCAGCCCTAAGGACCTTATTGGCAGTGGGTTTCTAGTAAAGATGGCCTCCACAGTCCCCTTCATGGAATTCCTGCTTAACCTTATTTGCATCATCCTTTAGTAAACATTTAAGAAATATGCCCCCAGAATCTTTCTAGTACACAGAATTTTCTAGGATGCAGAATTTGACTGCCTTCAACTTTAAGAATCTAACTTTAGTTTTGGACAAACCCGGAGGAGAATTTATAGAACATAGAATATATATGCATACCAGGGAGAATTTAAATGGAATAGAACATATAATATATCTGCATACCAGGGAGAATTTAGGAATTCTTCATCAATAGGTGGAGTCACCATCTCCTCTTGATCATCCAATGGATGGATCATGTTCATATACAATGCTTGAAGATTAGTTTCAGCCATCAATTTTTCTAATCCTTGTCCTTTGATTAGTTTGGTAGGTCTGATCTCAAAATCGTATTCAAGAATAAAATCAATCCATTTGCCTCTCTTTCCATCAGACTCTGTGTTAGGATGTCCTTGACAACTGTGTTTGGCACAAAAGCAATGATATGTGAATGTAAGATGTAAAATCTAAAATCCTTAAGTGCTTTGACCAAAGAAAAATATTGTTTTTCCATGATGTTGTACTTTAAAGGTGCATCCCTCAAAGCTTGGCTGAAAAAGGCTATGGGTTGATCTTTTCATTCTTGGTTTTTCTGCAACAATACATCAGCAATCGTGTATTTTGATGCAAAGGACAAAATGATGAAATCCTTGGTGAAATCAGGGATGATTAGAACTGGTGCTTTAGTGAGTGCCTTCTTTACCAAGGCAAAGGATTGTTTTTCCTCCATGTTCCATTTAATTCCTAAATCTCTTTTAAGCATGTTAGTGATGTTTATCAGTAGTTCTGCAAGGTTTGGTAAAAATATTCTCAAAAAATTGATTTTTCCAATGAAATATTGGAGCTCTTTGATGTTCCTGGGATGACTAATTTGAAGGATGCCCTCAATCCTACTGGGATCAATTTTTATTCCTCAGTTTAGATATAATGTGGCCCAAAAGCTTTCCTTCTTCAAGACCAAATAATGGTTTCTTGGGATTCAGGGAGAGGCCAAACCTTCTATATTTCTAAAAAAAAATTCTTAAATGTGCCAAATTTTCTTCATCAATTTTTTAGTATACCATAATATCATCCAGGTATATCAAAATGAAATAGTTGATTTCTTCTGAGAAAGAAATGTCCATTTCTCTTTGGAAAGTGGCACCAACATTAATTAGTCCAAAAGGAATTTTCACAGACATGAAGATACCCCAAGGAGTAGTAAAGGTTTTTTTGTGTTGATCATCAGGATGCACCAACACTTGAATATACCCTAAAAATCCATCTAACAATGAAATCCTTCTTGAACCCACTACCCTTTGCAATATGTAGTCCATTTTTGGTAAGGGGTAGTTGTCTTTAGGTGATACTTTTTTTAGATTCCTAAAGTCGATGCGAAGTCTGATTTCACCTGTTTTCTTTCTTGTAGGCACAATATTGGACACCCATTCCAAATATCTGATTGGAACTATGATTTTGGCACCATACATCTTTGTGTTCTCCTTCTCAATAAAGGGCATTAGGATAGGGTTTATCCTTCACAGTTTTTGTTTGAATGGTTTCTGGTCCTCCTTGATTGGAATCTTATGTTGTATAATACTAGTATCATAGGATTTCAAGTCTTCATAGCTCCAAGCAAACACATCTATGAAATCTTTAAACAAAGCGAGGTATTTTTGTTTTGTAATTACTGGCAGTGTATTTCATAACTTTATCATATTGGGATCTTGTTCATTTCCTAAATCACATTCCTTAATGTTTTCCTTGGTTGGTTCTATCTTGGGTTTTTTAGCCACATCATTTAAATCAAACAGTTCTTCTAAAGGTACCAGTCCTCGGGGCAGGATATTATCCTTGAATTGGAGTACTTAAAATTTTTCTTTTTCTGGATGTTTGTGATTTCTGTTTTATGCATAGTTTCATTTTCTGAAATATTAATATCAGAATCATGATGGGTTTCATCCATACTCGCTTGTTCTTTATTGGGACAGTCTTCTTCATAGTCTAGGTCCAAGTTGGAATCTTCAAATTCTCCTCTGGGTTGCAGGAAATTGTCAATTTGTTTGTCATCACCAAAAACTTACCAATATCTTCATGTTATCAGGGATTTTTGTGCGATGTTTGACCTACATTGTGTATTGATTGTTGGAAAGAGGTAATTGACAGGTACTAGCCGAAAATGATAAATAATTGGCAAGGACATTTTGATTTCTTGGAATTCCAGCAAGGTCATATTCTTCAAATGTCTTCAAGAGGTCAATGGCAGCATTCCTGTATCCTCCCAATCTAGGGTGTTTGGTCGAGTATTCACCTTTGATCTGTCTAATAACCAGCTCTGAGTCCCCATGAATAGAAATTATTTTGGCCCCCAATATTTTCAGCAATTGTAAGCCCAAGAGAAGTGCCTCATATTCTTCTATGTTGTTGGTGCATTGAAAATTTAGTTTTTAAGAATGACCTTTTGCATGGTTATTTCTAGTATTGCAGACCCACACCCATACCCCCGAACCTACTTTGCCACAAGAGCCATCAAAGCTCATGTTCCAAAAAGGCTCAGCATCAACGTTATGTTGTACAATTTTCATTTGATCTTCTTTCTCTTTATCCTGGTCCTTTTCTTATTTGTCCACTTGTGCATCAATGTCTCCATCATTGTAAAGAATAAATGAGTCAAGGTCAGAATGAATAGAGTAAAGTGGGTAGTTATGTGGCTTCTCTTGACTTCTCACCATGTATTTCATTAAGGTTTTTCTATATAGTCTTCTTTGTTGGCTAAACACTGGTATGGTAGCATAAGTCATATCCATTTTAAGGGTCCCTTATAGCTTGGCTCCCCATGAGTGTGATAAAAGCATGCAATACTTAGGATGGATGTCAGCCACTACTATACCCATCACTAGAATTTTTGTTGGTATCTGAGAAAAAGTGATACAGATATCTTTGATGAGGCCCAAGAATTTAACTTTGCTAGAATCAAAGGAGTAAAAATATTTCTAGGGTCTAGTTATGTCAAGGCCAGGTTTCTCCATGACTGCCTTTGGCATGAGATTATGTGATGCACTTGAATATAACATGGCATTATGGAGGATTTTGTCATGAAAATTCAGATTGATATAAAATGGGAGAGCACCTCCCTCCAGGGATTTACCATCCACTTCTGGCCCAAACAAAATTTCAGGCTTGTCATCATTTAGATTTACAGTGTTACTGATTTATCCTATGTTTAGTACCTTTACGACCTAAGACCTGTATACCTCCTTGTTTACCAATTCGGTGAGAGGGATTGAGATTTTCCATTTATAAATTTTGTTCTCAATGTTGAATGATGTCTGCATTTTTAGCAGATTTGAACCATCAGTCTTTTCAGGCACTATTTTTGCATCAAGTTCAGCTTGTTGAATTGTAGTAGGGACCTCATCTTGAGCAGTTTTGACAGGGTTTTCAGATGTTTTACCAGTCTTGCTTTCTATACTATTCTTTTTTGAGATGTTTACAGCTTTCTTTGAGTTTTCTTGGGATCAGTTCCAGAGACCTTTTTGGCAGGGTTTTCAGTATTATTTTTCTTGGAGTTATCAGATTTTTTCTTGATTCTAAGGTTATATTGTCTATGAACCTCCATGATAGGATTCTCAAACCCTCGTTTAAAATCCTCTGACTCTTTATATTCCACTTCCATTTGAGTTAGGGAGAATGTAATATTCCAAAATTTTCCTACAATAAATTGGAATATTAACTTTTACTATTTTCACTTAGGAGTTGAATAATTGGTGAGAAGGCCATTCATAATAAAAACATGGATAAAATACCTCTTAGTATGAAAGGGGATCATCAGTGGAACTAGATTTCACACCCTCATGTGTGAAAGGAGACATTTGCAAAGAGGCTAGGCCAAGTTTGACCAAGTCAAACAGCGCAGAGGTATGAGGTGGAGAGCATCTTGTGGGACAGTGCAGAGAAAGAGGAGGGAATTTTCCTTGATGGAGGAAACCCTAAAGAGTGGGACCCATGGAGAGGGAGATCTCATTTTTTAAAAAGAGGGCAAGGCATCCATTGCAACTCATGCATATGATTATTGATTTCTTATCTGTTTAGACTATTTGCAGTCTCCAGCTGTTCAGCTGAGTTGCAATGTTGTTTAGCACCAAGGATTTTCTGTTTAGGAATCCTTCTCCTTTCTTGAGAAGCCTCTTGAAGGAGTTGTACTAATTTGCCTCACATCCAAGCTTGAGGCCAAGCATCCTCCTCCAGGAAAACGTTATTTTTGCAGCAGAAAATGTTATGTTGCAAGGTGTTGCAGTGAGGGATCACAACACCTCTTCCATCACTTGTTTTCCAGAGGAGGAGTCTCTATTTCCTTTGGGAGGTTAGTTTGGAAGCCATTGGATCTTATCATTGGGCCAACTCATTCCCTTTCCCCTACAACGCAGTTTGCTTCAGTAATTGCATTATTTTCATTGAGCATTTGTTGTGGGAGTTTGCAGTGTTGATTGGAGTGTGAGATCTTCAGTGATAGGATCAACCTTTCACCTGAAGGATCCATTGGAGGAGATATTGACATTAGATGTAACATCTTCAATCTTCTCCATCCAGTTCAATTTTCTAAGTTGCAGCTGCTACATTGCAACTTCGCCATTTTGCCATTCTTGTATATTTCAGCCAATCCTTCTCAGGATTGTTGTATTATTGTTTCCAGGGGTCGAGAGCTTGCTCCCCCTTATTTCTTGAGCCATGTATTTTCATATATTTCTATTATTATGTAATATGGAGTAGTGCCTCTTATAAACTGCATCCTCTTAGCCTACAGAAATACATGTGTAGCAGTGTTCTTCTATTTTCATGTACATGTCCCTTTTGAGGCTGCATTGCTTTGATGGAGTGACTCTTTTCTCAAGGATTTGTATATCATTGCTACTATAATACACTTTTTTTGGCTATCTACATCTTTTTGTGCCCAGGCTTAATAAAATAACGTTGTTGTTCCATCTCTTGTTCAAGAATTGTTGCAGTCCCTTCACCGGGCATTTTCTGAAGACAACTAGGTGTGGGAGACATTTTTAACCCACCTAGAGGGATTTCTTTGGAGCATCCTCTTGGATTTAGGACTTAGACACATTTTTCTAAGGGATCAAGGTTCTAGTTTAAAATCCTATAGCATCCATTCTTGGAAAATGCATTTTCCAGTCATGCCTTGCTAGCAGTTCCCATTTTGGGATATTACAGTGGTATCAAAGAATCCTTCTTGGCTCATCCTGTGAGTCTCAGCACAAGAAGACAAAAGAAGATCAGAATGATGAAGAAGATGAGATTACTCTCATCAGTGTTCAGAAATAAGAGGAGCCTCTCCAAAGAGGAGGAGAAAAAAGAAGAGGAAGGACCATGCACTTCCTTTTCTCATGAAGAAGAAAGAGACAAGCATGAAAGATACTTGGATCATTTGATTCTAAGTGATTACCTTGTTGAGTACATATCTCAACCCAGAGCCTTCAAGGAGACTCTAGCTTTGCCCCATTTCATCCAGTTGAAGGAAGAGAAGAGTCCCTGTAGCAGAAGAGAAATCAAAGGCAATAGATTTTTGTTGTCTACCTTTAATGGGTCATCTACAAAAAAAGATTAGGTGAGAAAGTTGGAGGCATTTTTCCTACTACATCCTGTAGCAGGGGAAGAAGCTGTTGAAATCTCAACGCTGCACTTGGAGGGTGGAGCCTACTATTGGTGGTTCAACCACTTGAGCCATGCAATGGTGAAAATTTTTGCAGATTTCACTCAAGGGTTGATCAAAACCTTTGATGAAGAAATAAAAAAGGAGGAAAAGCTCACATCACCACTTGAGGAGTCTTGTAATAACGTTTTTACACTCATGGAGGAGTAGCCACATGCAACAACAGTTGGGGCAGCCAAAATATTGGAGGAAGAAACTCTTGCAACCCTACAAGAGATTCCCAAATCTCACCAAGGTATGAAGAAATTTCCACTATCTATTGTTACATCAAATTATTTTGATAGTTGTGGAAATTTTCTTTTACATGACCAAGGGTCAAATCACACTGCTAACCTAGAGCAGCAAGATTGCACTACGCTGTGCAACATGGAAACATTGAAGGAGGACATAAACCATCATCCTCATGAGCCATTGTTGGATTGAATGTCACATTTGAGGTTGGGGTTTGAAGACTTGAAGAGAAGGATGGAAGATAGTAGACATCTTGATGTGAGAAGTCCTTTCTCCTTTCTAGATGACCCTTTCTCAATGAGCTCCTCTCAGCTCAAAGAGAAACTTCTACTTGCAGCAAATCCAAGACCTCATTGGTTTTGGAAGATTATTTTTGAGAGGGATATCTCATGGAGAGATTTCATCAGAGGTGCACTTCAACACATCATGGAGTGCAAGGATTTTCTTCCTTTCTCGTGCTTGAATCTTCATGGATTCATGGAGGAGAAGATAGAAGATGGCAGACATATTAGGATGGATAACATCTCTCATGCTTGTGTTGGACATTCCTTGAGCCATATACATCATGATGGGACGTTTTTTCCTATCACCTATTTGGGTCCTTATGGGGTCAAATTGATCCTTGAGGAGATTTCATTTCAAAATCCCATGAAGTGCATAGAAAGGAATCTGATTTGGGAGGATGGTAGCCCTCATGGGAGGAGTACCAAGATGAAGATAAGAAGGAGAAATCCACAAGTGATTGAGTGGATGTGATTGATGAGCAAGGAGCTGGGAGGCTACTTGCAAATTTATGATACCGGGCAGCAGGAGGCTTGGCTGTGCTGGCTCCTCTTGAAGGAGTTTGGCCATCACTTGGCATGTCCTCTTCCAAGGAGGATGGGAATGGAGAAGAGGTGGCAGGATGCTTACATCATTGGGCAGCATGAAGCATGGATGCATGATGTTGAGGTGACATTCATTGTTTCCTCATTACATGAGTTGTATGATGAGAGCATAAGGAGGCAACAAGCACTTTGGTTGCTTGAGTTGCATTGGAGAGAGTAAGGGAAAATTTGCTCTCAAATATTGTGTGATGTTGCAAGAGTAGAAGAGAGCACTCTCATGGTGCAAAGGGGCTACTCCTTGAATCTAGATGATTTGGAAGCACTTCTACCTTAGGAGGTATTCCATATTTTCAGCAGCATTACTAGAGGAGTCTTTGACAAGGAGCGTGTCAAAGAAAAGAGCTTTGTATTGACAGGAGCTTATTTGCATGAGCTCACAGCGCTGTCACTTTGGAGCAGAGACTTATGGATGGAGTGTCCCCAGGATCACTTCACATTGGATGCACTTGGTGAACAAGGAGGGGGTGATGATGATAGAGTAGTGGATAGAGACATCTATCACTATGACATATTCTTCTTGACTTGGATTTCCAAGCACGAGGAGGATTATCTTCTTGCAGCATATGGACCATTCTTCTTCATAGCATGCCAAAAAAATATGGAGGACTCACTCATGGATCCATGTACCATCTTGCTTCCGACATATGGCGAGTAGTTTGTTTTTACATGTATTTACTTCCATACTCCTACCATTACTATACAGTGCATTGCTCCACAAGAGGGCAAACTTTACACATTGCTCCATGATCAATGTTGGGCCAAAATATATGATGGAGGCAGCCATCTTTTATGTGGCCTTGGGAAACAATTTTATCATCACATGTATGTTCAGTTGTTGCACCCAAACATTCACCATATGAAGACATACATGATTAACTATGTAACAAAAAACATTTTGCCTTGTACTTTTCTGAGCAGCAGTTTGCAAAACTTCGTTGTACGTACTCAGGAGATTGTTGGTACCTTCAAGCATCACATGAAGCCATCATTATTTTCTTCATTATTGTACTGATCATGTCTACATTTGCTGATATTTTTTCTATTCTTGTTGATAGCATGATTGGGAGATTGACACATGAGTTGGATGTGTCCTTGAGGGGAGAAAATTCCCACATTTTCTGCACTACATGTTCTAATGGGAGAATGGGAGGAGATATGGCCACCACAGCCACATATTTGTTCTCTTTTGAGGTGGACCATGGACTTTATAGTCATCCATTGTATAACCATGGGCAAGTGATTGATCATGTATTGTTGATAAATTCAATCATTTACTATTCATTAGTAGATGTGATGGATTTTTTATATTACTTGCCATGTTACTTTCTGAGATTGCAGTGGATGAAACTACGTTGTATCCTTCTGAGACATTGTTTGTATCATGTATCATCATGTAAAAATTTTAGCAAAATTCTCATTAGGATGTTCTATGGTGATCATGTCCTATTCATCATGGATGGAACATTTTGGGCTAGCTTGTTCTTCAATGTTGGGGAGGAAATATTTGGATGATTTTTCTTCATATTGCCACTTGAAGGCAATAATTTTGCAACCCAGGATCAGCACATGCTCTACAATCATCATGAGTGGGGAGAAGGAAAGCTTGGGGTAGGCTATGATGCTTACCATATTCAGATTTTTAGCCCACCTTCATTTCTGGAGCTTCAGGTGGAAGGAGATTTCCAGGAGTTGCCATGTTGGGAGGTGACTCATTTTGTCTGGATGATTTCTTGGGGATGGAGGATCCATTTGAGAAAGACGTTTTCCCAACACTTTTTAGTCTCCATGCCTTGGGGGAAACTTCTCAGTTCTATCCTTGTATTTGCTTGAGGACAAGCAACATTTGGGAGGGGAGGACTGTAATATTTCAAAATTTCCCTACAATAAATTGGAATATTAACTTTTGTTATTTTCACTTAGGAGTTGAATAATTGGGTGAGAAGGACAATTCATAATAAAAACATGGATAAAATCCCTCTTAGTATGAAAGGGGATCATCGGTGGAACTAGATTTCACACCCTCATGTGTGAAAGGAGACTTTGCAAAGAGGCTAGGTCAAGTTTGACCAAGTCAAACAACGCAGAGGTATGAGGTGGAGAGCATCTTGTGGGACAGTGCAGAGAAAGACGAGGGAAGTTTCCTTGATGGAGGAAACCCTAAAGAGTGGGACCCATGGAGAGGGAGATCTCATTGTTTAAAAGGAGGGCAAGTCAGCCATTGTGACTCATGCATATGATTATTGATTTCTTATCTGTTTAGACTATTTGTAGTCTCGAGTTGTTCAGCTGAGTTGCAGTGCTGTTTAGCACCAAGGATTTCCTGTTTAGGAATATCTCTCCTTTCTTGAGAAGCCTCTTGAAGGATTTGTACTGATTTTCCTCACAACCAGGCTTGAGGCCAAGCATCCTCCTCCAGGACAGCGTTATTTCTGCAGCAGAATAATGTTGTGTTGCAGGGTGTTGCAATGAGGGATCACAACACCTCTTCCATCACTTTTTTTTTCCAGAGGAGGAGTCTTTATTTCCTTTGGGAGGTTAGTTTAGAAGCCATTGGAGCTTATTGCAGACCTTGGCATTGGGCCAACTCATTCCCTTGGCCCTACAGCGCATTTTGCTTCAGTAACTACGTTATTTTCATTGAGCATTTGCTGTGGGGTTTTGCAGTGTTGATTGGAGTGTGAAATCTTCAGTGATAGGATCAGCCTTTCACCTGAAGGATCCATTGGAGGAGATATTGAAATCAGATGCAGTATCTTTAGTATTCTCCATCCAGTTCCATTTTCTGAGTTGCATCTGCTACACTACAACTCTAGCATTTTGCCATTTTTATATATTTCAGCCAATCGTTCTCAGGATTGTTGTATTATTGTTTCCAGGGGTTTAGAGCTTGCTCCCCCTTATTTATTGAGCCATGTATTGTCATATCTTTCTTTTATTATGTAATATGGAGCAGTGCCTCTTATAAAATGCGTCCTCTTAGCCTACAGAAATGCATGTCTATCAATGTTCTTCTATTTTCATGTACATGTCCCTTTTGAGGCTGCATTGCTTTGCTTGAGTGACTCTTTCCTCAAGGATTTGTATATAATTACTGCTATAATACACATTTTTTGTCTATCTACATCTTTATGTGCCCAAGCTTAATAAAATAACGCTATTTTTCCATCTCTTATTCAAGAATTGTTGCAGTCCCTTCACCGCACATTTTCTGAAGACAACTAGGTGTGGGAGACCTGTTTAACCCACCTAGAGGGATTTCTTTGGATCCTCCTCTTGGATTTAGGGCTTAGACACATTGGTATAAGGGATCTAGGTCCTAGTTTCAAATCCTGTAGTATCCATTCCTAGAAAATGCGTTTTCCAGTCATGCCTTGCTAGCAGTTCCCATTTTGGGATATTACAGAGAATAAACCATGTTCTTCTTTAGTCAGGAAAACATAGTCATCTTCATTAATTCACATTAAACTAATTTGATTTGATTCTAATTCTTCAACCATTCCCTCATCATTTCATTAGCATAATTCTCTTGGAATGGAGGCCTAATTTTTTGATCAGGACCTCTTTGTACTCTCTGCCTTATTTGAGGGGGGTTTCTTCTGAGATTTTGATTTCTGTTTTGAGAGGTTGGTTGGTTTTATCTAGGGGAAACTCTCTCATTGAGGCTGATCCTCTCCATCATTCTTTCCATGGTTCTAACCAAGTTATCAATTTTAGCATCAGATGTAGAAGCTGCAGGTCCTTATTTTATAATAACTCTCCTCTCGGTCCTCAAGGCTAGCTCTCTTAGCTAGCAAGTTGGCTTCTACACTTACAACATCCCTCTGCATTTCCTCCAAGGTTGCAGGGTCTCTCTCTCTGAGTTGATAAGTCATTTCTAGGTCAAAACAATATAGGAAATTAACCAGGGCCAAGCCTTGTGGTGGTTTCATGTGAGTAGGAAGTGCGTTATATACACTGTTAAACCTAGTGTAGTAGTCTTGGAAACTTTCTCCGATATTTCTCTTGATGTTTAAATATTCTGACAAGATTTAAAGAGGGTTTTTCTTAACTTCCCATCTATTGATGAATAGCTAGTGAAAAGCAGGGAGATCATGGATACTATTAGGAGTCAAGCCTTTAAACCATTTTCTCAATTCTCCTCCAAAAACTTGAGAAAACATCCTGAACTTGATACTTTCATCACCTATCTCTTGAAGTTAAAAATAGTAATTCACTTTTTCAACATGTTGTTAGGCAGTTCCAGGACCAGTCCCATCAAATTGTGGAATCTTGGACTCATAATCCTATGGCATGGGTATCACAGGTGGTGGCAACACCAATGGGGCATATCTAACTGCCATGATTTGTGGTGGGGGAACACAAGGGGGATGAAAAAGAGGAGGGTTGACAAGGGGAGGTGGATGATTAAATGGGGGAAGTTGGATAGTGGGTGTATGTGTGGTGGTTTTGACTCTCTGGTGGGGGGTGTTCAGGAAAGTGGTAGGGAATTTAGAAACACCTGGACAAGTTGACTGAGGATGCAGCAAACTTGGAAGTAATAGAGGGGGGTACTATAGTCAGAGCAGATAGTTCTACATATTTTTGAAGGTAAGCATCATCGATAGCTAAAGTGAGTCATGCTACTAGGTCTTGAAGGGAGTCAAAGTGTTGGAGAAGCTGAAGATCAATTTGGGTGGGTGTGGAGGCTTCCCCAACTGGATTATGTTGTAGGATAGATGGGTCAAAAACTGTCTCGATTTTCCAATTCTTAGATTTGGTCCTGAATAATCTTTTTTCAAAATTTAAATCAAACTGGATGTTTTTCAAGGTCACAAGGTTTCCAGGGAAAGAATTTTCTTTGTGAAGTAGTTTGCTACTAGTTTGACTCTCAGATCTGGGGGTTTTTCTTAGTATTTTCTTTGGATTTTCAACTACTGCAGGAGGAATTCGGTCAGGGTGAGATCTAGTAAATATTATTCTAGGAGCCAGAATTTAGACCTGGAGCATAGACAGGCTGAGTACTTGCAGAAAGCTGGAAAACAAATCTTGGAAAGTGCTTTATCATACAATGTTTTGACTATGGTTTCTGAATTCAAATGAAATGTAAAGCTTTTCAATAAGCGCCCAGTATGGTCGCCATTATTTTTTGGGCGCTATAATTTATAAGATTGGCAATAATAAAATATAAAGGACAACATCAGACCACTTTGGAATCCAGGACCTAGCCTTCCTAAACTTACAGAGGGCTCTCTCTATTTATGATTTAATTTTATCTTTATGTTATGGGTGATGATGTTAGGCTAGTTATATTGATCATCGAGATTTGTTTTCTTGATTGATTTTTTTGGTTGGATGAGCATATATGTCGAAACTAATCCATTGGGCTATTGAGTCACGAAAGGATGGATTGGTGCATACACTTTTTCAAGAGCATCATAGGGAAAGCTAACTGTGCTAATTGGATCTCTAAAGAAGTGTGAATTATGAGGTGGAGGAAATAGTGATGTTTAGTAATGGTTAAAGAGCAGTTAAGAATTCTCTAACCAAACTTCAAAAGAAAACATTCAGGTGGTAAACATAGATAGAATTAAGGTGCTCCAACAACAAATCTTAATCTAAAATTTATGATTTACAATCAGATAAATATGATGCACAATGAGAAAAAACAATGGAAACATTTGACACAGAAAGGAAACACATCACCATGTGACACATCTTAGGTATCTTGTAAAATGGTCTCTTATTGATGCCTAGCTTCAAAAATTACAGTGCTCCAATACAAAAGTTTCTTACAATGCAAGGTCCAACCCCTGATACTTCCAATACATGCGGTATTTAACTGCAAACTACATCTATTGCCCTATCTACTTCGACAACCTTTCATTAATTACAACTAAGAAAAAATTAGACAAGTGTGGCCATGCAATGGCCGAGACGTAATACATCTGACAAGCACCGCTTGTGGTATTAACTCCGGAAGCTCTTCACTAATTAAAAAGTAAGCCCAAAAGTGGCTGAGGTGGTCACGAAGAGGCAACGATAAGTGGCTCTAATTCCTGGCTCTACCTTTCAAACTTCCTTTGCTGGATCATTAAGTTTGAAGTGGTGTTGGCGCCTTTAGCAGATCGGTGGCTTTGCTGATGTGCTAATTATGCCCCTCAATATTGATACATAAACAACTTGTCCCATTATTTCTTACCTATAATTCTTGTCCCTACGACCTGTTGATAAACTTCATCCACTTTTGTATATTTTCTTCAGTTCATGTTGGATGAAGATGTCATTACTAAAGAGTTCTAGGAAAACTTTTCCGGTCACGTTTCCTTTGATGTTGGATAATTTTGCAGTGTATTTGGCAGTCTCCCTGAGCTTTTTCATGTAATCTCCCTTCTGGACTAGTTTATTATTAATTACATACAATTAAGGCAACCCTTTTTCTCTCAAGAGCTCAATTCTGTTGAAATATCTGCTAATAGCCACGTCCAATTCATGAAATTTCTCCTCCAGTTGTTTCACCAAATTCCTCTTAGGGAGAACCCTTTTCACTTCTAGTATGCTCTCTTTCCTCCCCTGCACATCAAGTTCCTCAAGCTCAAAATTGGTTTTAGAATTAAATAAATTTATGATTTTGGGGGTTGTGGTAGACATATTTCCCAATTCCTGATTAGCTTTTTCAATAGCCACCCGACACCTGTCAATCAACTCCTTCTGCTCAAATATGATGTGGATGGAGTGCCAGATTTCATCCACTGAATCCATGATACTACCCTAGATGATCAACTTCATTTGGCCCAGAATATTACTAGTTGAGAAATCCCTTTCTGCCTTCTCCAATCTTTCAATTTTATTTTTGGATATTTTATGGGCAGTTTCAGATCTTGCCTTATGATCTCTCAAGATGCTTATCTTTGCTTCCAATTTCTTGATCTCTTGTGTCTGAAGCATCTGTTTGTGCTCAATCTAGTCTCCTAAATTGAGTTCATTTAATTGTCAACCAGGGTTGGTAAACTGCTGAAGTGAAGTGCACCGTATGTGCCTAGGTGTTTGTCTCTTAATGCGTTGTGTTTAGTGTTTTATGATGTTTTTGGTCTTTTGTGATGATTTATGATGTTTTTGGTCTTTTGGTGGTTTTTATGTTCTCAAGGAAAATGACTAAAAAGCTAGTGGAAAGAAGCTACTGGTTAAAAATAGAGTGAAGCCTAATTGGTTGATGACAAATGACAAATGCAAATGCAAATACTGAAACAAAATCAAACCTAAACTATGACTAAGCAAAATACAAAGCTTGATAATGACTTTAAGGAAATGAATCAAAACATAAACTTAACTTGTCCAATTATTTCATCAAAGGTATTTTGGGAGAGCTTGAGAAATGGTCAGCTAAGTATACAAATTCTCCTAACTAAACAATTAAACAACTAGTTTATAATGATGCAACATTTTATCCATGATTAAAGATTTGTTGAAGCATATTTGGAGGAAAACATTGATACCATCATAAGATCTCTACTCTAAGACTAGTTCCTAACTCTATTCTGCAACTTAGTTAAACATCACTAAACCTTACTCAAGAGTTATAGATTTCTTTTTAAAGTAGTCTTTTTGAGGAAAGGCTTTGTTTATGGAGTGGTAAAGAAGTTGCAAAAGTACTTTAGGCCTGGAAATGATATTGTCTTCTGTTCATATGGTTATGAATCAATTATAGATTTGGAACAAGAAGAGATTTTGTAAATAATGAAGGCCGTTTTGTTAAGTTTAACAACTAATGTAATCTAATATGCAGTGGATGACAACTAATTGTGGAGTGAAAATGCAATGAGTTAAGCTAAAATTGAACTTAAGATGTCACTAGTCTAAAACAGTGCTGAACTAACAAGCCATTATCAAACTTAAAACAAAATAACAGAGCATGAATTGAATGCAATTTGACTCCGAAGTACCCTAACTAAGTTATCATGCATTAATATATGGGATTCTACAGCCTGTTTTGTCCATCATGATTAGTATTTGGAAGAGTTTCTTAGAACAATCCTGGCTGTACAATTCAGTGCAAATGCAAACATAAAGACTGAAAGCAATTTAAAAACTAAGACATCACAGCTATCTCCTACCCATCATTATGGTATTTTGGAAGGGCGTTTTAAGAGTAAGATCAGCTATGCTACTTAGTGCAAACAAACAACCGAAACGTTCAGTATCACAGTCATGCCTTAGACATCATAAGGATTTTTTGGAAGAGTTTGCTTAGTATAAGTTCAACTGTGATAGTGAACAAAAGAAATTACAATTAAATCCTACAACACTATAGCCATTTCTCATTCATTATCATGATCTTTTGGAAGATTTTCTTCTTTTGGAAGAGTTCTTAGAACAAGTATAACTATAGTGGCTAGTGAAATTAACTACAAACTCAAACTTCAAAAACGTAAAAACAACTAAAATACTTATCTAAATTTCGAAAATAAAGCCATGCAGGAGGCAGGGGCCCTCTACCACCAGACGGAATCTAACTCCAAATCAACTCAACGCGTTCAAAGCAAAGCTGTCTTCTTCATTAAAGGAAAAATAACTTGAAACAGAGCAGTTTCGGTCTTCAGAAATATAGCATGAAATCTAAGCAAAATCTAGCCTATCTCTCGGTTTCCCAAGTGTTTTTATAACAAATTTACATAACAGAACTTGCAACAATATAGGGATCCTTGTCTTTCCTTATCAAAATCACATTAGGACTCTGAAGATGGAAACGTAAAGAGAAAAAGGACATCTGGACTAAGACAGTCCTATTAGAAGTCTGCTTCCTTAAATGAGTTCCCACGTACCAAAACCACGTCCAGAATTCGGTTCTTCCTTCATGGTGAGCAACGTATGATGTGGAAATGACGTGGAATATACCCATATGTGGTTTTTCTTGAGAGGACACCTGGAACATGCCTGAACGTGAAGACAGCTGCAGAATTTCCGGTTAGCTACGGAATGTCTGCATTCTGCAGCTAGTTCCGGTCAAAATGCATTACAATGACAAAAATCACAAAACTTAGCAAGTTAGCCATGTTCATCATTCTAAAAGTAATTTTAATTAATTTCATTGATCAATTGGGTCTGGGATAACAATGGAAAAAGGAAAATGAGGTAAAGTAAGATGAAAGAAAGCACAATCTTGGGGCTCAACATACCCCCACTCCTGTCTTCTTGCATGTCCTCATGCAATTTATTCCATAAACTCAGAGACTTCTGCAAGAACATCTAATCCTCTCCTTCTTCTTTGCCTGGAAGCTAAAGGTCTTCTGGGTTTTCTGATGACAAGTTTGAACCTTAAGTTGATGAGTGCCCTGATTAGCTTCTTGTTCCTCTTTTTCAACTTTTCATTAGCCTTTTCCACTTTGTCCATTTGTAGAGATAAGGTTGAGTTCATATTGGTTTTGAGTTTGACTTGTTCCTTTAGAATATCATTCTCATTTTTGATGTGTCTATTAAGTATTTCCAGCTCATACCTATCCCTTCTTAACACATCTATTTCGGACAATGGAGGACTAGGGGTTCTATCTCTACTCTCTGAAGCTTTCCTTTCCAATGTTTCAACATAGTCATAAACTTCTTGCTGAGAAGGGTCAATTTCAGGGGTTTCTTCATTAAAATCTTCTTCAACATCTTCAATAGATGTTTCCTCATCTTCTATATTTATCACCCCTGTTTGTTTGATCTGTGTTTTCCTTAGTTTCCCCCTGAGTCTATGGCTTCTTCTTGGCTGGGATGATCCCTCTCCTTTTTCTGTGGCAGATTTTCTGATTACCCTCTCTTTCTTAAGTTGTCTCTTAATTTGAGTCAACTTCTCTGAGATTATTTCCTCACTACTTTCCTATATTGTTTTGTCAATTTCAATTTTTGAGGCTCTCCATTTTCTGCTTCTCCTTGTAGGCTGTTGTTCAGGTGAGGGCTCTTTTGGCTCTTCAAAATGATTTCTTATCAAGAAATTATCCCAAGTATCATTTGTTTTGGCTAAATGATGTTCAATTAAAATCTTAACCAAGCCATGATGGTATAGAGTTGTCTCTAAGAATTGGACCCTTCTTTGAACACAAGAAGCCATCTTTTTCAAAATTTGAAGGAAGAAATAGGGCAAGTTTAAATCTTCCTCCAGAAAATGCATTATCAGTCTAATATGGTAAACATAAAATGTGCCATATCTACCTTCACATGTGATAAATTTTTGCAGAATAAGCAATATATTTATCCATTTATTTTTCAATGCAGAACTTGGAATTCCCTTCTTAAACATAGTGACATCCATACCTTGTGATTTTAGGATTTGCTTCCATGATTCATTGTGAAATTCACTGTTTTTAAACCATCTCTCTCCATTTCTAAGCAATCCTGTTGCTTCTGCAATGAAAACCTCAGTGACAGTGAATTTAACATCTCCCACTTCAACCTCAGCTCCTTTAAATGACCTTGCAAATGTTTTAGTGACTTCTTTGTGGAAGCCATTAAATTTCTCAAGAAATTGTAGCCATCCTACCCGTTGCAACATTTCTCTACTTTGAGGGTATCCTTCCAGGTATTTTGTATCCACTGGTTCAGTTCTTACAATGAGGCCCATAATTCTTTCTTCAATCTTCAGATTAATACTCTTTCTGCCCACGGAAACAATAACTTCAACCTTCAAACTGATATACTTCTGGTTCACGGTGACAATGGCTTCAATCTTCAAACTGATATACCTCTGGTTGACAATGACAATAACTTCAAATTCCACACTGATATACCTCTGTTTCTCGGTGATAATGGCTTCAAATTCCACACTGATATATCTCTGCGTTTACGGTGATAATGCCTCAATCTCTGCTCACCGTGACAGTGCTTCAGTCTCTGCTCACGGTGATAATGCTTCAATCTCTGCTCACGGTGATAGTGGTTTGATATTTCAAATTGATATACCTCTGCTCACGGTGATAGGGATATCTCTGTTCTGCGGAATGAAATGATGAAGGGCAGGCTACAGAATGGAGTGATGGAGGTAGTTACGGAATGAGTTAATGAAGTGAGGTGAAGAAAACAAATTAATGAGTGAAAAGACTGCGGAGATTTTTTTTACAACGGGAAAAAAATCATCATTAAATGATTTGGCTGGGTGACGTGAGGAAATCAAACACTTCAGCCTTTTTAATCACTTAAATGATGGTCGGGTATAGAATTTGAAATGAGAGATTTTTATCTAAAGTTTGTGGAGGGTATATTGGACATGATCAATAAAAATAATCAAAACAACTTTTTCGAATGATTCATAACTAAAACTATGCTAAAGTTTATGATATGCCATTATAATCAAAACTTATTACCTTTGCTTTTCATTTTCTTTTTGTGGTCTTTGTCTTCTTTGTTCTCCTTTGGAAGCGTCTTCATAAACCTTCTTGATTCTTCTTATTCATGGATATACTGGATCTTCTTGTTGCAATTCAAATGTCTGCTGATTAGTGTCTTCAGGATCTCTAGCTGCGGAATGATTGTCTGGCTGCAGAAAGTATGATCAGCTGCAGAATGTCTGTTAAGCTGCAGAATGTACCTGTAGAGCATTTTAATCATGGAATGGAGTGGTTTGGGATATAAGTGAAATGTTATATGGCATGAATGAAGATGGATGATGAGTCATGATATGTATGAAGTGGATGATGAAATGGAATGGATTCAATTTATGAAATGGAGTGGAAGAATATAAGAAATGGTCTGCAATCCATGACATGTGTTATTCATTTGCAGCAAGACATCAAACTTTAAATTTTGACATGGAAATGAGGTGGATGGAGTATGGAATGAGATGAATGATATATGGAATGAAGTGAAGTATGAATGAATGAATAAAATGGAGTATGGATGGATAAGTGAATGGAATGAAATGAAATGAAATGGATCATAAGTACAATGGATCCGAACTTATGATTTTGTAACAGCTGCTTGCAAAAACAAAATGGGAAAAGTTAGAGTGTCAGAAAAACTTTGATTTTCACCCTATATTTTCTATATAAACATGCCAATCAATGATTGGTTTTCATGTTTATACCTTATTATTATTATTATTATTATTAATTTTTTTTTTAAAAGAAATGCTTCAGAAAATTCAATCAAGTTGATGAAGAAGAAAGATTCTTCTTCATTAACTTCACATCATTGTTTTCCTGGAACTTCTTGAAAAACTCTTCTCTTGAGAGTGGTTTGTGATACAACTTCAATCTATGACCATTCACAAGAAAAGTGACCTCTTCTTCATCTATTGTCCTGATTTTTACTGCTCCATTGTCAAAAATTTCAACAATTTCATATGGCCCAAGCCTATGTGTTTGAAATTTACCTTGAAAATCCTTGAATTTTGAATCAAACAAGAGAGCCCAGTCACCTTCTTTGAATTTCTTCTCTTTGATGTACTTGTCATGCCATCTAGTCCTTTGTTGTTGGACTAGACTTGTTTTCTGAACTGCATCTTGTCTGATCTCATCCAATTCATTAATCTGCTCCAATCTATGCTTTTGTGCCTCCATTAAATCAAGTCCTAGCTGAACTGCCATTTTGAAAGTTTGAATCTAGAACTCTATGGGAAACAAAACTTGCTTTCTATAAACAAGTTCATAAGGAGTATGGCATGTTGTGTTTCTCCATGTAGTTCTATAGGCCCACAAGGCTTCAGGAAGCCTATCTACCCAATCTCTTCTATGTAAATGAACAGTCTTTGTTAGGATTCCTTCAATGACCTTATTATTAGATTCCACTTGACCATTTGCTTGTGGATGATAAGGAGTAGATTTTATATGCCTGATTTTGTACCTCTCCATCATTTGCTCCACTAGCCTTGATGTAAATTGAGCTCCTTGATCTATAAAAATTTCCCTTGAGACACCAAAATGAGTAAAAATATCCTCAAAAAGAAAAGTAACTACAGATGCTTCATTAGCAACAAGTAATGGCTTGGCTTCTACCCATTTGGTAACATAATCAGTGCAAACTAATATATACCTCTTTTGTCTTGATGGAGGACTAATAGGTTCTACAAAATCCAAAGCCCATTTTTCAAAAGGTTCAATATGTACCTGAGGTTGTAATGGCATCTCACCTGAAGGAGAAGGTTTCCCTACCCTTTGGCAACTATCACACCTTTTGACATACTCTTTAGCATCTTTGAAAAGGGATGGCCAATAATATCCTAAATGAAGGATCTTATAGGTTGTCCTCTTATCAGCAAAGTGTCCGCCACAAGGTTCATCATGACATGCTTTGAGAATCTCAGGCATCTCATCTTCCCGAACACATCTCCTAATGATCAAATCTGGACTTGTCTTGTACAACTCATTAGCAACCCATGAATATTTTGCACTGTCATAAATGATTTTTCTTTTATCCCTTGCATTCATTATTGAAGGAAATTTTCCTGAAACTAAATAATTAGCAATATCAGCAAACCATGGAGTTTGAGTAGAAATTGCAAAAAGATATTCATCAGGAAATTGATCTTCAATCGGAGTGTCATCTTTGATATTTTGGAGTCTAGATAGGAAATCAGCTACTGTGTTTTGTTTTCCAGGCCTATCTAGAATGGTAATGTTGAATTCTTGTAAGAGCAATAACCATCTTATGACTTTGCCATTAGTAATTGATTTGTTCATTAAGTATCTAATTGCAGAATGATCAGTGTGAACAAAAGTTTCATAGCCTGTTATATAGTGTCTAAATTTGTTTATGGCATGAACAACAACTAAAAAATCTTTTTCAGTTACAGTATAGTTTAACTCTGCAGGAGTCAAATTTTTACTGGTATAATAGATGGCATAAGGAATCAGGTCTTTTTGTCCCAATACTGCTCCTAGAGTTGTATCAGAAGCATCTGTTGAGATATGAAAAGGTAACTTCCAGTTAGGTCCCCTTAATATAGGTGCTTCAGAAATTTTGGTTTTCAGGGTCTCAAAGGCTAACTGGCAATCAGAATTCCACTTGAATTCACAATCTTTGGTAAATGATTTGAAGAGTGGAGATGCTATCTTGGTGAAGTTTTCTATAAATCTCCGATAATATCCTGTAAATCCTAGAAAACTCCTAACATCTTTTTGACAACTTGGAATAGATAATTTAGAGAAGACTTCAACTTTTGACTCATCAACTCTAATCCCATCCCCTGAAATGTGATGCCCTAGAACAATACCTTCAGTAAACATCATAAAACATTTTTCATGACTAAGTGAAAGGTTTGCTTCTTGACATCTCTTTAAGACTTTTTCCAAGTTTGCTAAAGCTTCTTCAAATGTGTTTCCATAAACTGTGAAATCATCCATGTATACCTCTACACAGTCATGTATTAGATCTGAAAAAATTCCTAATACTTCCCTTTGGAATGTTGCAGGTGCATTGCATAATCCAAATGGCAATACTCGGTAAGCATAGGTACCCCAAGGACAGGTAAATGTGGTTTTGTCTTGATCTTCAAGTGCTACTTGGATTTGGTTGTAACCACTAAACCCATCTAGGAATGAGAAGTACTTTTTGCCAGTTAATGTATCTAACACTTGATCTATGAAAGGTAAGGGAAAATGGTCTTTAAGAGTAGCTTTGTTTAATTCCCGGTAGTCAACACATACCCTCCATTTACCATTTTTCTTTGGCACAATTACCAAAGGAGAAACCCACTGACTATCTGAAATGGGATAGATGAATTTGACATTTAACAATTTTTGCAATTCTTCTTTAACAATCTCCCTAAGATTTGGATTCATCCGTCTTTGAGGTTGTCTGATTGGTTTGCAATTTTCCTCTATATAGATGTGATGAGTGCAAGTCTTGGGGCTTATCCCTTTCATGTCAGTGTACTCCCATGCATATGTAGAAGAGTGTCTTTGTAATACTTTGACTAACTTTTCTTGTTGAGATTTCTCTAGGTTCTTATTTATGTTCAAAGTTTTGCCTGGAAAGATCTCACTTGTAGAGCTGCCAAATTTATCCATAGAATGAAGAGACATCTGCCTTGATGACAAAAACTCAATATTGGATCCCTCTTGAAATGATTCATATTTGTGTTCTGGAGAGGATTCAAAGTTTTCTAGAGTATTCAGAATTTGATTATCTTCACTAATTTCTGAAATTGTGAAGAGAGGTTGTAAATCTTCTTCATCCTCTATCCATTGAGTGTCATCTAGATCTGTAATTGTCCTAGCTAGAGGATATAAAGTGAATTTCTTAGTTGAACTACCATCAGAGATATACATATCACCGGATCTATAACTAATAAAAGCATCAGCTGTAGCCAACCAAGGTCTTCCTAATATAACAGGATGTCCTCCTAGATTATTCTTAGGAGTTAGGATCATGAAATCCACAGGGTACTCCCAAGAATCTAGGGACACTGGAATGTCTTCTATTACCCCATATGGTTTGATCACAGATCTGTCTGCTAGTTGTAATAATGTGGGTGTAAAGAGAAGATTAGGAAGTTTCAGTTTATCCATGATTTGTCTACTCATGATGTTGATTGCTGCTCCTAAATCAATGAGTGTGTTTTGGATTTCAATTCCATTGATGTGAATTTTAACAACTGGATTTCCTGGGTCAAGATACTTTGGAATAGCAATCTTGCCCATCATAATGTCTGCTATTTTTCCTGCCAGTTGAATTTTTTTTGTTTCTCTTATTCTTTTTCTTGTTTTCTTCATACTCAACTCCTTTATTGTTTTGGCTAAAATTGGAATTTCCTTGATGGCTTGTAATAATGGAATTTTAATGCAAACATTTCTCAGCTCATCTAGGAAATCATAATTAGGAACCATACTTTGTTTTTCTACACCTCTATCAATTTGTAATCTTTCTGGAAAGGCAGGTATAGAAGTAGATGTGGATGGTTGCTCTAATACAGGAGTTGAAATTATTGGATCTTTTTGCTTTAATTTTTCAGTGTTTGGGTCTTGAAAATATGTGTCTCCCTCAAGACTTTTATTCACCCATAGAGAGTCTTCCTCAGAGTTATCTTGTTCTTGTATGATCACAGAAGGTTTCCTCTTTTCAAGTATTCTTCCAGACCTAAGTTGAACATCACTAAGGTCTAAAGGAGTAATTAAATAAGTTGGGAACTGTTGGCCTTCTATCATGTATGTGTTCTGAGGATTTTTATTATTGGGGTTTGGTATGGGTTGAGCAGGCAATTGATTTGATTTTTGAGGGAATGGTAATGAAAGTGGTTGATTTTGATGTGGTAAGTTCTGATGATGTTGTTGAGGATTTTGTTGAATATTTTGAGGAAAATTTTGTTGAGGATTTTGAGGATAAAAATGTGGGTATGGTGGATAGGATGGTGGATACTGATAGTATGGGGAGTATCTTCCATAGGGACTTTGTGATCCTTGTGCCCAAGCTGGAGATTGATTTTGAAATTGAGGCCAAGGTTGCTGCCAAGAATTCCAAGGTGGAGTTTGATTATACATTTGATCATGGAATCCTTGTGTTTGAGGTCCCTGCCAAGGCCTTCTAGATACAAAATTGAGGGACTCTATGGAATCTGTAGGATTTTCCTCCTGAAATACAGCTTTGAGACCAGGAAGAGAAGGACAATTCTTGGTCTCATGTTTTTCAGAACAAATGACACAGGTCTCTACAACTTTTACATCCAATGGACACTCTCTCAAGGCATGTTTCTTTCTACATTTGGGACAAAAGATTGCCAAGGCATCAGATTCAGCTTTTTTCTTGTTTTGTATCTTAAGGGTGTCTATTTGTTCACTAATACTCCCTAAGATGTCAGATTTGAAATCATCAAGCATGTGTCCTATTTCTGATCTACTTACTGTCCCAGAAGCAGACTTACTTGCCCTTGCAAGAGCAGGATCTCTTGGAACTTTTGTAGTTTTAGATTTCCCTCTTGAAAGGTTGATACATAACTCAGATATTTCAGGTAATGTGAGCTGTGATATATCCCCTTTTCCCATCATGTTAATGATATCCAACCATTCATCCCTAATTGTTTTCAACAAAAGAGCTTTTAAGGTGTCTTGATCTAAGTTTTCCATTTTTTCTCTTTTGATGTTGTAATGAAATCTCTCCAACAAATCTTCCAAGTTTTCATCTTTTTTTGTAACATCTTAAACACTTCTTATTTATGATTAACCGACATACAATAATCCAAATACCTCTCTATAAATGCTTGTTTCATGTCTTCCCATGTCCTAATAGAACTGTTGATCAAACTCATAAACCACTTCAATGCTGCTCCTTTCAAGGTTGAAGGGAATAATTTCAGTTTTTGAGCATCTTGTAAGTAGTCATAAGTTCTACACAGAACTTAGAATTCAAAGAGGAAGGTTTCAGGATCTTCAGTTTTAAGTCCATAGAAGTTTGGAAGGACAGAGGGTGAAATGTTTTTCATGGTTGTATTGGTTTCTTCATCAATTATAGGGAACCCAAAAGAGCTTCCTATTTCTCTTCTACCTCTTCCTCCATTTGCACCTCTACCTCCTTCTCCTCTACCTCTACCTCTACCTCCAAATAATGTGTGTTCTCCATTAAAGACTCCTCCTCCCCCTTCTTCTGCCATGATTGACTCTCCTGTGGAAGTAGAAAGATTTGTGTCCCTAACAGGAGTTTTTAGATCTTCTTCTAAGGCAGGTTCAGTGGATTAAGTGGAAGGTTTCTCTAATGGAATAGCTGACCTTAGATCTTCTAGAAGTCCAGGATCAGTAAATGATGGAATGTGGGTCTGAGTTGAAGGTGTACTAGCCCTTGGTCTAGGTGAAACAAGTGGTATTCTAGGAATCAAATTTCTGCTTCTGCTGCTTATAAATCTGCCCCTTGAATCTCTCTCTCTACGCATATAATTGTTTTTGGGGGTTAAGAAACAAAGGTTACCTAGTTTTCACTTCCCCAGCAACGGCGCCAAAATGTTTGTGCTCAATATAGTCTCCTAAATTGAGTTCATTTAATTGTCAACCAGGGTTGGTAAACTGCTGAAGTGAAGTGTACTGTATGTGCCTAGGTGTTTGTCTCTTAATGCGTTGTGTTTAGTGTTTTATGATGTTTTTGGTCTTTTGTGATGATTTATGATGTTTTTGGTCTTTTGGTGGTTTTTATGTTCTCAAGGAAAATGACTAAAAAGCTAGTGGAAAGAAGCTACTGGTTAAAAAACAGAGTGAAGCCTAATTGGTTGATGACAAATGACAAATGAAAATGCAAATACTGAAACAAAATCAATCCTAAACTATGACTAAGCAAAATACAAAGCTTGATAATGACTTTAAGGAAATGAATCAAAACATAAACTTAACTTGTCCAATTCTTTCATCAAAGGTATTTTGGGAGAGCTTGAGAAATGGTCAGCTAAGTATACAAATTCTCCTAACTAAACAATTAAACAACTAGCTTATAATGATGCAACATTTTATCCATGATTAAAGATTTGTTGAAGCATATTTGGAGAAAAACATTGATACCATCATAAGATCTCTACTCTAAGACTAGTTCCTAACTCTATTCTGCAACTTAGTTAAACATCACTAAACCTTACTCAAGAGTTATAGATTTCTTTTTAAAGTAGTCTTTTGAGGAAAGGCTTTGTTTATGGAGTGGTAAAGAAGTTGCAAAAGTACTTCAGGCCTGGAAATGATATTTTCTTCTGTTCATATGGTTATGAATCAATTATAGATTTGGAACAAGAAGAGATTTTGTAAATAATGAAGGTCATTTTGTTAAGTTTAACAACTAATGTAATCTAATATGCAGTGGATGACAACTAATTGTGGAGTGAAAATGCAATGAGTTAAGCTAAAACTGAACTTAAGATGTCACTAGTCTAAAACAGTGCTGAACTAACAAGCCATTATCAAACTTAAAACAAAATAACAGAGCATGAATTGAATGCAATTTGACTCCGGAGTACCCTAACTAAGTTATCATGCATTAATCTATGGGATTCTAGAGCCTGTTTTGTCCATCATGATTAGTATTTTGGAAGAGTTTCTTAGAACAATCCTGGCTGTACAATTCAGTGCAAATGCAAACATAAAGACTGAAAGCAATTTAAAAACTAAGACATCACAGCTATCTCCTACCCATCATTATGATATTTTGGAAGGGCGTTTTAAGAGTAAGAGTAGCTATGCTACTTAGTGCAAACAAACAACTGAAACGTTCAGTATCACAGTCGTGCCTTAGACATCATAAGGATTTTTTGGAAGAGTTTGCTTAGTATAAGTTCAACTATGATAGTGAACAAAAGAAATTACAATTAAATCCTACAACACTATAGCCATTTCTCATTCATTATCATGATCTTTTGGAAGATTTTCTTCTTTTGGAAGAGTTCTTAGAACAAGTATAACTATAGTGGCTAGTGAAATTAACTACAAACTCAAACTTCAAAAACGTAAAAACAACTAAAATACTTATCTAAATTTCGAAAATAAAGCCGTGCAGGAGGCAGGGGCCCTCTACCACCAGACGAAATCTAACTCCAAATCAACTCAACGTGTTCAAAGCAAAGCTGTCTTCTTCATTAAAGGAAAAAAATAACTTGAAACAGAGCAGTTTCGGTCTTCAGAAATATAGCATGAAATCTAAGCAAAATCTAGCCTATCTCTCGGTTTCCCAAGTGTTTTTATAACAAATTTACATAACAGAACTTGCAACAATACAGGGATCCTTGTATTTCCTTATCAAAATCACATTCGGACTCTGAAAATGGCAACGTAAAGAGAAAAAGGACATCTGGACTAAGACAGTCCTATTAGAAGTCTGCTTCCTTAAATGAGTTCCCACGTACCAAAACCACGTCCAGAATTCGGTTCTTCCTTCATGGTGAGCAACGTATGATGTGGACATGACGTGGAATATACCCATATGTGGTTTTTCTTGAGAGGACACCTGGAACATGCCTGAACGTGAAGACAGCTGCAGAATTGCCGGTTAGCTACGGAATGTCTGCATTCTGCAGCTAGTTCCGGTCAAAATGCATTACAATGAAAAAAATCACAAAACTTAGCAAGTTAGCCATGTTCATCATTCTAAAAGTAATTTTAATTAATTTCATTGATCAATTGGGTCTGGGATAACAATGGACAAAGGAAAATGAGGCAAAGTAAGATGAAAGAAAGCACAATCTTGGGGCTCAACAGCATCATGCTCTCCATGGCCTTGCACAACTAATCTGTCCCCCTTGAGGTCCTAGCTGTTTTGAGACAACAGATGGAATTGATGCAATGGGTACAACTTCCATAGGAATGAGAGCTACCCGCATTGCTTCTTCTTTCTCCTTCAACAGCTTCTCCATCTTTGTCTCCATTCATTAAATCAACTTTCTGTGACTCATTTTCTTCAAGATTTTTGCCAAGGAATCTTCTATTGCTAACATTTTGAGCTGTTCCTTAAGGGCTGCTATATCATCATTCTTTTTCTTCAAAATCTCCTCCATAGCTTGAACATTGGTTGGGTCATACCCCATCTTCACTATCAAATCCTCCAAATATTTGATTCTTGAGTCTTTAGCCATAGAAGAAATTTTCTCCATATTAAGTTGAGATTGAGTATTAGCTAAAGATACCTGTAGTTTTGATAAGCTCAAGGTCGTACTTGTCAAAGTAGAGGCCACCATCTCTCCGGTCTACTTGTGTAGTTCCATCTAATCAATAGGATGGATGTCTTTAGCACTGAATTCGACTGATGCCTTCTTGTTGTCTTCTGCTCCTTGAGGCTATGGATCTAGGGCTTCTAGAAATGTCATTTTCATCCTCCTCTTTTCAGTATCAAAGGCAGATAGCAATCTGCTTTGTGAACTTGATGTCTGCTTCCAAAATTGGTTGTAGGTGTTAGTCTTCATCACTTTGTTCTTTAACTTTATTTCTCAGAATACATCATAGACTGATTTTTCTTGGCCTTCTATGGTAGGCCTGGAGGTATAAGTTTGTATACCATGTTTCTGAATAGACATTGTGGCCGAAGATGTAGGGGAGGCCATTGTCTGAACACTTGTTGGAAATGACCTAGGGTGGTCTATGATGTGAATTATTGTCTGCTGCTTTGATTCACCCCCTTGATCAATATCCATGTGAATTTTGGCCCTCTTCCTATATTTAAACTTGAATTCTTTGCTAGAGGTATCAATCACCCAAGGTGATTGATCCTCTCTTGGCCTCTTGCTCACTATTTCTTTCTCTGGATCTTTCCCCTTGTCTTCTTTATCTTCTGCACCCTTCATTTCTTGTGGGGTTGGGGTTTGGATGCCTGAGGTGGAAATCACCTGTTATTCATCTTCTTGTTGTGCGTTTTCCACCCATTCTGTTTGATTCACATATTTTTCAATTTCAGGCCAGTGTGTGTGGACATAATGTGTTGACTTGTTTTCCACCCTCTTCTTAGAGATGATCCCTGCAAGGTCATAGGACCAGGTGAAACTGTGACTGAAACCCATCTCCTTCAATATCTTATCGGTATCTTCCCCTTCTGCTATGTTGTTACAAATGAAAGGCCCAATTTGTGCCTTGATTTTGAACAGGGACTTCTTCTTTACAAATACAAAACGGAGTTCATTTGCATGTATAATTTTCCTTATATACTCCATTGCAAATAGCTCATGGAGAGGAACTTTGGCAGTTTGTAGGGGGCCAACTCACACTCATAAACTCATATATCTGTATATTTTTGGTACAAGTACCAATTTGTTGTCCTCACTTGATCTGTTAGCTGCATAGTTTTCTTGATTTCCTCACTCACTCTTGGCTTTGTTGCACTGCTGAGTGTGATGATGGATGGGTGCACAAATAAATCCAAAAAATATTTATATGTATAATTTTTATGTTCTTTCATTAGTAGAGTGGTCCAAAAGATGACAGAATGAGACTCAAAGTCATCGTTGAGCTTGGTCATTTCAAACTGGAACCTGTTGGACTGAAAATAAACAAACATGTAAACCAAAACAGAGGTGTATTTGAACACCTCCTATGTATGAAACTTCAAAAATTGGTCGTGGATGGCATCAGAAAGGAATTGGGAAAAATTAAACATAGTTGTGGGTTTAGACTATATTAAAAGGATGGACAGGAATTCTATCATGGCTTCATCGACCCATTGGTCTGTGTGATATCCTAGCAAGGAGGACAAGACAATAACAATCTGTTGGGTTCTACCAGGGAAGGAGGATGCAGGGTATGGAGGGTTTCGTTTAGGCATTGGGACATCAGTGGCCATGAAGAGTTCCAGAGTCTTAGCTCTACTAGAAAAGTCCATCTTCCGGTATAATTCTCTCAGAGCATCATAAGAGAAGGGAATGGTTCCTTCAGTGGTGGGGGCCTGAATCATTTGTTGGATTGATTGGGCATTAATGGTAAACATAATTTCTCCTGTTGGGGTCATTACAGTCCTTTAATTGATTTTATAGCAGGCATGGAATTTCCTAATAAATTCTTGGTAGTTATAGGTCTTGGGGAAAATGTAGTAGGTATATTTAGTTTCCCAAAGGCCAATGTCATCCACCTCATCCACTAATGTGTCCTTGAGCCAGCAGTAGACATCGAACAGGTTGGAGTCTAACTCTATCTCGTGGATTTTGAAATCCCTGTCTGCCAAAGCCAAGTGATCCAGGTCCACCTGAGGGTAGACCATATGATTGAATAGCATCTGGTCTTGTTTTGGAGGCATTTTGTGAACTGTGATGAAATTCACTGTGCAGATAAAGAATGGGAGTAATAAGAGAAGGGAGCTTAGAAATGGAGAATCTCAAATTTGAATGGGAAGGGAAAAATTACAGGGGAACTGCGAACAGACTTTGCAGAGCACTATGAATTGTCTGCGGATGAACTGAATATTTTTCACTGATCTTTGACTGTTAATTTCCTGCAACTCGATCACCTATATCAATTGAACTTAGTAGAAAAGGTAAAATTTTCCTCTGGTACTGAATTGGTGTTTTAACACGTCATTGGGTGAATGTTGTCTTGGTGCGAGCTTGTCGGACAACGACCCAACCAATTGAATGCGCAACGGGTATTTGGTGGGAGTGAATTTGATTGGATGGAGGGGACAGCTAGGTAGCGACATGGCGTAACGGCACCTTTAAACAGTTATCTGGCGAGAGTAGAGGTGACGTGGAGGGGGTGATGTGGTGCAATGGTACTTGGAAATAGTCACAATGTTGTTGGGAAAGTGCAGTGGTTTCAAGCGTAGTGGAAACTGCTTTCATGGGGGGGGGGTAGTGTTAAATGGTAAGGACCAGGGGGTGCGAAGTGACCCGAGCACGCCATGTAGCAGCAGCGGTGGTACACAGGGGCGTCACTGATAAAGCAATATTATATCACGTGCGTTCATATTGGGGTAATTTTTTTTAGAAAAACCCAAAACATTATATTGGACATATAACTATGGGTTAGAGGGTTTTTTTTTATTATATAGGAAATATAAATGTTTTAGGGTATTTATTATTGATTTATTTGGCCAAATGGCTTGTTGTGTGGGCATGTCAAAAATAAAAAGAGCGCCCGACAGTTTTGCCATTGGAGCACATTCCATTGCAGAGAACCATTGCCAATCCATTCAGATTCAGTAGAGGCCGCCACTGGCATTCGATTAATCAGAGATTCAAAAGAGGTCGAGGTCAGCCATTGGAGTACGTTTGATTCAGCAGAGGTTCATTGCCATTCGATTCAGCAGATATTGAACAGGCCACACCATTTCCATTCGATTCAGCAGAGATTCAGCAGAGGCCGACCATTGCCATTAAATTTAGCAGAGGTGGACGGGCATTGTAGACCTCAGAGGCAGACGGGCACCTTTGCAGACAACAGAGGTGGACGAACTAGGATTTAGACAGGCAGCAGACGAATTTGAGATTCACAAACCAACTCTCTTGTCTCTACTATAGCTGCTGGTGATATCCGCTGGTGAGTCGAAGGTTTCAAGCTATGCATGTAATTACGCCAGAGGTGTGCCGGTGTGATACAGGAGCATTAGACTCGGGAAAATATTTTGTATTCTATTTAAACTAGGGGTCTTATGTTTGTGAGGGAATATTAATTTTATGTAAATATTAATGAGATTTTTGAGTGATTAAACTATATTTTTAATTGTGAGGATTTGTTAATGTTCCCAAAATAATTTGGAGAACATGAGAGAATTAGATTTTAGATATTTGAGAATTAATTATGAGCCTAAGTTAGATTTAGTTTCAAGATTTTAGGGATAAAATCTAGGTTGTAGGGGTGTTGAGATATTTTAGGACTTTTTTGAGTGATTAAAGGGATTTGAACCTAAATTGGTTCAATTCAATTTGTATAAATTAATGAGCCTCAAAGGCCAAATAGATCAGGAAAAATAGAGTGATTTAGAGGTGAGGTTTGGACAGCAAAGTTTGCAAGCCTACGGGATTTTGTAAAAGGGCCATTGATTTGAAAATCTGGCCATGAACCAAGAAGGGTTTCTGTAATTGATTGCATTTGATTATATTGATGAGGAATTTTTTTGGAAATTCTGTGTGAATTATATATATTCTTGGTTAAACTCTGTTTAAAGAATGTTTGGATTTCTGTGAAATAAGCATATGAGGATAAAATCGATTTCAATTAAAATCGATTTATGCATTGAATTGAATTAAATTTGCATTTGTTGAAGAAAACGCAGGAAGAGGCATCGATCATCCTAGAGGAGGATTGGATCGAATATCAATTAAGTGGTGTTGGCATATTGGCTTTGGAAAGTTGATTTCATGGAGGGCACAATTTAATGATAATCTGAATGAACTGTTGTGTAAGAGTGCGGAATTAATGTTTGAAATTGTGGTTTGGGTTTATTTGTGGATTTAACCACAGGTGCTTGGCATAAATTGTAGGGTTCAGGAGCTTCGAATTGAGCCATAGTTCCTGATTGAAGAGGACCTGAGTTTGGGAAAAGAAAGAACTCGATTTATATAAATCGATATTGATTCTTATATTTATGTCACAGTTCAAGGAGTCGATGAGGTGTGGCCTTTTGACAAAAGACGTAAGCAATGGAATGTGTAAAACAAAATTAAATGGTGCTTCAAGAATAGCGAAGTAAGAACTCGTGGTAATAATGAAGTGATGGTTCGATTGAAGAGAAGGGAAGCCGTAATTCAAATTACGGATCTACAGGAATGGAACTGTAGTTCCATACGAAGCCAGGATAAAGGGGTCACTGAATAATAAGTTGATTGGAAGAAGTTTTAACGCAAAAGAGAACTGAATTGAATCAAGGACGCAGAGGGTGTAAGTAGTCAATTGGTGAAGCGATGGGTAAATCGTTGCCATCGTAGAGGCGCCATGAACGTTGTAAGGTCGATCTGTAGTAGTGTGATGTGTGAACAGTTGCTTTGCAATTGGACTGTTTGAAACATCGTGAGGAATGATTCTGAGTTAAACCATGTTTAGAACTCAAGCGAAGTGTTCGATGGCGCAGCAAATATGCAGGGGCTTCTAAATTTTATTCTAACTGTGATTTAAATTTCATGTGGATTGGGATTAGCAAACGGAGTTAAGAAACCAGATGATAGAGGTGCCACAGTTCTTAAAGTCGACCGGTGAGTTAATTGAGTTTGCCGGAAGTTGAATTCAATTAATTTCCATGTTCCGGAGTTGAATTAAGTCGAACGGTAGCTGAATGGAGTTCGTAGAAACCACAGTGCTGAAATATTGGCGCAATCAGAAGTATGTTGAATTGCGTGATTTCACAACTGAAGGTTGGGGAGTATGAATTGAAGTGCCGAGGAGTTAAACGCAGAGCAGAGCGGAGGATACAATCCATTGATGAAATTGATGGACTTGGTGAGTTGAAATATTGTGATTCCAGTGTTCTTATATGTTGGCAATGTTGGCATGTAGATTTCATCCAACGTATGGCCGTAGTGTTTAAAATATTTATTTAACATTTAAATGTTAAATAGATTCAAATATTTGAAGAATGAAATGAAATGATAAATAAGGCAAATGCAACAATACTAGTGAATACATTATGTAAGCCGTGATCAATCTAAAGTATTATGAGTGTTAGTACTTTGGGTGCCATTTAGAGGCATATATAAATGTCGGAATTGATTACGAGCAGAAAGTTGCTTTCCACTTTCATAAAGAATGAAAGTTAAAATTTACATCTTGGCTCAATATTCATGAAGAAAGTTTTCAAAAAAAAACAAAACTTTTACATATGAACTTTGCATATTGGGGATTTGAAGTTAAAAAGAGAGAGCTTTCGTGTGAAAGGATCGAGTTTTGGGGAGGTGTTGAAGTATGGTTTTCATAAACCATAAAAAGTTGTGAACATATGCTACAAGCTTCCGCAAATGATAGTGTATGAAATTGCCCTAATTTGGAGTTTTATTTGGGGAGTTATTGAGATGCATTTTTATATGCATAGTATTGGAGAGATGGGTTTTGCAGGGTTTATATGCATCACGGTGGATATGGCAGTGGGTGTGTGGAGAGTCTGGCCACTTTACCAGGGCTTTCTCATGCTTTAGGTTTTGCAAAAGCTCGGAGGAAGGGGAGGCGAAAGATTTGAAAATGGCGCAGAAGACAGGGTTTGCGAATCTTGGTTGTAAATGAAAAGATGTCCATTCATCGGACCAAGCAGAGGGCGAAACCCCCAATTTTTCTTTGCACTTCCACTCTCATGGAGGCCCAAGAGTCTGGCAATATTATGAGCACGTGGACGAAGCCAATTTTTCCTTGGACGGTTTAAAGCCGGGACAACCCCTGAGGATTCAGCGTGCAAGCCTCGTTTCCCTACTTTCGATTTTCAGTACTACGCAGCAGAGGCGCCTTCTCAGAACACAAGGGTAAGCATTATATTATTTTAAATTTGCATTGATTTGCTTGTTGTTTTATCTGATTGCCTCGTGATCGAATCTGAGGGATGGGTTTTGTACAGGGTCTGCCTAGGGGTTGTAAACAATGCAATTATAAACAGACCCATTTTGAGTTTTTCATGAATTTCGAGAACATATGATGTAATTACAAATAGGACGTGATTGTAAACAGCAGTAAAAAAGCACATTATATCCGTCTGGATTCTTCCTTAAGTGTTTAAGCATCCAATGCAAATATATTTTCAGTAATAACCAAGATTAGTATATTTATTTGGGTTCTCAATGTATATATGGATTTCTTTCTTTTTTTACCCAAAAACACAGGATATAATTGTAAAAGCATATTCGTAGTTGAGCTTTTTCGAGTGCACAGGATGTGATTGTACAATGTAAAACATCAATGACAAATGGCATTTTACCCATTTGGGTTTTTGCCTAAGCTTTTAAGCATCTATTGCAAATAGAGTTTCTGCAGTAGCAAAGAACATTATACCCTTTTTGGTTGATAACATTTCAATCGATTTTTTATCTTTTTCAGTGTTTTGAAAGCACGGGCTGTAATTGTAAATAACAAAGTATAAGGATATTCCTAGTTGTCTTTTTTTTGAAAGCATAGGATGCAATCGTAAACACCATTAACAAATAACATTATAGCCATTTGGGTTCTTCCTTAAGTGCTCAAAATCTAATGTAAATAGAGTTTTAGGAGTAACCAAAAACAGTATACCTATTTGGGTTCATAATGTTTCTGTTGATTTTTCATTTTTTTGAAAACACAAGATATGATTGCAAAGGATAGTATAAACGCATATTCCTAGTAGGTTTTTTGAAAGCATAGGATGTGATTGTAAAAGCAGTAGAAAAGATCATTATTCTTATTTGGGTTCTTCCTCAAGTTTTTAAGAATATAATGTAAATAGAGTTGTTGCTGTAATTCAAGACATTATTCCAGTTTGGGTTCATAATATTTCTATCAAGTTTTTTCATAACTTTTGAAAACACAGGATATAATTGAAAATAGCAGGATAAAAGCATATGCGTAGTTGGTTTCTTGTATGTTTTTCCAAAGCACAGAATGTGATTGTAAATAGCAGTAACAAAGAAAGTTATACCCATTTGGGTTCTTCCATAACATTTCAAACATCTACGCAATTTATAAACAAAGCAAAAAAATGGCTAATCTATTAGCTTTTAAAGCTATGGAAGGTTTCGATTTGAGAGTGCTTATATTTTGAGTATTTTTGTCATTTTTGACACAGGATTTGCACATAGCAATCTGAAGGCACAGTACGATTATCGTATGTTTTTTGAATGCATAGAATATGACTGTCAATAGCAATAAAGAAGTAATTATACACAGTCAGGTTCTTCCTTTAAATTTTCAAGTATCTGATGCAGTTTTGAAACACGGTTAAAAAACACTAACCTATTTTGTTTTGCTCATAGTCCTTTAAGCTACATTCTGCATCAGTTTGTGAGAGTTCTTATGTTTTGAGCTTTCTCATCATTTTTTTGAAAATCACCTGATGTGATGCAATTTTGAAACAGGTCCAAAAACCTAACCTATTCGGTTTTGTGTGAAAATTTCTAAACCTAAGTTATAGAAACCCTTCTACAATCTTCTGATTTACTTCTCCTACTTGTTTGATTTAATTAACAAGTTATTTTTCTGAATTATTCAGCAAAAACATCAAAGTAAATACTACTGCAGCCTACACATTCATGCAAATCATTTACTGAAGCATAATGCACATATGACAAAGGACACAATATTTTTTTGACAATGTCCTCGGAAAAACCCAATGCGGGAAAACCAGTGCAACATCTCTTAGAGGCTTTGTTTATTAAGAAGAATATCTGAATACAATCAAGGGCACCAGTAGTGGTTTTCCAAACAAAGAAATCACGGCATATGTACCTCTATCACTCAGAGATATAGAATATGGTTGATTCAGTTGAGGCTTCACACCTTCTGAATCGCTGAATATGAGCCCTTTCTAGCCCACTGGAAATATCTCCTCAGCCACATAGAGTGTGTGAATAATAAAAACGGACTTAACGTGTGTGACAAACCTATGTATGTGAGGCTTTAGCTTAGCCACCGCAAAATCCAAAAAAAAAACTGGCCGAAATTTCAAACAAATAGGATGACGTGGAGAATGACTTCTGTTGAGGAAAAAAAAAAAGGTTATGGTTTTGACACATGGAAATGCAACGTGGCAAATGAAATAGTAAAATTCGTAGACTTAATGCCACGTGGCCAATTGAAAAATCCCACATGTTAATAGATTGAT
Organism: Pinus albicaulis; assembly: GCA_034641835.2. Lineage (NCBI taxonomy): Eukaryota > Viridiplantae > Streptophyta > Pinopsida > Pinales > Pinaceae > Pinus > Pinus albicaulis. Next base: position 58,662,315 of record CM076584.1, read on the forward strand.
GGTGTCATAGTGAAAGCACGGTCACATGGAACTTGTTGGGAGTCTTGAAGAGCATTTCGGAGACGATTGTCGCAGTCATAGCATGGTCACATGGAACCTGTTGCTAGTCCTTGAAGGGCATTTCTTGTCTGAAGAATTGTGCGAGCCTAAATTCTTTAAATTTTGGTGACCCATGTAGCACTCCGGAAGCATTGAGAAGCTTTGGAAAAGTTGTGGAAGATAACCTCTCGAATGTTATAAAAGGCGGCTGGGTGAGGAAAATGGTAGCGCAGCAGCACTTGCTCTGTGGATTTCCTCTTTGCCTTTTGAGAATACAAAATTCGTCTTAGGTAAGCGAGTATTAACCTGCTTTACAATGTCAGTTAATGGTTTCTTGGCGGAAATGAAGTATTCTTTCAACAGAATTTAGAGGCTATATAGAAGCTAAACTAAATTTTGGTGTATGTTTCAGTGGATTGATCAATCTTGATATTTTTTAGGTAGTAATAAAAATAGTTTGTTTGGTTAAAAAATCATGATATTGAGGGTATCACTTGATTGCTTCCAATTTTAGCAGAATTTAGGGGCATTTTGTGGGATGATTTGCACTGTACTTGTAAGCTTGCGAGAACTGAAAATTTTGCAATCTATTGGCAAAATTATGTTCAAATTTTTTTAAATTTTTTGATCCGGCATTTGGTTGTATATTTATCCTTTTAATACTTCTAGATATTCTGCCCAAACTTGCTCTACATTGGTGGGCAGTGTAAAGCAATGTTCCACTAACTTTCTGGGAGGCAGGAACAGGGAAATGTTGCATTGGGAGAATTTTAGGAAACCTTATAGAGGACCAATATCAATTCCATTTCTAGAGGTTTGAGAGGGATTGACAACCATTTATGTATATTTCTATTCAAATAGGTCAACGAAAGAGGGATTAGCAACCATTTCTGTATCTTTCTACTCAAAAGGTCAATGAGCCTCACTAATGCGAGCTCAAGTAATGTTTGCATCCTTCAGTGCTTTCTGCTTTTTCAATTCAGTGTCACCTGCACAAACAATAATTTATGTTGCAAATAGATAGATGGATTTTTCTGCTTTGGTCTTGGGGTGACATAGGGCTAGAGGGAAAGGGTCCATGGTTTGCACGTTTAGATGTGTCATGTTGTGTATCATGCAACCCATGACTTTTGAAGGGTGATGAGGAAGCTCTCTCATCACATAAGTTATAAAATTAAAGTCATGGAGATGAAATTACCTAACTTGATTCTTCCTTGAAGTTGAGCAAACAACATCAAACATAATATAAAAAAACAATCTTACAATGAATGCCTATAAACTCAATGTATATCCTTCAAAATAGCACACATATTTATTTTTCATAGTTTGAAATCTAACAATCCATGTAATCAATCAATGACACATTTTACCCCTCATAAGTTCACATTCATCATGTACCCTTACATGTAGCAAAAAATGTTTCACATCTCCTCCTGGCGTTCCCTTGCACCCCCGGTGCAATTGCTAGTTTAAATGTAATTTACTTCATATAAGATAAGAAAATCATTCATTGCATGAGTGAAATACTTCATATAATACTCCTCTTCTTCAAACAAATGCAAATGCAGAATCCCCTTCTAGTTTAGTTTCCTAGTTTGTCATGGTCACGTTGTAACAAGTTCCTGAAACAAAAAGATCGCTACAAAAGTACGAACGCCCAAAAACCAAACAACGGTTTTAACATAGAGCATACCTATTTAAACACATCCCCGGTCTCTGAAATTAAACAACATCATTGTCTTCTTCCTGCCTTTTCTTCTGATATTTCTCTAGGAGTTCAACCCTTTCACGCTCTACTTCCTTCTCGAAAGCTACTTCCTCCTGTAATTGCCTTAGTTTGATTTCCCTTCTCCTTTTGTCATGTGTTTTAATAAGTTCTTTCCTCACCCTTTCGTATTCTTCATAATCTTTCAAACTGGTTTCAATTATCAATTTTCTTCTTGCAATCTCTTCATCAATTTTGATCCTTTGTTCTTGTTGTTCATCATTCACAACTTGTGTATCCTTTGGGAGCTTAGCAGAGTCAACTTCAAGTTGGTGGAAATGGTCTAAGTGTACCTTCTTGAAATCCTCCTACATCTTTTCCAACTGTAATTCTCCTTTTACAACATCTTCATTTAGCTGATCAATTTGCTGTCTATAAATTTGCTCCAAATAGTCCATCTCTTTCTTGAATTCCTTGTGTTGCTCTGTAGCCCTCTATCTAATAATCTTAATTTCAGCTTCTTTGAAAGCCAGCAATTCTCATTGAAGGTTGCTCAACATCACCTTTTCCACAGGAAGGGGATGACTAATAGTTGTATGGTATCCCATATGCCTTTTCTTATTGTCTAATCATCCACTTGTCACATAAAATAAACACTTTCCAATGATTGGAAGAGTACTCTAACTTCTATTCCCAGAACCTTTGAGTGACCTTACACCCCCGTAACGCAGTTACGATGTGTGAAACTAGAATGGTGCAGTCTGTTCTTAACTGCAAGACTGTTATTGAGATTTGAGAAGAAGCAACCATGCACCCTTAATTAAAAAAATACAGAGCTTTAATTGAAATTTGAGAGGAAGGTCCATGGGATAACCCGATGTTTTCTTCCGTAAGCAATTTCTGGGAGTTTTTGGTCGATGGTCTATCTATTAAGATATCTTCTTTGAGATTTATAAGTTTTATTTTTTCACATTTTCTGTTGTTTTGTCATTCTCTCATTATCTGGAATTTTTAGTTGCTTTACAAATTTTTATGCTTCCTCCTTTATGGTTTTTCATGTGTGTGACATTTAAAGTTAAAAATTTTGATCACTTGATCATGAGTTTTAATAGTGCATACTCATCCACCAACCCATTAGAGCTTCTCGATCTTGTTTTAGGCTAGCACAAATTCTTTTTCTCCCTTATGTGTTGAAGGTTAACATGGATTATTTTGACAATAGTATGGAAAGCATCCATTTAGTTTTTATGTGAGATATGTGATTGTCGAGCTGTTACACTATTATTACATGTTGTGTTCCACTTTTCTTTAAGTTGCTTGGACTAATCAATATTTTTGTTCCTGACATTATCTCTTAAGAACCAGCTTCCACTTCAATTAAAAATCCTCCTATTTGAATCTCTGTCTAAACCACCATCAGCAAGATCTGATTATTATCCCCACTTATTCGTTGCTTGATTGCTTAGTTCGTGTCCCTTATCAATCCTTTTGATTATAGTTATTAACACCTGGATTAAAACAAACATGAGGTTTTCAAATTTTGAATTTATTCTTCTTCTATACCTAGTGAGTTCCTACCTATAACCTTTTTCCCACATGTCAGTTTATCTTCAAGTAGATAGTAATGTTCTTTTGGACAAAACTATGGCATTCTTCTTGTATGCTTTGTCAAATTGTTCTGTTTTCATGAAACTAATATCCCTTTGTTTTTGGGTCATGATTTTTGTCTTAAGCAAATAAGCATAAATAAGCATTCCATGAGAACATATTCCAGACCAAGCTTTTTGTCTACAACCCACCATAAAAGTTAAAACATGTCACTTGTAAAAAGGGCTTCCAACTACTCCAAACAAAATTTTGTATGATACTATGAAGTGGTTATATGCTTGAAAAAAAGGTGGGGATGAGGGATCATGAAGCACGTTAGTTAAGAAGTGTCATAATGTCATTATATTTAAAAATCTTAATTTTCATTCAAGCACAGACTATTGGGGTGGCTTATGTTCCACCATGGATTTGCTGTCAAGACTAGATTTCAAAAATGTTATGTTGCAAAAGCAACTACGTACAGTGTTGTGAGACTCAGCAGGGACTTGTGACTCTTATCAAGTCTCTTCAGAAACAAGTACTTCAGGCTAAATTCGTCTGAAATGAAATTTGGCAAAACTTGAAATTTTCCACGTTTTGAGTTCTTTTTTATATTTTTCTCTATTTGCTGAGTTTCAGCTAGTCTTGAACTGAGTTGTGCCAAGTCTTGAGCTGGCCGAGGTTTTACTGAGTTTGAATCTCACAACCTTGGATGCATGAATGCTTTGTAGTAGGGATGAAATCACCGAGCATGTCTTTTGATGATCCCCATCAGTGAAGACTTTTTGGGGATGGTTTTAAGCTGAATTTAATCATTGTACTTCCCTAATTTCCTGGAAATGTCCTCTCCTTTGGAACACATGGATGATTAGGGACAGCTGCAAAATCTGTATTGTACATTTTTCGCTGCATTATATTGATTTTCTATGAAAAATCAGTATATAGCTACATTTCATAAGGAGCCATCCTATATTAACTGAGGGGAATTGAAACTTTTTAAGCATGAATTGGCTTTGCTTGTTTAAACCAAATTCATTTTTTCCATAAAGATATTGACTTTCTTCTTGGTGGGATACAAGCTCATATGCTAGCACTTTTTAGGATGGGGATTTCCTTGTAATCCAGTTGTTAGATTGTTGTAAGTCTCTTTGTACGATGATGCAACTCTTTATTCCATGGACTAATTAATATATAATGCATTTTTCAAAAAAATCCAGAACATGATGTTGATCATGAACAACTTTGAATAGGGCAGGCTGTTGAACCAGCCAACTCAATTGGTTGCATACAAAAAATAGTTTGCAGGAGCCACAAACAACAACATGGCTAGCGTAGCCCAAAAAAAGTGTTTCCTGCTTATCGAGCATACTTACGTGTAGCTTATAAAGATGTTTTACACAAAGCTAAACAAAATGTCAGAAGATGGTGAGTTGTTACTAAATGGTTTTCTCAAATCAAAATGGATTAGAGATGCGAGCACACACAAAAAGCACTTCTGACTAATATTTCGATTTGGGCACAAGTATGATTTCGTGGTTGAATAAGAAACACATAGTAATTTCCCCTGATTTGAAAAAACCAAAATATTAAATATACGGCAACCTCTGCAACTAGTTGTGAAGCTAATTGGCTTCCCATGTGTGTATCGGAGTTTCCATATTAAGATGTTGGGGCCCATTATCGTTTGTTGTGATAATTAGAGTTATATATGGTTCTATAAGAAATTAGAATCCAAGCTTCAATGACTAATCCAAACACATTCAGATCAGGTGTCATTTCCTGAGAGATAGAGCACACAGGACAGTTGTCACCTCACATTACATTTCTATGGATTCACAGTTGGTCAATAGTCTAAGTTCTAAGAAATCCCCTAGCAAAGGAAAACCAAAACATTGATAGACAAGCTTGTTTTGATGGAAAAGATATTCCTCGCAAAAATGGAATATTAGCTTTTTGTTGCTCTGAGCCTATTCTCCAAATAATTTTCTTCATCTCGTAAAAGTTAGGATTTCCTTTTTTTAGGAGCTTCTATTTGTACACTATTAATGATTAGTCATTAGTCATTATGTTTTTAATTTTTGTCTTTAATTTCCTTCTATTTTTTATTGTCTATGCTTAGCTATTCTATCTTTACATTTAGTTGATTGTTTGACTAGTGATTAGGCATTAGTCAGTTATTTGCATTTAATAATGAATTGAGCACTTTAATTAGATAGAATATTCTATCTACTGGTACATCTCACTATTGATACGCAAGTGTGCCTTATTTAGAGAGAAAAAGTCAAATTTGCACCAATTCGCTTGATGCATGTCAATGAAACTTCAGTGAGACAATCTCTCACATGGGACAACCTTTCTAGTATAACCAATGTGTCAATTTAGGATATTTAAGTGAGTATTTTTTTATCTTCTTTATTATCTTCTGGTTGTTTTCTTCTACCACTTGGTCACCTGACATGAGCACATGGCAAGTTGAACTCACCCATGTTGAGAACCTACCTTCAAGGGTGTTTCTCTTGTTTTATATCATTGTAATCACTCACTTGAAGTTAATTATATGTAATTGTTGTTATAGATTTCAATCATCCTGGTTTTTATTTTCTGAATTAGCATTTTTCAGATCTAGATTCTAAACTACGTTACTTCACCTATTGATCTGAAAATCATATTTTCTATGGTTTTAGCCTTTGAAAAATATTATGTGTTGATTTGTGTTTCATAAGATCTTAGATGTAGGTTAGATATGAATATCATGAACAGAAATTTTAAAACAAAATGAATAGCATGATTAAATACTAAATAGGATGGTCTTATAGGATAAACAAAATTCAAACAGAACAGCCTACAAAGATAAAGTCAACTTGGAAATGTTTAATCTTAGATCATTTTTCAAAAACCTACTCCAAGCTCCAATGGTGTTGAAAGTACAGGAGACATGATACTGTTGTCAACAAGTACTAATGCACCATGTGCATGTGCTATTTCCGAAATTGTCTGAGAAAAACATATATACAATAATTAGAGTAAAAATAGCTGGATTGAAATCAAGCTATATTATCCACACATCATTAATTCATGAGAAATTACAAATTCTGGCTTCAAAAAAACTATCCAAATGCTAACACCCAATTTAATGACCAATAAATAATTGGAGTATTTCTCAATTTTTGAATGCTCTGATGTAACAAGATTGTAACAGTATGAGTCAAGAAAATGAGAGGAGTGGACATAAAAATTGGGTTTCTAATGGCCATAGAGAAATTTCTATGTGCAAAATATTATCTGTCATTTCCATATTATGGAATTCAGAACCATTAACCATATAAACCTTCCTATGTTGTCAAAATAATGCCATGATGAAGTCCCTGGCCATGAATATCATCACGTGCCCAATTACCAATTTTTAATGGCCATCACCAATTTTCAATAGCTATGGATGTCTGAACTAGTAATAAAATCTGATGGCAATCAGGCCTTCATATGAAACAATATGAATTAATTGTGCACATTATTAAATTTCAAATAGAATGTTATTGCTAGCCTAGGCTTTTAGCCCTAGATTCAGTGAGTGGTAACTTTCTTATCTTCAAATGGGTGAAAAATAAGATTAATAGAATGGAATGTTCAAAGTTCAAACACCCAGGCATTGGATAAGCTAATGAACAATTTTGGTGTCTAAAATCCAAACATATCTGTTTTTTATAGTTGCTAGTGCTAGTGGCAGCTACACTTGTAGTCTATCCATTTGGTAAAAAATGCCCTGCATAATTTTATAGTCAAAGAAAGCATATTATTCCAAATAGAAATTTAAAACATTTAAATATTTGCAAATGCATTCATATAGGAGAAAACAACATAGTGGATTGGAACGTTCATTAAATCGACGTCAATTTCAAGAAACATTCATTAAAACTAGAGACAGAGATATAGGTCAATTTCAAGAAAATCTGGAAAGAGATTCGAAGAAGGGCTCTATAGAAATGACAGGTAGGATGGAATTGAATGACCTGCACCACCATCAAAAATAAGGGCAGCACCTCTGTGCCTTTCATTTGTATGTTGTTTGGCATATTTTAAATTTTAATAGTATTTTTCTATGACAAACATAGTTTTATTTCCAATTCCTAATGATGAACAGAAGTCTTTTAAATAGTGATAATTGGAATGCTAACAAGCATGGAGCTACATTTAAGCCCTAATATTTTCCGACCCAAAAACAAAATCAGCAGCACTTCAAATAACCAATATGAAAGGTGGCATGCAGTTTCCACAAAGGCTTAAGGTCTTTCTCTTTGTTTGTTATAAAAAATAAAGATAATTACTCTGTGGCTTCAATTTACAGTCATGAATACTTCAGTTTCACAGGTACGGGATGAAATGCTTTCCATTAGTCACTACGGAATGTATGCAGTTGTAAGTTGTGTTTTGACATGAATTCAGGCAAGTAACATTGAATTTGAAAACCCCAAATGGACTTAAACATCAAAGATACAGAGTTTGTAGTATTAGTATGATACAGAGTTTGGAATATTTGGGTTCTTTTGTCCTATGTAATGACATGGTATCTGAGCTCTCTCTGACCAAGTCAGATCACACTTTAAAAAAGGGACAAGTGGAGTGTATGGCATCTAATTAAGATTATTTGAATTTTCAGAACATATAATCGAAGACAGAGATCTTAAAAGACTATGTAGCATTGTTCATAATTCATGGATCCAAAATTTAGAATATTGATGTGTGAATTTTCAGAAGTATATATTCATTCTTGTTCGAAGACAAAGATCTTAAAAGACTATGTAGCATTGTTCAGAATTCACAAAATTGTAGTCATAGTTTTCCGAAGGACATAATTATGCTTAAGTAATGGTTTTGCAACCTTGGTTTAGCATAAACCTGTAGTAATCTGACAAATATTTAGAATCATATGCCTACTATGGATTTATATATATGTGGAGTTGATTGGAATTAATACTTTAGATTGCATGCACACGATTCAACCCCTTTCATGTTACTGATATCATGGGTGTCTTCTCTATCATGACTAGAACATTGAATCTTTAAAGGAGTTTCGATTTATGATTATAGTGAGACCTTTATTTAATACATATTTGAAGCTTGACCAAGGTGGCATCTGCTCAAGGAAAATATGAAGCTAATCAATTAGACTTGAGGAATCATCACACTAAAAGAGTAGCTTTCATTGACACATGGAAAACAGAGAATAGTAGGTAAGTTTCCTCATATGCATTTGACCAATATTTGATACTAGTTGACCAGAGAATTTAAGTTTGTCTAAACAATGATGCAAAAATATAGAATTCTTGAAGAGAAGAAAAAATGGAGTTATTTAACATGACTTGGGTTCATCAATGTGTTCATAAAGAGACTAATATACTCTAAACACACTCTAAAGGTACTGAGCAGAATTGCAAGATTGTTCCTTTGAGCATGGTTGTCTTGAGAATTTTATATGGAAGATTTGCTTGATATCATATGATTGACAGTGAATGATGACAACATAGATCTTAATGATATATGATAGTGTCTCTTATGGTTAAATAGTGACAGTTCACTACAGTAGATAGGTTGGAGCGGATGTGATAGTGGTAGTAACAAAAGCAGTGGTTGTTGACATTGATTTTAGACGCAGTGGTAGCTATAAATATGACACTACTTACCAAATTTAACCAGTGCATTCTATTGGGCAAGAAAATTGTTCTTTTAATTCAGAGCAACGAATTTGACTCTCATATTAATTGTAAATCCATTACATATAATATCTTATTTAAGGAAACAAGTAGGTTTTTCAACCTATACACGTGTCAAATACTGAAATGGAAATACTGGCTAATACAGACACTTGGATTCAAAATATTGAAAATCATCCAAGGAAGTTATGACCGAGGCAATACAAATGGAAGTAAACTCAATTCAAGAGAATCCATTTCATGCAATTGAAGAAACAGGGCAAGTTATTGGCGAAATGACAACTATTTCGGGTAGCAACCCTTAGTTGAGTTTATTACAGAGAAAAGAAAGTGAAATAAACCCTAGTGAGGCAGATCGCATCGTGAAAGGAAAAAGTGATGATGATGTTTAAATTCTCACATATATATGCGATGCATGATAATGCAGGAGAGGGGGGTAATCCATGTTGAAATATGTAACTAGGTTCGGTCTTCATAATGACATATGTAATCATGATTTTATGTATTTGATGTAAAGAGAAACATAAATGTATTATTATTAAATTCTTGAGGCATGGGTTTCATGCTCAAGAGAAATTTATGTTTAGGTCAATCACCCGTTGAGTGCTTCTAGGACTTGTCATTTGGTCTACAAGTCAGTTGAGTCATTGTCATGTATGGAAGACTCTTTTTGGCATGTTACATATTGTAAAGAAAATTTATTTGAGTCAAATCTAGAGTCAAAGACCCTCCAAGGCCTTGTCATAGTGCAAAGAACAAGTCGACCTCTATGAGAGGATAAGTCAACCTAAAGCTAGCAATTCGACCTAGAGAAATACCTATATATAAGAAAGACTTCGATCTCACTTGAAGGACTTACTCCACGTTAATGAACAAGCCTTAAAGTATACAATTGTATAAGATTTTGATGTATTGAGTTGTCTAGCTAGATGAAAATAAGTCTTGAGTCTATTTGTGTATCGTAGATAGCTTGTTCTGAAGCTTATTAACAAATTTAATTTCAGTTGGTTGCTGCAAGATTTGATTCTTGAGGTAGTATGGTTGAGCATGGTGATTGATCATTTAATATCGTCACGATGTCTCGACACCTTTGTTGACATCAGAGAACCTTGATTTGAAAATGAAATTTATAGTATTCTTGTGGATAGATAAAAATGAGGCTGTCAAGGGAAGTAATCTATAGACTGTGACCTATGTGTTAGTGAGTGACCCCGTTTCACATTTTTATACTAATCTTTAATGACAACATTACGGATCTTGATTTTTTCACAATAACCTTGGCATCTGTATAGCAGCAATCTTCTCTGTGACATGGTGACAATGATCCCCTTTTGTGAACATTGTTGAAGATTCATCTTGCGGTTGTTGAGTATATTTTTTACAGTATTTATGACTAAAGATTCATCTTGAGGTTGTTGAGTGTAGTAGTTACAGTAATTATGACTACATCTCGAGTGCTTCCAAATAGGCCTTGAAATTTATGGTACCATTTCGAAAACACATTCTTGTCTTAAGCTAATGAATATTGGGATTATTAATTCTTCTCCAATCCAACCAAGATAGTGTTGTGACCCCATAGATCCCTCCAAATGTGAAATCCCATCTTTTAAAGATGCTTACTAAAAAAATTGGGGGTGGACCTACCTAGCATGTTGATGTTGGGAAGGTTCATAAAAAATAGCCACATAATACCATCCGTTTGAACTTGGAGGAAACTCTCTACAATGCTTGCACTTTTTTTTTTTATAATCCTGAAAACAAGAAATCTAGTGGTAAGAGCTCTTTAAATTACATTACCAAGGTTAAAAACCATTATTGCCATCCACATGGGTCGTTTCGAAATGATGTCTTAATAAAATATACCATGGGGCTCTCATTAAAACACTTAAATTAAAAACAACAGAGAACAATGTTTTTTTTTTTTCATTAAAGCAAAGGGAGGGTCTCATAACTCATCCTTACCTTGCCTTTTCTTCTCTATATAACTCTTTGAAACTTTAACTTTTGTTGTTCCACCTTAATAAGACACTAGTTTGAGTACATGAGGTTGTAGTTGGATTTTTGAACAAGAAGATTTCAAAGGGAAGACGGTCTAGACTTGTGATTGAACACCTTATTTGGTGCAAACATATTCATAAAGATTGATCAATTTATTTTTCATCATCATATAGATCAATTTATATGTCATTTTATAGACATGCACATAATAAATCTTCCTAAAACATGGTTGATCTTTATATGCCTTAGACCATTAAATGCTACAAATCATAGTGAGTTGTGCTTGAGTGTGGATTGACTAATCACATTATGGGAATACTAATATGCATCTCTTATGTATATCACAAGAAGAAAGGTGAATTGTAGAATGCATGTGGGGTCATAAGAGAGGCATCATGTCATTATGTTAAGGATATAAATATAAAGGGGTGTAAAAAATGTTAATAAAAAATAGATACCTACAATATCTAGTGAAAGTAGGGGTTTTTTTAATTGGGAAAATGCAATGGGTTAGTATTGGTAGGGGGTTAAATAAAGTGATTTTTAGAGGTATTTTCCAATATGTAGTCAAATTAAGGGTATTGTTTAGTATGCCACGAACGCACGTGCTATGCCATAGGTTAATTGAGTGACGCCCCTATATCACATACCATTAATTTTGTTCCCCTCCTCCCCCCCCTCCCGATGTTAACATTCAGAGGCTGAGTGGGGGGCTAAAAGTTATGTGGGCCGTCAGATGGATAAAGGGTGTGTGTAGATGACACGGAGATGAGGGTTGTTTAGTGCCGATGTTAGGTCCCTATATTACCAGTATAGTCCCTTATTGTTATTAGTGTAACCCCTTTATTGTTATTATTGTACCCTTGTAACCCCCATTTTGTTATTATTGTGCCCTTAAATTATTATTGTTAGGTCGGCTAGGATTACATTGTTGCCCACTAGGATTACATTATGGCCACATGGACTCCTATATATAGAAAGTAGGTTTTGTAAATTGTATCATCCAAGAATTGTTCATTCATGTAATGTATTGGAGGTTGCCCCCTCGAAGTGGCTTATTTCTAAGGCATTGATATCTCTTTTCTTCTATTTTTGGAGCTGGTTACACAACAACCGATAGGACTTGTGATGTGATGGTGGGGTTGAGGGATGTATGTGACAGGAGGTATAGTTTAGGTATAGCTTAGGACTTAGGATAAAATGAATTATGACATAAAATATGTCAAAATGTGTTGAAAACAACTTAATTCCCAAACTTTGGAGTACATCCCTTAACGAAACTTTAGGATAAGAACCCTATGTCCTTTGATTTTTTCTCCTTCACCATATAAAATATGAGACCTTCAAACTACACTTTCTAGGAAAAATTACATGTTTCCTCCATTCTTTCTTCTCAGGATATCTACCTACCCAGACTACAGATCTAACATTTTTTACTTTCTTACAGGGTGCATTTGGACTTACAGACCCTAAATCATTTTTCTTTGAAACACTTAACCTAACCTCTATCCCCTATTTCTCCCATTGGTTCATATTAGACTATTGAACTAACTTCATTTCTACCTATCTACTGATTGGCCAAGATTAGGTTGTTTGGCCAATCTTCATTTTCTAACCTATCAACAAAAGATTCAAAATTGTACAATCATGCTTAAATTTTATGATTGAACAAACCTATTCTAAAGTAGTGGCATTTTGATTTGCAGAACTTTCAAAATTACATATTGTTTTGGGGGGGGTTTTCTTTCCTTTTGCCTTTTTTATACCCTCTTTTATTTTCTTCTTTTCATATTTTCTTTGGAAATCATTTGAATATTGACATTCAAGTACAATATGAAAATTTACCTGTATGAGATACTTAGTCACCTTGTGATACTATAAATTACAAGAGTCTAATAGGTTTCTCCCTTGGTTATTGTACCTAAAAAGAATGGTAAATGGAGGGTATGCATTGATTATCGAGAATTGAATGAAGCTACTCTAAAAGATCATTTATCATTGTCTTTCATAGATAAAGTATTGGATACATTAGCAAGAAAGAAGTATTTATCATTTTTGGATGGTTTTAGTGGTTACAAACAAATTCAAGTAGCACCTGAAGACTAAGACAAAAACACATTCACTTGTCTATGGGGAACCTATGCTTACCAATGAGTACTTCCTTTTGGATTGTGCAATGCACCTGCAACATTCCAGAGGGCAATATTACGAATTTTCTCTGATCTAATACATGATTGTGTGGAAGTATATATGGATGATTTTACATTTTATGGAAATTCATTTAAAGAGGCTCTTGAAAACTTGGAAAAGGTTCTTAAAATATGCAAAGAAGCAAATCTTTCATTAAGTCATGAAAAATGCTTTATGATGTTTACTAAAGGAATTGTTTTAGGACATCACATTTCAGGGGATGGAATTAAAGTAGACTCATATAAAGTTGAATTCATATTCAAATTATCAATTCCAAGTTTTCAAAAGGATGTTATAATTTTTCTAGGGTTTACAGGGTACTATAGAAGATTTATCAAAAACTTCACCAAACTAGCATCTCCACTCTTCAAACTGCTTAGCAAAGATTGTGAATTTAGTTCGAAACCTGATTTCCAATTGGAATTTGAAACTTTAAAATAAAAAATATCTGAAGCACCCATATTAAGAGGTGAAAATTGGAAAATACCTTTTCACATTTCAACATATGCTTCAGATACAGCTCTGGGAGTTGTATTAGGACAAAAAGATTTGATTCCCTATGCCATCTATTATACAAGTAAAAATTTGACTCCTGTTGAGTTAAATTAATCTATAGCTGAAAAAGAATTTCTAGTTGTTGTCCATGCTATTAACAAATTTAGACACTACATAACCGGCTATGAAACCTTTATTCACACAGACCATTCTAAAATTAGGCATTTAATGAATAAATCTATCACTAATAGAAGAATCACAAGATGGTTATTACTCCTGCAAGAATTTGACATCACCATTCTAGACCGACCTGGAAAACAAAACACATTTGTTGATTTCTTGTCTAGAATACAAAACAACGTAAACATACACAACGAAGTAAGAAAAAAATGTTACCTAAGCATATATAGTGCACCACACTTCATCAAATTACTAACCTCAGTTGATAATTCATGATAGAAATTTGAGACATCAAATTGACTAAATAATAGTCTCTCTTTTCATGACATTTATAGCAGCTCCCAGATCAATTAAACAATTAGGAACTGAAAAATTATTGATTGAAATGGTAGCCATAGGTATCCCAGAATCAATATATTTTTCAATTGTTGTTTTTGCAGACATGAGACTAGCTAATTTGCCAATGAATTGGATTCTGGGTGGATCTCTTTTCTTTCTGCTAGTTTTCTTAATACATAATTCCTTTATTTTTTTTGCATAGATTGGAATATCTTTGATAGCTTGCAACAAAGGAATTTTGACATAATAATTCTTTAATTCATCCAAAATATCAAATTCAAGAAGATAAATTGAAGTTTTCTGCTCTACTAACCTTTATGGGAAAGGTGGTGTTTGAGTCATAACAATTTTTCCTTGCTGAATTAGATTCTTTGGATTAGATTTTTCAAATTGTTCTCCTTCTTCAACTTGTTCTTCTATGATTGGTGGAGAATATTTCTGTAGTACTTTTCCAAACCTTAAGTGGATGTCTTGAATAGAAAGAATATAATATGTAGGAAATAATTTTGTTTCTTCCACATTATATGCTGGCCTTTCCACTTTATTACTCGGATTTACTACTGGCTGAGCTGGTAATTGAGTTGGTCTAGGTGGAGGTTGGTTAGAAGGGAGTTGAAGTTGATTTCGTTGAGTGAGTAAGGGTGCAGGAATTTTCTGTGGAAATGGCATTGATTGAGGGATTTTTTGGAATTGTTGATATGGAAATGGTTGTTGAGGATATGGTTGTTGATATGGTTGTTGTGGATAAGATTGGTATTGTTGTTGGGGATAGAATTGATGAGGAGGCTAGATCCCATAATTATATCCTCGCCAACTTTGTCCATGTTGGTTTTGGTATTGTTGTGGAGGCCAAGCTTGCCATGGCATATGAGTATTCCATGAAGTTTGTGAAGGATATTGATAATTCTGAGGGATTTGTTGAGTAAATTGCCGAGGTAAATTTTGGGTCATACCTGGAAACCTTGGTTGCCAAGGTCTCCTTGGTGCAAAATAGTAAAGAGAGTCAATCCCTTGTACTTCTTCCATTTAATTTACTTGCAATTCTTAAAGCTTTGGACAATTTTTAATTAAATGATTTTCTGTAAAAAGTCCACACACTTGAATATTATCTAAAGGAAATTCTCTTAGTGGATGCTTCTTTCTACACTTAGGAAAAAATATTGATAGTAGCTGATCTTTTTTATCTTTATTTTTCTTGGCTTTCAATACATCAACTTGTGCTCCTAAAGTGCTCAAAACATCAGTTTTAAATTTTTCTAACAAACTCCCTATTTCTGTTCTTGTTACACCTCCTATTGTTGATTTATAAGATCTTGAATTTACATCTCTTTTTCCACTCTTTGCTCTTCCTCTAGAATAATTTTGACATAGTTCTGCAATCTCACCAAATGGAAAATATGAGATGTCTCCTTTCCCCATTACATTTAGAATACCAAGGTATTCACCTCATATACCTTTGAGAAAAATTGTGCATATGGTATCAGGATTTAAAGAGTGTTGTTTGGATTTTTGTAAATTATAAAGAAATCGTTCTAAATATTCTTCCAAATTCTCATCTTTTTTTTGATACATCCTAAAAATATCTTCCTTTGAATCTCTAGGACTACAATAGGCTTGATACTTCTTAATAAGAATTTTCTTCATGTCATCACAAGAGGCAATAGTGCTCCTAATCCCGTAAACCATTTCAATGTAGCTACTTTAAGAGTAGCAGGAAAAAGGCAAAGTTTATGTGTGTCATCTGTATAACCATAAGTACGACATACAATATCAAACTCAAACATAAATGAATCGGGATCTTCAGAAGACATTCCATATAAATTTTGAAAAAAAGAAGGTGTAATATTCTTCATTTTTACCTCCTCTCCAAGAATTTCTCTTGTATCTAGAATTGGGAATCCAAAGGTAGCTTCCTGATCATTGTATGTTTCTACATTATTACATCTCTTATTTTCATACTCTCTTTTGGCATATTTTTTCTTTTTCTTTCTGCTTCTATTCTCATTTCTTCCTCTCTTTTTCTTTTCCATTCCCTTTGTTGCCTTTTATATTGAATCATTTGTTCTGGAGCTAATATTGGTATATTAGATCCTTCTCCTTCCTCTGTCATTTCTTTCTCAGTTGTTTGTAATGTCTTAATAAGAGGATGATTTTTTTTTCCTCAACTTTCTCTATTTTTTCAAGGATTGGTTGATCTAGTTGTGTAACAAATTTTTTTCTTGTCTCCTTTTGTTTTCCTATGGAAGATGTTTCTATCAGTGTTTGTTTTCTTTTCACTTCATAGGCTAACAAAGTTTGTCTTTCAACAAGAGTCAATATTTGTCTCGATCGTTGTTTTTCTTCCAATTCTTCTAAAGTTGGTTTTCCAGCAATTGGTGTAATTAATCCTAATGGTCCTGCTCCTATGGATGGTTGAGTTGTTGGGGGGTTTTGTTTGGAAAATCTACCTTTTTGATCTCTTTCTCTAGGCATAAAGAAACATAACTAAAAAAATATCAAATTTGTTTTGTTTTTGTTGTTGTTTTTTTTTTTTTTAGAAACTTCCTAATTTCATATATCTAAGTATTCTTCCCCAAAAACGGTGCCAAAAATGTTGGGTCAATTTACTAAGTAAACTAACATAGGTGTTTTACTTGTCAATCTGAATTTGTAGACTCGGAAACATGTCCAAAATATATGGATTTCAGGTAAATTCAATTTTAGAAGACAAGGCTTAAAAGTTGAAGGAAATGCATATTACAAATATATTCTAAGTTTTAAGATTGATGGAAATGCATATTACAAATATAAGATCTAATTAAAATTTCTAATTCAAGATGCGGTAAGTGAAGGAAGAGGCTCCTAACTTAGGAGGTTTTGGTTTCCCTTCCTCACAGTTCTACTCCAACAACATTACCATTGCATTAAATCATAAACTGGAATTCGAGAAACAATTCAAGAAGAGAAACTAAAGAGAAGAAGTTTGTGATGTGTAGAAAGCAAGAGAAGAGGATCCTAACTTAGGAGGTCCTGGTTTTCCTTCTTCACAGTTCTACTCCAAAAACATTACCATTGCATCAAATCGTAAACTAGAATTTAGGAAACAATTCAAGAAATGCAGAAGGAAGATTTTTTAGTTGTGATTGATAACTTGGTAGAAAGATAATTTAACTTAAATCCTTGGTTTTCCTTTTGTACGCAAATTATATTTAAACCAAAATCATCCAGAAATCATAAAGAAATCATAACACATCTAAATAATTGTATCATAAAACTAAAACAAGAAGTACTTAATTAAAACTATGCTAATTTATACAAAATTTAACCAAAGTGTACTTAGCTTGGTATGGGGACCCTCCACCCTTACCTTGTACACCTGAAGGATTCTTCAGCTACATTAAACTTAATAAAGCATACACAACATGAACAAAAAATAGAATAGTAGAAATGACTCTTCAAATTATCTCAAAAATCTCCAATAGTCTTAGTACCAAATTACACATATTATCCTTGTTTAAATATGAAAATCGTAAACAAACTTTGCTATAATGGCTCTAAGAACCTTATCAATCCTAATCCATCCATATAGGTCGAACTCATCAAGTCTGGTTCACAAAATTAGGAAAAATCCCACAAAATAGTAAATCTTCCCCTTTTTACTAGGGATTCCTGAATGACATGTCAAGTTTGACCAATCTTGACCGAGCATGTTTTTGCTCAGTTTGACTAAACCAATAAGTATTTATTCATCTATGGTTCCCAATTTTTCCAAATATATGCTCAGATCTCGTCCAGGTTTGTTGCACATATGACTTTAATGGAGCTATTACGGGAATTTTTAATGCAATCCAAAATTACTCTTAAAACCCAATTTTTACAAAAATTTCTAAAAACTGAAAAACTTAATTTAGTTACCTGAATATGAAAAATAATACTAAAATGAGGCATATATGGGTGAAATAATATGGAATATGGTGGTAATTAGATGGATTTATGATAGGCAAAAATGACCAAAATTGAGGGCCAACATTGAGCTGTATCTTTATATGGAAGAGTTTGGTCATTTATTTCTCTTGTTGCTAAAGGCTACTCATACTCATCTCCTTCTATACTGATGTAGAGACAATATTCTCATCCACATTCGAGCTACTTTGAACTTGGTTTCTCGAATCAGTGGCCATGATATTCTTCTTCTTGTTCTTCGGCTTTAGCTCTAGATGCAACTTCCAACACTTCTCCTCTATATGGTCATAAATTTTGCAGTGGTTGTTATGATATTTGCACTAATGTGTTTTGGCTGTCATATTCTTATATTTCCCCCCTTTTTCCTCTTCTTCCCCTAAAAATCGTCTTGTTTTGTCTTCTACTTCGATTCACTTGATTGCACTCTTTTCAGGCCTATATTCTCCAAGTATGGTTCCTATAAAAAATCCTCGTCCAAGGATTTGGGATTGAAAAACATCAATTGCTCATGTAGATCATGGTGCAAACCCACAAAATACTTGAGGAGTGCTTCTAGGTTCTTTGGAGAGATACCCAACATTGTACCCATCTTTCTGAATTCTGTGGTGTACTCTTACATGCTTTGGCCTAAATTTTTCCTAAAGTAATGTCACCAGATCCACTGGTCCTCCAAGTACCCAATGAGATAAAACTGTCACTTAATGAGGATTTTTAAATCCTCCCATTTAGTCACTGAAGTTTCTCCCTCCAACCTCATGGTTTATGTGTGGCTCTCCCACCAAGTCAGTGTGTGGCTCTCCAATTTCAGCCGCACAAATGAGATCCTTTTCCCTTCCTTGATCTAATGGACACAGAAATAAACTTCCAGTGGTTGTAACCAGTGGTTCAGCTTCAGAGCATCGATCTCATTGTGGTATGGCTTGATAGCAACTTTTGCTTCCACTTTAAACATGGATTGATTCACAACACTCAAACTGAGTTGATCTTTTCCAGGTTCTTTCTTCCATTGGTTCTTTGTGTCTTCTCGATTTTCTAATCCCCCTTCTAATTTCTCCTCTACATTTGAACCCCCATCTTCTCCAAATATCCCTAGCTTATTTCTTAGGGTCGTCATGAGGTGGTTTAAATTGTGGTTTATATTTGTGATTTGTTTTTCGAGCTGGGAAAACCTCATCTCTTCAGGATCATGAGGTTCGTTTACAAATACGTCGACCATGATTAGGTTTTTAAGGTTTTTGACTCCATCGATCTAGATCCCTGCAATATCCAGAAGAATACCCAAAGAAACATGCTCTGATACCAAATGATCTGTAAACTACTATGGATATTCCATTGGACATTTCGTCACAACAAATCTCCTAAAATTATATTAAAAATATGAGATTCTACACTATTGCAGTTTTGTTGAACTTTCAGATCTGTAGATTTAACTATAATTATTGCATGCATGTGAATATAAATTATGTAGAAAAGTAGAGAACGATAAAATAAGCTAACATGCACATAAGACACAATATATGCTCTCTCAGAAACCATCTCAGGATAAAACTCAACTGGAAGGTGAGGTTGCTTCGCTCTCTTTCTCTGTATGGAAATATGGTTGTAGGTACAAAGAAGTAATTCATGTCTCTCATGGGCCGCTATTGTGCATAGATCCTCTCTATGTTCTCTACCTCATATGTCCCCTATCTAACTGATAGCCTGCTAGTGGTTAATTTTGACTACATAAAATCTTAACTAGAGTTACAAAATATAATATTCTATAGCCTTTTACAAAAAAACATGTAGCTAACCCGTTTTCCATGAATAATGGGAGATGATGCAGCATCCTCCTGAACTATAGGTGTGAAAACACGAAGGTCAACTTCTAAGTGACATAACTTTTCATATGGACTCTGATTGACGTGATTGTTGCACCGTTTGAAATGTATATGTGAGTATAATATAATTTAAAGGTTATGTATCAAGTGGCAAAGTTTTACCCCAAAAAAATCATTGTTTGATGGCTCAAAATGCGCCTGGAAGGTTTCAGAACCTGTTTTTCCAAACTGGGTCCCGCCAGTAAAAATGGTCCCATGAGTTGATTCCTCCACTTTTTACACTCCAAATTCATTAAGATGGATGAAAAATAATATAATGATTCAATTTGGATCATTCCCCGAACAAAATTTTCTTTTATTCAACATGACCTAAGGGGTCACTTCAAGCCTCAAAACCAAGCTCTTCGACCAGACTCACTAGCCTCTTGGTCAACTGACCTAAGGGAGTGAAAATATTCCCGACCATATGGCTTCTAAAATATAAACCAAGGAATATTTTCAATCACATGATTCTATATAGTCAGTGCTCCCTCTCTTCTAGAGAGGTATTCTCAACAACTTCAAGTTGTTCTTTGAAATAAGAAAACTTCATCTAAGACAATGGTTTTTTTAAAACATCATCAACCTACTCATCAACAAGGAAAAAATTGAGCCTCACAAATCCCCTTTAGAAAATAATCTGGATGTAATGATACTTGATCTCAATGTGCTTCGACTTGTCATGAAAATCCAAGTTCTCAAAAAGCTTCACACAACTTTTATTATCACAATATACAATGGTTGATTCCAACACCTGATCAAACAAACCAACAAAAAAAATTCTAATCCACACAACTTCACAATAGGATGAACATGCAACTACATATTTAGCGTCAATTGTGCTATGAGTGATATAAGTTTGTTTCTTACTAGACCATCAAATCATAGAAAAACCCAAGCTAAAATAGAACCTAGAAGTTTTATTTCTATTATTAGAGCTTCCAACTCAACCAACATAAGTGAAACAATGAAACTACCATTCTCCATTAGAAAAATATTTCAAACCATAATCAATGGTGCCACAAAAATATCAGAATATATGTTTTGTTGCAACCTAGTGCACATGTCAGGGCTCAACCAAGAATTGGCTCAACATGTTCAATGCATAACAAATATCAAATCTAGTGTTCACAAGATATTTCAAAGAGCTAATAAATTTGTGATATGTAGAGGAATCAATCTGGTCAGAATCACAATCACGTATCTTCTTCAAATTTGTCACCATCGGAGTGTCAATGGGCTTTCAGTCCATCAGTGAAAAATTATGAAACATCTTAATAGTGTACTTGCCTTGTCTAACAAATATTTCATCGAGATTTTTCCAAATTTTCAATCCAAATTAGTAATTCATAAGACCAAGATCCTTCATCTCATATTCATAGATCAATTCCCTCTTACATTAGACAATGATAAATTTAGCCCCTGCCATAAATAAATCATCTACATACAACAACAAAATTAAGGGCTCTCCTTCAATTCCCTTGAAGTACAAATTTGGATCAACATCACTCTTCTTGAAACCAAGACTCAAAAAATATCCATAAATACGGGAGTATGATGCATGAGGATCCTACTTCATCCCATACAAGGATTTCTTTAATTTGAAAACATGTGTCTCTCTATCATGAATGTCAAAGCCTTGAGGTTTCTCAATATAGATTGTGAAAATTCCAAGATCTAGATCTGGAATCCCTACAGCAACAAACTAAACTACTTCTCCTACTTGTAAATTAGATTTAACAAGTTATTTGTAGATTAAT
Source organism: Pinus albicaulis (assembly GCA_034641835.2). Lineage (NCBI taxonomy): Eukaryota > Viridiplantae > Streptophyta > Pinopsida > Pinales > Pinaceae > Pinus > Pinus albicaulis. The sequence goes on from CM076584.1 coordinate 58,684,117, forward strand.
TCTGAAAATATGAAAGAATTTAATGAAGTAGCCTTCATTTAATTAAATTGCATGTGAAAATAGAAACCTGAGCAAGAGAAATAACACACACACCGGACACCGTTATTTTTGGACAAACTTCCCCAGAAAAACCCAATTCGAGAAAACTGTTGCAGTATATATGAGGGTTTTATTATTAAGCATCATTTATTCTAGATACAACTTTGAATGTCTCACTAGACGATTCAGTTATATAGAAATACTGACAAAGAAAATTGGTGAGTATGCGTCACCCTACAAGCCCTGGCTGATCCGGTAGCTGAACTGATGAAACCCCAACTCCCTCTATGCTTCATCTACATAGTAGCTGCATAGTCCTGCATGGGGTCAGATCTCGAACTGTGTCACCCCTTCTATGTGATCTTTCAGCCCTTCCGAAAAATCTATCGAACCCTCCTGACTCAAATCTAGATTTCCCGAGCTGAAATCATACTTTTTGTTGAAGAACTGTACTACCTCTGCATGGGGCCTATGTGGCCCTGAGTCACCCCTTATAAGTTTTTTTTCACTCACTATGGGCTCTACGTAACCTCCTCTTCATCTTCCCCTGCCTCTCTACTACTGATCCTAGGCCTGGAGAAGATCCTCCAGCCAAAATTGTCTCTACCCCTCAACATCATTGAAGAATCACTTAGATCTGGTTTTCATCTTGAGCATTTCTCACTTTAGAAATTCGATCTCTAGATACTCTCGATGTAATTTAAAAATGACCCTCAAGCCTTCCTTTATAGTCTTCTCATTGATACTTCAACGTTCGAGATTAGATCTCCAATCAATGGCTAAGATTATATTAGACTTTATATGATTTTTCTAGAATTTTCACCCACAATTTACATCAATACTGATTAATTATTTTAATTTCCTAAATTAGACTTAGGTTCCCCATTAAAAATAATTAATTTATTAAATAAAATTGTTTCTGGGTGGAATTTCCCAAAACAATTTTTGGGTTATCTGTAATGCATGTGTTTAAGCCTCTCGACAAAGTTTGAAACTTAGATCACATCCGATGCTACCAAAAATCAACACTCCCTCTTAGAGAGGAATGTGCTCTAATAGATATGCCATGTTGCACATTTCTATGACTCTAAAGCATCTACCTTTGTGTTGCTGATGTCTAACATGTTGTCCACCAACCACTGCGTCACTGCTCCATTGTACTACTGTTGACCCTTCCACGATCAACATTACATCTGTACTGCAAATCCCTCTCAAATGTTGCATCTTCTACTAGCACTGCCACTACTAACACTGCACTACAACTCAGTTGCTGAGAGAAGCAGCTGGAAAACATCCAAAAATTCTAAATAAGTGTTCAAGATGCATCTCAATCCTAAAACACTGACTACTGCTAGTCCAACATTGTCCCTCTGAAGCACTATGTTGCTGCTACTCTGCATTGTGTCCCTCTGTGTTGCTGCAACTTTGCTCTGCGTTGCTCAAATGTTAGTGTTGCTAACTACTGCATCTGTCATTTCTGCACTCCTATGCACTAATTGAAAACACCTCTAGCTTGCTACTATTGGTCTTGGGAACCCTTACCAAGGTATGATCCGAGAGGTGGACTCCTCAAGGATTCTGACCAAATGAATTTCTTTCGAATTTACAGCTCAATGTTGCCCTATCTCCCTCCTAGATATGTGTGGGCAGTCATGGCGTAATGATCCTCATCGATATTCGTGGTTGCAGCCTTCAGATCATGCTTCTTTTCCTTGTAATTTTTCTTCAAAGGACATTGGGAAGCGTATTGACCAAGCTCACCACACATGAAGCACTTGATCTTCGAGACATCTTTCTTATGCCTCCACTGCTCCTGTTTCCCTTTGGACGCAAGGGCTACATTTTCTTCCTCCTTCCGCTTCACCTTCGATCCATTGCCACTATTGCCATCAACTTTGTACTTGACCAAGTCTCTCCTTAACTCTTCATGTTGAAGAGAAGCCCACATATCTTCCCAACCTAACAAGGTTTCTCTGCCCAGGATGCTCTAGAAAAATACCCTGCAATGATCAGTGACTACATTCAATTCCAAACTCACCATCATTGTAAGAGAAGGGGTAGACCCGACTGTTGCAAGTTGGTCATGAATCTCCTGAAGTCTTGACAGAAATAGGAACAATACGCTCCCCTTTCTACATCTGCGCCATCCTCAGTAGTTGCTCCAAGTGTATCTTTCACTACTTGGAAGATCCTTCATATAGTGTGGCCAAGGCTTCCCATATCTGCCTGGAAGTATCTTTGTTGGCTATATGGGACACTATGTAATCTTTGACTCCATTCAAGAGAAACCTTTTTGCGTTCTCCATATCAGCCTTGTACTGCTTCAACTGATCTGGATCTGTAGAGAAAACTACCATGTTCATCATGAAGAGCTTGAGATCGTATTCATCTAGAAGACAAGTGATCATTACCTTCCAGATTATGTAGTTGGGGGTTCCCTCCAACCGGTTCTAATCTCTAAGCTCATTAGTTGCCATGACCGTCAAAAATGTCAAAAATTCTCCTCTCCTTCCCCCTCTGCACAACACTAGACATTCTTACGCACTCCTTGTGGAGCTCGTAGATCTGCTTCTTAGACCTTGGAAAAAATGAAATTCCCCAGCTAGGGACTTCCTAAGGAAGAAAATTCCCTCACCGTGTTGCTTCTTCCTCTTCTCACAAATTTATGCTCGGAAAAATCAAGATCTCCCTATAGAAACTGCTACCCACCGGCTCTGCGCTTCTCCCTTTGCCTTGGAAAAATTATGATCTGGAAGTCTTACCTCTCTTTCGATTCACTCAGAGAGAAATTTTTCCAGAAGTTTCATCCCTCCTGGCCTGGACTGCGCAATCCATGGGGGGATTCAAATTTCTAATTTCTGCACCTCTTCGGCCTCCAACTCATTGTTGGATCTTCTATTCCTGTTTCACAATCAATGCTCTGATTCCATGTGAAAATTCCAAGATCTTTATCTGGAATCCCTACAACATCAAACTAAACTACTTCTCCTACTTGTAAATTAGATTTAACAAGTTATTTACATATTACTTCTGAAAATATCAAAGCAGTTACTGAAGAAACCTTCACTTAATCAAATTACATTTGAAAATAGAAATCTGAGAAAGAGAAATAACACACACACAAGAAACTGTTATTTTTGGACAAACGTCCCCAGGAAAAACAATTGTGGGAAAATCGGTACATCATATTTGAGGTTTTTACTATTAAACATAATTTATTCTAGATACAGCTCTAAATGTCTCACTCGATGATTCGGTTATAGAGAAAAACTAACAGATAAAAATTGGTGAGTATACCTCACTTTACAAGTCTCGGTTGATCTGGTAGCTAAATTTACAAAACCCCATCTCCCTCTGCACTACCTCTGTGCAGTAGCTACGTAGGCCTACGTGGGGTCAAATATGGAACTGTGTCACTCCTTCTGCCTGATCTTTCAGCCCTTCCAGAAAGTCAATCCAGCTCTCTCGGCTCATATATGTATTTCCCCAGCTGAAATAAAACATTATGTCGAAGAACTATGCTGCCTCTATGTGGGGCATGTGTGGCCTTATGTCACCCCTTTTGGGTGTTGCGTCACTCACTCTAGGCTCTGCGCATCCTCCTCTTCATCTCCCTCTGCCATTCTTCGGTTGATCCTTGGCCCAGAGAAGATCCTCCTACCAAAACTTTCTCTGCCCCTCAATTGCGCTGAAGAATCACTTAGATTTGGTTTTCGTCTTGAGCATTGCCCACTTAAGAAAATTCGATCTTTACATCCTCTTAGTGTAATTTAAAAATGACCCTCAATCCTTCCTTTATAGTCTTCTCATTGAGACTTCAACGACTGAGATTAGGTCTCCAATCAACGACAAAGATTATATGAAACTTTATCTGCTTCTTTTTAGAAGTGTCACCCACAGTTTACATTAATACTCATTAATTATTTTAATTCCCTAAGTTATACTTAGGTTCCTCATTAAAAATAATTAATTTATTAAATAAAATTGTTTCTAGGTGGAATTTCCCAAAACAATTTTTGGGTTATCTGTAATGCATGTGTCTAAGCCTCTCCCCAAATTTGAGACTTAGAGAACATCTAGTGCTACCAAAAATCAACATATACTTCCTCTTCAATGACTCCATTAAGAAAAAGAGTCTTCACATCCATTTGATGCAATTTATAACTTGCAATAGAAGTAAGAGAAATGACTAAGCTAATAGAAGCAGGCCTGGAAACGAGAGCAAATGTGTCTTCATAATCTTCTCCCTCTTTCCGAGAGAATCCTTGGGCCACAAATATTGCCCTGTACTTCTCAAAACTTCCATCAACTACATGCTTTATTTTCTAGATCCATCTGTAATACACAACAAATTTCCCTTCGGGTCTTTGCACGATTTTCCAAACATCATTCTTCAATATATATTAGTATTATTCAACTGTAACATATTTCCAAACATAATTCTCAACTGCTTCTTCATAGGTGGATTGATCGTATTCAATGATATTAATCATGGTTGTTGCATAACTAGAAGACTTCTTTAGCCTTTTTCTTTCCTTGAAAGTCCCACAAAGTGAAACATGTCCTTCAACTTCCTTCAAAGTTCTTTCAAGTTAGGTAGGTATGTTTCTAGTATCAGGTATAGTGACTCTTGGTGAGTCAAAAAATTCACGTGGATCATCATATTCTTCATGAGAATCATGTTCCATAGGTTTAGGTTCTTTATATTTCAATTCCACATTCATTGGAGCCACCTACATCTCATCATCATAGTCCAAGTGTGAACCCTTGGACTTCCATAAAGAAGCGTCCTCATCAAAAATGACATCCATGCAAGTTTCAATAGAACATTGTCATATCACATAGGCCCTGAAGGCCTTTACATTTTCACTGTATCCAAAAAAGGTTCCCTTCTTCCTGGAAGGTTCCAACTTCGTCCTTTTCTCCTTGGGAACATGAAATTAAACAAGAGAACCAAAAATTCTCAAGTGTTCAACATTGGATCTCTCACCTGTGAAGAATTCTTCAGGAGTCTTTTAATTAAATACTCGATGAGGGAATATATTTTGAGCATAAATAAAGTTCCTTGAAGCTTATACCTATAAAAACATTATCAACTCTTGATCACGGTGCATGTATTTGGAGGCTTCCATAATAGTACTATTCTTCCTTTCAACAAATTCATTTTGTTGAGCATAGTAGGGAACTATCAACTCCCTCTTAATTCCAGCATCCCTATAGAAAGAAATCAATTCCTTGGATACATACTCTTCTCCATTGTCAGACCTTAGAGTCTTGATCCTTCTTCCTATAAAATTTTCAACTTGTGCCTTAAATTATCGAAACTTTTCAAACACCTCATCCTTGTATTTTAAAAAATAAATCCATGTTTTACGAGAGTAATCATAAAAAAAATAGAAACAAACAAATGACCGCCCAAGTATTTATCAGACATATGTCTACAAACATCATAGTGCACAATATCCAAGATTCCTTTGGATCTACTATCACTACTAGTACATCTTCTTTTAATATTTTCCCCAAGGGCACATCCCTTGCAAACTCCATCATGTTCAATCTTAATTTTAGGTACACCTTTATAACAAAATATTTCATTCTAGACAATGATTTCTTTATAATGAACTTGAGCAAACTTTTGATGCCATAGTTTAAAAAGATCATATGTGTTGTGTATTAGGGATTGAATTGAGCAACCAAGGAGACGATATAGGCCTCTAATTCGTACACCAATGAATTTAGCAGATTCAAAGGAGGGATCCTTATTCCGTCTAGAACTTTTCCATCAACAAAACCAATTCTATATCCTTTGTTTTCAAGAGATGAAAAGGACAACAAATTCTTATTCCAACCAAAAACATATAAAATATTGTTAATAGATACATTACCTCTTGATTCCAATTATAATGATGATGATCCAATTCCCTCAACTTCATATTTTCCATTATATCCAAGCTCAACCCTTTGATATATATTATTTTCAACCAATTTAGAGAGATTCTCATGACTTCCAGTCATGTGCCTAGAGGCACCATTATACACCAATGACATATTTCATCATGACCTGTAATGGAACCTATAAAAGCATAATAAAATGAATGTTCATCATCAAAATATTTATTTCTAGGCCTCATATTATGAGATGGTTCATTTATATTAGCCACAGAAGCATGATTCTTCTCTTTCCTTTTTCAATCATCAACCCTTCGAGGATCATCCCTTTAAGGATAATTATTTTAATAGTGACCATATGGTTGAAAATGATAGCATTGAAAACTTGTCATATCTCTTTTATTTTTAGAGGGAGTAGGTCTTCTTTTTGGATCAGGCTCCCTTCTTGGAGTAGATCTTGAATTAAGTCTTCCACCTAAGATTTATTTTTTTGAAATCTTCCAAAGTTTCTTTTCCCTTTGCTACTCTTTGAGTGGGCTGCAAAATCTTGAAAGTCTTCTCCTGGATTTGCAATATTGCCTATAGAAATGAGCCTTGATTCTTCTTATGTGCAAGCAGCAAAAAATTAGCAAAGTACGTTGGATTTTTTCTTCCACTAATGCTTGCTGCAAAGGATTGCAATATTCAGGTAGACCACCCATTTCCACAACTACCAATTATTTGTCGAATATTTCTTCTTCAACAACTTTGAGTTGATCTCTTATTTGAGATATCCTTACAAAGTATGATGCCACAGTATCATTCTTTTTCAAATTGACATCACAAAGTTGACCCTTAGACTTGTGTATTTATTGATGTTTTTTATTGTGTACAGTCCAATAAGGGTATCATACATCTCCTTGGAATTTTTGTGATCAACAATATAGGGAATTAGGATCCCTAACAAATTCCATAATGATGCTCCTAGCTAAGATTTCATCTTCCTAAAACTTGTATTTTTCTTCTTGGTCAGTTGGTTGAATAAATTTTCCCAATACAATACCCAAAACCTTATGCCTTGCAAGCACTAGGTCAATTCTAACCTTCCATACCCTATATTTTTTAGCTCCTTCAAGCTTGTTCTCTGTTTTCATGGAGGAATTCATGATAAATATGTCCAATAAAAAATAAAGTATAATCCCATAACTATTCAAAGTGATTCTTAATGCTCTTCAAGGGGATCTCAATTCTCTTTCGATTCACCACAACTCTGATACCATGTTTATTTTATAGTGCAATCAAGACTAGTAGAATTTTCCAAATTGGTAACTACTTCCAATGATACAATTATTATTCTTATAGAATTCCAATCATTAAGTAGTTATTCATGAAACATTTCAACCATTCACTTTCTTCAATATAGAAATAGATATCACAATAAATAACAAACAAGAGACACCAAAATTTAGGCTAGCATCCAGGAAAAAACCCACAAGGGGAAAACTGTGAGGTCCCTATATTACTAGTATAGTCCCTTATTTTTGTTAGTGTAACCCCCGTATTGTTATTATTGTACCCTTTTAACCCCCATTTTGTTATTACTGTGCCCTTAAATTATTATTGTTAGGTCGGCTAGGATTACATTGTGGCCCACTAGGATTACATTATGGCCCCATGGACTCCTATATATAGAAAGGAGGTTTTGTAAATTGTATCATCCAAGAATTGTTCATTCATGTAATGTATTTCAAGTTGCCCTCAAGGGTTTGGCTCTAAGGCGTGGATATCTCTTTTCTTCTCTTTTTGGAGCTGGTTACACAACATTTGGTATCAGAGCTTTGGGATTCTAGGGTTTCGCTGCTCCAAACAGGTCATCGTGGACTTTTCGCTATAACTTCTTTTCTACGAAGCTTCAGAAGCTGAAATTTCAAGGGTGCGAAGCTGAAATCTTGAGGAAGGTTGTCTAAAAATTTCAGATCTTGGTTCGCAATATTTAAGGAGATATCATCTGTGGAAGTTAGGTATTTTTGCAGGCTCATAAACAGGTCATCGTGGAATTTGTGCTATAATTTTTTTTTTACGAAGGGTCAAAGTCTGAAATTCATATGGTGTGAAGCTGAAATCTTGAGGAAATTCGTCAAAAAATTTCAGAGCTTGGTTCACAATAGTTTTGGAGATATGATCTGTGGAAGGTAGTGATTTTTCAGGCTCCTGAATTGCATCTCAAAGAGGTGATCGTGGGAAAACTTCAATAACTCTCTCTCTGGGCATTGATTTTAAGGCAATTGCAAAATGTGGTCGCAAGTACACAGACTGAAGTTTCTGGCCTATCATTTCAGAGACAAAGGACAAACAGTGACACGTGGCAAGTCGTACAAGTTCGCCGACCGAACTACAGTCCACTAGGTCATCAGAGATTGGACACCAATTTGTCTCTGAGAATCCCAAATCAGGTCAGACCTATGGCATTTGAAAGAAGCCCAGATATCTACTACAGGGGAATGAACTTCTCAGATATCAAAGATTTTCAACTACAGAGATAATTCAATTTCAATATTGAGCTCCTAAAAGCTAGTAAAAGGTGTGTATTTTTTTCCGAATTGCATAAGTCTTGTTTGAAGAATCAAGTTGAATTGATTCCAAGGGCATCTTGTAGAATAGATATCAATATTGAATTCTAAAATGGCCCCTAAAAATAATTCAACACCCATCAAGCCTTTAGAAGGCTCTACCATGACTCATGAAGATGAAGAATTGCAACATGATCTATCAAAATTACAAGAACAAGTGCAACAAATTTCACTCTCGCAAAGAGCAGCAAAAAATGAAATGGAAGTTTTGAAGAAAGGTGTGGAAGTGAAGATGGATGGTTTGAAGAAAGGTATGGAAGCTAAGATGGATGGCGTGGAAGTGAAGATGGAAGGTTTGAAGAAAGGCGTGGAAGATAAGATGGATGGTGTGCAAGCTAAGATGGATGGCATGGAAGTGGGCATGGAAGCTAAGATGGATGACATGAAAGACAACATAGAAAACATGAAGAATGATCTAAAAGCATACATGGAAGGCTTGATGACAAGCTTAAAACCAGAAATGATTCCTAATGGCAGAAATATAGGAGAAGAACCTCCTGATGAGAACAAAATAAATGTTAATTGTGATTTCATAAACTCGAATGTTGGCGGGAAGAACCACCATATTCCAAAAATGGATATGAGGAAGTTTGATGGAAAGGATCCTGTAACATGGATACTACACATGGAGCAATATTTTGATCTCCATAATGTGCAAAACACACAAAAGGTACGCATTGCAACTTTACATTTAGAACAAAATACATTTGTATGGTATCGATGGCTTTGCTCCCGTAAAAAAATTGTCACTTGGTCAATTTTTACTGAGGAAATGATAGCACATTATGAGGATACAAAGAGCAACACCTTCTTTAGCCAATTGATAAATCTCAAACAAAAGGGTTTAGTGGGGCAGCACATCGAGGACTTCCAAAAATTGAATATAAGGGTAACTGATATTCCAGAGGAACACAGGATTGATCTCTTCATAGGCACTTTAAAGGATAACATCCAACATGAAGTTCGCGTTTTGGAACCTGATTCATTGGAGAAGGCATTCAAGTTGGCAAGAAAATTTGAATGTAAAATTATGGCGACAAGGAAGCCTACCACTCAATTCTATAAAGAAGGAAGTGTTGCTACGCCTAGATTTCCACAACCTACAAGGTTGACACCACAACAATTGGAAGAAAAAAGAGCAAAAGGGCTTTGCTACAGTTGTGATAGCAAATACACTAAAGGTCATAAGTGTGCTTAGAAGAAATTATTTTACATAGATTGTGAAGAGGAAGAAGAAAATGAACAAGAAGAGGATATACACCAGGAACCAGCCCCAGAAGAGGAAGAAATGAACCCAACCATATCGTGTAATGCACTGGCAGGAATTACCACTCCTCAAACTCTCAAGATAAAAGGACAAATCAAGAAGAGAAAGGTAATAGTGTTGATTGATTCAGGTAGCACCCATAATTTTATTCATTGTAAGGTAGCCAAGGAATTAAATTGTTTCCTATACCCAGCACCAGAATGTCAAGTGATGGTTGCAAATGGAGGAACTATAAATTGCTCTAGAAAATGCCATAATATCAAGCTAACCATGGGGGAATATGTATTGACTAGTCCAATGCTTTCCATTCCTATGGGATGTGCTGATGTTGGACCAGGAGTACAATGGTTACAATCTTTGGGGACGGTACCGTTTAATTTTCAAGAACTTTTCTTGAATTTTTTTTCAGAAGGAAAGGAATTCGAATTACGGGGTATTGCAGGGAAGCCGGGAAGGATAATAAGCTCTAATGTCATGACAAAGTTTCTAAAGAAAGAACAACGAGGCGTAATTGCACAATTATGCTCACTAGTAGTTCCGACATCAAAATCATCTATTTCTGCAGATCTCCAACAAGTCTTGGACAATCATTCCAAGGTGTTTGAAACTCCCAAAAGACTCCCACCTATTCGTGATCATGATCATGCTATTCATTTGATTCCAGGAAGTGTTCCTCCAAACATCAGGCCTTATAGATATCCTTACTTCCAAAAGAGCGAAATTGAACGTATGATTGCAGAAATGTTAGAGGCGGGTATAATTCAACCCAGTCAAAGTTCTTTCTCTCCTCCTGTAGTGTTGGTACACAAGAAGGATGGATCATGGCGAATGTGTCCGGATTATAGGGAGCTCAATAAGCTCACCATTAAAGACAAATTTCCCATTCCTGTGATTGATGAATTATTGGATGAATTACATGGAGCAATTTATTTTACCAAGTTGGATCTTCGTTTAGGATATCATCAAATTAGAATGAAGACTGAAGATATTCCAAAAACAGCATTTCGAACTCATGAGGGTCATTATGAATTTTTGGTCATGCCTTTGGCCTTACCAATGCACCTTCTACATTTCAAGGGTTGATGAATTCCATTTTCAAACCCTTCCTTAGAAAATTTGTGCTAGTATTTTTTGATGATATACTAATCTATAGCAAGTCTTGGAATGATCATGTTGAGCATGCTGACAGGGTGCTCAAACTATTGCAAGAGAAACAATTATTTGCAAAAGCATCCAAATGTTTCTTTGGAGTACAAGAGGTGGAATATCTGGGTCATATTATATCCCACGAGGGTGTTAAAGTAGACCCTAACAAAATTAAAGCCATTAAGTAATGGAAAGTCCCTAAGACAATAAAGCAGTTGCGAGGATTTCTCGGGTTAACAGGCTATTATCGTAAGTTTGTTAAGAATTATGGAAGAATAGCAGCACCTCTAACAACATTATTGAAGAAAGATGCATTTTCATGGACTCCTGAAGCAACCAAGGCCTTTGAACATCTTAAAGAGGCAATGTGCCTAGCACCAGTCTTAGCTACGCCAGACTTCACAAAAACCTTTATTGTGGAATGTGATGCCTCAGGAAATGGAATTGGTGCGTTTTTAATGCAGGAAGGAAGACCCATTGCTTTTGAAAGTTGTCCAATCAAAGGAAAGTATTTACAGAAACCTATTTATGAGAAGGAAATGTTAGCAATACCGCATGCACTAAAGAAATGGCAAACTTACCTAATGGGAAGACACTTCAAGGTAAAAACTGATCATGATAGTCTTAAACACTTTTTGGAACAAAGACTATCTTCAGAAGAGCAGCAAAAATGGGTCACAAAGATGTTGGGTTATGACTTTGAAATAATCTACAAAAAAGGAAAGCTTAATGTTGCTGCAGATGCACTCTCAAGAAAGAATGAAGAGGTGGAAGCATTGCTTTGTGCCATTTCTATTATCCAACCAGATTGGATAACCGAAGCAAGAGATGAATGGAAGAAGGACAAAGATGTATGGACACTCATTCAAAAGTCGCAGCAAGATCCTAGTACATCTGATACATTTAGTTGGAAAAATGATTCCTTATGGTACAAAGATCGCTTATATCTTTGTAAGAATTCCCAACTAAAACAAAAGATTCTTCCGGAATTGCACACTTCTCCTTTAGGAGGACACTCAGGATTTTTAAAAACTTACCACAGGGTGAAGAAAGAATTTTTTTGGGATGGCCTTAAATCTGATATTCAAAAGTTTGTGGCGGAATGTTCGGTTTGCCAGCAGAATAAAGTGGAGACAATTAAGACCCCGGGACTTCTACAACCTTTATCCATTCCAAGTCAGCGTTGGGAGGAGATTTCAATGGATTTTATCACAGGTTTACCTAAGTCTCAAGGAAAGAATGTCATCATGGTGGTAGTTGATAGACTTACCAAGTATGCACACTTTTGTGCATTATCTCATCCATTTAAAGCAAGTACAGTTGCTACTACATTTGTGAACAGAATTCAAAAGCTACATGGAAGCCCAAGGGTTATTGTGAGCGACAGAGATCCCATTTTTACGGGAAATTTTTGGACGGAGTTATTTTCTTGTTTGGGTACTCAATTAGCTCATAGCTCATCTTATCATCCTCAATCTGATGGTCAAACAGAGATAGTAAATAAATGTTTGGAAGGATATCTTCGTTGTTTTGTATCCGATAAACAAACACAATGGGTCAAGTGGTTACCTCTCGTTGAATGGTGGTATAACACTTCCTTCCATACTGCAGCAAAAATGACCCCATTTATGGCACTTCATGGATATCATCCACCATCCATCACATCATCTTTAAGGGAAAATTCGAAGGTTCAAGCAGTGGAAGATCACATCGAGCATCAGCAAGAAGTTCTCCAACTCTTAAAGGATAACCCGAATTTGGCACAAAATCGAATGAAACAACAGGCAGATCAACATCGCAGCGAGAGAAGTTTTGATGTAGGAGATTGGGTATTTTTACGGCTACAACCATATAAACAAATTTCCCTCAAGCAAGCTAAGAAGGATAATAAATTATCACCAAAGTACTATGGTCCTTACAAGGTTTGCAAAAGATTGGTACTATGGCATACAAATTGGAGCTTCCTGCATCTTCGCGAGTACATCCAGTTTTCCATGTTTCATGCTTAAAGAAGGTTATAGGTGAAAATCTTCCAGTTCAAACAATATTGCCAGAACTTGATGAGGAAGGAAAAATCATATTGGAAACTGAAGCGGTCATGGAAACAAGAACTCGACAGCTACGGAATCGATCAATTTCAGAGTATCTCATCAAGTGGAAGAACTTACCCACTGAAGATTCTACATGGGAGGATGAGAATTTTATACAGAAGCACCCGTAGCTACTCAAGCGTTGAGGACAACACTTTTTTGAAGGAGAGGGGCATGTTAGGTCCCTATATTACTAGTATAGTCCCTTATTGTTGTTAGTGTAACCCCCGTATTGTTATTATTGTACCCTTGTAACCCCCATTTTGTTATTATTGTGCCCTTAAATTATTATTGTTAGGTCGGCTAGGATTAAATTGTGGCCCACTAGGATTACATTATGGCCCCATGGACTCCTATATATAGAAAGGAGGTTTTGTAAATTGTATCATCCAAGAATTGTTCATTCATGTAATGTATTGGAGGTTGCCCCCTCGAAGTGGCTCATTTCTAAGGCGTGAATATCTCTTTTCTTCTCTCTTTGGAGCTGGTTACACAACAAAAACCCAACAATATTTCCTTATGAGATAGAATTTAGTTCATCAAATGCACATCAGAATATTCCAAACAAGATTTATAAATTTCAAGTGAAACCAGTCAAAGGAGAGATAAAATAGACAATGCTTGTCAAAGTCAATTCTGTAACAAAGGGGTTGAATTTTGGCTTGAGGTAGCTGAAAAGTAGGGCCAAAATTCATTAAAATCTTAGTCAAACGAACCACCATAATTTTCGGTCAAATTTCAGAGTTGACCTATGGTCAACCTATGGTGAACAAGCCCAAAATAAAGATCTAATTTAGTCAAATAGAGCCAAAGAATCACAGATGAACTCAACCTCCAAGATCAGTCAAAGCATTGATCAAACATAAGCAAATTCTCCCAAATCAACTCTAGTCAAATAGAAAATGAGAGAGATGGTCAACATAGAACATAACTTATTATCATTCCCTCATATGTGTGGATTATTATTCTTGTTTCAAATTGATGTGATGTGATGGATGAGATGCCAAATGAGGTCTAACGAACTTTTATTTATACATGTGTTTGGAAGAGCGTTTTTTCCTTGGGGTCAAAGCCATCAAAAGAGTGGCCATGACTTGACCAAGTGAGGCCAAATTTCTCAACATGAAAAATACAAATTTTTTCCTTTGATTTTACAATGAAAATACCAACCATAAATAACAATTTTAAATAAATTCTGGGGTTTTTATGATATCCTTTATAGTCATTATTGTAGTATGTTCTACAATCCCTAGCTTTATGATTGAAATTAGTGCAAGAATAAAAATAACCAAATAATAAGCTTTGATACATGGATGAGGAGCATTCTCTTGATGATATCCTGAAGTGGTTCTACCTTGGAGAAGGTTTAGACTTTTGTTGATACATACTATTGCTTGCCTTGAGATTATTTGCATAGCTTCTTGGTGAAGTCGTTCTTTCAAGTTCATCTAGAGTTCTCTTCTTGCTTTCACTAGGATTGGAGCTTTGAAAGATATAAATTCTAGGTTTTAATTTGTTTTTTATTTTAGGTGACTTAGGGACTTCATATTCTTTGCATGAAGGCTCACTTGTATAGCCAAAACCTGATTTTTCAAATGGTGATCTTTGACAATTGAGAATAACATCTAATATTTGAGAACTTTTCAGTTCTTATTGAGCTTTTCAATTTCATTTCTCAAGAAAACAATTTCTTCTTCAATCCTTTCACAATCTTCTTATTTCTTTATCAGCTAGATCTCCATCAATTCTTCTACTCTTTTTGCTTCTTCTAGCTGATATTTCAAGGGGATGAATTCTGAATCCTTTGTATTCATTATGTCGCAATTCTTTTCTTCAACATTTTGTAATTGCTTCTTAAGTTCTTCATTTTATTTTTCCAATCTATTTATTTCTTCTAGAGAACCCATAAGCTTTGCTTCAAGGTTGCTTCAACATTTACTTCAATGTCCTTTTCATCTTCATTGTATTTTATGTTTTTTGTGCCTTCATCCATTTCCTTTAACTCTTAAAACAAATTTCTACATATTCTGGTTTTGGTTTAGCTGTCACAAGGGTAGATTCTTCTGCATAAATATTTTTCATATTATCCCAAAGACTTTTGGCTGAAGAACATTGACCCATATTACCTTTTAAAAAATATTATAAACTACTTAAGATCACCTTCATGGATTTTGAATTGTATTATTTTTTACTCTTTTAACACTTTTATTTCAGTAACTACTGATTCCCATACCTCATACCCTAGATTCATCAAATAGTACTCCAATTTTTTGCTCCATGACACACAATTTGTTCCATCAAGAAATGGAGCTTTTCCAACCTAATTTATGTATGATTTCATGAATGAGGAGGATATATCTTCAGAAGGTTTGAGGCATTTCCTTCTTAACTTTTCATTTGTGTTTATAGGATCTACCTTCCAACTGTTATGTTGTGCTTGAAGGTAATGGCTTTGATACCACTTGTTGGTAATCATAATTTTAGTTAGACCAAAACCCGTAGGTGTTAGTCAATGATCACACCGCTGAAGATAAGGATCCATGAGAGGCGGTTAGTCCATGCTGGGAAAAAAATGAGGGGCTTTGGTTTATCCAATGTCCAACATGAATGGGATATTAGATATGGATATTTTATAAAGTTGTTATAACTTCATATTATATTATGTTTCAATGTTTATTGATTATTTTGAAGTTTTATCCTACATTCATAAAATGGGTTCAGTTGATTAGTATGTTACCTTTTATAAGGAAGCTTTCAATGTATGTAAATATGAAAATATAGGCAACCTTCAAATAACATTGGTTTATTTTCTATGCTTAATTTCTATGTTATGATTGTTAGGTGTGGAGCCTGATTATCTTCTTGATTCGGAGGTCTTCTTTCAACTGCTTTTGGATCCCAGTCCCTGACGAGGGGTGTGGGCGGCTTTCCCCCTGAATATTTTTACCAGGGGCATCCAAGGGGGGGATTTAGAAAAAAAAAAATCCTTCAAAAATATTGCAATTTCATAGTCAATCTGGACCATTCATTAGGCGGAAGATATGGTAGTAGAAATTATGTTAATTTAGGGTTCTTTCCCTAGAAGGAAACCCTCAGTTTATATGAGGGTTTGTATTGTGGTTGTGTATTATTCTGTGTGATAAAAACAAAGGAGACTGTGTGAGACGAAAGAGGAAGTTACAATGGATTTTTTGTAGGTTATATCCCTTCATTTTGCTGGATAATATAAAAGGATTGGTTGTTTCTCCATGGACATAGCCCAAATTGGGTGAACCACATATATTTGTGTGTCTCTTTTTTTATGTGTTTCTATGTTTGCTTTTGTGAAATATTTTATGTGTTCCATTGCATTTTTATTTAATTTCTAACAATCATGATATGTCATCAAAGCCACACTAGACTCATGGAATTTGTGAGAGGATGATGACCTAGGTACTACTATTAGCAAAGATGGATCGAGGAATCACTAATGTAACACATAACTGAGCTAAATAGGTTTTGGATTAGTCAGAGTAGGTATATATTGCGCTTTCGAAATGAGAAAGCTATTAAAGTGAAAAATAACCTATGCATGTGGTATAAAAGTGATTTAGGGGTCATACATGTATGGATTAACTGGACAAACCTTATATTGGAGTATAGAGACATTGGTAGAGAATATTTCAACCTAAAGTTGAAGCATATGCCATGTTTTGGATAACCAATCAATGTAGTTTCTTAATTTTAAATACAATAGAGATAAATTGAAAGTATATTGACGTTGTTCCTCCATCTATTAATTATTTGGAAGATTTAGACGTTTATTTGTTGATTTGGAAATCAAAGGATAAGCTTTGAAAAAAATGAATTTGTTTTAGCAATATGTGATTACTATAGGTGGCTTTAGTGAGTATCCAAGTGTTTTTATCCTAGGATTATAGATTCAAGGACAATAAAAGATGAAATTTTAGTTTTCTACCCTATTTTATTATACCTTTTTTCATTTCTTTTTTACTTGTAGAAATGGCCTCTTTCGTTGTAGGGTAACCTAAGAATCTCTTGTAAGAAAAACAATTCATATAAGTAGCATATGGTTTCCATATTCGAGTACAAGTGTTTTGTTGATATCATCATAGGTAAACAAACTCAACCAACAATTGTGGATAGAGACAAACTTAAGCATGATGAGTGAGACAAACAATTCTTGATGTTCAATAATTGTTTATGATAAATGAAATGCTTCATAAGTTTAGACATGGAATACTTCAACAATGATTTAGAAACATTTTCAATAGTTTTAAGAGACTTAAAACAAGGGCAAAGCGTTATTCTTGAAGAATATGTTGTTTTTACTTATTATGGATGAGAATGGATTGTTGAAAGAGTATTATTCAAGATCAAGGATATAAGAGAGTAATTATTTTCCATTTCTAAGAAAATGGAAGAGGACATGGTAGTAATCATGTTGAAAATATTATCATGTGCTTATGAACATTTTATATAAATATTGAAAATCATCACTACATCTTTGACGTAAAATTTGAAGATATGTGCAATAATCCTCTTACACGGGATATATATAAGACATATCTTGGTAGCAGTAACGAGGAAAAAGGCACAAATTGGGAATTCAAAACCAATGTTAATGGAAAATGAAAGTTGAAAAATAATAAAGAGAAAGGTTCTGGTGAGGATACAATAAGAATTTGAAGAACATTGCATCATCATTATGGTAAGGCATACCATATGAAGAAGCATTATGAGAAGAGGTTAGCTAATGAGAAAAAAAAAAAAAAATCAGAGGGCCTCAACATGTCCTCATGTCACAGGAAATACAAAGAAGGATTCAACCTTATATACATCCATGGCCAAGGTGTGGCGAAGAGACCAAAATATTAGCTCAAGTCATTTTTTGGTGTATCACAACACTTTTTCAATAAGAAAGACAGACTCTCAGACTAAATTTCTTATGAATCCTTCTAGGATTCAATGTTCTTCGATAGTGGATAATAGTTTAAGGTAATAAAAAGGGATATCTAGATTTCCCTCAGAGTAATTTTTATTTTATTTTCTTCAATATCTATTATGTTCTATGATTGGAGCATTGTCTACATTTAACTAAGTAGATTATGAGGAACTACCCCTGTATACATTTCAATCACTAGTGTTACATACTTCACAAATATACCAAGAAGACTATTGGTCTTGGTGTGGAATATCATGGAAAGTTGACACTGATTGACATTCGATAGACTTGTCTTCATACTTTTGAATCTGCTGCATGAGTTTGAAGTTCTTCTATACTTATGCTAAATAGGCATTATCTGAATTTATCTTTCTTTCCTCCATTTTGGTGAGGGTTACTGACAGTTTTTCTACCTCATTATTTTTCAATGATAATTTTCTCCAGGCTTGAGTTAGCTTTTATGAGGAATTGGACTCTGACACATGTGTTGTAGGCTAGACTGAAGTCTGTGTTGTTGATGTTCCACTTGTTTCCCATTTATTTTTTTCCTTTAGTAGTGTTTCCATCTTTCACTCCATTTTTTGTATTTGAGCATTTTGTTCCTCTACTATTGTAAACAACCACTACTACATTTGGCGGAAATTTCGACACTTGGTTCCGACGCTTTTGACCAAATGTCGGAAATTTCCCCAAATATTTTCCATCCCGCCCGAAACCGTCGCTATACCAACATTTATAAAAAAGTGTTGCAATACCGACACTTAGAAAAGTGTCACAATTATGACGTTTGGAGGAAGACGTCGCAATTGCGACACTATGGCCCAAAGCATCGCTATTGCGACGACTACCTCCAAACGTCGCAAGTGTGACACAATGTCTAAGTGTCGCAATTGCAACGTTTGGAGGCACCCGTCGCAATAGCGACACTTTTTCCGTCGTCGGTATAACGACACTTATATGTGCGCTACATAAAAATGATTTTATTGTTTCGTATCCGTCGCAATAGCTACATTAACGTCTGATATCACGCGCACATTCGCCCTCCGCTCTTGCAGAACAGCATTCACCCTCAGCATTTGCCCTCAGCTCTTGCAGAACAGCATTTTCCCTCAGCATTCGCCCTCAGTGTTCGCCCTCATCTCTTGCAGAACAGCATTCGCCCTCAACTCTTGCAAAATGGTAAGTTCTTACTGCAGGCCCTTCCTCCTATAGTAGGGTTGACTCTATTTGGGTTTTTTTGGTCAATTCCATTGGATTGTGTTAGGCTGTAGGGTTCTCTCTAGATGTCAAGAATCAAGATTCAATACCCTCTATTATCTTCATCACCGAATACAAGATTTAAATTTTTCCCAAAGAAATGCTTATTAATTTGGCAGCCATTATTTCTCCCTGCTTTAAAAACCCTACATTTAAATGAAAACAAGCATTGCATTTCAACTAAAAAATCTATTAGTGTTCAAATGTACATGTGTGCTACATTAACGTCTGATATCACGCGCACATTTTCCCTCCGCTCTTGCAGAACAGCATTCGCCCTCAGCATTCGCCCTCATCTCTTGCAGAACAGCATTCGCCCTCAGCATTCGCCCTGAGCTCTTGCAGAACATCATTCTCCCTCAGCATTCGCCCTAAGCTCTTGCAGAACAGCATTCGCCCTGCATTCGCCCTCAGCTCTTGCAGAACATCATTCGCCCTACATTTGCCCTCAGCTCTTGCAGAACAACATTTGCCCTCAGCTCTTGCAGAATATCATTCGCCCTCAGCTCTTGCAAAATGGTAAGTTCTTACTGCAGGCCCTTCCTCCTATAGTAGGGTTGACTCTATTTGGGTTTTTTTGGTCAATTCCATTGGATTGTGTTAGGCTGTAGGGTTCTCTCTAGATGTCAAGAATCAAGATTCAATACCCTTTATTATCTTCATCACCCAATACAAGATTTAAATTTTTCCCCAAGAAACGCTTATTAATTTGGCAGCCATTATTTCTCCCTACTTTAAAAACCCTACATTTAAATGAAAACAAGCATTGCATTTCAACTACAAAAATCTATTAGTGTTCAAATGTACATGTGTGCATCACTTGTGTAGGGTATTCCTTTTCCACTTTCACATTACCCAAGAATGTGTGCAGTATAGTTCATATTTTTTGTGATTTAGATTATCTTGAAAAAGGAAAGGTAAATTATTTCCCATGGAAAAATAAGGTTTTCCCTTTTTACTACTGGAAATGGTACAACAAAGTTCCATTTCTACCCGAAACTCCTATGAAACAGGAACCAAATAAAGGCCATGTCCTCGATGGACATCATTTGGCTTTGAAAATGGCCATTGCACTGTGTTGTTTCTTATATTACATCACGATAGTTTCTTAGGTCATTTATTGTTTCTTGAGATGAAAAACAACCAAAGAAATTGTGAAGATCCTTTCAAGAAATAAATGACCATTTCTTAATCATATCTCAACTATTTTTTATTTTATTCAGTGGTTGCTTACTTTGAGAGAAATTTGACACTTTTATAAGGAATATAACATAAAAACACAAAATGGAAGGAATTGATGAGGTAGATGACCTTTAGTTGTTGTCAATTAAGAATTGATAATACATGATGCATGTTCTGTACTACAAACTAGATTCCTTCCTGGAGTTAGGACACAGATTATTGAATCAAAGTTGTAGTTTCTAACTTCTTGTATTAGTTCATCAATCTTGAAATTCAGACATTGCATGTCTTCATTGCTTCATGTTTGAATAATTTGCATCATATCGTACAATAGGAAATCAAGAATTATGATTATTATTACTTTATGGATCTTTTAAGTTAATTTTAAGTTTGCATGGTTTAGGGTGAAATTATTCTAGTGTGACCCTAGGCCCAAGTGAAGGAATTCCAAGGACTGAGAACCCTAGTTTTTAAATGGTATTGTTTCTTATACCCAAAAACCCCTCAATATCACTTCTTATTACTTCTTAACAATAGTGTTGTAAACAATTTGAGAATTGATACAGCAAAATCTCGCACTTCTCAAGATAATGTCCTAAAGCTAAAGTGTGATACCATGTGTAATTCAATAGCCCCATTGTCACCTCACCAACCTCTTTTCACTTCGGGCTAGCTCTCCTCCAACTCAAGGGGGGTTCTCCCTAGTAGATGTTAGGGATCTAATGGCCCAACCAAACCAATTCAAGAGCCCCCTAACTCTCTATGTTTACTACTATCAATAAAAATATTGAACAATAGGGTCAGACATGCATCCTGAAGATAAAATTGCTAGGGTATTTTTGGGTAATTTCAAAGGGAAAGTCCCCAAACACATATAATAAAGGAATTATAACGTGATTTCAAACATTAAATATCAACAAAATCGTTTAAAGGATATTGAAAGGAAAAAAGGTGATGGAAGATAGAAAGTGCCTTACTTAAATGCTCTAAGGATTTTTCAATAGTTGCTCCAAAAGCTTCACTTCAAGGCCCTTCAAGATCGTCTCCAACAATGCTATACCATCAACTTCAACAATGTTGCTCCAAAAATGTCCTCAAGGTCTTCACAACAAGTTTAATAGAAGTTTCTCCAACAATATATTCAATAAGGTCTTCATTGTCAACTCGTCTCTTGTTTGGGTGCCTTAATGTGCAATGACATGTTTCCAGGACTGAATTCAATGCAAGGCATATTTGAAACTCCAACTCTGTCTTCTGGTGTCTTATTAGAAATTGTTTCAGTTTTCATTTTTTGTTTTCAAGTTAGATATTGTTTTCAAGTTTTTACATTTATAATTTTATTGCAATGTGGTAGACTGATCAGAGCAGTGCAGGAACAACCCCGAGACGGAGTGATTGTGGAAAGAGGCCAGCGGAAGAACATGTAAAGTGCCAGCATTGCTCTATCTTCAGGTATTTTAGTTATTTACATAATTGAAATAATATCAATTTTGTTCAAATATGCAGACACCTAGCCATGGTACGCCTGATGATTCCCTCTTTGAGGAAGAGCTTTCTTCATCCCTATCTCCAGTGTTCTTGTTGCAAAAAAAGGCACGAGATGCAAGGTCGGAATTTAATACTTTGATAGACGTGCCTCAAACACTTGAAACAGAAGAGAGGATACAACATCTTATGAGCCAGCTAGAAAGATATCAAGTAATAATAAAAATTCAAAAGGATATTTTTTTTGTTCTGCATGAGATGAATTGTGATAGTTTGATTTTTAATTTTTACATTGACTAAACTAACAAAAAGTTCTTTTGTATGTAGCGTTTTCTGGCACTTGCTGAACCCGGTGTTGGTGGTAGTGGGACACAAGGACAAGAGATTGCCCAACAACCCTCTCGTACACCTTCTACTCCTTTAGGTGCCAGCCAAGAAACACACCCTGCCCAAGCAGACACCCAGCCAACCGCTGAACGTGTTGGCAATGATGAGGCTGATATGGCCAACTACATTATTGTGTTTCCTGGAGCTACACGTGTCAGCTCCACAGGGACCATTAATGGCACGTTATTGGTGAATGATGAAGGTGTCCCTATAAAGCATGTACAACTCCCAGGTAAATTTTAATATTTTAACTATTTCATGTACTTTATCTAAAACATATTTATCATGATTTTATTTTTAAATTAATGATAATATCTTTTTTTTACGTGTAGGAAACAATGAAACAATGGAGTTTCTCTGATATACCGGAGCCGGCCATGCGTTGGTAATTTTTGGCCCAACCATACGCACGGCAGGGTGGAGTTTTGAATTCCAACTTTGAAATAACCTAGATTATTAGGAAGCCCTTTTTAGAATCGGCATTTGGCCAGACGGTGGCTCGGGTGGCGGAAAATATTTTGAAATATACCGGGGAAACCTACAGGACTGTTGCAGACATTTAACCCTAGATATGACGTCCTCTCGCAGTTTCAGGAAGCGAGTGGAGAGCACTCATCCATGGCGGAGAAAGAAAATGGCAAAGAAAGAAGGAAAATTTCCAATTGGACCCGCAAGGTAAATTACAACTTTAATTCAATAGCTTTAATTTTCTCTATGTCTAAAATAAAAGTGTGCTACGTCATATCTGACTTCAATATTTTGATGCTAGGTTGCCTGACACCTCGAAGGCAACCAAAGCTAGGATTGAAAAAAGGGCCATCACAAGCTAGGCCAGGGCGGCTACTTGAAATTAGCCGCAAGAATTATAATTAAGTAGCTAAACATCTTATAATTAATTGTATCGTCTTCCAACGTTTTTGTAATCCTATCAAATATGATTAAAAATACACAATCATATGTAATGTAGGGTGATGACTTCGGAACAAAAACTACAGAGGAAGATAAAAATATCGCTTTCCATTTCGGCTATCAAGCTGTAGTTGAACGTCGCAGAAGCTTGGGGCAGGTCCCAAGATCCAAAATGCCTGATAAGGTAAAACATTAACCTTTCAATATGTTTGTTTTCGTCCATAAATTTAATGTCTAACAAATTTGTTTAAATCAGGGGAGCAACACTACCGACGAGGAAAATAACCCAGTTTTAGAGCCAGATGTAGATGATCCTCACGTGCAACCTGATCATTGTAGTGGGGACCAGGCTGACAATGCTACTATCAGTGAGGGCCGTGATGGTAATTAATTTCCACTTATAATTTTTTCTAATTATACCTTGATGTTTGTCCTTATAAAATTTTTTGTTTAAATGACAAAGAATGTTTCCTTTGAGGATCTTACCACCAGAGAGGAAGACAGGGCAACAGTCCCAACGGCGACAACTGGTGCACCAGGTAAATAATCTCATTGCAATTTTTTTTATTAATATTACCGAACTAGTTCAATGATATTTAAAAACTGACAATTAAAATTTAATATTATCTGTTTTTGTAGGCAATGCCCCATCACTAGATGAGACCAGACATCGTGACTACGCAACTAGGTCAGCGGCGACAACTGGTGCACCAGGTAAATAATCTCATTGAAATTTTTTTTATTAATATTACCAAACTATTTCAATGATATTTAAAAACTGACAATTAAAATTTAATATTATATGTTTTTGTAGGCGATGCCCCGTCACTGGATGAGACCAAGCATCGTGACTACGCAACTAGGTCAGCGGCGACAACTGGTGCACCAGGTAAATAATCTCATTGCAATTTTTTTTATTAATATTACCAAACTAGTTCAATGATATTTAAAAACTGACAATTAAAATTTAATATTATTTGTTTTTGTAGGCGATGCCCCGTCACTGAATGAGACTAGACATCGTGACTACGCAACTAGGTCAGCGGCGACAACTGGTGCACCAGGTAAATAATCTCATTGCAATTTTTTTTATTAATATTACCGAACTATTTCAATGATATTTAAAAACTGACAATTAAAATTTAATATTATCTATTTTTGTAGGCAATGCCCGGTCACTGGATGAGACTAGACATCGTGACTACGCAACTAGGTCAGCAGTGCGGGTCGAAAGGCACGAAACAGGAGCAGAGCATGATGATATTGATGATGTAATTAGGAGCTTTAGATATAGGAAGAAGAAAAAGAAAATTCGATAATTTAAAATATTGTATTATTATAAGACAAACATTACCATACTTGGAACGTTTTTTGCGTTATATAAAAAACTCATTTATCATACTATTTTTATGTCAAGCATTAATTGCAATGTTTCCTTGCATACTTTTTGTTGAATTGTTTTTTATTAGTTATTGAATATTTTTTTTTATGCTCATGAAAGTAAAAAATGAAATATAGATTGGGTATTGGGGAATTGAGAGTGATGTGAGGGGGGGGGAAGGGGCCATAAGAGCTTCCACCTTCACGTGGCTGGCCCTGTTTAGTAGAGAATAATTTATTGGAGCGATTTAATCTTGGAGCAAACCTCCCTTGATCCAGCGTAGCAACAAAAAAGTCACTGTTGACTTAGTTGCTACTCTTTCAGATCGTGGGAGGCTTGTTCCAAGTTCATGCGACTCCAATAAATTTTTCTTGAAACGAAGAGGAGCTTATTCAAGTATGTTTTGAAATTTTCAACATATGTTCTAACATTATCATAAGAATGCATCTTAGAGTAAAAAATACTACATCAATTACTTGTATTTATTGTATAGATAATGATGGATTTTGATTGACTTGGCAGTGCAGGTACAAATCCTCTTGCATCATGAGCAATACAACTTGTCAACCAGGGTCATGTCCAAGATACTTTTGCTTGTGTGCTTGACTAGGTTCGTAATGTCACATTTTGTAAGTTCCTTTACAGTTCATAATTCAATATTAAGCTCGTTCATGATTATTATCTAGGTTTTTTGTATGTGTTTTTTCATCTATTTGATTGTAAGCAACTCTGCATGTTTCCTGTTGTTCACTATGATTTCTCCCATTACCACTCCCAGGATGAATCTGACTTTATTGTTACATAGGTTACTTTATTGTTACTATGATTTCTCCATTTACGATTTCATAGGTTACATTATGTAAAGTTGTCAATCTCAGGTTGGTGATGAGCTTTAGTTCTCCATATTTGGGGCTTTTCTGATATTTTCTCCCTCATGTCATTCCTGCATCACCTCGTTGTTTGAGCATGCCAATTTTCTACCACTTGTACCAATTGGCACATGTCAATCTCTAAGTGGTGCCACATTTCACCTATTTTCAATGAGAGTTTAGGGTTTCTCTAACATAGCTTCAGAAATCCGATTCAGTGCCTGCTTGAATATCGTCACATAATACTCATGGTTTGGATTGATGAGAATGTTTTGAATGGTTGGTTGATTCATAAGAACCACCCATATAGTCATCTTGAGATATTTCAGAAGTTTTCTCGGGTTTCCTTTTTCACCGTTTCTAGTGGGTGGGATGGTGTGGGGTGATCCATCAATACTTGTAATATGGAAAACCTTTGCAACAAGAAAAGGTATGAACATATTACATAGCCCATCAAGTCAATCATGAAATATGACACCTATTGGTATAGGAGTCTAACACTAACTATGTTGTCACTCAGATTTTCTTTGAAGTTGTAGAGAAGAGGAAAGAGGTCCGAGGTAACCACAAACCAATCTTTTAGGTACAAAATCTAGCCAATCGGTACCCAGAGAGGGATCTCTCTTTAAAATTTAGCTTTGTTTTGAAAGATATTAGGCTAGTTATAAAGTTCAAGGGTTTTGATTGAATTTATGTGGTGGAATTCGATAGCTGAGGGAAAGATTGAAGTAATTCAGGCCATTGGGCTATGGAGTCAAAAAGATGGCTTCACTGGATTAAGTTTCTAAACAAAAGATGGTTTTACAGGGCAAGATAATCAAACAGAGAACAATTTTAGATATTTAAAGCGAATGAGATGGAATTAAAATGGATGAAAGGCAATTAAGAATCTTTCAACACATTCAAAGAGGGAAATTGAGTGATTATCAATAAAGAGCATTCAAGTATTCTTTACTAAATAATCAAAATGCTTAAACTAGTAAAACAGGAGCAATTAAGAATTCACTGTTTAAAACCAGTTTAGAAGAAAACATTTAAAATAACGATGATTAAAATCATATTACACTTAAGCACTTTCTGATTTACTCTTTTTCATTAGCTATTCAGAAATGAAAACACAGTGATATGATAAACATATATAAAGATTTTAAAACACAAGAGAAAGATGACTTATTGATCCGCAGTTTGACACATGAATCCTGTAAAAAGTCTTTCGCATCAATTCATCATCCAGCAAGCCACAAAAAATTTCTCCAACAGCTCTTTATTCCGAAAAAGTCAATATTACAGCAAATTATAAGAATCCACCCTCAATACTCTAATTGAGGGAGTATTTATACAAAAAATTATCAAAAATATCTCATAACAAATTGAGATATAATCTAGGGTGACTCATGAATAAGTTACAATAAAAATAGAGACAAATGGTCTCGTAGATAAGATAAAAAGTAACCGATGTTGTGTTGTTTCCTTCTTTTGAGAATGTGCTGGAGGCAGGCCCTATGTTTTGGCCCGTTGCTGTCATCCTAAGTAATTATGTTCTGACTGCCTTGCTTTATTGATACTCTTTGTTTTCACTGATACACTTTGACCTATATTTATCCTTTTTATCATGGTATACTGTAGTAAATAGACAAAATTTCATATAAGGATAAATTTTACAAAAGTTCCAACAGTTCTTCCCACCATTTATCTTCTGGTATTCTGGTCCATTGAAGTTTTCTCAATGTTTCATCAGCCTCAGTATATCTGAAAAAGGTAGGCTGAATTGGAAACAAATGCTTTACTTCATGCTCAAGATAAAATAAATTTTCCAATCTATCATGAAGATTTTTTCCTGTTGGCAATGCTGCTTCTGATGTACTGGTTGAAGAATTGGCCTGATTGTCAGCATACTTGTCCAATTTTTCAACATAGCTTTCAAGGTCCATTAGTTTATCCTCTGAAACTATAGGACTGAGCAATCCTTTTTTCAACAAAATATCAAATCTTTCTCTGACGGCAATTATTTCTTCTTGCATATATGAGCACCTTCGTTCTTGATTCTGCATAAGGGTTCTCTTAGTAAAAACTCTTTTTATTTCAAAAATTGTTCTGGTCTTGTCCCGAATACCAAGTTCTGCAAGTTGGTGTCTGGTTTGAGTGTTTAGAAACTGTATGAGTTGATTGGCTTCCTCAGGCCTATTTCCCAATTCTTCTCTTGTACTTTGAACTTCTTCTATAGCCAATTTGACTAAATCATTCTGTTCATACAAAATCTGAATTGAAGACTAGACATCCTTTATTGATTGGATAATGTTGTCCCAAAGAATTTCATTTATTTCCTTTAAAGGTTTCTCCAATGTGAGATCCTTTTCCAATGCTTTAACCAATTTTTCTAATCTTTTGACCTCTCTTGTTTTATCAGCAACACTCATTTTTTAGAGATCATATCTTTGTTCTAAATTAGTAAGTTGTAAATTTTTGTGCTGGAGTTCTGTTACTTGAAGTTTCAATTCATTCATTGACTTTATTAATTCTTCAAAACTCAAATTGGAAGTATTTACCTGTGATAGCTCTGTTGGCTGACCTATTGTGGATGTACCTGTACCTGTAATTGCCTTTGTTGTTGATGTTGGAATAGTAGAATGCTTGTTCTTTAATGCTTGTTTAAGCTCTTTTTCTGTTTCATTTAGTTGCTCATTCAGTTTCAAAATCAAGTCCATCATTTCTTCTTCAGAATTTTTCTTTATCATCTCTTCAGTTTGTGGATGTCTTGAAGTTGGCAATTTCAACTGCTTTCTCAAAGCTGCAATATCATCATATTTTTTCTTGATTAGGACCTCTATACCTTTGACATCTTTAGGATTGTGACCCAATCCAATGATTATTTCCTCCAATGTATTTATCCTGTTGTCTTTGGCCTGAGAAGAGGCTTTTTCAAGCTGCAATTGTGCATTAGTGTTCTCCAAAGAATCCTGCAACTTCTGAGTTGCCATTGCTTTATCGATCAGAGTAGAATAGATCATTTCACCAGTCTGCTTATGTAACTCAATCTGATCTAAAGGATGAATATCCTTTGCTAAGACTTCAAAATTTGTTCTAATATAATCTGCAGCTATTTGAGGCTGCTGCACTTTTGGTTTGAAGTGACTCATTATCATTTTGCCTTGCTGAATGTCATAAGTTTCTTTTGCAGCTCTTTTCTCTGTAAAGTAGTGGATGCCCCACTGACTGTACCTGTTTTTTGACTATCAAAATCTTCTCTCTGGCTATCAGGAATTTCCTGAACAAAATCTACTTCTGGAAGAGGATTTAATTTTTGTCTTTTAGCATGAGGTTGTTCTGAAGATCCACCAATAGGGGTAGCAACTTCAGCATCTCTCTTCTTACCTTTTTCTATATTGATAAGAGTTTGTAAAATTGAGATTTTTGGCTCATTGATCTGAATAGGAGGAATTTGTACTTGACCTTGTTCTTTAGAAGTCTCAGGTTGCTCTGTCATTGTGAATTTTTCAAATACTTGTATGTCAGGCTCCTTTTCTTTTACTTTAGATTTTTTAGTGGCCAATGCACTGATCTCCTGTAAATTTTGCTGAGAAGTCCCTACAGAAGAAGGACCAATACCTGGTATCTGCACCTGTCCAAAAGAGTATAGGTCAATAATTTTCTCAAGGTCTTTCATTACATTTTCAACATTGACCTGCTCACTATCCTGTTCTAGCAATGTTCCTTCCATCCATTCATCCATATTGGCATATTGTTCAATTTCTGGAATTTTGTGATGAATGTATTGTCATAGTTTATTTTTCATTCTTCTATCATAGATAAAGCTATTTGGGTCATAAGGCACCCAGTAAAATTTTTTTTGTAATCTGAGATATTCTTCTAAGATTCTTTCTGCTTCCTTTCCAACATATCTAGAGTTACAAACAAAGGGACCTAATTGACTTTTGATCCTGAGTTGAGCCTTTTTCTTTGCATTGCAGAAATGAACTATATCTGAGTTAATCATCTGCCTGAAATACTCTAGTGCAAAGAGTCTCATGGGAACATATTTGGGCAACTTGAATGGGCATAATTCACATCCATATATTCTGATCTCAGTGTGATTTTGATACAAGTACCAGTCACCTACCCTATATTGTTTTGAGAGCTGTAGATGTTTCTTGGTTTCATTATTGACTCTAGGAGGGGAAACTCCTGTTAACAAAGTGGTTGTAGGGTGTAAAAATAGGTCAATAAACTCATTATAGGAGTAAGGAGAATCAGAGGAATTATGGGTGATGGAAGACCAAAATATCACAGACCTAGGATTTCCTTTGGCATCAAGTTTCTGAACATGGAAAGGGAAACTTTCTGATTGGTAATAAATCATGAGATGATATATAACAGAAGAATATTTGAACACTTTTTCATTCTCAAATCTCATGAACTAATCATGGATTTTATCAGCAATTTAGGATGCAAAATCATACTTGACAGCAGGGGACTGTCCAGGGGTAAATATAGACAACAATACTAGGGTTAATTGATCAACATATTCACTAGTATTGAAACCCATGATAAAGGATATCATATTCAGAATAAGCTTGCCCACATCAATGAAAAAAGTATAACCATAGGGGGCAGGGCCTTTGGGCTGATGCTCTGGTAACATGAAGGTTTGACAAATGTGATTTAACTCTTCATGGGACAAATTGGCAGACTTTTCAAGTAATTCTCCCATGGACAGGAGAGTGAGGGCTTGACCAAGTTGAAATTGCAACATTTCATTTATCGACTGAGTAGTGATTGGGAAAAGGATGTTCTGACTCAGGGACAAAACTGCTCTTTGATTGGGGTCATAGTTTGCATGGCAATAATGAATTAACTCAGGAAAAATATGGACTGAGGGGAGAAGATACATGGGGAGATTGGATTCCCATAATCCAATAATATCAGAACCGTTTATAAAGTTATCTCTGCAGCGGCAAAAGGTTCGAAGAGGATTATCACTAAGAACGAGGTCTTTAATTTGAAAATCTCTATCTGCTAGGGGCAGATAGTCTAAATCTCTGTGAGGGGCATTCAAAGGTGCGAGGTTTAGAGCCACTGGAACCTCCATTTCTAGTTCTTGTGGATTCAGAAATGAATTTCGGGTTTTTGTGAAGAAAAAACACAATTACAAGTTTTGGGAATGCAATTTACAATTCTGGGGATTGAACAAGACCAAATTGAACTCTGTTTCTGTCTTTCGTGCAGAATTTAAAACAAAAGCTAGGATTTCACAGAGTTTTAACGGGAATTGGGGTAAATACCTATTTTTTGGGAGATGAACGGTGATTAAACAGGTACAGGCTATGGCGTACGAACTCTGGATTACTGGTATGCAATTGTCTTCAGCAAAATACAGTTGATGGCGCTTGAAAATTTGTTTTTGAAATTCTCTGCATGAGACTTTGGTCATTCACAGAATAATGAAAATGACGCGGGCAATATTGTTTTATTCACAAAGTCCAAAGGGTGGCGGGGTTTTTTTTATTTATTTAATGGATGACGTCAGCAGGTACGGAGGATGAGTCACGGGAGGCAAGCGGTAAGCGGTTTCCATCGCACCGCTTTTGGGGAAAAGTGGTTTTGGGTGGAGGGCGAGCGATTCCATAGATTTATTGACGCGTGGCATGGCACTGTTTGAAAACCACTGGGCCATCACGCGTTATTGTTCGGACGCGGATGGCTAGCGATATCATTAATAACCGTTGATCTCAGATGGGTTGATCGAACGGTGATGGGAACGTGGAAGTGACGGGGATTTAATATGGAGGACCCGACGCAATTAAAATTTAATTAATCTCATCGGGGGGAATCTGATTGGCAGAGTTAATTAATCGTGAGGATTAATCAATTTGTTTATAAAAATGCAGGAAAGTGATCGGGAAATGATTTAACCAAGGTTAGCAGTTAAGGGAGGTATTGGGGATTTTACAAAGGGTTTATAGTTTTAACCTTGGGAAAGGGAGTCGGGGGATTAAAATACACAGGGGAAGAATTATTTTTGTATTAAAACACGTAATAAAACATGTTTTAATTATTTTTTCAATATGCTTTTATTATATGATAATTAAATCAGATTAATCTAATTACCATAGGGGGTGGAATTTAATATTACGATATATTTAGCCAAAGGGGGCATAAAGTGGGTTTTTTATTTAAACATGTGGGAATAAATAACTTTGGCTAAAATTTATTAATGGGTTTTTGGAGATATTATATAAAAAGGAGTTATATATAATAGGAGAAGGTTATTTTTTTAAGGATTTAATACATAAAATCAATGTTAATATGACAAGGGGACAACGTAAACTCAAAATACATTAATATAACTAAGAAAGTGAAGATTTAAAAGCAAATTGCATTATAATCACTTCATCACTTAGACTTAGAATAAAATGTGATTTTGAGGGTTTTTTATGAAATAATGCATAATTTTCCTACGTAAAATGGGATTTTACTTAGGAAAAGATGTTTAGAAATGAGTGAATGTTATGAAGAATGACTTCAAGTACTTAGGCTTTTCCAATTATTGGGCCGAGGGTCCGGTCCCTCCAAAAGTCAAGGAAATGCCTTAAGCCCCTCTAATTTTCAAATACCTTAGTACTTAGGGGAAATTAGTGAAATATTTAGAGGAAGATGAGAAGGGAAGTTAATAACTTTGACTTTGCTTTGCTTTGAATTTCTTCTAGTATAGTGTCTGCCTTTGCACTTTGTGATGAAAGTAAATATTAACACATTTAGAGTCATTGTCCATCACATGCAATTCTGCAACATAATCTACCTACCCTACCTACTTTACTCTACCATTTTTTCTTCTTTATTAGGGTGCACTTAGACTGGCAAACCCTTATCACACTTTCTTTTCTTTTACATGTAGAAATCTATCTAAGTCTAACCTTATTACATCCAAGGGCTCAGATTAAGCTATTGAGCTCCTTTTATTTACTCTACCTATCTACTTTTCTGCCAAGATTAAAAAATTTGGTCAGATTTTATTCTCTATCTCTAAAACATGAAATTGAAAGATGAAATAGCCAAGCTTAAACTGTTTGACTATTCATAAATTGTGGCATAGGATACAAGTTGCACACAATTTTATTTATTACACAAGAGAAAAAAGTAGTGGCATTTATACTTGCACACTTTCCTTGGCCTTTCTTTTGGTGGGGTTCATTTTCTTTTACTTTTTTGGCCATTTTTATTCATTTTACCCTTTGATTTTTCTTTTAGGGTATACCCTCTTTATATTTTTTAATTTTTTTTTATTTTTTGATAATATGGAAAACCTTTGCAACAAGAAAAGGTATGAACATATTACATAGCCCATCAAGTCAATCATGAAATATGACACCTATTGGTATAGGAGTCTAACACTGGCTCCACTTGGGGATGGATTTTCCTGGTGAAAAGTCAAGAACAACAGGTCAGTTGTCCTCATCCATTGACCTTGGTGAACCTATAAATGTCTTCTGTCTTCTGCAAACTGAAATCTGATCTGAAACTAAAACAACACACAAAAGTTTTCAAACCAACTTAATGAAAAACTAGCTGA
Organism: Pinus albicaulis; assembly: GCA_034641835.2. NCBI lineage: Eukaryota > Viridiplantae > Streptophyta > Pinopsida > Pinales > Pinaceae > Pinus > Pinus albicaulis. The sequence goes on from CM076584.1 coordinate 58,717,139, forward strand.
AAATTGAAAACTAAAAAAAAATGCTCAAAATTTTGAGCTTATTGGCACTCATCTACCTACTCAATCTACTAAAAATCTTATTGAATCAGGTAATACAAAAATTCCAATGAAGCCAATCAAGTAGCTGTAACAATAAATGGATAAATTGATTGCTTGTGATCAAAATTGGAAGTATATTATGATCATGTGCCTTTATAATAAATGATATGATGTGTAAAGGCCACTTTTGATGTATCTGATCCTTATAGAGAAAACATGTTTGCAGATTTGGGCGAAAAATATTCTCCATATAATCTGAAATAGGATCAATAAAAATATGATGTATGTTATTTACTTCTAGGCCTTCAATGATTGGTTGCTTAGTTGTATTATGAATATTAAGCCTTGAAACTATTTCTTCTGTCTTGTTTTTGAAAGAATAATCATCCTCAATATGCAAGTCAAAAGATAGTACAATTTCCTCTTGCTTAGGAGAAGGAAGATTTTCAAAGAATTCTTTAGGATTTTTGAAATTGTATGACTGAATTTGAGAATGCAAAAGTTTAATTTCATTTTTATAATTTTCAGAAATTATCTCAAGAACACATATTTTCAGTTTGGGAGAGTATTTTCTTGATTTCAAAAGAAGAAATAAAGCTCTTAAAAAATCCTCATCAAGCTGAAGTTCTAATATCTCATCCCTCAAAATAGCTAGTGATTGTTTTGTGAAATTATCATAATTATCATCATACTAATCATGTAAGTCTAAAAAATCTTCTAAGAACCTTGATTTTCTTAGGAATAGGTCATTTTGTAATAGCTTGCATCTTTTGAGGCTCCAACTTCACTCCTTCCTTTAAAACAATATGAACCAAATACTCTAATTCTTATTTCCCAAAATCACATTTGGATATTTTACATAAAAATGATTGTTCTCAATAATTTATATAACTTTTCCACATGTTTAGTGTGGTATTCCCATGATTTATTATAAATATGTGTATTATGAAAGAAAACCAACACAAATTTTATAAGATGGGATCAAACAAAATTGTTCTTAAGTCGAGCCCGCCGGAATTCAAACAGCGATAAACCATAATTCAAACCAAATTCCCGTTCCAAAATAGCCTGCTGACATCGGCCAATTTTGTGACGCGAAAACCAAATGAATTCCGCCCTAATCTTTTTCGAGTCTAAAGTTGGGCTGGCGTGCAGAGGGAGAGTTGTGGCGCGAATTTCTTATCAAATTCGCCCTAATATTTTTCAGGTCCGGATTTCCACTACGCGAGCGGCCCAAACAAAGATCCGCTCCAATCAATTTCTACCACGTGTCCTCAATTAAAACTTGCCCTGCTCCTGGCTACGGGTGCATTCGATGGCGTTTAAGGCGATGGGACATGGATGTGGTGATTTCATATCAATCGCATTAAGATTTAATGTTGTTCAATTAAGTTCCAAGGTTTTCACATCAAATCGCATTAAGTTTTAACACTGTTCAAGATCGGACCTCCACTCCCGTTAGCGATTCTGCATGCTCCAATATGATCTGACCTTCGGCTCTAATTAATGATCAGATATTAATTATGACGAGCGTCCTTCGATTGCATTAATAAAATGGTATTTCACTATGGTTTTTCAGACGAGCCAGTTGTTGGGTTACACTGCCTGCTCACTGTCACGAGAAGGAGAAGTGACCAGCTAAACTGCTGCTTAGACCTTGCTGCATATCTTCATTTCTCTCGGTCTGGTCCTTGTTTGTCTTCCTCTGTTTCTTGGAATTATGCTTCTTTGTCTCCTCTTGTGCCCACTACTAAGACTGCACCCATGCCTCGCCTACGTCATAGGATGCGTTGCCGCAGGGGGAGCACTAGAGGTCAACCCCTGCGCACTCCCTCCAGCCCCTCAACTGAGTCGTCTTCCCAGTCCAGTGATTATCACGCAAGTCGCTATCCAGATACTAGAAGTGGGCGGGGTCGGGTTGTAGGATCTGGCCACCGTATGGGCTCCCCTGCTCCACATTTCCCCAGCGCTTCACTTTCTCCCACAATGCGCACTGCACATTTTTCCTTTAATTTCTCTCTGAACCGCCCACGCATCACAGTGAAAATTACTGTGGTTTTCCGAGAGGAGGCCTAGATGGAAGAACAATGCACCCGTCCGGCGGGAATGAGCTCAGAAAAAGCCGGCCAGCATTCGGGCCTTCGAGAGGGGAGCGGTGGCATGACTGTGGAGGTAGCACCTAGCGATCCTGGACCTTCCGAAGGATGGTGCCGAATCGTCGAGGAGCCGGAGGATGTGGAGGTAGCACTTAGCGATCCTGAACCTTCCGAAGGATGGTGCCGAATCGTCGAGGAGCCGGAGGAGTAGTTTGGTTAATTTGTTTTTCTTGCTTCACGGCCCACTTAATTGGGCTACTTTTAGATTATATTACTGTGTTGGACCTCTGTAATATTTCTGAATTCTGTAAACGTTCAAGACTAGTTTCCCCGTATGAGGGCAGTCTTCTTGATTTTTTGATTTTTTGATGACAAATTTGCCATGAGTCTGGGCAATGTTTTTGACTTCGGTGTAATTTTATTCCCACTGTTAATAGATTAACTTTACTTAGAAAAACAAATGTTGCCCTGTTTCTATTTTAATCCTGTTTTTTGAAATACAGAGCCATGTTTATATGATTGTTTATAGTCGAAGCGCTGTGGGGTAGTTTATTATATTAATATTTCACGGTCAAATTATGTTCATAACAATTGGAAAAAAAAATGTTGCCCTATTTCTATTTTAAACCTGTTTTTTGAAATACAGAGACATGTTTATATGGTCTGCGTATTATACTCTTTCTTTGTATATCTACAGGAACCTTTTTGCTATGAACAGGGTGGATGCTATAGCAGGCTACTAATGGAAACAAGCGAGCCTGAACCTTACATCTCAGATGCAACAGATGGTTACCAATACTCCTCACATGATTAGCATTTTTCTCTGTTCAAGGATTTTGGGTACTTTAATTTGTATTTGGAACAATGGATGTCGGTACTCTATCTTTTGCTTTACTATTCTACATACTTCTATTTCACTTTCTTATATATGCCTCGGGCATATTTGGATGCTTTCTCAGATTGTCGATAATCTCCATGTGGACCGTTACTGGGTTTTATATCATGTCCCTGTATGTGACATGGGGTATTTTTCTATCATTGTCTGGGGTGGGACTTCCACTTTTCTCGATGGATATTTGGGTTCCAATCTTCATATGTGAAAATATAATGACTTCATGGACTGTTTTACTTCATATAATATATTCAAAACAACGTTTTTTCTCTTGTGAAAAAAAAATGATTAATGTTTATCACTCTGCCTTCAAAACTAGAGATGTTGGTCTATGTTGCTGGTTTATTGATATGGTCTGATGGTCTTTTTATATTTTGGACATATCACACTCCTCACATGATTAGCGTTTTTCTCTATTCAAGGATTTTGGGTACTTTAATTTGTATTTGGAATAATGGACGTCGATACTCTATCTGTTGCTTTACTATTCTACATACTGCTATTTCACTTTCTTATAGATGCCTCGGGCATATTTGGATGCTTTCTCAGATTGTCGATAATCTCCATGTGGACCGTTACCGGGTTTTATATCAAGTCCCTATATGTGACATGGGGTATTTTTCTATCACTGTCTGGGGTGGGACTTCCACTTTTCTGGATGGATATTTGGGTTCCAATCTTCAGATGTGAAAATGTAATGACTTCATGGACTGTTTTACTTCATATAATATATTCAAAACATCGTTTTTTCTCTTGTGAAAAAAAAAATGATTAATTTTTATCACTTTGCCTTCAAAACTAGCGATGTTGGTCTATGTTGTTGGTTTATTGATATGGTCTGATGGTCTTTTTATATTTTGGACATATCACACTCACATGTTTATCGTTTTTCTCTGTTCAAGGATTTTGGGTACTTTAATTTGTATTTGGAACAATGGACATCGGTACTCTATTTGTTGCTTTACTATTCTACAAACTGCTATTTCACTTTCTTATAGATGCCTCGGGCATATTTGGTTGCTTTCTCAGATTGTCGATAATCTCCATGTGGACCGTTATTGGGTTTTATATCAAGTTTCTGAATGTGACATGGGGTATTTTTCTATCATTGTTTGGGGTGGGACTTCACTTTTCTGGATGGATATTTGGGTTCCAATCTTCAGATGTGAAAATGTAATGACTTCATGGACTGTTTTAATTCATATAATATATTCAAAACAACGTTTTTTCTCTTGTGAAAAAAAAAACGATTGTTTATAGTCGAAGCGCTGCAGGGTGGTTTATTATATTAATATTTCACGGTCATTGGAACGCCCACAATTCATAACAAATATTGGAGATTTACTGTCCTGTTTTAAAGTTTCATTTTTTTTTTTAAACTGAACCCACCGTCAGTATACCGACGCCTTGTAAGCGTCGGAATTGCGACAGCTTAAAAATGTCAGACCACATTTCGTCGGAATTGCGATAGTTTACAAACGTCGGAAGAGCGACGTTCAAAACGTCGGACCACATTTCGTTGGAATTACGTCGGACCACATTTCGTCGGAATTGCGAAAGTTTACAAACATCGGAAGAGCGACGTTAAAAACTTTGGACCACATTCCGTCGGAAGTGCGACAGTTTACAAACGTCGGAAGCGCGACGGTTTGGGAAATGTTCTAGTGAGCTTCTCTTTTTCCACCTCCAAAATAGTGAGTTCTTTGGTTTGAGGGTGTTGTGTAGTTGGGAGTTTGAGCTATTTTCTAAGAGTTTTAATGTTTTAATTTTTACTTTTCAGTACCTCCTATGCTTCATTGATATCACTAGGATCATATCCTAGTTTGATAACCAATTCTCTAATGTTTTTATTCTAGTGACTTTGGCCATAAAGGACATCCTTTCAATCTTCAGTTGTGAATGCATGTTGTTCAGTGAAACCTGCAGCTTTGAAGAAGCTATGGAAGAGTTGGTTAGAGTTTAATAAATCATCTCTCTTGCATGTTTGCGCAAATAAATTTGATCAATTGCATGAAATTTTTTAGTATCAACTGATAATATGGAGGCCTTGTAATGGGGATGCAATCTTGGGCTCCAAAAAGGCCATTTGAAACTGCCCCTTTTCTGAATCAAAAGAAGATAGAAATTTGTGTTGAGTGGTGGAAGTTTGTTTCCAAAATTTTGAGTATGTTGAAGATTTAAGAGTGATTATTCAACTTAATATCTCTGTACCTTGCAAAAATACTTGGTTTTGGTTGAGCTTGAGAGGTAGAAGAGATAGGAGATTCAATGGTATCTCCTTCATAAGGGAGATAGGTAGTAAGATTACCTGTCAAAACCAAGGTAGTTTGTTCTTGGTCATCCCTTCCTTCTTAAGATTCTTCATTAGTGTTGATTACCTGAGGATTTTCTTTGTTACCAGCTTTGGTGGTGGTTTGTGTACCCTTCTTCCTTCTCTTGAAAACCACAAAATTTGAAGCTTTTTTTTTCTGATTTTGTGGGATACATGTTTTCCCTTGGTATTTTACTTTCTTTGTCTTTAGAGATAGGATTTGTAGTGAAGACTAGTTGATCAACTAATGTTTTGCTTCCTCCAATGTGTTTTCTATCCATTCTTCTTGGTTAGCATATTTTTCTATCTCTGGCCTTGGTGTATGGGAATATGGGGTGATTTTTTGTTCAAATCTCAACTTAGATATTAATCCCAAGGATTCATAAGACCATGAAAAACTAGGCTTGAAAGTCATTTGCTTTAAGATTAATTCTACATCTTTTGCAACTACTCTAGTGTTTATGATGTAAGTGCCTATTTGTGCATTTATTTTGACCTGTGCTTTCTTATTTTTGAACACAAAATGTAATTCATCCATATTAACCATTTTTCTATCGTATTCCAAAGAAAAAATCCTAACTGGCACAAAAACTGGTAATCTATAAGGAGGGAGCTCACTTCCATAAATTCTGATCTTTGTTTAACTCTGGTATAGATATCAATCTCCCACCTTAGATTGTTCTAAGAGGTGTAATACTTTCTTGATTTCTGTAGATATCCTTGGTATATTATCACTGGACAATAAACATAAATAAATGTGGAGGAAATGATCTACAAAATATATATAATTACATTCCTCTGAATTCATTCTGATCAGTGAAATCCAATGGATAACTTATAAATGGTTATACTTCTCATCCATTTTCTGCAATTGAAACTTGAACCTCTATGCTTGAAGATATAACATTAAGTACACTAACACTGACTAATATTTGAAAACTCCTTCAGCTTTAAATTTCATGAATTTTCCATGCATATCATTAGGAAAAAATTCACTGTAATTAAATAAGACTAAAGGCTTCTTTCCAATTGTGAATACTACCAAGAATCCTAAGATTACTTCATCAACCCACTGATTCATGTAATATCAAAATAAATGAGCCACCATGGTGATCACTTGCTTTGACATTTATGGGAATATTGAAATAGGATACGGGGGGTTCTTTTTGGGGAATTCAACATTTTCAGGAAGAAAATATTCAAATATATGATTTCTATGGGGAAATGTAAGCTTATTATACAATTCCATTAGTGGTTCAGGGGAAAAAGGATGCAGGGAATCTTGGGGATTTATTTGCAGTGCCTGGAAAATAATTTCAGGGGAAATTTAAAATATGATTTCATTGTTTGGAGCAATCACTACTTTCTTTCTAGGGAGATATCTATGGTGACACCAAGTAGAAATTTAGGAAAGAAGTGGGTTTGAGAGAAAATGAATTTAGGGAGAAGGTATTCCCAGATACTCAATCCATTGCTCTGGTCAAGTTATTTTTGCTTTTACCAATTGTGTAGTTCATAGAGGTCGAATTCACAATCAGTCTCAACAACTTTGAATTGGGTGTCAATTAGGGGCGTTTTGTTAAGATCTAGGATAGCGGGAATCATGGGGTCTTCTTCATTCATCTTTCCTTGACCCTTCTTCTTTGGCATTCGGAATTGAAGATGAGTAGGAAAGAACAGGTTATCTAAGATGGAAATTGGATTGAATTCCTGAAATAAATTATGACAGTGAGCATCTGATTACTTGATTAGCTCAATAATAACCTGCAAGGAGTGAAAGATAATGGAAGGAAATGAATGCAAGCTCTCGTGGTGATTTTATAAGTGAAATTTCAGGAAAAGGTAATGGAATTGTTACCATTTTCGCGATCAACAAAATTAATTTAGAAAACGGTAAATTGGCGGGATATTTTGAATTTACCAATGGTCAGTTAACGTTGAGGTGATAATGTGGAGGGAAAAATGTGGACAAGTGGTGAAAGGTGATGGGCCGAAGCAGCAGGTAGAAGTGTGGGATGAGGTGTCGAAGGAATGGTGGTTTTTCGAGTGGGGTTGTAGATCGGTTGTAGGCAGTAAATGGTTTTTCAAGAGGACCCCACGAAAGAGTTGTCAAGGTGACATGTTAACTTGAGTGGTTTAGGCATAGCGCTTTTTAGGGCCCCCCCCCCCCCCCCCTCTTTCCATTAACTAGTGATAGTGCAAGGGGATCTATAATCGTCCTCCCGTCATTGATCTGGGCGGGAATGATTTCGACCATTGATTTGTGCATGGAGTTTATTGATAAAATGACAAAATACCTTGTCATAAGATTAAAAAAACATACAGCCTATAGTTTTGATGTAAATCAAACTTTATTTCATTGTTTTGAAAGTGGCATTTTAACTAGTACATTATAGGGGATTATTTATTTGTATTTTTTTAATTTTCTTTTCTTCTTTTCTTTTCTTTCACACATCTTTTTTTTTATCCCCTTTTCATTTTCTTTTTATTTTCTATATATATATCTTTATACAATTTTATTTTTCTACAAAAATAAAATGTTCATGATACAAAAACGTTACAACGGAAAGATCACTTGGACATGTATACTTGTTTCCATTGTAAAGTTTTGGAGGTTATTCTAGTGTTGGCTCCTTCATTTGAAGGAGAAATATATGAACAAGTGAAGGAATTATCATCACCAATTAAGCCTCCAATGGAAGGACCAAGTCCACAAGCATAATATTGACTCGAGGGCGAGTCAATAGGATATGATCGGAGCCTATTGGATCCTTCAATTTTTGGAAAATTTTGGTTAGAATATGGTTACAGAGAATATCTAGCACAAGTTGGAAAAGAGTATGGATAACCTTACCAGAAGGCAGCAGCAGAAAAGGAAGTGGCAAAGATAGGATCAAGTGGTTACATTGGAATTCGTCAAGTCCATTAAAGAAGGATCGAGTTGTGAAAGTTGAAATAATTAAGCAAATGTGGACCAAGCGAGCATGGATCTTCTCAATGTGGTTAGAATTGACTTCATCAATCTAGCATGAGTTAAGATAGATAAGATCAATGGGCCAAAATTTATATATATACATGCAAGGTGAGTTGTAAAAAACAGAGATAGCATAAGAAGGTTTTTATGTTGCTGAAATTAGGACTTGTAGTCTACTAATACCATTTTTTTGTATTTCTATTGTAATTATGTGGTCGTAATGTGGTTTTGGGAGTGACCCTTGAAAAATATAGATATGTACATGTAATATTTATCATGCTTGATAATGATAAATGGATATTATTGTAGAGAACTTGGTTTTGTATTTTGTCTGAATGGATGTGTTTTTCCTTATGTGTATGCTTCAACATTTTGAGATTTTATGTTAACTTATGTATGATGTGACTCTTTATCTCTTGCACAAAGTTTATTTAACTGATTTTTTAATTCTAATGACTGTGATACATATTTTAATTAATGAATTGTATTCTATCACCATCTAAAATCCATCATCACACATAAGTATTAGCATGCCTTGGGGAATACTTTCTTCTTTTATGAAAGATCGAATATGTTGATGTTATGATATGCTACAACGGGCTCTTTTTTTACACCCTCTGGTCGAACCCTAGGTCTCTATAATAAATAAAAACAAAGACCTCTAGAGTCCAAAAAAAATCATGTTACAATTGTTATCACCAATAAAATTTCATTTTGGTTAGGAAGGTCATTTGGTATAAGTTTTATTGTGTTGGTAAATTAATTCATGAAATTGATGAAATTTTATGAATTGGTTATAATCCTAAGTTTTTTAGAGTCCCACATGTCATGTCATCATGGTCATATCAATAAAAATCTACCAAAAATTTGCATGCATTGGTTCAAATTCAGTTTTATCCACCTGCCTACTTTTTCCTGAGTCCGCAGCAAAATCTTTGAAAACGGGTTGTTTTTGCTACGGACTCACCTAACAAGTTTGTAGTGAATCTGCCAAAATTATAACAGAAAAAGCTACGAACTCATGTTTTTCTACACTGGAAAGGTAATGGGTGAGGTGTCAAGTTTCAAATGCATATAGGTTAGTCTCAACCCACGTGATTAGTTGTTTGGAGTCATGGAGCATGTGTTATCATAATTGTTATCCCATCACTCCTTTTAGACTTCCTTATTTGCCTTCAACCCTCTCACATTCGAACATACCTTTTTTAAAATTATCCTTATGTGTTGTTGTCTACCACCTTTTCCTTTTTCCTCTGAGTATAGATTTTTTGTTATCTTTAGAAAGGTTCAGCCCTTGTCTGAAAGCTCATTACGGTGCGTATTTTTTATCTGCAGGTGTCATATTACCAAATAGGCCAGCGTCGTGTTGAGAGGAATGACCATGCATAAAAGTACCAACAAAGGGGGCTCAGTGATCAGGTATGAGCCAATGGTTTTAAAATTGGTTAATGAAGATCCAAGTTTTGCAGCAACCTTCACCAGTGCTAGTTGCATGAGGTTTTGCCAGAAGTTGCAGGGGTATCATGCCCAAATTTCTAAGGACTTTGCAGTGAATTTTATTGGCACTGCATCAAAGGTGGGTGTCTTAAGTTTCGTGGTTTCTCCTGAAACTATTGCCCAACCTACAAAAATTTCAAGGATAGGGGAAGAGTGGTTTAAATCCACCAAATTCAAATTATATAACTATGATGAGTTCCTGAAGCTTGAGCCCATTGAAGTGGACATGACCTCAGGGATCCCAAGAAGCCGCCTCAAAGAAAACTACTCCAAACTCCTACTAGTGATTCAGGGTATTTCACATGTGAAGGGAGGTTTCACATGATATATCAGTATCACTTTAGGATTTTTCTCCATTTCGGGGAAAATTTTAAGGATGGAAGTTTATCTTAAAGTTTAAAACCTTGGCGAATCATACTAGTCCCCAATATTTAAATTGTAAAGAAATTTATGATATCTTTGTAAAAATATTTAGGTCTCTAATTATTTTATATTAGTATATATACAATTTTGGCAATTTTAAGGGGCAAAAAAATCTATACTATAAAATTCGGGTGAATCAATTTTCAAAAAAATGGAAATTGGCGAATATTGTTTTTGAAAAAAACATGGAAAATTAGCCCTCCTGCGAATATTAGCCCCTAAAATTTTCCCTGCATTTCACTGGTAAGAAGCTTTTGTACCTTCCATTTTTCTTATTCAGAAGCCTAGGAAATATGTCAGATAAAGTCCAAGCTAGGCTTGAGAGTAGTGAAACTTCAATTGTTCATCATGGATTAATCAAGCTACTGGTTTTGGAAGAGTTGAAAAAGTTAAATAGATACTAGGCCACATTCCTATTTCTTAGTGGCTATGAAGTGGATGTATTAACTCCTAAGAAAACACCTAAATTAAATACCAACCCTTCAAGTAAGAATGATGAGCCTATAGTTGAAGCAGAGGTGGACAAGAAGGAGAAATGCAGGAAATTACAGAACCCATGGAGATTGAAATAGAACATGCACAAGAAACAGAGATAACTCAGCCCACACCTACAAGTAGCAAGCCAATTCCTAGCAAAAAGAGTCATGGGAGAATCAGTAGGAGCCAGACAGTGGGAAAAGGTAATCTTGAGGAAATTTTACAAGCCATATATATATAAGAAACTCTTGTGGTCAAAGTTGTGGAGGTCAAAGGAAGCAAGAAAAAAAAGAAAGGGTTCACTGCCAAGAAACTTGAATTTTTAGGTGAATATGTAGGTTTTGTATTTAAACCAAGAAAACCTCTCACTATATTGCAGCTTGCCAAAGGTATCAAGGCTAACAAGAAGACTGAAGAGACAGAGAAAGGAAAATACCCTATGGTAGAAGACATCATTCATCTATCCCTTAAAAAGGAAGAAATTATCAATCGGAGGAAAGGAAAGGAGAAGGTCACTGAAAAATATGAAGTGGAGATTTTAAAGGAGTAGTTGATGGAAGCTAGGGAGGAATTCTTTGAAACAAAACTGGAGTTGGAAGAGGCAAAGCTAGAAATAAAAATGGTGGAGGAGTTCAAGGAGAAAGTGAATGAGCACATTAATCATTATGATGAAGCCTTAACAAATTCTAAAAAATTGTTGAAGAGAACCCTTCCTCTACGCAGAGTGATGAAGCACACAAGGAAAAGGAATATCTAGCTACAGGTAGAGAGAAAGAAGCTCAAAGGTCAAGTGAAGGAGTTGGAGGTGCAGATGGAAATGGTACAAACTAAACTCAAGAAAAAAGTCTTAAAGATGACAGTCATAAATTAACCTGTTGAAGTTGAAGCCACTTCTGCCAAGGGTGAAGCTACTATTGTTTAAAAGGGAGTAAAATACCTTTTAAATTATTTTTTGCCTCGTAATAGTTCATCACCTACAAAGCCATGAGAAATTTTGAATAAGAAATCCATAATTTTCAAGTATGTTGTCAATTAGGCAAGTTCGTAGCGTGTCTTAGGCTTGAAGCCGAGAAAACGCTACGAACTCGCTGAATATGCTTTTTTGTTATATATGTCAAGTTTTGTCATGGAAAAGGTAGGTAAAGGCATGAAATTAATTTTTTTGACTCACTAGACAACCTCAAATCAGCAAAGATAACAAGTAGTTTGCAGAAATGGTCGAAGTTGAAAATGCTACGAACTCTCACTACAAACTTGCCTAAAAGTCTCATGTTTCTGCAGCGAAGAATATTTTGGAGATTTTTCAAAGCTTGGTTGTCTTTTTGGGACAAATTAGCCACCTATAAAGGTCAGAAGTCATCAGTTGAATGTTGGGATGAAGACACACTTCTCTACAAATTTGTTCAAGTTACCAACTCATCATGGAAGCCACATCAACAATCATGACATCACCTCCTCAAATTTTGGAAGACAAGCCTCCTGACTTGGTGGGAGTATTTATGGTTCAATCATGGTTAGTGCCACCTCAGGCACATGACCTTTTCGATTTAAACATGTAACTTTTAAATTTTTTTAATGTAATAAAGAACATTTAGAGTCCATTTAGGTTTCTAATTCCTAAATAAGCAGATGTTTGTTTTCTCTCCTTGTAATCTTCTTTTGGTTAGTCTATGTGTCATTAGAAGTATTCGAAGGTCTGGACTTGCTGGAAGACTCATTGTAAAGGTGCCTAAAGTTATAAATAGGCAGATAATTGATGGAGAGAGGGTTGGTTGATGTTTTTACTCTAGACTACTATTTGTAAATCCTTTTATCAGTAATATGCATTGGCAACGTACTTCTCTTTACCTGAGATTCATTGATATTCTTATGAGTATTTATTTTTAATGTTCTGCTATTCTATCTTCAGTATCCTAGTGTTTGATTACTTGGAATTCATGGCCTACATGCTCTAACTTCCTTCAAACACTTATTATGTTGTAAATGTTATGGTTTCATCAGAATATATATGCCTTAGCTTCCATGAGAGGAGTTTCACATGTCACTGAGTTTGTTTATACTGAATCCATATTCCCAATGGTAGTAATTTGTCTACATCTTTCACCTACACAAAAACACATTTAAAACCCAATTTTAGAGTTAGCCATATGTTGAGCTTCATTTACATAATATCATCTATATCCTTCAAAGATCCCTCTCAGGCTGGAAAGGCTAAGTTTCAGCTAAAAGTAGGTTTGAAATAGTTACTCTAGGTTGATTGTTGAAGCAGCCCATCAATATCAATTTAGTGAAAATAAAAAAAATACCTACTTATCATCAAAATAATTTCCTATATAGGTATTCTCATCATTAATATCAACCTATAAGCATTACAATTATATAGAAAAGGATTAACATGTCAAATTGATATTTTTTTAGTGATGTGTACTTTTTTACTATAGTTGTGATAGAGAAGTTAAATAATCAATGGCACCAAAATAAATTTACATACAAGACTTAGTGCTCCTGATTAAATTCTAGTTCCAAACCCTCATACATGAAATAATCCAATGGAAACGTTGCATTCCATCCAATCCTAAAATCTTTAAAATTGTTAAGTATATAGGATTTCGAGTGGGATATAAAACACTATTGTATCCTTATGAAATATAATGAGTTTGAAACCACTTTCAAACATCCTAAAATAATTAATGGTAATGTTCAAAATCTAAGATAAAAGGCTGAAAATGAAAGATAAAGGAGAATGTCACTTTTACTTTAAGAATTCAGCATTACCATTAATTGTTGATCATTATTAGGGCCCTAGGGTTGAATGTTAGCTTGCATCATTCATAATTTTTGTTTTTTTTTTCATTTTTGTTCTGAGGGTCCTTAGTTGTGTTGTACATAACTTGTCAATTGTTGAAAATGGCAACAAGAAAATCCTAATTTAATTTTCCCTTGAATTAAATTAGGAGAAAATCGTAATCCCACATCACAAGACAACAAGAATGAGTTAACTAAGTTAGTTTCACTTAGTTGGCTCAGCTAATTCAATTTAAGGGCCTAACATGAGTCATGTAGAGTGTGATTCCTAAATTTTAGGAGCCTAGTATGAGTTTAATGTGAGTTGTGATAATTTAATTCAGTTAAACTAGTTCCAACTATTGGAGGAACTAGTAGGAGGTCTAGAAGTGGTGTGCAGCTTCAGTGTTCAACTAGTTAACTGATAAATCAGCCATAATTAACTCATGCATGCATGATATATGATTTACCCAGTTGAGATTGGATTTCAAGGGCATTTTACTATCAATTGTATAATTATCCAAGTTGTATGGGTGGTGCATGCATTCAGAGAAATGCCTATAGGGATTACACAGTTCAGGATAGGGATTTCCATAATTAATAGGAGGATAATTCCTTGAGAAATGGCGCAAGAAAATAGAAGCTTGGAAGGCAGTAAAATTTCCTATGTGTTGGCCAGAGTCAGTCTTTGAGGCAGTGAGATAGATTATACTAGTGCAGAGGTTGCTCAATCTTGAACAAGCATTGTATTTCTTCTCTATTTTGTGACTAATGCAATACAGATAGGAAGGGGTTTTGATCAGTGCCTTTCCCCTAGATATATCCTCATGTTATGTGTACTGATTCATGTAGCATGTTTTTGATATTGCTTCAAATCGTGAAATGCTTTCCGTAGATGAGAAGAGTAGATTTGAGTCTTATATTTTAGAACATTACATGAGCAGTATTGAATCTACAATTAATTTCTACATTGTATCAAAGCTATAATCACAATATAGAATAGAATTTTAAGTTTGTGCAGGAGGTTCAAATCTCAAGATCAGTCTTGCAATATTTCTCCCGAACTGAGAAGATGAATTCCACTGGACTCAGGCTTGAGTATGCTCTGGAAGAAACCACGATTTTGTTGGCATGGAAGATATGTATGGAGGTGGTATTAGATGATAATATGCTACTACATTACATCAAGACATATGTATTTAAACCCCCAAAAAATGATGCCCAGAATCTCGCTCAATGGAAGAAGGATGTGGCTAAAGCGAGGAGGATAATATTTGAGGGAGTTCTATAGCATATTGTCTTGAATATCCATTGGAAATAAACTCCATTAGCGATGCGGAAAACACTTACCAAATTTTTTGGGAACAACATTGACTACATGAATCTGGCACTGAAGGACAATCTTCATAGCAACAAAATGCAGAAGGTTGAATCAATTCTACAGTATCTGAGAAAATCACACAGTTTCATGATGAACTTGGCAAGGTTGGTATTATTGTTCCAGAATAAGATATGGTAGCTCTAGCTCTATTGTGTCTTCCTAATAGTAGTCATAGTTATTAGGATTATGTGAATGGTAGAGACAAACTACCTAGTTGGGAGCGGTCGTGGTTCGATATCGTGCAAGAAGAGATTAGGTGAAGAAAAATAGATGGAACTTCATCCAAGTTTGAGGATGAGGAGAATTGTGCCTTGGCTATCAATCCAAAGAAAGTTAAAGGGAATAAATTCCAATCCAAAGGATATTTTGGTCATGTTACAAAGAAGAAAGACTTGTCGAACATCAAGTGCTTTTATTGTCATGAGTTGGGACACTATGCCATGAAGTGTCCACAAAACAAGGTTGGAAAGAATCCCTCAAGAGGGGAGGTAGGTGAAACTCTAGATTCAAAATTCAAGTGGGATTCACCCTCATTTCATGCATGGTGACATCGTTGATGGGCGGTGTGTGATATCTGAATAGTGGAGCCTCATTCCATATGATGAAAAACAAAGAATTTTTCAGTGACTTGGAGGAAAAGGACCTCTAGATGCACATTGATATGGGAGATGATGGAAGGTATAGTGTGACCGGTATTGGTACGGTTACTTTTCAGAGGTAATTTTTCTCCCCTCTCAAATTAAAATATTTCATGTACGTTCGAGGTCTGAAGGAGAAACTCATTTAAGTTGGTATGCTCGAATATCATGGCTACGATGCGATATTTAACAAAGGGAATTTTATCCTTAGACACATCGCCACAGGAAAAGTGAAGCGGATTGGGGTTCGAGTGAAGAACCTCCATAAATCGGATGTATAATTCTATGCAGTATTGAGCACGAAAGCAGAGAAGTGCAAAGCTGATACATCAGTCAATTGGCATAGGAGACTTGGCCATTTGCACCATTGAGATTTGAAGATCATGCAGCATATTTCTATAGGACCTCCCAAAAGTGAAAGAGAGCATTGAGATACATGCAAAGGGTTTACATTATCTAAGTACACCAAATCCAACTTTCATGATTGGTACAGTAGAGCGCAAGAAGTCCTCGAAATATTTCACTCAGATGTGTGTGGACCTTCCTCGACAGCCTCCACGACCAAGCACAGGTATTATTATATATTTGTATATGATTTCTCACGAAAGTGTTGGATTTTCTTCATGTATAATAAAGACCACACATTCTCCAAATTTTTTGAATTTAAAGCACTTTTTCATAAAGAAACTGGTAGGAAAGTGAAGGCTCTCATGAGCGATAATAGTGGTGAATATGTGTCAAACTTTGAGTTTAAGAACTTATGTGTAAAGGAAGGCATTCAATAGGATTTAATAGCACCGCATAACCCACAACAGAATGGGGTGGTTGAGAGGAAGAACAGAAGTATTGTGGGAGATGCATGGGAGATGTTGCATGATCAAGGCCCACCTCTACACTTTTGGGTCGAGGCATGCAACACATCGATATACTTGCATAAAAGGAGTCCTCATCGAATTCTTGTGATGAGTACACCAAAAGAAGTTGTTTCAGGGAAGAAACCATATGTGTCACACCTCAGGATCTTTGGTTAATCATTTTGTTGTCATGTTTCCAAGGAATCAAGGAAAAATCTAGAGCCCACAGTAGAGTTGGAATATTTTTTGGGTACACTGATACACCTCACAAGTATTGGGTGTACATGCCATCTCACAGGATGACAGTTGTTCATAGAGATACAAATTTCGATGAATAGAAGGAAATGAATTCTTCCCTTGATAGGGAGCTTCAGTTGCATGTAGATGAGGAGATTTTGGCTCCAAAGTAAGAACCTCTGGATGTTCTGGATCATCCACAAGTAGAGGAGCAGAGCGTGGAGACACCCACTCATGCAGATACATCCATAAAAGTGTAACACCCACTCATGCAGACACATCCTAATGGTTGTTCATTTCAGTTATTGTGGCTAAAGGAAATTGGCAAAGATAATGGAAAAGGCTTTGGAAAGAAAAGAGGAATTATTTGGCATTTATTTATGAAAATAATGGAAAATAGGAGGAAATGAAGGTGAAAGGTCGCAGGTTGCATGTGAGAAGGAAATTGAAGGAAAATAACGGAAAATGAAGAAAATAGAGGCCTCATTGATAAAAATTCTTTTGAGGATCATTTCACAAGATTTGTTGGTTCAAGATTTTGTGAGTTTAGTTTTGGAGCTCTCTCATTATTATCTCTCTCTCATACTCTTGGATACTTAGAGTTTTATTTGAGAAATTTAGAATTGAGCCAAGAAATAGGAAAGAAATCAAAGGAAAGACAAGGAAAGGAAATAAAATAAAATATAAAGCATAGAAGGGTGCGATCTAGTAGCTTCAGTAGGAATAATTGCAGGTAACATATTGCATGTGTGATTTCCTAGCTGGTTTGGACATGCATGACTTATGCATGTTGGTATTTGGTTTTTTTTTTTTGGTGGCATGGTTTTGTCAGGTTTTGATAGTGGTTTTCATCCTTGCCTTGCCTTTTCTGGATGTCATGGTGTGTTGGGATTTTGGATCTTGATTTTGAGCTTTGGAATTTGCATATGGATTTTGGAATCCTAGGCGGAGGTGGTCTCAAGGAAAATTCCCAAAGGCTTAAGAATCCCTTGTCTGGTTCTTGTGGGATTCCCGGTAAAGCCTGAGGATGGTGTCTTAGTTTAGCACCTAGTGATCCGGGATTGGATTGTGGTAAAGCTTGAGAGATAGGGAGGAAGACAAATTCCTCAATGATAGTGATAGATTTTGGATGGCATTCCAAGTTTGGTTCGGTTTTGTAATCGGAGCATCGGTTTTGGTGTGATCATGGTATGATGAGCATGGTTGTGGTTTAGCCTATGGATTCCCTTGGTTTTGTTTGGATTGGTTTATCCATGAGATACCAAATTCATGCTTGGAATATGGCACGGGGTGACTGTCTAAAGAGATATTTGGCTCAACCATGTCTATGGTTTGGTGGTACTGGAAGTCCCAAACCTAGTTGGTTATTTCTTATGTTTAATGGAAGCTAAGTTCTCTTGATTTTGTAATTATTAATGTGTGGTTTTAATGGATTTTATCTCACCTTTATTTCCATGGTTTTATGCTAGTTATAAGCATGGTTAAAATGTTGGCTCATATCATGGTTATTTCATGTATTTACTTGTAATTGTTAGTATAATGGATGCAAGACCTAAATGATGTCATATTTTTTCAAGGAAGAGGGTGTTCATACTTCTAGTCATGTCTCATAAGAGTTTTCAATCATTCATGCTCCGTATTGTATCCTGGACCTATAGATTTCATTTATGCCAAGTGTTTTACAGAACTTCAGTCCTGGTTGGGAATGGTCAAGCCCAGTCCTACAGTCATTTTTGGGTCATTTGGAATTGCCATCATGTGTTTGATGATTTCTGAAAGCTATAGGAAGTTCTGGGAAGTGTCTTGGATTTTGGGCTTAAAAAGTGCCTTAAACCCCATGGAAGCAGGCACAAGTATGGGAAATTGAGTCCCTTGACCCATGCATGACCATGTTGTGGGTGCGTCCAAAGCCTCCCAGACACACCCTTTCTCATATAAAGGGAGCGTATGCGGGTTTTCTCCACTAAAAGTCAGTGGGACCAAGGTACAAGTTAGTCTGATGGCTTGGATATCGTCTGGGGGTCTTGTAGCAGGTGCAGGGAGTCTGTGTTATGGTTTTCCACTTCCTTAATTTCCCTCGGCTCATGTTTACCCTGGTTAGTTGGTTACTTGGGTAGATGTGATAGAGGCCACAGATTACTTCACTAAGTGGATAGACGCCATACCTACTAGGAATGCCACAGATTCAGTCATCATTAGGTTCCTAGAAGGTCATATCCTCTCTCGGTTTGGCTGCCCAAGGAAAATAATCACTGATAATGCTACTGCTTTTGGATCCAAGAAAATGGTTGATTTTTGTCACAGGTATCAAATAGCGCTTGGTCATTCAACTGCCTATTACCCACAAGGTAATGGCTTAGCTAAATCATCAAAAAAGAGCCTATTGGCCATCATCAAAAAGCTGCTGGAAGAGAGCAAAAATTCATGGCATAACAAGTTAGTGCATGCCTTGTGGGCCGACAGGCTTACAACAAAGAAATCCATTGGCATGTCACCATTTCAGCTTGTCTATGGTACAGAAGCATTTTTCCCTACCAGCCTTGGAGTACCAGTGATTAATCTGGTCCAAGAGATTCAGACAGAAGAAGACAGTATGGTAAGAAGGATAAACCAAACAATTCATCTCCAGCAAACAAGGGAAGAAGTTTACAGCAGAGCAGTGAAATTTCAGGAGAGCATAAAGAGGTTGTTTGACAAAAAAACCAAAGCTGCTGATTTTATAATTGGAGATAAAATTCTGAAGTCGGACTCAAGGAGAGAGGACAAAGAAAAACACGGCAAGTTTGATAGTTTGTGGCAAGGTCCATACATCATCCAGGCCACTGTGGGTCTGAATGCCTTCTTCCTTCAGGAATTATATGGTACAGAGATGTTTGGGGGTCCTGTCAATGGCAGGATGCTCAAGCACTACTTCAGCTGATTTTCAACTTCCAGTTTTCATTTCCATTGTATATACCATTGCAGTTTTTGTTTTCAAGAAAAAGAGAAAAATGTTCCAAAAAATAGAGAAAAAAGAGAGGTTCAGACCTGCTCAAAACATGAACCTCTGATGTGCAAAATATTGGCTCTAATATGCTCAAAACCTGAGCCAAAGAAAGTAAAACAGTTGGTCCTAACATGCTCAAAAACTGGACCAACAAAGAAGAATGAAGAATCAGCTCTAACATGCCCAAAACCAGAGCCGAAAGGAAGAAAAGAAGTGACTCTAACATGCTCAAAACTTGAGTCACAAAGAGAAGATGGATACTTCAGATTCCAGATGTCAAGCCTTCGAAGTTTTGTTTCAGTTTTCTGCAAGTTTCTGTCCATGTGCAACTGTTTTTATGCCTTGGATCAACAACAAACTAGACTGTCTAATCCTAGTTTGATTGTTTTTAAATTTTTGTTGTAGAATATAGAGAAGAAATCTGTTGGACAGTTTAATCCCAGAAAATATTAGATTAGGTAGAGAAACAAATGAGACCAACAATCTAATCTGGTCTCATGGAGCAATAAGGGTAGATTTAGAATAGGTTTATTTCTGTTATAAAATTAAATGATGTAAAGGGTCTGCTAGTTCAAATGCACCCTAGAAGAAAAATGATAGGATTTTAGGATGGGTAGGTAGATTGTTGGGATGTTTTTCTGATCTAACATATATGTGGTAGCTGAAAATCAAAGCAGAAAGGTGGCTTAAGCAGCAGGCATCTGGCCTACACCTAAGATCATTTTCTGAATTCTTGACTCCTTCAAGAAGAACCCATCCCCATGTGGAGCCACTGTTAGCCCCTTATGAATTCCTCGACAAGCAAGAAAGGGCCTAGATTGTCTTATGAGCCTTCAAGGAATGCATTTCCCTTGAAAACACATCATCCTTGAAGCCTTTTTATGATTCCCTGCCTTTGACTGTTTCCCTCTGCTGTTATGAAGTCAGTAAGCCTTGCTAATGATAAAAATTGTGCTCCAAAAAACCATTTTCTGCCCCTTTCACCTCTGTAGAATGCTTCATTTCACCCCTTTTTTCCCTTTTTTCAAAGTCCCCTTTGTTCCCCCTAAATCCCCCCTTACTCTCCAAAATCTCCCCAGAATCCCCATGGAATCCTGCCCTTGCCCTTTGTTTGGCCAAATTTCCCCTTTTCCTCCCTATCGTTACCTATTTCCAACCATAAATTTCATTAAAAATGGGCAAAAACCCACTTTTCAACCTTATAATAGGGCTTATCCCCTTTTCCCGCCAGCCCTTTCAACCACTTCCCCACACATGCCCTTTCGCTAAGACCGAACGCCTAAGTCTTGAGCACCAATCGCAATCGGAACCGTCAGGCGGGTGCAATCCTTTGTAACATCAAAAAACTCCGATGCGATTGTCTTGTTATATAAATCCCGCGACTTAATATCCACCGTTGATCTGTTATTGTGATCGGACGGCCCACGCAATATCACAAACCTTTGTAATCACAACATTTATGTTGTGTCCCCCGATCGGTCCATCGCAAATGTTTGCGATGCGATTGATCGCAACTCCCTTCCGACGATCGCAATCGCAATTCCCTTCTGATTGCTTCCCCCTCCGATTGATCGCAAGTCCCATCTCCCGATCGCCCGATCATACCGACTCCCAATTTCATCCTGACCATCCATCCCCCCACCGATCCAACGGCCATCGCACTCCCTGCCTAATCGCAATCGGAAGTTTTGATATGTGTCACCTCGGTCCCCCTCCGATTGCGATTGCCTGACTAAATCACAGTCGTTCGACCATTTCCAAATCAACGGCCCAGATCTCCTCACCTTGCGCCCGTCGCTCCTCCCCTTTCGCCCTCCGAACAGATTTCCACCGTTGATCTCCGGGTAGATCCAACGGTCATTGCGTCCCTTTCCCAATTGCAATCGGAACTTATAAATGTGTCACCCATGGTCCCTTCCCGATTGCGATTCTCCGATATTAATCCTAACTGTCCATTGGATCTGAAGATCTAACGGTAAAGAATGAATCGCCCTCCACCTCCACCGGGTCCCACCATGTACGCTCATTTCCATGCATTTCATAGAATTTTCTTCCATATCCTGTGCATTTCTGATTTTAACCAAAGTTCCACATTTACATTAAAATTTATATTTCGTGTTCGTTTCGTCCATTTTCATAAAGCCATCCCGCTGCGTTGATCTTCGTCGTTGGTCTTTGTCTTCGGACCACGATCGAACGGTCCACATGCATTCTACCATCAAACCCTATTTGTTCACTGTTAATACCATTTCAATGCATTTTCACCACTATTTTGACCAAAAGCACCTTTCCGCCACCGCCGCGCTACTACTCTGCCTATCCTCCGTAACCATCCACCTTCCTCCGTGCATGGGTTTCTTCACATAGTTGTGGTTTTCTGCAGGGTACAGGAGGTGAAAATGCTACCATGATTACACAGTGTTGATACAGCGGCAAGTTTTCACTGACAGAGTTATAGATGAAGTGGCAGAGAGTTCCAAGCATGCAAACGAAGATCTTTAAGCCTTAAAACAATTTTTTCAAGGCAAGCTACCAGATCAAAGATGTCACAGACCTTCAGAGAATACGGATATGCAGAAGTTAATATACAGCAGGTTTCTCTACATCAGCAGAATGTTTTTCCTAGGAAAGAACAGGTTGCTGTTGAGTCCCAAACTGGCATCTTTCCTATACACCTTTCTAGACTTTTTCCATTTACCTGGACCTCCTAAGTCATCAACATCATTGCATATTAATCATAAAAGAGCATTTAAAGTGGTTTTTAACTATGTTTTGTGTCTGTTGTTTGAATTAGATTTTTGCTCATTGAGCTACGGAATCTTGTCACTTTCCGCAGCTGCTTCAACTTTCCGCAGCCATTTTGTTAAAGTCTATATTGCAGGTGTCTTCAGGAAAATCAAGCCACATGGGCAAGTTGGAAATGACATGGACATGGACCGAGTCCTACTGGCTCAGTCGAATTCATCAAAGAAGGCCATGGTCAAAGGTAGTCAAGCGGTGGTCAACCTAAGAGTCCTACGGTGACAGAACTCTGTTTTTCACCACGTGAAGACTTGCGTGGCCGTTCCTAAATCTCAGGGGACATATCAACACCTGTGGACTGCTCCATAAGCCGAATCCAACGGCCACCCTCCATAGATTTAATCTTCACGGCAGCCATAATGCTAGATTTCTGGACGTGGTTGTTCACGTGTCTTTTATCAGCGCAGATTGTAGAAAAGTAGTTATGTCATCCTCTGTAATAAATAATGCATTCTCATACGCATAGTAGTTAGCTTCTGTAATGTAATTTTGCTGAAAATAAAGCCACTGTGTCGTGACATTATTTCCTTGTTATGACTACGTTTTGAATACATGAGAAGACTCTGTTCATAAGCATAATTCGTGGTTGATAGTTTTTGCCTGAGGATTGTGCAGAGGGCCCCTGCACACGCCGAGGTTTTTTTTATTGTTGTATAGTTTCATGCTTTATTTCCTTACGTTCATTATGCCATAGTTATTCACGTGTATATATTACATCTCTTATGGTATTAACGTTTTATTTCTGTCCATAATTTTTTATGCTTTATACTGCTGTTAACTGATCAGTGTCTTTGTTCCAGATTACAGTAGGCAGCCCGGGCATTTTCACATAGTTTTACAATGACTAATGACATGGAATCAGTCTTGTCCTTCTGCTGATTTATTTTTCTTAGCTTTTAATTCCAGCACTGTTTTATTTATTTCAATTTTGTACATTTGCTTTATTAGTTAGATTAGATATTAAATTTCTCATGTCATTATCAGTTACCTCTGAAAGCCATAGCGAGACTAATGGTGAGGGATTGAAGTATGAGTGTGTAATTTGATATTAGTTTATTTTTTTGCAAATTAGATATCAGATTGCTCAAGTTGTTTATGATTACCTCCGAAAGCCATAGCGAGACTAATGGTGAGGGGTCAGAATATGAGTTGATGTAATTTGATTTTAGCTTTACTTTGCTTGAAATTCTTGGATTTATTTGAGCACTGTTTCTTTTGTATTTAGACAACAGCAAAGGTAATGGGTTTCATGATCAATAGTTCACTGTTTGTTTGACTAGTATAGTGGCACATTTTCATTTTCTTTTAGGAATTAATTTTGTCATTGCATGTTTTAAAACCCTTTTGAAGTTTGAAGTTTGGGAAATCATTATAAAGGAAATCATTGCCTTGAACATTTATATCCATACTTGTCTTTTAGAATTTCCATCTCACATTAGGAAACCAACCAAGATAAAACCCCCAAGATAAATAAAAAAACCCAAAAATGACAAAAAGTAAGAGATAGGTTATCTTGCACATATAGTGCGCCACACTTCGTCAGCTTACGAATCCCGGATTGACAAATTAATGTAGCAATTTAGGACACACTAAATTGACCAAACATTTTGGCGCCGTTGCCGGGGAAGTGTAACTAGGTAGCCAATTTCTTAAAAAGAAAAAAAAAGAAGGGAAAAATTGATAACTTCTTGAAGTATGCTCTCCTCTTGCACCTAGTGTGATCTGGAGGATCGGAAAAGAGAGTTATTGGTTCAATAATTTCTTAAGTATGCTCTCTTCTTGCACCTAGTGTGACCTGGAAGATCAGAAAGAGAATTATTAGCCCAACTTAAAAAAAAAAAAAAAAAAAATGACATGCATAGAGCAAGAGATTCTAAGGGAAGGTTTATAGCTAGAGCCAAGAGTTCGATTTTCACAACTCCATCTTCTTCAAGGCATAGACAAGATTCACCACCATCTACCCCTAGCCTTAAAATTCCTGGAATTCAAGGAGCAGCTGAATTAGAGGATTCTCCTACACCATCTACCAAATCTCATTTAGAAGAATACCCTTTCTTTATTTCTACAGGAGAGTATATTGTAATTAAAGAAGTAGAATCACCTGAAGAAGAAAAGGAAGAAACTCCCTCTCATCCTCCCTTGATAGAAGAACCAAAAGACTCTGAGGACTCTGAAGAAACTATCATGACAGAGGAAGTAGTAGATGGATTCGGAGGTAGAGGTAGAGGTAGAGGAGGACGAAATAATGGAGGCAACAATGGTGGAGGTGGAGGTAATAATGGAATAAATAGGGAAGGAGACAACTCGTTTGGATTCCATATAGTTGATGAGGAAACTCATACAACGATGAAAAACATCTCACCATTTTTCCTCCCCAACTTTTATGGATTGCGAAGTGAGGATCCTGAAACATTTCTGTTTGAGTTTGAAGTCGTGTGCCGAACCTATGACTATATGGAAGACTCTCAAAAACTCAAACTGTTTCCTTCAACATTGAAGGGAGCCGCTTTGAAATGGCTTATGGGATTAGTCACCCAATCTATTAGGACTTGGAATGATATGAAACAAACATTTTTGGATAGATATCTGGACTATTGCATGCCCACCAATCACAAGGATGAGGTATTCAAAATGGTGTAAAAAGAAGATGAAAATTTGGAGGATTTACTTGAAAGATTTCAATACAACTTAAAAAGAGCAAAGATGAGAAACTTAGATGAGGAAACTTTGAAAGCCCTTCTATTAAAAGCCATCAGAGATGAATGGATAGATATTTTAAACACGATGGGGAAAGGAGACATTTCTCAACTTCCACTTCGTGACATAACAGAACTATGTGTCCATCTCTCAAGGGGAAAATCTAAAACGGGAAAAGGGCCTAGAGATCCTTCTCTTATCAGGGCAAAAAAATCTGCAACTAGATCAGTAAGTAGGGCAGAGATTGGCAATATGCTTGATGAATTCAAAACTGATATCTTAGGGAGCCTTAGTGAACAACTAGACACCCTTAAAATTCAAAACAAGCAGAAAGAAGAAACTGATGCTCTAGCCATCTTTTGTCCGAAATGTAGGAAGAAACATACTTTAAGGGAATGTCCCTTGGATGCAAAAGTTGTAGAAACATGTATGATTTTCTCGGAGAATCATGAGACCAAGGATTTTCCTTCAATTCCTGGACTCAAAGATGTCTTTCAAGAAGATCCAAATTCAGTAGAATCTCTCTGTTTTGTTGCAAGAAGACCTTGGCAGGGGCAACAAACTCAAGGGTTTAACAACCCTATGAATTTTCAATCCCCACCAAATTGGAATCCTTGGCAACAACCTTGGCCCAAACCTCAAAATTCATATCACTCATGGGTACAAGGTATGCAAAATCATTATGGGAGATTTGCTCAATTTTATCAATATCTTCCATCTTTTCAAAATCAACAAGCTCCACAATTTCCAAACCCAAATCTACAAATTTCATTGCCATTTCCACAACAACAACCTTCTCAACAAAATCCAAATCCTCAACTCATGCTTCCATTCCAACAAAAGACAAATCAACTTCCAGCTCATCCATTGCCAAATCCTAACAATAAAAATCCTCAGAATACTTACATGATAGAAGGACAAAAATTTCCTACCTATATGATTGTTCCTCTCAATGATGTACAACTCAGGTCTGGTAGAGTTTTAGAAAAACCTTCTATAGATGTCCAAGAGCAAGATACCTCTGAGGAGGACTCTCTTAAAGTCAATAAAGGTTCTGAGGAAGCATACATTCAAAAAGAGAAAGAAAAGTTAACCCCCACAACTCCTATAGTTGAGCAACATGCATCTTCATCCACACCTCCTTTCCCTGAAAGATTACAAATTGATAAAGGGGTGGAAAAACAAATCTTGTTGCCTAACTATGATTTTCTAGATGAATTAAAGAATGTTTTTATCAAGATTCCCTTGCTACAAGCCATTAGAGAGATTCCTATTCTAGCAAAAAAAATAAAGGAGTTGAGTCTCAAAAGACCAGGAAGGAAACTAAGAGATACAAGAAGAAACCACCTGGTAAGAAAAATTTCAGATAGCCGATGGGTTTCTCCTTTGGTTATAGTACCTAAAAAGAATGGTAAATGGAGGGTATGCATTGATTACAGGTAATTGAACAAAGCAACTTTTAAGGATCACTTTCATTTGCCCTTTATCGATCAGGTATTAGATACATTAGCAGGCAAAAAGTACTTTTCATTTTTGGATGGTTTTAGTGGCTATAATCAAATTCAGGTAGCACCTGAAGATCAAGATAAGACCACATTTACCTGTCCATGGGGGACTTTTGCCTATCGAGTGCTTCCTTTTGGGTTATGTAATGCACTTGCAACATTCCAAAGAGCAGTACTAGGAATTTTTTCTGATCTAATCCATGATTGTGTAGAGGTTTATATGGATGATTTTACAGTTTATGGTAATTCATTTGAAGAGGCATTAGAAATTTTGGAAAAATTCCTTATAAGATGTAAAGAAACAAACCTTTCATTAAGCCATGAAAAATGCTTTATGATGTTTACTGAAGGTATTGTTTTGGGGCATCATATTTCAAGAGATGGGATTAAGGTTGATAGATCAAAAGTTGAAGTCATCTCCAAGTTGCCTATTCCAAATTTTCAAAGAGATGTTAGAAGTTTTCTAGGATTTACTGGATACTATAGAAGATTTATAGAAAACTTCACTAAAATAGCATCTCCACTCTTCAAAATGCTTACAAAAGACTGTGAATTCAAATGGGATCCTGATTGTCAATCAGCCTTTGAAACTTTGAAAAAAAGAATATCTGAAGCACCTATCTTGAGAGGACCAAATTGGAAACTCCCTTTCCATATTTCTACAGATGCTTCAGATACAGCTCTAGGAGCTGTGTTGGGTCAAAATGATTTAGTCCCTTATGCCATTTACTATACCAGTAAAAATTTGACTCCCACTGAGTTGAACTATACTGTAACTGAAAAAGAGTTTTTAGCTGTTGTTCATGCAATCAATAAGTTTAGACATTATATAACAGGCTATGAAACTTTTATTCATACTGATCATTCTGAGATTAGATATCTAATGAAAAAACCTGTTACTAATGGCAGAGTGACAAGATGGCTCCTACTTTTGCAGGAATTCAATATTACTGTGTTGGATAGACCAGGGAAACAAAATACAGTAGCCGATTTCTTGTCTAGGATTCAGAATACTAAAGAAGATTCTCCTGTAGAGGATAAGTTTCCTGATGAATACTTGTTTGCAGTAACTACTAAGACCCCTTGGTATGCAGATATTGCTAACTATTTTGTTACAGGGAAACTGCCTCCACATTTATTTCCAAGTGAAAGAAGAAAGATTATTCAGAAAGAGTTCAAAATATTCATGGATTTCTAACGAATTGTTTAAAACAGAGCCAGATCTTGTGATCAGAAGATGTTTCAGGGAGGATGAAATGCCTGATATCCTCAAGGCATGTCATGATGAACCATGTGGCGGACACTTTCCGGACAAAAGGACAACCTATAAAATCCTCTCTTTAGGATATTGTTGGCCTTCCCTCTTCAAAGATGCAAAACAATATGTCAAAAGGTGTGACAGCTGCCAAAGAGTAGGGAAACCTACCCTTTCAAATGAAATGCCATTTCAACCACAGGTACTCATTGAACCCTTTGAAAAATGGGCTTTAGATTTCATTGGACCTATTAATCCACCATCTAAGCAAAAGAAGTATATATTGGTTTGTACTGATTATGTTACTAAATGGGTGGAAGCTAAAGCATTAGTATCTGCTACTGAAAATTCAGTTGTTCATTTTCTTTATGAGGATATTTTTACTCGCTTTGGTGTTCCAAGAGAAATTGTGACAGATCAAGGAAGCCAATTTACATCCAACTTGGTGGAGAAGTTGATGGAAGAATACAAAATCAAGCACGAAGATCACTCCTTACCATCCATAAACAGAAATGGTCAAGTGGAGTCTACAAGCAAAAAGTTCTCGGTATCATCACCAAGCATTCATCTACACGAAAGATTAGGCAGAAAAGGCTTCTGGAGCATACAGCTGAACTACAAACTACACATGGAAAATACAACGGAGACATTCTCCCTACATGAACTACATGGAGAAAGTCACACTCATGAATTCAAGTCAGGAAACCTTCAAGATGGCAGTTCAGTTGGGGATGGATCTATCAGAAGCCCAAAAGCATAGAATGGAGCAGTTGAATGAGCTAGATGAGATTAGACAAGAGGCAATTCTAAGAA
The DNA here is from genome assembly GCA_034641835.2 of Pinus albicaulis. Classification (NCBI taxonomy): domain Eukaryota; kingdom Viridiplantae; phylum Streptophyta; class Pinopsida; order Pinales; family Pinaceae; genus Pinus; species Pinus albicaulis. The sequence continues at coordinate 58,745,800 of CM076584.1, forward strand.
CTGATCTAGTTCAATATCAAAGAGCTAAATGGCATGAAAAATACATCAAAGAGAAGAAGTTTCAAGAAGGAGATTGGGAATTGCTATTTGATTCCAAGTTTAAAGATTTTAAAGGAAAATTTCAGACTCATTGGCTTGGGCCATATGAGATTGACAAGATCTTTAGCAATGGAGCGATAAGAATCAAGACCATTGATGAATCTCAAACTCCTCTTATTGTGAATGGCCACAGATTAAAGATCTATCATAAGCCACTCTCAAAAGAGGAATTTGTCAAAATGTTTCAAGATAATTCTGTAATAAGGCTGGTGAAGAAGAATCCTTCTTCTCCACCAACCTAGCCTTTGTTCTTTTCAGTTTCAAAATATTAAAAAAAAAAAAAAAATTTGTATAAGCCTGAAAACCAATCACTGATCGGCAGTCTTATACAGAAAATGTAGGGTGAAAATCAGGAACACCTGACACCCTATATTTTCCAAAAAAAAAATTCTCTCTCTCTCTCATTTCACAAGTTTTATGACAACCCACTCCATTTCATTCCACTTCATTCCACTCCACTTCATTTCATTTCACTCCATTTCATCTATTTCATTTCATTTCACCAATAAAATTTTTCTTTCATGACCATTTTCATTCAGTCAGTTATCATCTATCCATCTCCATTCACCCAAATAATTGTTGTGTCAGTTTCCGCAGCTGACACTAGTTTCCGCAGTCAGAAGCAGTTTTTGCAGCCACCACTCTGTTTTTCAAAAATTTACAGTCAGATGTTAGTTCAAAAATCATGAAATCAAATGCAGGGATGAGGACATATTATGAAGACATGAGGCATTCAAAAGCATCAACGAGGAGCGATTGATTGAAGACTAATGAAAAATGGCAATAATTCCAAGGTATGAGTAGAAATTTATTTCAAATGGCATTCAAGCACATTTTTACATAGTTATAAACCATAGCTCCATTATATGCAATGATTGCGTTGATAATTCCATAACCGTTCCACGATCTCTATACGATTCCCCCACAATCCTTGCATTCATTTTTAAACGGCCTTATAATCAAGCCTCCGGTCCTCACTTATGTTCGGCTATACTTTTATACTCCACCTGTAATTATGGAACGTGGTTGATTTGACTACGGCTTCTCTCAGCCGCATAAAATCCGTAGCCGTTTCATAAACGTGCTTGCGTCTACTCTGCAGCCACCCAATTTTAAATATTGCCGGATGCACTTTACTCCCCCTAATGTTCTATTGACCTCATGGCTGCATTTCCACTGTGCTCACATAAGCCTTCACCCCATTTTGTTCTCTGTTCCGCTTCATTCCGTGTACCTATTCTCTGATATCCGCTTACAGTCACTGGTCTCCTTCATAAACCCTATTCATTTCCGCTAATTCAACCGTCTTACCTCCGCTAAACCCTCCTCACGCTGACAAGTTTTAAAGAACAGAAGGAAGGATGGGTCAGTTGTTGAGGACAGAACCAGAGGGACCCAAATTTATGGAAGGATACCCGCAAGTCAAAGACATGTTGAAAAAGGCAAAATGGCTTCGGTTTATTCAAATGTTTAAAGGCTACAATAAGGAGGTAACAAAAGCTTTTGCGAGGTCTTTCAACGGTCTGGAGGTAGAAATTGGGGACCTCAAATTTATAGTGACTGAGGCATCCATAGCAGCTGCTACAGAACTCCCTCAAGAAGGTGAACGCTGGTTCAATAACAAGAGCATTGGCGAGGAAGCCTGGAGAGTGATCCTACGTAACCCAGGTATGGATGTTACCATTTTCAAAAAGGGAATTCCTGTTCATGCTTTGAAAGAAGAGTGGGCCAGTTTACTGTTGGTTATTCAAAAGTTTATCACCTATGAGGGACGTTTTGGATCAATGTACATGTATCATACCCGACTGTTGATGAATTTCTTAGACAACCAGACCCTCGATCTGCCATAATTTTTACTAAACAGTTTGAAAAAGATGTCTGTAACCGTCCAAAAGCATCTAGGGGACATAGAACCACATTTGTTTCACCATGGTCTCGTGAAAATATTGATAGAAAAACAATTAAAAGAGAAAAAGGACACCTGGGAGAAATTTTTAATTAGAAATTTCTTTGAAGAACCCCAAGAAACCCCTGAAGGCAGTACATTAAAAAGAAGTAGAAGAAAGAGAACAGGTGATAAAACTCAAAGCACTCCTACTAACATAGTTGAAAGAACTAGTAGAGAAGAAAGACTGTCTAAAAGGAGGAAGGAAAAGATTGAGGGTAAAAAGCCAACAAAATCAAAAGAGAAAAGAAGCATTGAGGCTGTGCATCAAACCCCTTCCTCAGAAGAAGACCATCAAGTATTGTCTGAGAGACTAGTTCACCTTCAGGAACAGTCAGCTATGGCTAAAAAGAAAGGAAAAGAAAAACAGAAGGAAAAAGACAGTAGTCCACAGCATGTAAGAAGAAGCACGAGGCTTAAAGGAAAGTGGAGGAAAGCACAAACAAAAGGACCCCATTTTATTGATTTGGGAGAAGAAACACCTGAAAAAACTCCAGCTGGCCGTAGTCCACCTCATTCTCAGCCAAACGTTGAAACTAGTCCTCAAGATGATGACATGAGTCATTTTCGGCCAAATTTTGAAGTCAATTCTCCTCCACAGCATTTTGAGGACAGCCCAAGGAAAACGACACCCGAAATAGATCCAAAGCAGCAAGAGGTGTATGATTACATAAAATCCTTAGAAATAACAGCCACGGGTCCCAGCACTTCATCCACTCAGCCTCACACAGCACAAGAAGCTCTAGTCCAATCATTGAAACAAGAAGTATTTGAGTTGGAGGTTTTAAATAGACATATTAAAAATGAAAATGAAGCATTAAAGGAGCAAAACAGATTGGACAAGATCATTCATGACAACACTATGCTACATCTGGGACTGTGGCACAAAAAGAACAGGAAATTGAAGAAGAAATGCAAGAAGATAAGTAGAGCACTGATTAATCTCAAATTTAGATGCTTGATGAAGAAGCCCAGGATGTTAGCAGCACCAAGAAAGAGGAGAAGAGGACTAGATGTACTGACAGAGGTATCGGGGCATATGAATTGAAGGAGGATGATCAAAATTTTGGTTGCATGGGGACATGCAACACCTTCACAGTGGGGGTATGTTGAGTCCCAAACTTGCATCTTTCCTATACACCTTTCTAGACTTTTTCCATTTACTTGGACCTCCTAAGTCATCAACATCATTGCATATTAATCATAAAAGAGAATTTAAAGTGGTTTTTAACTATGTTTTGTGTCTGCTGTTTGAATTAGATTTTTTCTCATTGAGCTGCAGAATCTTGTCACTTTCCGCAGCTGCTTCAACTTTCCGCAGCCATTTTGTTAAAGTCTATATTGCAGGTGTCTTCAAGCAAATCAAGCCACATGGGCAAGTTGGAAATGACATGGATATGGACCGAGTCCTATTGGCTCAGTCGAATTCACCAAAGAAGGCCGTGGTCAAAGGTAGTCAAGCAGTGGTCAACCTAAGAGTCCTACGGTGACAGAACTCCGTTTTTCACCACGTCAAGACTTGCATGGCCGTTCCTAAATCTCAGAGGACATATCAACACCTGTGGACTGCTCCATAAGCCGAATCCAACAGCCACCCTCCGTAGATTTAATCTTCACGGCAGCCATAATGCTAGATTTCTGGACGTGGTTGTTCACGTGTCTTTTATCAACGCAGATTGTAGAAAAGTAGTTATGTCATCCTCTGTTATAAATAATGCGTTCTCATATGCATAGTAGTTAGCTTCTATAATGTAATTTTGCTGAAAAGAAAGCCACTGTGCCGTGACATTATTTCCTTGTTATGACTGTGTTTTGAATACATGAGAAGACTCTATTCATAAGCATAATTCGTGGTTGATAGTTGTTGCCTGAGGATTGTGCAGAGGGCCCCTGCACACACCGAGGTTTTGTTTATTGCTATATAGTTTCATGCTTTATTTCCTTACGTTCATTATGCCATAGTTATTCACGTGTATATATTACATCTCTTATGGTATTAACATTTTATTTCTGTCCATAATTTTTCATGCTTTATACTGTTGTTAACTGATCAGTGTCTTTGTTCCAGATTACAGTAGGCAGCCCAGGCATTTGCACATAGTTTTACAATGACTAATGACATGGAATCAGTCTTGTCCTTCTGCTGATTTATTTTTCTTAGCTTTTAATTCCAGCACTGTTTTATTTATTTCAATTTTGTACATTTGCTTTATTAGTTAGATTAGATATTAAATTGCTCATGTCATTATCAGTTACCTCCGAAAGCCATAGCGAGACTAATGGTGAGGGATTGAAGTATGAGTGTGTAATTTGATATTAGTTTATTTTTATGCAAATTAGATATCAGATTGCTCAAGTTGTTTATGATTACCTCCGAAAGCCATAGCGAGACTAATGGTGAGGGGTCAGAATATGAGTTGATGTAATTTGATTTTAGCTTTACTTTTCTTGCAATTCTTGGATTTCTTTGAGCACAGTTTCTTTTGTATTTAGACAGAAGCAAGGGTAATGGGTTTCATGATCAATAGTTCACTGTTTGTTTGACTAGTATAGTGGCACATTTTCATTTTCTTTTAGGAATTAATTTTGTTATTGCATGTTTTAAAACCCTCTTGAAGTTTGAAGTTTGGGAAATCATTATAAAGGACATCATTTCCTTGAACATTTATATCCATACTTGTCTTTTAGAATTTCCATCTCACATTAGGAAACCAATCAAGATAAAACCCCCAAGATAAATTAAAAAAAAAACAAAAAAGACAAAAAGTAAGAGATAGGTTATCTTGCACATATAGTGCGCCACACTTCGTCAGCTTACGAATCCCGGATTGACAAATTAATGTAGCAATTTAGGACACACTAAATTGACCAAACAGTTGCCCATATTGTTTCCAGTCTTTACCGTGTTCCCAAAGAAAGTTCCACCCTGAGTACAGTCCCGGGCTATCAAATCATTTGTTGCACAAGTATGGCAGACCATTCTGTGATTTATTTACCATTCTGTTCATGCACCAAGGGTACTATAGAGTACAGCAAACCAAAATGCCTCAGAGACATACCTGGAGTTAATGAAGCCCGACGAAGACCATTCTTTCCTCCAAAGAGGGCCAAAGATTAATGCTCAGAGTTTAAAACAGAATGGGCTTCGGCCCTCTTCCTCTTCTGAGTGTTAATGCTGCATTTAGTTTTCTACCTACCACCTCTGCTCATCTTTCTGCTATAAAACTCATGAGAAAGTATTGTAAAAGGTTGTTGATGAGATATCTGTGAATTGCAAGTTTTCTCTTGAGGCATGCTCACTGTGTAAAGTTGTAAGATAGGTTGAGGAGTATGTTTTCAAACTGAGTTTCAAGCTATTGGAAAATGTTGTACCTGATTGGTGTTGCTCTTAATATGACAAGCACATTTCTTTGGATCCTGATCTAAATCTGCGGTGATGTTTTTCTGTCTCTGTGTTTTATTTCATTCCATTTCAGTTCTTCTGGCTTGCATCAGAAATCTGGCATAGGATTTGCCCTTGTTAGGCACCCTATGCTTCTGCTCTCCTTGCCTTAATGTTTTCTGCTAAATGTGTTATCTGAGAATCGGTTTTAGTTAATTTAACGAGTGTAGTGGATGTTATTGCCTGCTAGCTGATGTATGAGTTAATGAATCTGCTTCTTATATGTTCTTGTTAGAGTTTAATTGAATGAATTGGGAAAATTGGGAGTTTAGAACTTTGTCTCTATCTCACTAGGATCCTTTTCAGTTAATTAAACCTATCTAAGTTCCCTCAAGTTGTCCTTTGCCTTTCTCTGAGAGTTGCCTGAAAGTAGGTCCAAGCAGGTCTGGAGTTAAATGACCTCTGACTTGATCTATAGACAGAAATTGGTTTACCCTCATTCTTTCACTTTCTTTCCTGATTGTTTCACTCCGCCTATCTTTTTAGGATCCAATGCTTTAGATGACTAGCCCAACTGAAAGCCTGCACATTGAACAACAAGTAAACCATTTCCTGGCTCCATTTGCCCAATGGTCTTGAATATTATCTGAATTTATCTCTCTTTGCCTAAAATATTCTTGCCTTGCCTTGTCTTATATTGAACCCTTCATTCCTGATTCCCAACAACCAAATCAAAACAAATCAAACAAAACCCCGAGCCTTATAACTAGCCTAACAACTCAACATTTAAACTTAAAATACATAAAACCTTTGCTTATATAGAGAGATCCCTCTCTGGACCCAAGAGGGCTATATCCTGAGGTCTGAAAGTGGTTTGATGTTGTCTCATCTTTTGGTCTTGCCAATCTGGCCAAAACATGGGAACCCTAACATAATGGCGACCATACTGGGGATCGAACCCAGTATCTCTGGTTAGGTTGGCAGTAAAACACTCCTATTCACACATCAACCTCTATACCATTTGTTGTGTTTCCCCCATACTCTTGGACAGAGTCTGGAAAGGGCCAGGTAGCCTCCAGATCTCACACTCTTTCAGAGGTGACACATCTGGTAAAATCCCTCCCAGTCAATCTTTGGTTTGATTTTGTTGTGTTTTCAAGATATCCTTGAAAAGGGACGTCTCATAAGCATTGTGGTGGACAGTGTACCCTCCAGAAACATCCTAAAACTCTCCACCTAGCGACTCCATAATTCCTAAATGATTAAAGACTCCACTGGTGATCAGTAGGCCTGCTGATTATCTTGGTTTCACATAAGACTCCACTGGGAGACCAGAGCCCAATACAACGTCAACCACAGCAGAAGTAACAAGTAGGGTTAAGTTGCTTGGTTAGAAAACAACATTCTGGCTTCAAGAACCATTCATACAAGAGCTTACCCTAACCCAAACCCACCTGAAATAGTTGATAACCCTGAGAGTATCCTCAAGAGATCTCCTACACCTAAACAAACAACTATTTCCAGCCACATCCATAGAGCTAACTCTGCACCTGAAGAACTTATAGCTCTATCACACTTTCATCTTGACCTGAACATACCCGATAGATTACCAAGAACTAGGTCATTTAGTGTTCTAGATCAGCTAGACCTTGAGTTTCCCGTTTCACCACCTCAAAGTGGTAAGCACCTTGGGAAGAGACAGACCCCTCCATCAACACCTCCTGATATACACTTCATACAAAACTTGGGGCTCTCCCACCCTCAATATGCTCAAAAAAATTCTGTTGGTCCTAATATCCCTGTCATCCATATACCAGCTGCCCAAGGCAACCCTTTACCTCATCAAAACATCATCATGGCAGCCTCGTATGCACCTCTGGTTTTGCATCAGCCTCTAGTACCCTTACCCAATGATTATCAATCAAATATTCCACACTTCACTGCAAAGGATTCTACCACAGCCCAACACCATGTAGATAGGATGGAAGATTCTTTTGACTACATGGAGATAGATGATGATACAGTCAAAATGAGAATCTTTGCCCAGAGCTTAGGGGGTGATGTCAAGAAATGGTTTAAGGGCCTACCTCCGGGTAGCATAAATGACCTCCCAGCTCTATATCAAACCTTCATAAACAAATGGGAAGTTAAGGCAAACCCTCACCAACTCCTAGCAGAATATATGAGCCTTAAAAGAAATGTAGGAGAGAGTGTCCATGATTACACAATGAGATTCAACAGCATTTACAATGCTCTTCCTCCACACATGAAACATCCCCAAGGTATGGCTCTAGCGAAATACCCTGAAGGCTTTGATGCTGAAATGGCCTATCAGCTTAGGGATAAAGAGTACAACACGTTGGAAGACATGCAGAAAGGAGCAGTGAATATAGAAGCCAACTTGATTGAGAAGAGAGCGAGATTAAGAGCTGAGAAAAGGGTAACTTATAGAGACGACAATGCAGCTTCCACAGCTGATACAAATCATGACCATCTATCTAAAAAAGTGGAGAAGCTATACCAAATGATGCAAAAAATGGTTGTCACTCTTAGTAACCAAAACAGAAATCAAAACCAGAACCAGAACTTTAGAAGAAACAATGCCACTCCCAACAGACAAAGAGAGTCAGATCAACAAGTTATTCCCCCATTCCAAGAGAACTTTCTTGATGAAGATGAGGGAATCATAGAAGAGTCTGAGGGAAACACAATTAATATGTTTGAAACAGAAGATTCAATCCATAACTGTTACTCAGAAGAAGATCAACCCTCCACCTCTTGTTGGGATGAGGAATGGTTAGAATCTGAAGATTACAGATTAGGATTTGAAAATGCCATGATGCAGGTCAGAGAACAATATGAAATTAGAAGCAAAAAGAGCCAAGAAACTCCTAAACCAAAAGCTTCTGAGGTCACCATCAAGAAAAGACCTGAGAAAACTTCTAAAGCAACTGCTGAAAGTAACAAATCAGCAGCTGAGAGTTCTGGAAAGAACAAAGAAAAGGACAACCAAAACACTGATACACAAGGTAAACCAGCTAGTAGCACTAGCACTGCAGTTAGTGCTCCTGATAAAACTATCACAAACACTGTACATAACGAGAATCAGCACACTGATTCAGCCACTAAGGCAGTGGCTAACAGAACAGAGTTGAACATTCCAAAGAGTCAGTCCACTTTCAATTTGGAGAGTGAGATTGTGAAAAGTAAAATCTCTGTCCCACTCTCTGAGCTGGCCACTCAGGATGTATGTAAAGGCCAAATTTTGAAAGCATTAAATTTAGGAGAGAATAGTGACACTGTAAATCTGAGTGATGATTAACCCGCCCTTCTGTTTGGGCCAAAGATAGAAGGAAAGTTTCAGGAAGGGGTAGTGCCCCATTTTTATATCAGTCTTAATATTCATGACAAGATTCTCCATAATGCTATGCATGATTCTGGAGCATCGAATAAGCTAATGCCTAAGGTAGTCATGGAAAGGCTAGGCCTGGAGATAGCCCGACCTTACAAATACCTATATTCATTCGACTCTAGCAGGGTAAAATGCCTTGGCCTGATCAAATATTTATGTGTGAGCCTCACCCAGATTCCAGCAAAATGTATAGTCATGGATGTTGTGGTGGCAGATGTGCCGCCCAAGTATGGCATGTTATTGTCTAGATCATGGGGAGCCAAGCTGCAAGGAACAATGCAGATGGATGGGGCTTATGCCACAATCCAAATCTTTGGCCAATTTAGAAGACTGTACAGGGAAGCATAAATGAAATTCCTGGTTAGTAGCCCTAAAAAGCCTGAAAATTATCCTCTATACTCTGTACATACAGACCTGGATTCCTTTATCTTCTACAATGATGAATCTTTCGGGGGACCAGAATCTGAAAACATAGATACGAGCAAAGGTACACATGATGAAACAGAGCCAATGGACTTTAACATAATGGCTACCCTAGACTCAGAGGAGGAAGACGAAGAAAAATTTAAACAATGCACTGAAACAACAACGCAAAGGGAACCAGAAACAGAACACAATCAGCCAACTAGTCACCTCTCTGCTTTCCACACCCATAACGAAAAACAAAATGACCCACAACCTAGCGCAGCTCCTACAATGCTACATGATGGCGAACCCAGCTGTAGGGAAAGAAATGATAACAAAAACGAGAGTGAACCCTTGTGGGAAATGAGTTTCGATGGGTCCTGCACAAGAAGAACTACCGGAGCTAGGGTTTGGCTACGTAACACAAAGAGCAACTACACAGAAAGCCATGCCTGCAATCTGCATTTCAAATGTACCAATAATATTGCAGAGTATGAGGCCCTTATCCTGGGTTTAAATCTGTTGAAAAAATTAGGAGCCCATAGGATAACCATGTGTGGAGACTCTGAGCTGATTATTAAACAGGTGAATGGTGAATATACAACGAAGCATCCTAAACTGCGAGCCTACAGGAATGACACTATTGATTTACTGAAAACATTTGTTGAATACGAATTAGTGTTTGTTCCTAGGAGTCAAAATGTCATTGCAAACGGATTAGCTTGCCTAGCTAGTTCCTACCCTAATACTCCCAGTGACCAACAGATCATCATTCAGACCAAATTCAGACCTGCAGTGCCGGACAATGAAAAATATTGGCAGGTTTTTGAAGGAGATAAACAGATTGAAGATTTCCTGGTAGGCAGAAATGAGTTTGAATTTTCTGATTCAGACTCTAAGTCTGACAGTAGCTGCCTAAGTGAAGAGTCCTCAGATGAGGAAGAAACACCCTGTAACATAGAAATAAACTCTTTAAATGAACAGATTGGAAATCCACAAGAAAAATGTGAAAACGCAGATAGTGAAGAAGTAGAGGTGCTGCAGACCAAAGATAATAACATACCTCGAGGTGTGGCCCCTTTAGAATACCTTTTTGACTTTGATGATGTAGCAAAAAAGCCCACTATAGAACATGCAGACTCTGATGTTGAGGAATGCAACATAGGCACTGAAGACAAACCCAAAATGATCAAACTGGCTAAATCTCTGCCTGCAAACATGAAAAAGAGATACATTGACCTATTCAAGGAATTCATTGATGTGTTTGCTTGGAGTTATGAGGACTTAAGGGCCTATGACACAAACATCATACAGCATAAGATACCCTTGAAAGAAAATTAGAAGCCCTTCAGACAAAAACTTCACAGAATAAACCCAAAACAATTTCCTGCAGTTGAAAAAGAGATTAAGAAGATGTATGAAGCAGGTATAATTGTTCCTGTGAGGTTCTCTGATTGGGTATCAAACCTAGTGGTTGTGAGAAAGAAAACAGGGGAGATCAGATTATGCATCGATCTCAGGAATCTTAATATAGCCTCACTCAAAGACAATTACCCTTTGCCTAAAATGTGACGCAGGTTGACCCTGCAAAACCCAGAATCTCTTATTTTCCATGCATATAAAATGCATCATCAACATTTAAGCTCCAAAAATTCCCATTCTGGCAATCTCACACACACTTTTACATGCGGAAGCATTTAAAACATATGGTTCAAAAACATAACCCAACAATCTTCACACAAAGGTTCCCTCATGAATGGAAACTTATTCAAACAATGATACGAAACCATACACTCCACAATCAAACTTTCCATGCATTTAGACCCACACCTCAATGGCATTAGAACCCAAATCATACTCTCACTATATGACTCTTTATTAACATTCATTTACATAAATGTTTCTCTTCAACTTAATAGGATGGCCATTCTCTTTTTACCATATGGATTTGGGTTAAAATTGAAGGTTCCAACTCTAATACACATGCGCCCTTTCCAACTTCTAAGTTTGATATTTGTGAGCAAAACCAACGCACTCACCCATGGATTTTTATACCGGAATTTAAAATCCAAGTTCAATAAAAGAAATGCGCCCATTGGCAAAATAATACCACTGCATATCGGTGTTATACATCACAATATAAATAAAACTCGAACTTGCTTGTTTTAATGCCAGCGCTCCAATTTATATTCAACCAGAATTCAAACAACAATCTGGCCAGGAAAATTAACTTACCTCTCGTCCAACCAGTAAACGCAGGACCTCAACATTTGTTAACTTCAGGATTCCACTCTTAGAACCCGAACGCTGCATTGAATTTTTCTTCTGCAAAGGTAATTTCTGATCAAATAATTCTCAGCGCCCTCAACTCGCACCTCTGCAATTGTTGTGGAATTGAAATTTCTATACACAGTCTTGAATGCCCAACGTTTGATCTTTAATACATTCATACAAATCTTCCAGCGCTAAGACAGTATATTCAGATACAAAAAGTCGACATTTAAAATCGATTTCATTCAAGACTCAACCTGCAATTTTAGTTCACTTAACACAAATTCTTCAGCGCTAATAAAGATCGATCTCTCTTCAATTGCATTATAAAAAAACATGGGAATCGATCCACAATGTTACCATAACTCTGGTTCTTTGCTATATTCAATGTTTGGAATCGATCTCCATCGAATTGGCTTCATCGCACAAACTCAAACAGAGAAAACGATCCCAGTAAATAGATGTTCTGCAAATCAATGTCGCCACTTAAACCCATCTTTCTTTGCGCTACACTTTGTATTTAATTCTCCATCATTCACCCCTTATGAAGCTTCTACGGCTTCATGTTCACTGTGCGTCCCATTTTCCCCAATTTTGTCCATCAAAACCACAATTTGACATTAAATCTACTCTTTTATTCAATTAAAAATTTCATTATCGATATTTAGTGATATCGATCCATCCTTCCTCTGCGCAGATCTCAGTTTCCCCATGGCCTTGCTGTATAACAGCCAAAGCACAATAGAATTCTTCAAGCTCTATGTCTGGACTGTTGTGTACTGATATCGATTTACCCATAGATCAATGTATACTCAATAAATTGAATTCAACAGAGCGCATTCTTCATTGCCAACCAAACTTCGTTAATTGGAATCTTTGCACATGGTAATAGTGCATTCAAATACAACGATTCTGACATAGATTTAGGAAATCCAAAAGAGCAGAACCTTATACACTGGTTCAGCACAAAACCGCAGACTCTATGTATTTGAATATAACCATTCACACAATATTCATACCCAATTCAGCACATTCAATATTCCACAAGTTTGCAGTATAGTTTTAACCATGTCAATCATCAATTTATTCAGGTCGATCCCACAATACCTTACAAAATTTGACTCATTCAATTGCATACAATTCATAAACAACAGTCTCATAACCATACAATGGAATTTAACTCAAAAATCAAATTCTTCATTAATTATGCAAACCTTACATGGAAGTCCTGCTTCTTGGCCTGATTTCCAAATTATTGGCCCTTTACAAAAGCCCGACAACTCATGAGCTTGGTTGTCCAAACCTCAGCCTTCAATCACTCTATTATTCCTGCTCTATTTTGCCTTTGAGGCATATCAATTTATACAAATTTAAAATGATCTAATTTGAGTTCAATCCCTTTAATATCTCAACAAATCCTCAAATATCTCAACACCCCTAAAGTCTAGATCTTTATCCCTAAAACCTTGCAACTAAATCTATCTTAGGCTTCCTAATTATCTCTTAGATATCTCTCAACTAATTTCTCTCATGTTTTCTAGTTGTTTGGAAACATTTACAAATTCTCACAAATAATTAAGTAAAAATATAATTAATCACTCAAAAATAATATTAATATTTACATGAAATTAATAAATTCTCAAAATCATGAGACCCCTAGGTTTAATAAAAATACAAGGTATTTTTCCGAGCTAATGCTCCTGCATCAGACTCCCAAGGTTGAAAATGATCATGATCTCCAGATCATGCGTTTTAAGTCCTTGTCCGCCTAGATCCCACACTTTGTTCTGCAAGTTATCATCGACATCTGTTGTTTGTTGCTTTTCTCCAGGTCTCCATATCTTATGTTGTCTTGCTCCACTCGCTACACTTTCACAATCTGTCTCCATCTTCATTTTGCTGCTGCTTCTCTTCCTTGCTGATGTCTTCCTCTGAGATACTTTCAACATGATTCTTCTGATTAATTCAATTTCTCGGTCCAATAAATCTTCAAACTGCTGATTTCTCACTGCCTGCTGAGCTAAGACGGCTTGCTCAGTTCTTACTCGTTCAATTTTTACTGTCACTTGCTGACTTTTTGCTGCCACCCATTCATCCATGCCCTCTTGTCTTCTACAATGTAAAACTTCTTCTCTACCTTCTCCTATCACCAACTTACTGGACTAGTACATTGTGTACTTCTTTCTACTGTCTTCATCTCTCTGCATCTGCGATTCCCAATTCTGAAATTGAGATTCTTTCTGCATTGAATTCTGATCATTTAGCATCATTTCCAGCAACATAACTTATTCACTCCATGGATTAGATGTTTCCACAAAATTTTCTTCTTCCTTCATTTGACTGCTCAACTGAGTCAAATGCTCTTCAGCACCTGCAACAATACCTGCATTCACAAAACACTTGTTAAAATAAAAATCATAAGGCCTCAATGCCTTACTTCCCTCTGCCAGCACCTCAGTATGTTGTTCTGAATTCTCCATCTCCATCAGCACATCAGTATGCTGATCCAAAATTTTCAAAGAATTCTCTGTAGAATTCCCAGGACTATCAACTAGTCTTCCTTTCACATCATGTGTTTCCATGATATCTTTCTGCTCTCGTTCGCTATACTGAACTCTTTCTTCTGCTGAAATCTCACTGTCATACTCTGAATTCTCCAACAATATTACAACAATGCAATTTCTCTGTGGCATTGCTGAAGCATTTCACCATCACTTACAGTCCCTGCATTCATACATAAACTTTCAGTTTAAAAATCACAAAGTTCAACAGTCTCAACTGTTGGTTCATATACCAGCTCTTCAAGCTCATCCTCTTCTTCATTCACAAGAACTTTCTGTGCTGTAACAGCTTCAAGTACAAACGCAACACTGCTTTCTTCTTCAGAATACTTATCTCCTGAAAGATTCTTTTCCACACTTGTGACAACTTCACAAGATTGCGCATCCTCCTCAGTAAAACCTGTAATCACATCACAATTGTCATCTACAAAAATAGAAGAGTTTACATTATTCAGCTGATCTGGATCTGCCCAGTAACTCAGGAAATCATCAATGATCTCCTCCTCTGTTTCATCAATGGAAACCTCCACTTTCAACTCAGCTGCTCTGAGTTCTTCACGTCTCAACTGTATACTCATCATCTGCTCGAGCTCCCTCAGCTCCTTTGTTAACTGCATGTTTATCTATTGATCTCTTTTCTGCTGTAGACTCTACCACTTCACTCTCTTCCTCATGGTCCAACCATGTCTCTAGTCTTTCACACTTTCCCGTAACAACTCCATCAATAACTCGAGATGAACTGCGATCTCAGCTTTCTCTTTCTCATACTCTTCATCATTCCACTACTTCAATATGCCATTTGCCTTGGCATCTTTCTCCCTCATTCTACTGTGGCCTCTTTTTTAACCTCTGCTCTCTCCTTTATGACTTTCAATAGTCATCTCCTTCGCCATGAGTTTCTTACCCATGAGTTGCACCAAGCCTCTACAATAGCAAACTCTCCTGCTGCCACTTACCTCACCAATCCTTTCCTCCGGATCTGGTCTTTTGGTAATCATCGGTCCTCTACTGGAACCTTTCGAGCATTTCTCCACTGCTCCTTCAGGCTTCACTTATCTGCAACTTTAATCAACCTTTGTTGAATCTTCAGGTTCCGCCACTCTCTCTTAGAATCCCTTGCTAGACTCCTTCATCACTGCACTCCAGCTGTGATCTAATTTTTCTGCTGAGACTTCTTCACTATGCCTGTAAATCAAATTATCCAAGCATAACCTTTAAACCAGAGATGAATAATACCTGTCAACTCAACTTTCAAGATCCTGTTGATCTCGCTTCACTTCTTCAACTACACTGCATTTCTGTGCTGCGATATTTATTAGCTTCAAAACCAGATATTCATTCATCGCATGCAATTAACTCGACTTAAAAAAATTGAATCCACACACAGAGCTATTCCAGCTCTGATACCAAAATGGCGCAGGCTGACCCTGCAAAACCCAGAATCTCTTATTTTCCATGCATATAAAATGCATCATCAACATTTAAGCTCCAAAACTTCCCATTCTGGCTATATCACACACACTTTTACATGCAGAAGCATTTAAAACATATGGTTCAAAACCATAACCCAACAATCTTCACACAAAGGTTCCCTCATGAATGGAAACTTCTTCAAACAATGATACGAAACCATACACTCCACAATCAAACTTTCCATGCATTTAGACCCACACCTCAATGGCATTAGAACCCAAATCATACTCTCACTATATGACTCTTTATTAACATTCATTTACATAAATGTTTCTCTTCAACTTAATAGGATGGACATTCTATTTTTACCATATGGATTTGGGTTAAAATTCAAGGTTCCAACTCTAATACACATGCACCCTTTCCAACTTCTAAGTTTGATATTTGCGAGCAAAATCAACGCACTCACCCATGGCTTTTTATACCAAAATTCAAAATCCAAGTTCAATAAAAGAAATGTGCCCATTGGCAAAGTAATACCACTGCATATCGGTGTTATACATCACAATATAAATAAGACTCGAACTTGCTTGTTTTAATGCCAGCGCTCCAATTTATATTCAACCAGAATTCAAACAAAAATCTGGCCAGGAAAATTAACTTACCTCTCGTCCAACCAGTAAATGCAGGACCTCAACATTTTTTCACTTCAGGATTCCACTCTTAAAACCCGAACGCTGCATTGAATTTTTCTTCTGCAAAGGTAATTCCTGATCAAATAATTCTCAGCGCCCTCAACTCGCACCTCTGCAATTGCTGTGGAATTGCAATTTCTATACACAGTCTTGAATGCCCAACGTTTGATCTTTAATACATTCATATAAATCTTCCAGCGCTAAGACAGTATATTCAAATACAAAAATTCGACATTTAAAATCGATTTCATTCAAGACTCAACCTGCAATTTTAGTTCACTTAACACAAATTCTTCAACGCTAATAAAGATCGATCTCTCTTCAATTGCGTTATAAAAAAACATGGGAATCGATCCACAATGTTACCATAACTCCGGTTCTTTGCTATATTCAATGTTTGGAATCGATCTCCATCGAATTGGCTTCATCGCACAAACTCAAACAGAGAAAACGATCCCAGCAAATAGATGTTCTGCAAATCAATGCTGCCACTTAAACCCATCTTTCTTTGCGCTACACTTTGATTTTAATTCTCCATCATTCGCCCCTTATGAAGCTTCTACGGCTTCATGTTAACTGTGCATCCCATTTTTCCCAATGTTGTCCATCAAAACCACAATTTGACATTAAATCTACTCTTTTATTCAATTAACAATTTCATTATCGATATTTAGTGATATCAATCCATCCATCCTTTGCGTAGATCTCAGTTTCCCCATGGCCTTGTTGTATAACAGCCAAATCACAATCGAATTCTTTAAGCTCTATGTCTGGACTGTTGTGTATTGATATTGATTTACCCACAGATCGATGTATACTCAATAAATTGAATTCAACAAAGCGCATTCTTCATTGCCAACCGAACTTCGTTAATTGGAATCTTTGCACATGGTAATAGTGCATTCAAATACAACGATTCTGACATAGATTTAGGAAATCCAAAAGAGCAGAACCTTATACACTGGTTCAACACAAAACCGCAGATTCTATGTATTTGAATATAACCATTCACACAATATCCATACCCAATTCAGCACATTCAATATTCCACAAGTTTGCAGTATAGTTTTAACCATGTCAATCATCAATTTATTCAGGTCGATCCCACAATACCTTACAAAATTCGACTCATTCAATTGCATACAATTCATAAACAACATTCTCATAACCATACAATGGAATTTAACTCAAAAATCAAATTCTTCATTAATTATGCAAATCTTACATGGAAGTCCTGCTTCTTGGCCTGATTTCTAAATTATTGGCCCTTTACAAAAGCCCGGCGACTCATGAGCTTGGCTGTCCAAACCTCAGCCTTCAATCACTCTATTCTTCCTGCTCTATTTTTCCTTTGAGGCATATCAATTTATACAAATTTAAAATGATCTAATTTGATTTCAATCCCTTTAATATCTCAACAAATCCTCAAATATCTCAACACCCCTAAAGTCTAGATATTTATCCCTAAAACCTTGGAACTAAATCTATCTTTGGCTTCCTAATTATCTCTTAGATATATCTCAACTAATTTCTCTCATGTTTTCCAGTTGTTTGGAAACATTTATAAATTCTCACAAATAATTAATCAAAAATATAATTAATCACTCAAAAATAATATTAATATTTACATGAAATTAATAAATTCTCAAAAACATGAGACCCCTAGGTTTAATAAAAATACAAGGTATTTTTCTGAGCTAATGCTCCTGCATCAAAATGGAACATATTCTTCAGAGGGTAGTAGGCTCTAAAAGGATCTTCCTGCTAGATGGTTTTTCAGGTTACAACCAAGTCTTAGTAATCCCAGAAGATCAACTCAAGAGAGCCTTTACCACTCCATGGGGTACCTTTATGTATATGAAGATGCCTTTTGGATTGATGAAAGCTGGTGCAACTTTCCAAAGAGCGATGGACATAGCTTTTTCAGATGAAATAGGACACTTCATTGTCATCTATCTGGATGACATAACAGTATATTCTAAGACTAAGGAAGAACACCTAGAACACCTGAGAAGAGTGATTGAAAAATGCAGAAGGTATGGTCTGTCACTGAATCCTAAAAAGACTGTCTTTGGGCTACAAGAAGGAAAAATTCTTGGCCACATTATATCTGAAAATGGAATTAGGATAGACCCACAAAGAGTTGATGGAATACTACAGATTACACACCCAAGAAACATCAAGGAATTACAGTCCTTCATTGGGAAAATTAACTTCCTTAGAAGGTTTATTCCCAACCTAGCTGAACACCTTAGGAATATGACTAACATGCTGAAGAAAGGTGTAGGAGTAAAATGGACTGTTGAAGCTAAGAAATCTTTTGAATCAGTAAAACTTGCACTCACCCAGGCTCTTGTTCTAATCAGCCTAGATTTCTCAAAGGATTTCCTGATTTTTTCATTTGCCTCCAAGCATACAATAGTTGTAGTTCTACTGCAGAAAAATTCAGAGGGAATGGAACAGCCCATTTCTTTCTTCAACAAAGCACTTAGAGATTCACCCTTGAAATACAAAATAATGGAGAAACAGGCCTATGCTCTGATCAAGGCCTTGAAATGCTTTAGGGTGTACATACTGCATTCCCACACCATAGCCTATGTGCCAAATATAGTGGTTAAAGACATTTTGTCCCAGGACCCAGATGGGAAAAGGGGCAAATGGATTTTTGTGATCTTAGAATACGACCTTGAGATAAAACCCACCAAACTGATTAAGGGTCAGGGCCTAGCTCAATTAATGGCTGGATCAAATCTACAAGCCCTAGACATTAACATGGTAAATACCTTGGATGGGCAACAAGAATTGCCTGATCCCACTATTGAGGAAAATTTTCAGAGCTCTCCTTGGTATTTTGACATTTTGTATGTGCTTACACACCTCAATGCCCCTCCTAAACTATCAAAGACCAAGGCTAGATTCTTAAAGCTGAAAGCCAGGAGCTATTGCATAATGAATGAAAACTTATATTGGAAAAATCCAAATGGCCTATTGCTTAAATGTTTTCCTGAAGCTAAAGCTGAGAGGATTAAGCAAGAGTTCCATGCTGGAGAGTGTGGAGGCCACCTGAGTTGGAAAGCCACTGCAAACAAAATACTCAAGGCTGGTTACTACTGGCCTACACTCTTCAATGATGTCCATAAGATGATAACTGCTTGCCATAAATGTTAGATCTTTGAAGGTAAAAGAAAACTCCTCCCCCTCCCTTTACAACCCATCACTGTTGAAGGTCCTTTTATGAAATGGGGCCTAGATTTCATAGGAGAAATTCACCCAGCTTCTTTTGCACAACACAAATGGATCTTAATAGCCACAGATTACTTCACTAAGTGAATATAGGCCATACCTACTAGGAATGCCACAGATTCAGTCATCATTAGGTTCCTAGAAGGTCATATCCTCTCTCAGTTTGGTTGCCCAAGGAAAATAATCACCGATAATGCTGTTGCTTTTGGATCCAAGAAAATGGTTGATTTTTGTCACAGGTATCAAATAGTGCTTGGTCATTCAACTGCCTATTACCCACAAGGTAATGGCTTAGCTGAATCATCAAACAAGAGCCTATTGGCCATCATCAAAAAGCTGCTGGAAGAGAGCAAAAATTCATGGCATAACAAGTTAGTGCATGCCTTGTGGGCCGACAGGCTTACAACAAAGAAATCCATTGGCATATCACCATTTCAGCTTGTCTATGGTACAGAATCAGTTTTCCCTACCAGCCTTGGAGTACCAGTGATTAATCTGGTCCAAGAGATTCAGACAAAAGAAGACAGTATGGTAAGAAGGATAAACCAAACAATTCATCTCCAGCAAACAAGGGAAGAAGTTTACAGCAGAGCAGTGAAATTTCAGGAGAGCATAAAGAGGTTGTTTGACAAAAAAACCAAAGCTGCTGATTTTAAAATTGGAGATAAAGTTCTAAAGTGGGACTCAAGGAGAGAGGAAAAAGGAAAACACGGCAAGTTTGACAGTTTGTGGCAAGGTCCATACATCATCCAGGCCACTGTGGGTCTGAATGCCTTCTTCCTATAGGATTTAGATGGTATAGAGCTGTTTGGGGGTCTTGTCAATGGCAGGATGCTCAAGCCCTACTTCAGCTGATTTTCAATTTCCAGTTTTCATTTCCATTGTATATACCATTGCAGTTTTTGTTTTCAAGAAAAAGAGAAAATTGTTCCAAAAAACAGAGAAAAAGGAGAGGTTCAGACCTGCTCAAAACATGAACCTCTGATGTGCAAAATATTGGCTCTAATATGCTCTAAACCTGAGCCAAATAAATTAAAGTAGCTGTTCCTACATGCTCAAAAACTGGACCAACAAAGAAGAATGAAGAATCAGCTCTAACATGCCCAAAACCAGAGCTGAAAGGGAGAAAAGAAGTGACTCTAACATGCTCAAAACTTGAGTCACAAAGAGAAGATGGATACTTCAAATTCTAGATGTCAAGCCTTCGAAGTTTTGTTTAAGTTTTCTGCAAGTTTCCGTCCATGTGCAACTGTCTTTATGCCTTGGATCAACAGAAAACTAGACTGTCTAATCCTAGTTTTATTGTTTTTAAATTTTTGTTGTAGAATATAGAGAATAAATCTGCTGGACAGTTTAATCCCAGCATATATTAGATTAGGTAGAGAAACAAATGCGACCAACAGTCTAATCTGGTCTCATGGAGCAATAAGGGTAGATTTAGAATAGTTTTATTTTCTGTTATAAAAATAAATGATGTAAAGGGTCTGCTAGTTCAAATGCACCCTAGAAGAAAAATGCTAGGATTGTAGGATGGGTAGGTAGATTGTTGGGATGTTTTTCTGATCTAACATATATGTGGCAGCTGAAAATAAAATAAGAAAGGTGGCTTAAGCAGCAGGAATCTCGCCTACACCAAAGATCATTTTCTGAATTCTTGACTCCTTCAAGAAGAAGCCATCCCCATGTGGAGCCATTGTTAGCCCCTTATGAATTCCTTGACAAGCAAGCAAGGGGCTAGATTGTCTTATGAGCCTTCAAGGAATGTAATTCCCTTGAAAACACATCATCCTTGAAGCATTTTTATGATTCCCTGCCTTTGAATGTTTCCCTATGCTGTTATGAAGTCAGTAAGCCTTGCTAATGATAAAAATTGTGCTCCAAAAAGCCATTATCTACCCCTTGCACCTCTGCAGAATGCTTCATTTCACCCATTTTTTCCCTTTTGTCAAATTCCCCTTTGTTCCCCCTAAATCCCCCCTTACTCTCCAAAATCTCCCCAGAATCCCCATGGAATCCTGCCCTTACCCTTTGTTTGGCCAAATTTCCCCTTTTCCTCCCTATTGTTACCTATTTCCAACCATAAATTTCATTAAAAACGGGCAAAAACCCACTTTTCAACCTTATAATAGGGCTTAGCCCCTTTTCCCACCAGCCCCTTTTAACCACTTCCCCACGCATGCCCTTGTGCTAAGACCGAACGCCTAAGTCTTGAGCGCCAATCGCAATCGGAACCATCGGGCAGGTGCAATCCTTTGTAACATCAAAAAACTCCGATGTGATTGTCTTGTTATATAAATCCTGCGACTTAATATCCACCGTTGATCTGTTATCGGGATCGGACGGCCCGTCCAATATCGCAAACCTTTGTAATCGCAACATTTATGTTGTGTCCCCCGATCGGTCCATCGCAAATGTTTGTGATGTGATTGATCGCAACTCCCTTCCGACAATCGCAATCGCAATTCCCTTCCGATCGCTTCCCCCTCCGATTGATCGCAAGTCCCGTCTCCCAATCGCCCGATCATACTGACTCCCAATTTCATCCCGACCGTCCATCCCCCCGCCGATCCAACGGCCATCGCACTCCCCGCCTAATCGCAATCAGAATTTTTGATATGTGTCACCCCAGTCCCCCTCCGATTGCGATTGCCCGACTAAATCACAGCCGTTCGACCATTTCCAAATCAACAGCCCAGATCTCCTCGCCTCACGCCCGTCGTTCCTCCCCTTTTGCCCTCCGAACAGATCTCCACCGTTGATCTCCAGGTAGATCCAACGGTCATCGCGTCCCTTTCCCAATCGCAATCGGAACTGATAAATGTGTCACCCATGGTCCCTTCCCGATTGCGATTCTCCAATATTAATCCTGACCGTCCATTGGATTTGAAGATCTAACCGTCAAGAATGAATCGCCCTCCGCCTCCGCCGGGTCCCAACATGTATGCTCATTTCCACGCATTTCATAGCATTTTCTTCCATTTCCTGTGCATTTCCGATTTTAACCAAAGTTCCGCATTTACATTAAAATTTATATTTCGTGTTCGTTTCGTCCATTTTCATAAAGCCATCCCACTGCATTGATCTCCGCCGTTGATCTTTGTCTCCGGACCACGATCGAACGGTCCACATGCATTCTACCATCAAACCCTATTTGTTCGCTGTTAATACCATTTCAATGCATTTTCACCACTGTTTTGACCAAAAGCACCTTTCTGCCACCGCCGCGCTACTACTCTGCCCATCCTCCGTAACCATCCACCTTCCTCTGTGCATGGGTTTCTTCACATAGTTGTGGTTTTCTGCAGGGTACAGGAGGTGAAAATTTTGCCATGATTACACAGTGTTGATACAGCGGCAACTTTTCACTGACAGAGGTATAGATGAAGTGGTAGAGAGTTCCAAGCACGAAAACGAAGATCTTTAAGCCTTAAAACAAGTTTTTCAAGGCAAGCTACCAGGTCAAAGACGTCACAGACCTCCAGAGAATATGGATATGCAGAAGTTAATATACAGCAGGTTTCTCTACATCAGCAGAATGCTTTTCCCAGGAAAGGACGGGTTGCCCGTATTGTTTTCATTCTATACCGTGTTCCCGAAGAAAGTTCCACCCTGAGTACAGTCCCGGGCTATCAAAGCATTTGTTGCACAAGTATGGCAGACCATTCTGTGATTTATTTACCACTCTGTTCATGCACCAAGGGTACTATAGAGTACAGCAAACCAGAATGCCTCAGAGACATACCTGGAGTTAATGAAGCCCGACGAAGACCATTCTTTCCTCCAAAGAGGGCCAGAGATTAATGCTTAGAGTTTAAAACAGAATGGGCTTCGGCCCTCTTCCTCTTCTGAGTGTTAATGCTGCATTTATTTTTCTACCTACCACCTCTGCTCATCTTTCTGCTATAAAACTCATGAGAAAGTATTGTAAAAGGTTGTTGATGAGATATCTGTGAATTGCAAGTTTTCTCTTGAGGCATGCTCACTGTGTAAATTTGTAAGATAGGCTGAGGAGTATGTTTTCAAACTGAGTTTCAAGCTATTGGAAAATGTTGTACCTGATTGGTGTTGCTCTTAATATGACAAGCACATTTCTTTGGATCCTGATCTAAAGCTGCGGTGATGTTTTTCTGTCTCTGTGTTTTATTTCATTCCAATTCAGTTCTTTTGGCTTGCATCAGAAATATGGCATAGGATTTTCCCTTGTTAGGCACCCTATGCTTCTGCTCTCCTTGCCTTAATGTTTTCTGCTAAATGTGTTATCTGAGAATCGGTTTTATTTAATTTAACTAGTGTAGTGGATGTTATTGCCTGCTAGCTGATGTATGAGTTAATGAATCTGCTTCTTATATGTTCTTGTTAGAGTTTAATTGAATGAATTGGGAACACTGGGAGTTTAGAGCTTTGTCTCTGTCTCACTAGGATCCTTTTCAGTTAATTAAACCTATCTAAGTTCCCTCAAGTTGTCCTTTGCCTTTCTCTGAGAGTTCTCTGAAAGTATGTCCAAGCAGGTCTGGAGTTAAATGACCTCTGAATTGATCTATAGACAGAAATTGGTTTACCCTCATTCTTTCATTTTCTTTCCTGATTGTTTCACTCCGCCTATCTTTTTAGGATCTAATGCTTTAGATGACTAACCCAACTGAAAGCCTGCATATTGAACAGCAAGTAAACCCTTTCCTGACTCCATTTGCCCAATGGTCTTGAATACTATCTGAATTTATCTCTCTTTGCCTAAAATCTTCTTGACTTGCCTTGTCTTATATTGAACCCTTCATTCCTGATTCCCAACAACCAAATCAAAACAAATCAAACAAAACCCCGAGCCTTATAACTAGCCTAACATCTCAACATTTGAACTTCAAAGACATAAAACCTTTTCTTATATAGAGATATCCCTCTCTGGACCCAGGAGGGCTAGATCCTGAGGTCTGAAAGTGGTTTGATGTTGTCTCATCTTTTGGTCTTGCCAATCTGGCCAAAACATGGGAACCCCAACAAGTGGTATAGTTGTTGTGGGCCTGAGTATTGTATGAATTTCGAGGTTTAATATATCTTGTGAGGTTTAGTTATATGGCAAGGTGTGAGCCGAATTCATATGATTTATTCCAAAGTTAGCGGAGGAAATTTTGCGTGGTCCAAAGGTAAGGTGAGTTGTTGTGGGCCTCAATTTATATGGTTCGATTTTAAAAATCAACTTTTGAATGAGAATGAAATATGGGGGCATGTTAATAAGCTGTGAGGTCGGAATTAAAAGTTATAGTAATGTGATTTGAAAATGGCTCTCATTGGGGGAATAATGAAAAGAGAGAATTCTTTGATAGAAAGAATTACTATGGTTTAAAATCACATTTAAAGAAAGGATCGGATTATTGCATTGGTCAAGAAATCTTCGCATCAGAGTTATTTCATCGCATCGGCGGATAGAAAGAGTTCGGCAAGTGGGCCCGAAAGGTTAATTACTGTGTTAAAAAGGTATATTATTATATCGCCAAGAGAGGGTTTAAACTTTGCTTAAAGCGTAATTATATAACATTCCCTAAAGTTTTAATATTGTCTTCGAAAGGGTTATTTTAACAAAGTTTTATCAAAGTGTTGAGCTCCGAGCTTAATCCCGAAGTTTTGAACATTGGTTAAAAGGCTTCAATTATTCATTTCCGACAGTTAAACGTGATAAGTTCTGAAGGGTTTAACAAGATCATTTCATATGGTAAGTCTTCAAAGTAGATTTTGGCTATGGTTGGAACCATGAAGGTGAAGAAAGCTTCCACATTGATAAAGCTGCCAAATTTAGAACATAATTTGGGAAATGCATTCTACATGCATAGAAAGCAAGAGAGTATGTAGAATTGTTACACTACAGCAACAGAAAAGACAAACATACAGTGAGCCAAGAACTGAAAGGGTTGAATGAGATATATCTGTTGAAAATGTAAATGTAAATGTTTTAATTAATTTTATATTGTTTGTGATGCAAAGACAAGTCTCCGTAGGCAAAGAAATACCCCACTATAATATTGAAATGTACACATATTGTTATATTTTTCTAAATTTGCTAGACAAGAAAACGATAATGTGGAAGGAAAAGAGTCATACCTATTCACTTCAAATTCCCTGTGGAATACAAACAGTCATGAGGTGAACTCTATAAATGATATCACATAGATATGCATAGAAGAAGGGAGAGAGTGTGAGAAGTATATGGGAGAGAGTGTGTGAAGAAGAAGGAGCAGACAAAGAAGCTGTGAAGATCCATAGATAATATAGGGACATATATGAAGGCTAAAAGGACAACAGAGAAGAAAGAAAAATAGAGCTGATATCCAGGTAAATCCGTATATGATTTTATGGTACAGTGAGGAAGTTGGTGCTTCCCTATCAAGTTGTAGCTTAATAAATGTCTAGTTGTAGCTGGCGGAGGTAGGAGCCTCATGTAGGTTATAGCCTGCAGAAATTAGATGGGATTTGGAGCTTCCTTACAAGTTGTAGCTTGCAGAATTGAGGTTGTAGCTCCTGTAGGTAGGAGCCTACAGAAAATCAGTGGTGAGAGGGAGTTGGAGCTTGCCTTTGCATCACAACAATAATAAGATGTGGTTTTCTCCCTTATGGGTTTCCACTTATATCTGTTGTCTATATGCATGTTGATTATGTGTTGATACTCTGTATTTATTCTGCTTAATACCTGCTGCTCACTTATTGATATTGTTGTTCCATTGTATATTAATTTGATCACAAAATAATGATGTGAATGAGTATAAAAGAAAGTTTAATAAGAACATGATTGCATTAAACCGATTCACCCCCCCTCTCAGTTTAACCAAGGGTTCATCCACTGGTATCAAAGCGGGTTCCTTCTATATCAGTTTAACAACTGGAAGGAGATTCGAGGTCCCCAAGATGGCTAGCCTAGAAGCATGCTTAACAAATAAAGCCCATGTGTTCAATGGCACAAACTATGTCTTCTGGAAAACAAGAATGAAGACGTACGTAATGTCACTAGGAATAGAATTTTGGGCTATTGTGGAGTTGGGATATGCCCCAAAGGATTCTGACACAGAGAAAGAAGCTAAACAATATTTTATGGCTAATGCCAAAGCCATGAATGCACTCTTAAGTGGATTGTGTGAGGCATAATTTATCAAAGTAATGTACAACAAGACTGCCAAAGAAATATGGGATACATTAGAAAGCATCCATGAGGGAGACAAAAAGGTGAAGATAGCCAAACCACAAGTTTATAGAGCTCAAATTGAAAATATAAAAATGAATGATGATGAATACATTGCCAGCTTCTTCTTAAGGGTTGCAGAAAGTGTGAATAACATGAAAGCTCTAAGAGAAAACCATATCAAAGAACTGGCAGAAAGGGAATAGATACAAGAGAAAATCATTTTATGCTCAGCAAGATAGCATTGCATATTAAAACTCAGATGAAACCTCAAATGAAGAAGGAACCTATGAATTTGTGTTGATGTCCAAGGAAGAGCTTGAAGGATTCCTTCTAGAAGATGAGAAAGAAGGTGAAGTTAATCTTGAGAGGGAGCTAAGAAGTGCCCTGGAGGAAATAGACAGACTTAAACTAAAGTGCAGAAAACAGAAAGACATTCTCATCAAATATGTAAGTGAAGAACAAAATTCAGAAGACCTCATTCAGTTGAAACTAGAGCTTGAAGAAGCCAAGAAGTTAGAAGACACTCTACTTAAGCAGATTGAGGATAAAATTCAGAAGCAAGAAAAATTGGAAGAAGAAGTAGTATGCTTGAGGAAGAAATTAGAAAACACCCAAAGGAAATTGTCAATAAACACTCCTCAAATGACAAGCTCTAATAAGTTGAATAAAATACTAGATGCTCAAATATCTCCTCTGATAAAAACTGGCTAGGTTATGAAGGAGAAACAAGTAAAGTCAAAGAAAAATATAACAGGAATATCATTTTTGTAAAAGTTGTTAAGGATAATGAAGCAGCTCAGAAGGTTCCTACAGAAGTAGAAGCCTGCAATGAAGTAAACAAAAACAAGAAGGAACCTCAAATGACAAAGAACGAAATAAATAAACAGTCAACTAAAAAAGGCTCATATACTCCTGAATATATAGAATTTGGAAGCTATCAAAGGAGATTCTTCCCCCCATGAAAAATGTCAATTGTTATGCCTGCCACAAACTAGGACATATTGCTGCATATTGTCATAAAAGGAGAATCGATTCCAACCAACAAAGGATGCAAAAAATGAAATGACTACCTCAAGCTAACAAATGGAGAAGACAACCCTTCATCAGGTACGCTAATTATTTGTATGGGTATTGTTTTTACTGTAACGAGTTCGTCCATAAAGCCAAGGAGTGCAGAACGAATGGAAAAAGACTAATGTATGGAAACTCAAGGAGATGGATGAACAATGGAGAATTCACTCGTGTACATAATTCATTCAAAAACATAATCAAATACTTTGACTGCCATCAAATCGGGCCCAAGTGTCACAAATTTCCTCTCAGAGAATGTGATCCATCCTCTCAGGAAAGGTACCAAACAAACGGATGCATGCAGTGGAAAAAGAAGTTGAATAAGTGTGACCTGGCTCTAATAGCTCAAGATCAAAAAACCAATGGTATTTGGATAGTGGATGCTCAAAGCATATGACTGGAGATCGAAGCAAGTTTGTAACCTTTAATTAAAATAAATCTCGGAATGTAACATTCGGCAATGATAAATCAGGGAAAATAAAAGGAAAAGGCTCAGTCAGTCTGGATAATGGAAGAGGAAAGGCCCAAGATGTACTATTTGTGGATGGGCTAAAATAAAATCTGCTAAGTGTCAGTCAAATGTGTGATAAAGTTTGTGAAGTCATTTTTAGATCCCAAGATTGTGAAGTAAGATCAAGCACCACCGGAAATTACTTGATCAAAGGTGTTCGAACAGAAAGTAATGTCTATATATTGAAAGAAGAGGATGAAGCATGTCACCTAAGCAAACGTGATGAATCATGGTTATGGCATAGAAGATTGGGACACCTAGACTTTGACCACATCATAAGTCTGAGCAAGAAAAATGCAGTCAGAGATATGCCAGTCATAAAGAAGCCTTCAAATACCATATGTAAATCCTGCCAACTGGGCAAGCAGACCCGCACATCTTTCAAGACCAAAGAGAAACTATCTACAAGTAGACCTCTTCAGCCTGTTCACATGGACCTGTGTGGACCTTCAAGAACTAAAGCACCAAGTGGAAAATCTTATTGCATGCTGATAATAGATGACTTTACCAGATTGATGTGGGTAGCATTTCTCAAATATAAATCTGAAGCACTTGAGAAATTCAAAATATTCAAGGCATTGGCAGAAAATCAAACAGGATGCAAGCTAAAGTGCATCAGATCAGACAGAGGAGGTGAATTCACAGACTATGATTTTGTAGACCTATGCAATGAACATGGGATAAAACAACAATTTACAATTGCTGGTACACCTCAACAGAATGGAGTGGCAGAGAGACAAAACAAGTCAGTACAACAGATTGCCAAAGAAATTATGCAAGAAAGTAACATTCCCCAAACCTTCTGGGCAGAAGCAGTACACACATCTATTCACATTCTTAACAAAGCTCATTTAAGACCAAACTGTGACAAGACTCCTTACGAATTATGGCATGGTAAACCAGCATCATTCAAGCACTTTAGAGTCTTTGGAAGCAAGTGTTTCATAAAAAATAATAATGAAAAACTAGGGAAGTTTGATGCAAGAGCTGATGAAGGAATATTTTTAGGATATGCATCCAAGAGTAAGGGTTACAGGTGCTACAACAAAACACTACACAAAATTTTGGAAAGCATTGATGTAAGATTTGATGAAGATCTACCAAACAGAACAAGAAGTACAAGATGCAGCAATCCTCCAGAAGATCATGAAGAAGAGAACCAAGATAATGATGAACTGAGCAAGACAATAGAAGATATTGAATTAAACTCAAAAGATCCCTCAAGACAGACTCAAAAGAATCATCCAGAAGATCAAATCATTGGGGACAAGAATGTGGGAGTCCAAACAAGAAGACAGCTTGCTGAACAGACAGAATAAGTATACCTAGCCATGCTATCTCAAATAGAGTCAAAGAAGTTCGAAGAAGCCAGCAAAGACAAAAACTGGGTAAATGCAATAAATGAAAAACTGGACCAAATTGAGAAGAAAAATACCTGGGAATTAATTCCAAGACCCACTGGGAAAAATGTCATTGGCACAAAATGGATATTCAAGAATAAGATGAATGAACAAGGGCAGGTAATCAGAAATAAATCCATACTTGTATGCAAGGGATATTCACAAATTGAAGGTCTTGATTATGATGAAACCTTTGCCCCTGTAGCCAGAATGGAAATAATCAAAATGCTTTTGGCCTTTGCATGTTATCATGATTTCAAGGTATATAAAATGGATGTGAAGTCTGCCTTCCTGAATGGAGATCTAGAGGAAGAAGTCTACATGGAACAAGCTGAAGGATTCTCATTAACAGATAAACATGACTATGTGTGCAGATTAAAGAAAGCCTTATATGGTCTAAAACAAGCTCCTCGTGCATGGTATTCAAGGCTGGACAAATACTTGCAAAAATAAGGTTTTAAGAAAGGAGGAGTAGATAGCAATTTGTACATAAAGGCTAATGAAAATGAACTCCTAATTGTAGTAGTATATGTAGATGACATCATGTTTGGTAGCAACAAAGAGAAGTTAACAAAATAATTTGCTGAAGAAATGAAATCATAATTTGAGATGTCTATGATTGGAGAGCTCAGCTTCTATTTAGGACTTCAAATTCAACATAAGAACATAGGAACATTCATCTCACAAGAAAAATACTTAAGAGATATGTTGAAAAGGTTCCAAATGGAAGACTTCAAACCTATGTCAACTCCCATGATCACTGGATGCAAACTATGTGCTAATGATGGATTTGCAGATATATACCAAAGACTGTACAGATCCATGATAAAAATTCTACTATATCTAACTGCCTCTAGACCAGACATTATGTTGGTAGTAGGACTTGTGGAAATATATCAAGCAGCACCAAAACAAAATCACTTACTAGCAATCAAGAGAATATTCAGATATCTACAAGGAACTGCACATTATGGGCTATGGTATCCAAAAAGCAAAAGCTTCACTTTGACAGCATATACAAATGCAGATTGGGCCAGCTGCATGGATGACAGTAAAAGCACAATTGGAGGTGCATTTTATTTGGGAAAAAGTCTGGTGGCATGGCTAAGCAAGAAGCAAACTTCTATCTCTCTATCTACAACAGAAGTAGAATACATAGCAGCAGCAGCATGTTGCACACAAGTAATGTGGATGAAAAAAATTCTCCAAGACATGAAGGTAAGCATGGATGATCCCATTTCAATCAAATGTGACGATACAAGTGCAATAAGTATATCAAAAAATCTTGTATTTCATTCAAAAACAAAGCACATCCCAATTAAGTACCATTTCCTCAGAGAACAAGTAGCACAGAAAGTAGTGAAGTTGGAATATATACCAATAAAGGAAAAAACAACAGACATATTCACAAAACCTCTTGCTAAAGAGCCATTTGAATATCTAAGAGACAAACTAGGGGTAGTGTCTGCAGATGTTACTCTCTGACATGAAAAGAAAGCATCATTCTAAGGGGAGAGCAGTCAATAAATTGTCACAAAAGAGCTAGAGCAATGGAGCAGTGCATGGAACTGGTCCTCAAGATCAAAGTATTATGAAAAGATAGAAACCACACTGGGAAAAGTGCAACCCTATGCCATTGATGTCAAAGGGGGAGGAAAAGCAAGCAAAAGAAGAAAGGGTCTTTTAAAAGGCAAGCAGAGGAAGTCCTGGAGGAAGTATTGGAGTATTGCCATCAATGCCAAAGGGGGAGACTGTTGGAAATCTTGTCATTGATGGAAAAGGAGAAGACATGAGCAACACCTGGACTATCATTCAAAGGAGCAAAGAATCATAAGTAGCAGATCTGGAGACAGAGTGGGTGGGTGCTTCAGTTTAGGGCAAAACAGGAGTTTGTTCCTGTAAGCCTACGAGAAGTTGCGGAAGGGAAATTGATTTTGAAGATCTGGCCAAGGGCAAGAGTTTTGTAAGTGATTTCATTTTATATATATATTAAAGAATTTGTTTCTAAATTGTGTGTATAGGGACCGGTTGAATTCTATGTAAGGAATTTGTAGAATTTCAATAAGAACCAGTGTGACGAAACTCTGTAATTTGGGGTTTTATTGATAGATGAATGAATCTACTGTAAAAAATGCGGAAACTTTATAAGGATTCCAGGTACGAGGTTAAAGAGAATTTCTCTGTATAAACAGAGTGAGGGGTTGAATTAGCATTCAGGGTTGCATTGGAATCGATGGGTCTAAACCATAGATAAGGAGTAAGAATGGTGGATTTCGATGAAGAAATGTTGGATGAATTG
Source organism: Pinus albicaulis (assembly GCA_034641835.2). Taxonomy (NCBI): domain Eukaryota; kingdom Viridiplantae; phylum Streptophyta; class Pinopsida; order Pinales; family Pinaceae; genus Pinus; species Pinus albicaulis. The sequence continues at coordinate 58,777,675 of CM076584.1, forward strand.
TTATTTGGTTCACTATGTGTGAGGACGAATGCGGAAGAATGAAAGCAGGATCGTGAGATAAGATATGGTGAAACCCAAGCTAATGAAAGCCAAGTGAATACGTTGAAGAATTGGCATTGAACCCATAAATTGAAGACAGATTTGAGTCGTAGAAATAGAGCAATGGATTTGTGTGAATGAAGAAGCGGCTTTGAAAAACAAACCAACGGTATTCGCATTGCAAACAAATGGTAAATTGTTTCACAGAAAATTATGTGATAGTGGTCAGCGTCCAACACGTGGCATAAGGCAGTATTTTAAAACTGCTAATTTTGCAAAATATTTGCGTGTTAAAGCTCAGTGATGAAAAAAATGTGATTTGCCTTCAATCCTTGAGGCAAGGGATCCAAGGGAAATCGCATAGCAAGTTGCAGGTTTGTTAACCCACGTATGGATAGCGTTCTTTTCATTAGTAAGTGGTATAGTTTCTATGGGCCCGAGTACTGTATGAATTTCGGGGTTTAATATATGTTGTGAGGTTTAGTTATATGGCAAGTTGTGAGCCGAATTCATATGATTTATTCCAAAGTCAGCGGAGGAAATGTTGCGGGGTCCAAAGGTAAGGTGAGTTGTTGTGGGCCTCAATTTATATGGTTCGATTTTAAAAATCAACTTTTGAATGAGAATGAAATATGGGGGCATGTTAATAAGCTGTGAGGTCAGAATTAAAAGTTATAGTAATGTGATTTGAAAAGGGTTCTCATTGGGGAATAATGAGAGAATTCTTTGATAGAAAGAATTACTATGGTTTAAAATCACATTTAAAGAAAGGATCGGATTATTGCATTGGTCAAGAAATATTTGCATCAGAGTTATTTCATCGCATCGGCGGATAGAAAGAGTTCGGCAAGTGGGCCCGAAAGGTTAATTACTGTGTTAAAAAGGTCTATTATTATATCGCCGAGAGAGGGTTTAAACTTTGCTTAAAGCGTAATTATATAACATTCCCTAAAGTTTTAATACTGTCTCCGAAAGGGTTATTTTAACAGAGTTTTATCAAAGTGTTGAGCTCCGACCTTAATCCCAAATTTTTTAACATTGGTTAAAAGGCTTCAATTATTCATTTCCGACAATTAAACGTGATAAGTTCCGAAGGGTTTAACAAGATCATTTCATATGGTAAGTCTGCAAAGTAGATTTTGGCTATGGTTGGAACCATGAAGGTTGAAGAAAGCTTCCGCATTGATAAAGCTGCCAGATTTAGAACATAATTTGGGAAATGCATTCTACATGTATAGAAAGAAGGAGAGTATGCAGAACTGTTACACTACAGCAGCAGAAAAGACAAACATACAGTGAGCCAAGAACTGAAAGGGTTGAATGAGATATATCTGTTGCAAATGTAAATGTAAATGTTTTAATTAATTTTATAATGTTTGTGATGCAAAGACAAGTCTCCGTAGGCAAAGAAATACCCCACTATAATATTGAAATGTATACATATTGTTATATTTTTTTGAATGTGCTAGACAAGAAAACGAGAAGTTGGAAGGCAAAGAGTCATACCTATTCACTTTGAATTCCCTGTGGAATACAAACAGTCATGAGGTGAACTCTATAAATGATATCACATAGATATGCATAGAAGAAGGGAGAGAGTGTGAGAAGTATATGGGAGAGAGCGTATGAAGAAGAATGAGCAGACAGAGAAGCTGTGAAGATCTAGAGATAATATAGGGACATATATGAAGGCTGAAAGGACAACAGAGAAGAAAGAAAAACAGAGTTGATATCCAGGTAAATCAATATATGATTTTATGGTACAATGAGGAAGTTGGTGCTTCCATATCAAGTTGTAGCTTAATAAATGTCCATCTGTAGCTGGCGAAGGTAGGAGCCTCATGTAGGTTGTAGCCTCTTGTAGGTAGGAGCCTACAGAAAATCAGTGATGAGAGGGAGTTGGAGCTTGCCTTTGCATCACAACAATAATAATATGTGGTTTTCTCCCTTATGGGTTTCCACTTATATCTGTTGTCTATATGCATGTTGATTATGTGTTGATACTCTGTATTTATTCTTCTTAATACATGTTGCTCACTTATTGAGATTTTTGTTCCATTGTATATTAAGTTGGTCACAAAATAATGATGTGAATGAGTATAAAAGAAAGTTTAATAAGAACATGACTGCATTAAACTGATTCACCCCCCCTCTCAGTTTAACCAAGGGTTCAACAATGAGTATTTATCTTACATGGTACATTTATACTTTGGTTGAGTGTTTGATTAATCACATGATATGAGTATGTGTTTATAAGATTTCATGAATAAATGATGTTTTTTTAAGATGGTTGTACTAACACATATGTGTTGGGAAAGATTATATGTACTTGAGTGTAAGTAGGCGATTAGTTGTAGCATTATGTATTGTGGTCAATGAATGTGAGTTGATTGTGGATTATGACATGGTTGTTAATCTTGGTAAAATTTGATTTCGAATTGATAGATATCTTGTCTTGATGTTTGGTACATATGATTGACATGTGTGTTCAGTTATAGGTCAACATGCTTGGAACAATAATGTAAGGTAACTAGCATGTTCTTATGTTTATTTATGCATTGAAAGTTATGTGATTATGGCAGTATGATGCAGAGGATTGCATGGAAAAGAGACTGCCATGAAATAATGAAGAAGACTCGGGTTGAACTTTCCTTTGGAATTATTGGGAACCATAGGGATTGAGTCATGGTGTTTTTTGTTAGTCGTGTGCTTTTGTTCTTTTGCAGTTTGTTGCGCTTGATTTGGAGTCTAGTTTATGTCTAGTGCATGATCATGCTACTTTGTTTGTGGTGTCGTATTGCAATTTTTTTTCATGGTTTTCTTCTTGTTTGTGTTTGTTCTTGCCTTTTATGTTTGAGTGTCTTAGGAATTGGTTAGGGAAATAGGAAAGTAATGGAGCTCAAGGGGAGTTGTGTGGTACCCAACAAGTAATGTAAGACTCAGATGAAGCTCAGTGCATGAGTAAGCGTAGCGGAAGGTAAGAATATGATAGTCAGTTGGACTGGTTGGGTCCAATATTGTGGTAAATGGACAGTGGAAGTACAGACATGGGAAAGGCAATAGAAAAGGTAAATAAAATGGATCTGAGGTGTTAGATTCCTTTTCTATGTCGATAAATGTTGTTCTTAATGTTGTTTACGTTGTGCACGGATAAAGGAAGTTCTCTTAACCTTAACCTTATGCTATCTGGTAATTATGATGTGATCATGATTATGTTGGTGTTTATATATGTATACATGTATGCATGTATGTATGTATGTGTCTGACAGGGTCATCATGGATCATGGTTGTTTGATGCTAAATATTTATATGTATATATGTGTGTATGTATGTTGGTGTGTGACAGGATGATGGTTGTTTTATGCTAATGATTATATATGTATCTATGCCACTGTCTGGCAGGGTTTTCAGGGATCATTCTTGTGGAGGAAGGATTGCTTATGCAGGTGAATGGCATGAAGAGGTTCCTAGCTATGAGGAATCAAGTGGCAGAGTATCCTTGACAGGTCCATGAGGTTAGTATCAAGTGGATATGATTTAATATTATACGCTTTTACTATTCCTATGTTTATGTTATGGACAAGTAATGTTGAAAGGCACATCAGAGAAGTGAAAGTAGTGTGATCTGTAGCATGCTAGGATAATCATGGATAGTGGAAATAAACTAGAAGTAATATTGCTTGTGGGGTCAGCGTGTGGTTTATGGATGTGCAGTACTATTGTTGTGTATATGTTGCGCATGTTGTATATTTAGTGATTGTACCTATGGTGATGTGTACATGTAACATATGCAATATTGTGTACATATGAGTTGTATGTCTGTTTTATATATGGTGTTGTGAGTATATTGCATATCCAGTGTTAGGTATAGATGGTGTTATGTACATTTTGGATATGCAATGTTGTGTACATATCGTACTGTGTGAATGTTGGATATGCAGTGTTTTGTGCATGTTGGATATGTGGTGCTATGTAAATATGGTGTTATGTACATGTTGTATATGCAGTGTTATGTACATATGGTGTTGCATGTGTGTTGTGCATATGGTGATATGTACATATCGAGTTGTATGCATGATTGTACATGTTGTACATGTGGTGTTGTGTACATATAATGAATGTGGCATTGTGTACATGTGGTTTTGTGTACATGTCATATTGTGTACACATAGTACAGGTGGTGTGGTGTACATTTGGTGTTGTGTACACGTTGTCCAGGTGGTCTTGTGTGCATGTAATGATGTGCACGTGTTTTGTAGGTAGTGTTGTGTACAAGTGGTACTATGTACATGTTGTGCATATGGTACTAGTATACATGTGGCATTGTGTGCATGTTGTACATGTTGTGTTGTGGGCATGTGGTATATGTATATGTATTGTGTTTTTTTGTACACCAGATGTGGGTGAATGTAATGTGTTGTATTGTACAATAGGTGTAGATGTATGTGTTGTATGTTGGTGTGGGTGTATGTATTGTGTGTTATTGTATGACATTTGTGGATGTACATTATGTGTATGTGTACGTGATTGAAGAGAAGCAAGGGCACTAGATGTTTGTCGAGTGTGGCAACCGATGTGGTGTGCATACAGTAAGGATCGATTGAAGGATAAGTATCAATATGTTATTTCAATTTTATTATTCATGTGATCTATGATTATAACTTATGATGGTTACATGTGATTTATGATAATGGTTTATGGTGATTTCATGTGATTCATGATTTGAAATTATGATGGTTTTGTTTTGAGCTAACCAGATGTGATATGTTTATACATGATGATTTGATCAAACAACTAGTTTGACTTGCTATGACAGGAAGTAAATAGGATCACAAGTGTACCTTATCGACGAGCTACCGATGAGGTATGAATTGAGTTTATTTCAATTTTTTTTTAGTCTAAGGGGGATTATGTGCTTGGTACAGGAAAGCATGGAAATTCTCGATTGGATGGTTGAAAATGATTGTAAGCATTAGCAGCAACAACAAAATGAATTGAAACATGCAGCATTATGTTGGTAAAGCACTTCAAGAGTAGGGCCATTATGGGGCACTGGTACCCAATAGTGTCCATTGATTTCCATGAGCATGTTATGACCAGCATAATGGTTTGAGGTAGGTATATGCCTTGTTTTTTTTATCTTCTGATGCGAGGAAGCCTTTCCAAGGGATGGATTGCCTAGGATAGGGGATGTCAGGGAACTTGGAAGGTGAGTGACTACATGAAAGGGAATTACCGAATTTCCCGAGGGACTTTGTAGTAGAGAAGGGAAGGTCGAGGGATGATTTTTTTTTTGTCATTAGAATTTCAAGATGGAATTAAATGCACATTGGGAGTGCACCCTAGAAAAATGAGCCAGTAATTGTTCATTGAGGGTACAACAGTGCAGTATTGTAGCACTAGGCGTTGGATGCATCTTTGGCTCTAATAGTGGATTTTGTACTACCTTGGCAGGAAGTGAATCCTGGTACTACTTTGAGGGTGGAGGTGTGAGCCTCTGGATTCCCTTGTTGCAGATGTAAGCATCATATCCTTTTATTTGTTGGTTGAAAAAATGTGCATATGTGTATGTGTATATTATTGTAAATATTGTATCGAGTTGTACTATAAAGCTCCATAGACACTATGGTTATTTGGTGGTTGAATCAAATGTGTATGTATATATGTGGTCATCGTAAATACTGCAACGAGATGTGTTATAAAGCTTAATGGGCAGTATGTTTTGTTTTCATTGGTCTTGCTGGTTATAGGTTTCATTGAACACCGAGGACGGTGTTCCCCCAAGGCAGAGGGCTCTATAATAGACCTAGGCTAAATATTCATGTAATAAAATTTAACAAAGCAAAAAATAAGACCACGGGAAAGGGACACTTATTCCAAGCTGAATGTTGGGCAAAAAATCCTAGCGGGTGTTTATTTCAGTTATTATGGCTAAATAAATTAACAAAGGCAATCCCAAAGGCTTTGGAAAGGCAAGAGGAATTATTTGGCATTTATTTTTGAAAGTAATGGAAAATAGGAGAAAATGAAGGTGAAAGGTCACAAGTTGTATGTGAGGAAGAAATTGAAGGAAAATAATGGAAAATGAAGAAAATAGAGGCCTCATTGATAAAAAGGCTTATGAGGATCAGTTGACAAGATTTTGTTGGTTCAAGCTTTTGTGAGTTCAATTTTGGATCTCTCTCATACTCTTGGATACTTAGAGTATTTTAGAGAAATTCAGCATTGAGCCAAGAAAGAGGAAAGCAGGCAAAGGAAGGACAAGGAAAGGAAAAGAAAGTAAAGATCAAGCATGGAAGAGTATAATCTAGCAACTTCAACATGAATACTTACATGTAACATATTGCATGTGTGATTTCCTAGCTATTTTGGACATGCATGGCTTATGCATGTTGGTATTTGGTTCTCTTGTTGTCGGTGGCATGTTTTTGTCGAGTTTTTACAGTGGTTTTCAGCCTTGCCTTTCCTTTTTTTGGATGCCATGGTGTGTTGGTATTTTGGATCTCGGTTTTAAGCTTTGGAATTGCTGGATGGATTTCATAATCCGATTCGGGGGTGGTTTCAAGGAAAAATCCCAAAGGCCTAGGAATCCGTTGATTGGTTTTGGAAGGATACATGGTAAAGCTTGAGGGTGGTGTCGCGGTTTAGGGCCTAGTGATCTGGGATGGGATTGCGGTAAAGCCTAAGAGACAGGGAGATGAACAAATTCCTCAAGGATAGTGATGGATTCTTGATGGAATTCCAAGTTCGGTTCGGTTTTTGTGATAGGATCAACGGTTTTGGTGTGATCACGATATGGTGAGGGTTGATTTGGTTTAGCCTCTAGATTCCCTTGATTGTATTTTGGATTGGTTTATCCATTAGATCCCAAATTCATGCTTGGAATGTTCTTGGAATATGGAACGGGGGTGATTGGATGAAGAGAGATTTTGATTAGCCATGTCTATGGTTGGGTGGTACGTGGAAGTCTCGAACTTGGTTGGTTTTTTCCTATGTTTAATGGAAGATAATTTCTCTTTATTTTGTACTTATTAATGTGTCGTTTAAATGGTTTTTATCTCACTATTATTTCCAGGGTTTTATGTTGGTTATAAGCATGGTTAAATGACTAGTTCATGTCATGGTTATTTCATGTATTTACTTGTAATTGTTAATATAATGGATGCAAGAACTAAATGATGTCATATTTGTTCAAGAAGAGGGTGGTGGTCCTTCTTCTCATGTCGCATAAGAGTTTTCAGTCATTCATGTTATGTCTTGTATCCTGCACCTATACATGTATTTTATGCCAAGTGCTTGACAGAATATCAGTCTCAGTTGGGGATGGTCAGGCCTAGTCTTGGAGTCAGTTTTTGGTCATTTCGCATTGTATCCATGTGTTTGATGATTTTTGAAAGCTACAGGAAGTTATGGGTAGTGTCCAGGATTCTGGGTTTAAAAAGTGCCTTAAATCCCACAGATGTGGGCATAGGTCTGGGAAATTGTGTCCTTGGACGCACACATGCCCATGTTGTGGGTGCGTCCAGAGCCTCCCAAACACATCCTTTCCCATATAAAGAGATAATCTGTGGGTTTTCTTCACTAAAAGTCAGTGGGGCCAAGCGAAAAGTCAACTTGATGGATAGGATAGCCTCTGGGTTCCTATAACATGTGTAGGGAGTATGTGTTATGGTTTTCCGTATCGATTCCACTTCCTTCAAGTCACCAAGGAGTTTGAGTCTTCTCTTAACTTACCTCAACTCATGTTTACCCTGGTTGGACAGTTACTTGGGTAGATGTGATGGGAGGTGTGTGTTACAAGAAGGAAGGAATCACACTAGGGAAGCTAACAGATTATTGAATGATGCTAGAGAGAATTTAGGAGCACCCACATCACAACGTAGGTAGAGGATGTCACTGGATCGGTACACTGACTACATGGCTCTGATGAGTGAGCTAGTTGAGACAGAACCATCCTCATTTGAGGAAGCAATGCAATAGCCAGTAGGGTTGATGCCATGGTAGAGGAATATGATTCCACAGTCAAAAAAAGTGTTTGGGAAGTGGTCCCAAGATCATAGAACAAATCATTGGTAGGTTCGAGGTGGATCTACAAGGTGAATCAAGCAGCATACGGAAGAATCGATAAACACAAGGTCAGATATGTGGCCAAGGGGTTCTCTCAGTTGGAGGGAATTTATTACAAGGAGACCTTTGTTCCAGCAGCAAGGCACTCTTCTATCAAATCAATTCTAGCACTTGTAGTGCAAATGGGATGGAAAATCCATAAGATGGATGTGAGGACATCATTCCTCAATGGATTTATTGAGGAAGAGGTGTACATTGAAAAACCAGAACGATTTGAGACCTTAGACAAAGAGTCGCATGTGTGCAGACTCAAGTGAGAGTTTTATGGATTGAAACAAATACATATAATACAATAATCAAAATATTAACTTCAGCAACAATATGGTAAAGGTTTGCATCTGCTTCACTTTTGGTGTAGCCCAACCTAGTGAAATAATTGTCGATGCCTTATTTTAACCGATGATGAGAATTTGATCAAATCTTTCAAAGAGTATCTTGCAAGAGAATTAGAGATGAAGTACATGGGACTCATGCATTATTTCCTCGGTTTGGAATTGTGGCAAGGAGATGGGGGATTTTTTTCTCTCAGGGCAAGTATTCCAATGAAATACTGAAGAAGTTTTGCATGAAGAGTAGCAAACCCATGGACACTCCTCTAGCAGGAAGTTGAAGGAAAGAGGATGCCACTTCAGGTGAGGAGGTGGAGGCCACTATTTAAAATAATCTTGTGGGTTCACTTATATATTTGGTGAACACATGACCAGACATGTGTTATGCAGTTGACCATTTTAGTCAAGAAATGGTTAAGCCAACCAAATTGTATTGGAAGGAAGCCAAACATGTGTTGAGATACCTCAGAGGCACTACTCATTATGGTCTTTGGTACATACATGTTAGAAAATTATATATTACATATCAATAGAACACATAAAAATATGCGGAAATATAAACACAAAAAAACATATAAAACAATAGAGACAGAGATATTTGTGGTTCACCCAACTTGGGCTATGTCCACAGAGAAATAATCAATCCTTCATTTATATTATCTAGAAAAATGAAGAGACACAACCTATATAAGATCTGATGTAATATCCTCTACTTTCTAGCACAATCCCCCTTTCTCTTTCTCTCTCAGAATACACATACCGTTAACACAGTTCTATGCTTAGTCATGAGTGTGTTTTAACTTTTTTGTTTATAGGATTAAAATTTGTAAATTTAAAATATATATATATATAACGCTGTCGGAATTTCCGGTAGCGCCTATTTTAGCCACATCAGAAAGTCTATTTTAATTCTATTTTATGTCTATTTTTAATTTACTCGATTCTACTGAAATTTCTAGTAACCTCCCCTATTTTTTTTAAATAAAAAAAAAAGTGCATCCTCTTTTGTGTTAGCCACGTGTTCTCATTATCAACTAAGGTTTAAACCTTTTTATCATGAGATATGTCACGTGATAGGAAAGTTGTACATTTGAGTGATGTCAAGTTAAGTCATGGTTATACGTGGAAGAATCTAGGTGTCGATGTGCAGTTGTAAAATCCAACCGTTGTTTGTCCTTTATGTCAGCCTGATTCGTTGTATCCACATGTCAAGGTGCGTATTTATTATCAAAAATAAGTAGTGGATCTAATGTTTAATGTGATGACCGTTTGGTTAATCATGCATGCATGCTACCGAAATTTTAGGACTTTCATAATAATACGATGTAGGTGACAGCCAACTTCGATTCCTTTCAGCTTCAACCACCTGTAGTGGAAAATCTGAAACAAAGTAGACAACTGAATTTAATCAAGACTATCACAAGGTGTGTTATATGGTCCAGGATATTTCCCATTATGAAAAAATCTCATGCATGGAAAGATGAACCAACATATCATTTTAAATCACCAAAATAAAGGAAAAATCATCAATTTTCGAGTTTAGTTGTTGGTGAATGAGAAGTTCCAATGAGCGGCTTGAAGAGGGAGACCCAGTTTTCAGACAATTGCATTGAAGATACAACAACACCTGTTAAGTAAGCTCTCCTAATATTGACACCTATCAGACAACCTTATTAATTGTTTAAAATGACTAAGAAAGGAGGAAAACTAAATCCCATTGAACCTCAAGGGCTGATTTAATTGATGCCAATCTAAATGTGAGGAGGATTTTTGTACAGGCTGGGTAGTATCCATTTTTTTCAAGTTTAGGTAGCTCTCATCTAGGAGTAGCTAAGGAATTATCTCTCTCATTCGATGGATAAAAAGCAAATATTTTTGGCCTCAGAATGCAGGTATCATCAGAATCCATTGCTGAAGCTTTCCACCTCCCACAGGAAGGAGAGAAATGGTTCAAAATCTAAGTTATCACTAGAGGAGACTTCAATAACTTCATCAAGGATGAATACAGAGACCCTAAATGGGCTAAAGTTATTCCTAGAAAATGGGCTAAAGTTATTCCTAGAAGTTATCTCAAGGATGAATGTGTTGAAACTGTCAAGCTCATTAAGATTTACCTTACCTGTGAGAGGAGGTATACTGTTGTTTTCCTTTATCACATGAGGTTTTGTTTCACATTGTAGGTATGAATACCCTCAACCTACCTTTCTTCCTACTGAAAAGCTTGACTAATATGTAAGCTAGGATACAAACCCATGCGGCAGCTTCAGAGTATAACATCTACCATCAAGCTCTTATCAAGGTGATGGTTGTTGAAGTACTCAGAAAAGGAAACCAATCATGGGAGAACTTTCTATTTTACAAGGCAGGCCAACCTGCACCTACACAGAATATTCCTGCTTAGAAATCTCTAGCCTCATAGCAAAATTCTCAACCTACCAAGAAAAAGGGAAAAAGTTAGAAACCAACTACTTCATCAGTTGGTAAAAGGACTAAAAGGAAAGCTAAGAAGGAGAATATCTACAATAAAGCTAAAGGCCGAAAGGAAAAGGCTCCCTCAACCAAAGTTGAAGAGAATTTGGAGAAAGGAGAAGTTTCATCGACCAGCAAGCCCAAATCAATGAAGATTTTGCCTCCTATTTCCCCTTTTCCCAGGGTTTATGCCAGAGCATGGAGAGGAAAGTTTGTAGCTGTAGAAAAATCAAAAGAACAAGTGTTGCCGAAAGTTTCAGAATCAAACAGGATCCTCTAAAAGAAGAAAAGTCCAGAATACCTCAGAAGAGAAAAAGGCCATTGAAAAAGAGACAGCCACCAGGACCACAAGGTCAAAATCTTAATTTGAAAAACAAACATATTGGGACAAGCTTGTAGAAGTTGCAGCTCATATGGAGGAGAGCTAAAAAGATGTCCTAGTGAAATATCTTTTTTCCTAACTAGTTATATTTTTAACAGCCCAATCTTCAGAATGTTTAAGTCTACATAGAATTTTTCAAGTATTTTGTTGTGCATTTTTTAAAAGGAAACAGATCGTTACTAGAAATTTCGATAGCATTACAGTTTTTGCGCAGTTACAGGTTTTTACTGGAAGTTCCGATAGTATCTTCTTTAAATGACTTTGATAATTGTCAGCAGAATTTCTGAGCTAGTTCAAGAATGATAAGGACTCCTAACGATATGGACATGTCAAGTGACGGTTGATAAGTGGTTTTGAGGTTTTTAAAGGTCACATTTAATGAATATGCATGGGTTTTAAAGAACCAAGGTCATGGAGAGACAAATCAGCAGAAAAGGATGCAGGTTTCCAACACACTCAGCAACACAATTCAAATTGTCTTCTTTCTTATTATCTACATATGTCTTGTTAGTTATATTTCGATAGGATATATCTTTAATGTCCTATAACTCCTGTGTAATTTGAGGAAGAGTGGATCCTTATTTTTAGGAGAGATGGAGTTGGTGCCTCTCCCTCTATAAATATCATTTGTAAATTCCATTTTAGGGTTGGATTTTGGTCGACCTTATGACTTATCATAATAAAGAAAACTAATATTTTCACTTCATGCTGGAGGAATTTGTGTTTCAAGGACTATCTAATGTATGGTTTGTTTCTCTTATTGTTTTATTCCTCTGATTTTTGAGTTGCAGCAGCAAGTAAAATGTGAGTAAGAGAATTGTTAGAGGATCTAATAGTTAATTATTTGTTGTTCAGTTTTCTGCAAATCATCTATATGTTGTGTAGAGCATGTTAGTGAAGGTTTCCTGAAGGATTTATGAAATTATTTATGCATGTATTATGCTTTCTAAATGTTGTTTACTTTACATAAAACACAGTTTATGTAAAAGGCCACTCTTGTAGCTGTGTGACTGACTTAGGATATGCATATTTCTTATATTTAGTATTGGTTATTTGTCACCTTTCATCTGTTACAATCTGCTCCCTATACTACAAATTTCTCCATACAATTTATACTTTCCACAGCTTTCCAAATGCATGGAAGTCTAAAAGAGTAAAAATCATTTCAAACTCTTTAAGAATTCATCCCAGCACTCAAAACCTTCTACTTTGAAATGAACTATGATGTGTAAGGCTTACTCCTTTGTAGTCAAGGAGTGACTCCTTGCGCTAACACATACCACACATAGCTGCAATAAAATTCCCTCATGTGAACTGATAAGTTGCCTTCTAGGGAAAAAAAACCTAAATTAAACATAACTTCTACTGTCAGATCATTTGCCTAATGAACAAACTAGATTTACTACGAAATTACAATATTTTACTAGGAAAATTTCCATATATTTTTAGCTTCAGGGGCATTGCCCCCAAACCCTCGCCAAGGGGGGGTGGGCGGCTCATAAAATCATCGTCACCCCCCCTGACGAAAATCAAACGACAGGCGACGTTGTCACCTCATTAATAACATGGGTCCAACATGGCGATACATTTAAATAAAGAAGATAATCAGGCTCCACGCCCAACAATCTCCCACTTGGAGACTGATTGTAGCAACTCCACCGTTGCTTCATTTGCTGGAAAATTACTCCAATTTGGACCTAGTTGTTTCTAATCTTCATCATCATACTTGAAGAGAAATTGAAATTGAGCAGAATCTTAATTTCTCCATGGTTACAAATTTTGTTAACATATATGTAGGATTCTGGCTCGTGTGTATCTTTTCTAGCTTCAACTTTCCATCTTCCAACACTGGTCATATGAAATGGTACTTAAGTTGTATATGTTTAGTCTTGGAATGAAATTTTGAGTTCTTTTCAAGATGAATGGCACTCTGTATGTCACTGTATAACTTTCCCATCTCCTTCCTCTTACCCAATTCATCCATAAACCTTTGAAACAAAATCATTTCTTTACTAGCCTCTGTAGCAGCAACATATTCTGCTTCCATTGCTGAAAATGCAACAACACTTTGCATTTTCAAAACCCAACTGACAGTTGTTCCACCTACAGTAAATACATACCCTGTAGTGCTCCTCCTGTTATCTCTATCACCTACCATATTTGCATCAACATATCCCTGTATAGCAATGTTTGAACCACCAAAGCATAATTCTTGATTTGTGGTACCTCTCAAATACCTGAGAATCCATTTCACTTCCATCCAATGTTCTTTTCATGGATTGTTCATGTACCTGCTTACAACTACCACTGCATGTGCAATATCAGGCCTTGTGCAGCCCATTACATACATTAAGCTTCCAACTGTTGATGCATATGGAAATTTAGACATATAATCCATTTCTTCTTAGGTCTTGGGGCACATCTCCTTACTAAGTTTGAAATGGCTAGCCAAAGGTGTACTAACTAGTTTTGCATTCTACATATTAAATATTTCCAAGACCTTTTGTATGTACTCATTCTGTGACAATGTTAATTTGTGCTTTTTCCTGTCTCTAGTTATTCTCATACCAAGGATTTGTTTCGAAGCTCCCAAATGCTTCATTACAAATAAATTTTCCAATTTTCCTTTTGAGTACATTTATTTCCTGTATGTTAGACCCTGCAACAAGCATGTCATCTACATACAATAACAATATAATATAGTTGCCATCATTTTCATTTTTCATATAAATACAATGATCAGAGCGAAATCTAATATAACCTTGTTCAGACATAAACATGTCAAATTTTAGATACCACTGCCTTGGAGCTTGTTTTAAGCCATACAAGCTCTTCTTCAACTTGCACACTAATTTTTCCTTCCCTTTGACCTCATATACTTTTGGTTATTGCATATAGATCTCTTTCTCCAAATATCCATGGAGAAAGGTTGTCTTGACATCTAACTATTCAAGATGAAAATCTTCAGTTGCTACAAGACTTGAAATAGTTCTGATTGAAGTCATTTTAACAACAGGAGAAAATATTTCATCAAATTCAATACCTTTCTTCTGTTCAAACCCCTTCACCACAAGTATAGTTGTGTACCTCTGTTTTCCTCCATATTCTTCTTTCAACCTATAAACCCATTTATTCTACAATGTTATTTTACCTGCAGGCAACTCGACTAAGTCACAAGTCTTGTTAAGTATTAAGAAGACCATCTCTTCTTTCACGGCTAGCTCCCACTTCTTCCTATTTTCTACCTGCATTACTTCTTCATAACATTTTGGTTCACCAAAATCAGTCAACAATACATAATACAATGAAGGAGAGTATCGTTCAGGGGGTCTACTTATCATGGTAGATCTTTTGACACCACTTTCAGGTGTTTGAGGTGCTTGTTGTTGTGGTGGTGGTTGTTTTTGTTGTGGTTGTTGATTATTATTATTTTCAGAAACCTTTACTTTTTCTGTGATCTCATCAAGAACTGTGTATTCTTTGTTTTCTTTTGCCTGTTTCTTTTCCTGCATCCGATCCTTATATAATACCTTTTCATTGAATATGACATCTCTGCTCCTAATTATTTTGTGATTTTCATAATCATATACGCGATAACCAAAATTATTAACACCATATCCAATAAAGGTACATTTCTTTTCTTTTTCCTCGAGATTTTTTTTATTTTATTTATTAATATGGGCAAAAGCCTCATAACCAAAATCCTTTAAAAAATAATAGTTTACCTTTTTACTTGTCCATGCCTCCTCTAGAATACCACCATCTAAGGAACTTGAAGGCCCTCTATTTATTAGATAAACAATAGTACCTATAGCATCTGCCCAAAATTGCAAAGGAAATCATGCATGCAATCTCATGCACGTTGCACGCTCCATGATTTTCATGTTCATATTTTATGACATACCATTTTCCTATGGTGCTCCTGGAATTGTCTTCTCTCTACGAATTCCATGCTCTTAACAATATCTATCAAAATATTTGCTGCAATATTCACCTCCATTGTCTGATCTGAGACACTTCAACTTCTTTCATGTCTCAATCTCTACCAAAGCTTTCCATTCCTTGAAAGTATCAAATGCATAAGATTTATTCTCAATACAATAGATCCATTTTTTTCTAGTTGCATCATCAATAAAAGTAACATAATAACAAGAGCCACCGAGAGATGATACATGAGCAGAACCCCATACATTTGTATGCACAAGCTCTAATTTTTTGATCTTATTTTCTTTCCAAACTCTAAGACTCTATTATGTTTTCCATAAACATTAATCTCACAGAAATCCAAATCAGTATTCTTCAAACCCGGCAACAAATTTCTTGAGTGAAGAATATTCATCCCCTTCTCACTCATGTGTATGAGCCGATGATGCCATAATGTTGCATCTTCTCCTATGGAGTTTAAAGAATTAACACAATTAGACATACCATTGCACAAATACAATGTACTAACCTTTTCTCCTTTTTCTATTACCAGGGCTCCTTTAGTGACCTTCCAGGTTTTATCTGTAAAATTTGTCACAAAACCTTCACCGCCCAACTGCCCTATTGAAATCATGTTTTTCTTCAGATCTGGAACATGCCTTACATCTTTCAATAACCATTGGTTTCCATTCTGTTTTTTTACAAGAAATTTACCCATTCCAACTATTTTACAGGGTTTATCATCACCCAAATGAACTTATCCAAAATCTCCTTGAACATAGTCATGAAAATATTTCTTATCAGTTGTGGCATGGAATGAGGCCCCTGAATCTACCACCCAGGCATCAATAAAATTTTCTAAATAAATAATCAAAGCATCTTGTAACACATCACTTGTCACATTCACTTCATGATTGTTTTCTTGTTGTGTGGCTCCTTCTTTTCCCTTCCGAGAGTTACAGTTTTTCTTCAGGTGTCATTTCTGCACACTCTCCTTGATCTGGACTTGGGTCTTCCTTTCCTTCACTTACTACGATATCCTGGGCTCTTTCCTCTTTCTTTTTTCTTCCCCTAGTATTTTCACTCAAAGCATTACTTGATGTCTCACCGAAGCTTTTCCATCGCATTTCCTCGCTAAGGATGGCACTGACAACATCATCAAACTTTAAACTACTAGATCCAGAGACAGAATTACTAATGGCCATAACTAAACCAATCCAAATTTTTGGCAATGAGGATAGAAATAACAGAGCCCTAACTTCATCATCAAAGTTTACCCCTATAGAACTTAATTGACTAGTAACCGTATTAAATTCATTTAAATGGTCAGCAACAGATCCCCTTCCGGCATTTTCATACTAAATAAATTCTTCATAATAAATACCTTATTTGAGGCTGAGGGTTTTTCAAATAGTTTCACCAAAGTCGTCATTAAACCCTTTGTTGTCATTTCCTTTGAAATATTGAAGGTTGTCAATGCCACGAGGCATAGTCATATTGTTCCAAGTGCCTTTCTATCAATAATCTCTCATTCTATGAGGGATCTAACAATTATATGCCGAACAATGGGTTTTTGACGGAGCGGCTCTGAAGGATGCGAAAGATCTAGGGTTCTGCGGATCGATCTCTGATCCAGGGCCAGAACGCTGGCAAAGAGCCGAGATCGTCTCCAAGATCTGCGGCAACAAGGTCTGAAACTGGCGCAGAAAATGGGACGGCCGGGGGCCCCTGGCGCCCCCACTTTCAAACAAGTAATTATAGACAAAGGCAAGAAGATGGCCGAGGGTTCAAAGATCTTGGGCTCCTCAGCAACTCGTAATCACGCCAGTCACACTGAGATGCTCTCAGATAGCCTCGCGGTGGAAACAGTGAAGGTATCTACCAACAAAGAAGGATTCTGTCTCGATCAACCCTCGCAAGAGGCAGATCCACGAGGAAAAGCTGCAGATCTGAATGATAATGCCGACCAAAACGCTCATCTTGGTCGATCTGAAAATTCTGGAGCACAACCAAAATTGCAAGGGCGATGCAAACCAAAAGCGCTTGATAGCCTTAGGGTAAACATCACTGACCCGAATATACAAGAATACCGGGATCACATGGCAATCTACGCGGTAATATGAAAATTCATGGGGTTCTGGCCCAGTGAAAAAGCTCTCTGTCAATGGATCAAGCAAGTATGGAAACCGCGAGGGAATGTACAACTTCACCTAGGAGCTAAGGGCTTTTTCACGGTGGTGTTTACCAATCTGGACGACAAGGACCGGATCTTTGAAGGAGGCCCCTACTTCTATGCCTCTGCGGGCCTCTACATGTGGCCATGGAAACCTAACTTCACACCAGAGCAGGAGACCTTCACTCAAGTACCAGTCTGGATCAGACTCTTCTCCTTGCCAATTGACTATTGGAGACCAGCAGCGCTGGAACAAATCGGCAACACTCTAGGCACTTTTGTTCGGGCTTCTGAAGCCACTCTTCAAAAAATGTACACAACTTATGCTCGCATATGTGTAGAAATGGATGTTTCTGGACCTCTGCACGAAGGGCTTTGGTTAGACTACAGAGATGAAACCTACTTTCAAACTATCGACTATGAGAAAATACCGTTCAGATGTCGGAAATGCCATGAGCATGGGCATCTAATCAGAGAATGCCCTCAAAACAAAACGGAGGAACTCCCCAAAGGGAAACCCTCTTCGTCCTCGGATGGATTCATTCGGCCCACAGGAAGGCACAGAGCCAATCACAGAAATAATCCTAAAACAGCAGATCCAAACACTGGCACTATAAATCCTTTTGAGATACTGGGCGAAGATTCTCAAAAGAATAAGGCAGATCCAAATCCAGCAGCTCAGACATCAACGAAAATTAGCGATCAGACCAAAGACACCCTCGATTCGGGGGATCTCAATGAAGCAAACTCAGAAGACAAGGACCAAGTAGGAGATGAGGACATGGTCCTCAGTGAACAGGGCACGGAAGACCTAGAATTGGATGAGATTTTGGAAAAGGAAGGGCTAGATCTTAACTCAATAGTGGAGCAATGGAAACAAAAAGGGATAGACAAAGTACCAGAAGAAGAAATCAACAGAATCAACCACCTATTCTTAGCCAAACAGGATGCAATATCAAAAGGTATGAAATGGGGTCGTGGTGCTACCAAGAGCCTAGGCATCAAATCTCAAACCCTACACCTTACGCAAGCTAGCAGCCAATACAAAAAGAAACGAGGAAGAAGATCTAACAAAGATGCTCTCCTCGAATTAGGTCAGCTGCTGATAAACTCGGGAAAGATGAAAGCCCTTGAGGCTTTCTCCTTCTTATCCTAATCCTAGTTAATTATGAAAGTCCTCTCATGGAATGCAAGAGGACTGGGAAGTCTCAGGAAAGAGAGGCTCCTGAAAAAGAAAATAACACAAGAAAAACCGGATATGGTCTTCCTTCAGGAAACCAAATGCACTATTCAGAAGCAGGGTGAGCTAACTAAACGGCTGAGCAGACATCTCGAGCATCTGGCAGTGGAAGGAACAGGAATGAGCGGAGGCTTAGCCATCCTCTGGAACCCAAATGTCTACCATCTCATTAATGCTGAAGCTTCAAAGCACTTCCTAGCCCTGCAAATGCAAATTATCGGAGAAAGAGGATCCTTCTTATTTGTCAACATCTACAGCCCCCAACATCTGGAGGACAAATTACTGCTGCTCCGTCAATTAACAAGCCTGTATCACAGGCACAACACCTCTCAGGCCGTATATGGTGGGGATTTCAACATGATAACCTCACTCGAGGAAAAGAAAGGAGGCACCAGGGCTCTCAGCAATGATGCCCGAGCTTTTAATGCCTTTATTCAAGACCTAAACCTGGTAGACATAAAGCCAAGCAATGGTATGTTTACTTGGACCAATAGACAAGGCGGAGACAGGCTAATAGCTTCCCGTTTGGATCGATTTCTAGTCTCTGAAAGCCTTCTCCTTGAAGGGAACATTATAAGTTCTGAAATCCTTCCTTTCGGGGGATCAGACCACTGGCCCATCTCTCTGCAAATGTCGATTTCAGGCACCCCCAAAAACAGGCCTTTTCGCTTCGAAAGATTTTGGCTTACACATAAAAATTTCTTCAGCCGCGTCAAAACTTGGTGGAAAACTCCTCTGCCTGTAAAGGGCACAAGAATGTTCAACTTACAAGAAAGGCTCAAGTATATCAAAGCACAACTGAAAACCTGGAATCGAGAGGTCTTTGGAGACATATTTGCAGACAAACGACATCTGGAGCAGCAATTGGAGGAAATCCACAATGAGTGGATTCAAGGTAACACATCACGGGAATCCATCGAGATAGAAAAGCAGCTCATGAAGAAATGGAATGAAAGGTGCGAGCAGGAAGAAATATTATGGAAGCAAAAGTCGCGCAATCAATGGCTGAAGGAGGGAGAAAGAAACACTAAGTTCTTCCACAGGTCTGCTATTGACTATAGATGCAGCAATAGAATCACCAGATTACAAGGAGAACATGGAGAGATTATAAGCTCACACCAGGACATCACCAATCAACTGCGCAGACATTTTCAATCCATTGCCACTGAACCAGACTGCAATCGAAGGGAGGCCATCGCCAGGGTTACCTCAACCATACCCAAACTCATCACCGATGAGAAAAACAGTGCCCTGGAATGACCAGTGTCTCTCCAGGAGGTGGAGGCAGCAGTCAGAGAGATGGCCAACGGGAAGGCTCCAGGACCTGATGGATTTACAGTGGACTTCTTCAAAGCATGCTGGGACATTGTGAAAGAAGACATTTGGGAAGTGGTGGAAGATTCAAGACTATCTTCATCCATCTTAAAATCACTAAACTCCACTTTCATTGCTCTAATCCCCAAGGAAAAAGATGCCTGCACTCCGTCCAAATTTAGGCCCATTGCCCTCTGCAATGTGGTTTATAAGTTTATTTCGAAGGTCATAGCTAATAGACTTAAACCCATCTTACCTCAAATCATTTCAGAAGAACAATCAGGGTACGTGGAGGGTCGACAAATCATGGATAACGTTCTGTTAGCCCATGAAATGGTTCATACTCTAAAAACGCTAAGAAAGGCAGGCATGATCATTCAATTGGACCTCTCCAAAGCGTATGACAAAGTGAGTTGGGCCTATCTCGAGGCTGTCCTCAAAGCTTTTGGCTTCAGCACTAGATGGATAACTTGGATCTCAGCTCTGATCAAAACGCCTAACCATTCAATTCTAATTAATGGAGCCCCCTCTCAACCTTTCTACCCAACCAGGGGTATCAGGCAGGGAGACCCAATCTCCCCTTTCCTTTTTGTTATTCTAATGGAAGGGTTAAGCCGCCTCATTAAATCTGCTCAGGAGAACAATCTGATAAAGGGTTTGCAGCCATTAACCAATTTTCCGGCCACAACGCACCAGCAGTTTGTGGATGACACCATGCTGCATGGCACGCCCACTTTAAAAGAAGCAAAAGGCTTTAAGAAAATTCTCACCTTATTCAGTCAGGCTTCTGGAATGGATTTCAATTTTGACAAATCCATGGTCTTCTTTTTTAATACCCATCTGGCGGTTCAAAGACATTTAACTGCAATCCTCGGTTTCAAGCGAAGCTCTCTCCCTTCCAAGTATTTAGGGATTCCCCTCACTGACAAACCATGGCATAAGTCTCATTGGGAAAATCTGATAAACAAGCTTGCTGACAAATGCAACCACTGGACCAACAGAGTCCTCAATCTGGCAGGGCATATGGTAATGACCAAAGCGGTTCTTCAAGCAATCCCTCACTACATGCTTTTGATTATCCCAGCACCACAAGGAATCCTTCAGAAAATTAGAACTATCCAGCGAAACTTCCTATGGTCGGGCAACTCTGGCAAGCAAAAATGGGCTCTAGTGGCTTGGGATAAACTTTGCAGACCCAAAACCTTCGGAGGGATTGGGTTGCAGGATCCTGGAACTATCAATAAGGCCAATGGGGCCAAGCTATGGTGGAGATGGTTAACAGAGCCGCATACTCCGTGAGCAAAATTGTGGAAGTCCAAATATGCAGCTCATTGGCAGCACGAAGAGCTCATCAGAAACACCGAGGTCTCGATGGGCTCCCCCATTTGGAACTTAGCTCGAGCCAATAGACATATAATTCAGAATCATTGCTTCTGGGAAATAAGAAACGGGCAGTCGGCTCTCTTCTGGGAAGATGCCTGGCAACAACTCCCGATTTTGGAAAGCCCTAATTTTCATCCTTTACGGCAATGGTATCAGGAAAAAGGGAAAATAAAAGTCCATCACTACTGGGCGCAAAGCAATGAACCACAGCAATGGAGGAGCTCGCAACTAACTCCCCCTCCCCCGGAAGAAATTCTGCAGAATTTAAACAACACCCTCAATGACACTCTCAGCAAAAGAGTTCTCAGAGAAATGCACGGTCCAGACAAACTCCGCTGGGGCATGCTAGCTGGTGGTTCCTTCAACCTGAAAGAAGCCAGGCATTACCTGGATAACAGGGAAGAGAAAAACAAGGTAGCTTGGTATGAAAATGTCTGGGCTGGGATTCTATGGCCCAAAATTAAACTGTTCCTGTGGCTCGTGCAAAACAAGAAAGTCCTAACATGGGAAAATCTAACCAAAAGAGAGTTTATTGGACCTTCCCGCTGCCCATTATGTGAGCAGCAGGATGAAACTACCAACCATCTCTTCAACAGCTGTGACTGGACCAACAAGCTCTGGGAATGGCTTCAAGATATCTTCCGGCAGACAGACCGACAACACAACTCAATTCAAGAAACCATAACCAATTGGCGAACACAATACTCCAACAGCGTTATGGTAAATTCACTGTGGAAGAACAGTCCCGGTTTTCTTATATGGAATGTGTGGAAGGAAAGAAATAACCGCATTTTCCAAAAGCGAGGCATTCGGCAACTTGATGATATAAAAACAATTATCATGCAAGGGCTCACGGAAACTACTCGTACCTGGTGCATAGAGGAAAGGGTTGAAACAATCTCTCCCAATGACAGAAGAATTCTGGGAATCTTCGGGCTCATCGATTCAGCGGAACATCTCCTGACGAAAACGGCTCTCCGACCAATTCCTCCTCCAGTTATCTGGCAGCGTCCGCCCCATGGTTTCTGCAAGTTGAACTTCGACGGTGCAGCAAAGGGAAACCCTGGCCCAGCTGGGGCAGGTGTGGTTCTACGTGATGAAAATGGAAGCATCATTCATATCCTAAGCAAAAATCTGGGAGAAACCACAAACAACTACGCCGAATTCACAGCTCTAGAACAGGGTCTCCGACTCTTAGTTCAGCTAGGCAAAAGGAAAGCTATCGTGGAAGGCGATTCTCAGGTGGCCATAACCACAGTTAAGAAAATTCAACATGGAACGCAACCAGCCAAGGCAATCAAGCATTGGAGGTTAGCCGCGATCACGGAAAGGATAGCACAGCATTTGCCTTCTCTCAGCGGAATAATCCTGCAAGCTGTGCGAAGGCAAGCAAACTCGCTGGCGGACCACATTGCTAACTACGCGGTTGAAAACCCGACTCTTGCATGGGACACGTGTTGGCATGAGCTCACGGATGATAAGCTTCGGGATCAATGTAGCGCTATATCAATGAAGGACTTGAATGTAGGTGATTTCGTAGGACAGACGGTGGGTCAGTCGTCATCAAAAAATTTGGCTTAACGGTATGATGATTGTGCCAGACGAGCGGCACACGCAGGAGAGGTTAACGAGCAGCAATCGGAATCCGCCATCCTTAATGAGAAGGAATTATGGCAGAGGAAACAGCTCCACCAAGCGCTTTAAGCGCAGGATAACAGCGTGTGAAGGATTACATGGCAGAACGGACAACTCCGCTCATTCACCCAGCCTTGGCGGCAATACGTTTAGGCAACTTGCCCTCAATTATGGCCTTAAATGGCTTCCCCGACGCACGCTTCAACCCTTCTCCATTCTCTTTATCAGCTCACCCCCGCAACCTTTCTGTATCATTCCTGCGTTGGATTTTCAATCTGCAAGCTCCTCTTCTAATCTAGTTTTCAGCTTACACAAAGTGATAGGTGCAAGAACAGTCTCAAAGGCCATGGCGGAAATGAATCCAAGAAGCATCAAAGCCTCACAAGCCCTCAAAAGGGCCATGGACTGTTATGAGGCTTCGGTCTCCAAACGCGGCAAGCAGACTATCGAGGTGCTGGAGGAAGAAGTAGAACTGGCTCGAACACACACAGACGACACCAACATCAGTGAAGAGGTTGATTGGCTCGTGGACCCCGGAACTCCATCCACTCGTCAGACCCAATTTCTGCAAACACAAGTTGTCGCCTGGCAAGTGAAAACGATGTTGGCCAAAGCCATAGCCATGCAAGGGGCAGTTGTAAAGGAAACGTTTGCGGCGACTTCCATAGCGTCGGCTCAAAACACCGCCCGCCTCGACAAACTGGAGATTGCATTTAACTCGCTAACTGCGGAGTTAAAACAGCATGGCACAGCCCTGGAAAAGTTCGTCCGCCGCTTTGAAATCTATCTCCACCACGTTCACCATGTCTCCATCGAGCTTCCTTCGGATGATACGCAGGCTACCGTGATCAGAAGGTTCAAGCCACGAGCTCCGACCATAGGCGGTGAAGGCGTCACTTCGGTCGAAGGGGGTCACTCGGGTGCTTCTACTCCAACTGTCTAATGGCTCAGCTTTTCCTATGTTTTTCTGTCAACTGGTTAATCTCTGTTTTGTATCCTATGTCTCTTCACAGTCTTTTTATAGTCAATTCTCGGCTTGTAAAAGGCCTCTATGGCCTCCAGCAATATTTTGGTCTAGTTTTGCAATCAAAGGGTGTCCCTGCGTGGCAGCCCTGTAGTTTTGTTTTTTAGGATTAAGATGGTCAAAGTTCAAGACACTGCTCAGCTATGTCAAAACACAGTCCTTTGTAAGATCGAAGCGAAGCAGGCCTTTCTGTTTTCAGAGCCTTAAGTCTTCGCGCACCAAAGTTGTAACCTCTGTTTATATCATAATATAAAGATACTACTTACTTACAAAAAAAAATAATCTCTCATTCTGTGTCTATCATACTCGACGGTTTCTTTTTTTTTCCACTCAATGGTAGGTACAGATCTTTCTGATGCAAATAATCTTCCCTTTGCATCTTCCACAACGGGTAGTTTTGTCCGTTAAATTTCTCGACCCTAAACCTACCATATTTCGCCATTGCTCCCACTCGAACCAAGAACCCTTATTTCCTTTGAATTTATCAACCAAATAGACCTTCAGCTCTGATACCAGTTGTTAGAAAATTACATATTACAGAGCAATGGAACACATAAAAATATGCAGAAATACAAACACAGAAAACATATAAAACAAGAGAGACACAGATATATGTGGTTCACCCAACTTGGACGATGTCCACAAAGAAACAACCAGCCCTTCCTTTATATTATCCAGCAAAATGAAGAAACACAACCTTCAGCAGATCCATTGTAATATCCTCTACTCACTGAAACAATGCCCCTTTCTTTTTCTTGCTTAGAATACACATACCACACATAGCCGAAATACAATTACCTCATATGAACTAAGGGGTTGCCTTCTAGGGAAAAAAACCTAAATTAAACATAAATTCTACCGTCAAATCATCTACCTAATGAACGACCCAGATTGAATATGAAATTGCAATATTTTGTAAGGCAATTTTACACCTATTTTTAGCTTCAGGGGCACTACCCCCTAACCCCCGCAGGGGGGGATCATAAAATCATCGTCGCCCCCCCTGAGAGCGATCAAACGACAGGCATCATTGTCGCCCCATTAATAATAGGAGTCAACATGACAATACATCTAAATAAACAATATAATCAGGCTTCACACCCAACAATATGGATAGAGGGAGTGAAGCTTCACAGATGCAGATTGGGTGGGTAGTCCATCAGATCGAAAGAGCACTTCAGGAGGAATCTTCAGTATTGGGTCAGCAGCAGCTTCTTGGCATAGCAGGAAGTAGAGATTAGTTGCACTTAGTTCAACATAAGCCGAGTACATGGTTTTTAGTCAAGCAGCTTGTGAAGCTATCTCGATGAGGAAGATTATTGTTAGGTTATTTGGTCAGATGATGGATCCCACTGTGATTTACCGTGACAATCAGAGTTGTATCAAGCTCTCTGAAAATCCAAGTTTTTCATGATCGATCCAAGCATATCGACATCTGGTATCACCATCTATGAGATTTTGTGCAGAGGCGGATTATGTTGTTGGAATACATTCCTACAGAGTAACATGATGCAGATATTTTGACAAAGGCATTGTGAAGAGGAAAATGTGAGTTCCATAGAGACGGGATTGGAGTATCTGATAATCCCTTTCTTGTTGAGAGGGAGTGTTGAAAATCACAAGAAAATCCTGATTAATTTTCCCTTGAATTAAGTTAGGAGAAAAACGTAATTCCACACCACAAGACAACAAGAATGAGTTAACTAAGTTAGTTTTAGTTGGCTCAGTTAATTCAAGTTGAGAGCCTAACTTGAGCCATGTAGAGTGATTCCTAAATTTTAGGAGCTTGGGTTGAGTTTAATTTGAGTTGTAATAATGTAATTCAGTCAAATTGATTTAAAATTAGTTAAACTAGTTCCAACTGTTGGACGAACTAGTAGGAGGTCTAGCAGTGGGGTGCAGCTTCAGTGTTCAACCAGTTAACTGATAAATCGGCCATAATCAACTCATGCATGCATGATCTACAAGTTACCCAGTTGAGATGAGAGTTCAAGGGAAGTGTACTATCATTTGTATAATTATCCAGGTTGTACAGGTGGTGCATGCAGTCAGAGAAGGACCTATAGGGATTGCGCAGTTCATGATGGGGATTTCCCTAATTAATAGGGGACTAATTCCTTGAGAAACAGCGCAAGGAAATAGGAGCTTGGTAGGAAAAAAAATTGGCTCTAAATGTTGGCCAAAATCAGTCTGTGAGGTAGTGTGGTAGAATATACTAGTGCAGAGGTTGCTCAGGCTTGAGCAAGCATTTTATTTCTTCTCTATTTTCTGACTAATGCAATATAGATAGAAAGCGGTTTTGAGTAGTGGCTTTCCCCTAGATATATCCTCGTGTTATGTGTATTGATTCATGTCGCATGTTTTTTATATTTTTTCTCAATCATGAATTTATTTTCGTAGATGAGTAGAGTAGATTTGAGTCTTATGTTTTAGAACATTACATGAGCAGTATTGAATCTACAATTAATTTCTACATCAACTCCATATTGAATCATTTCGTTTAATAAAAAAATTATAAAAAAAATGAACTGGCCTTTTCCAATTGTGCCACTAATCGGACTTTTTAGGGCTTCAAAATAGTTAAACCAGCCAATTCAACTGATTTCAATCTAATTCTACTAATACTGACTACAATGTCTCCTCATGCGGGACAACTGAGCGGTTGACACAATGGGATGTTATCCCCTGCCACCTTATTTCAAATCTCATAAGAGGACATCTTTGGTCCTTTCTGATAAGGCTCAAGGAGTAGACTCCCCAACCCTTATCTTGAATAAATTTAATAATAATATTACTAACTATAATACTTATTATTAATTTATAAGATCGTAAATTAGTTTTTTTATTAATAATGTGAACAAATTATTCAAATCATTAACATTTAGATACATATGTCTTTGTTTACTTCACTCTAACAACCTTTGCTCTTCTATGGTTTAGAATATTACCTAAAGCATTAGGTAAACCAAATGTTATAACGTTTTTATGAGTGTAGAAAGAAGAAGAAAGAGTTGGGTAGAAAGAAGAAGTATTATGTTAGGAATTCAACCCCACTTGTGATCTCCAACAAAAAGAGTACATTGGAGCTAGCATTCAGTGGAGAGCAAAGGTTCTTATTGCTCAATTAAGAATTATCTCACATCAACTTTGGTGTGAAATGGGACAGTGGAAGAGACCTAAAGAAGCTTGGGAAGAAAGGGTATGTACTTTTTGCACTTCCGAGGGGGTGGAATTAGAAAAACATTTCATTTTGGAATTTGATGCTTTCAGAGACATCAGGAAGTTACCGCAATATATTAGCATCAATTATGTAGCATTGTCTTTTCAGTGAGGGTTGGGTCAGCTAATCCCATAGACTGTTTTTAGTCTTGTGAACGTTAAAATATCATTTATTCATTCATTCATATATATGGTCATGATGACATTAACGAGAAGAAAAAAAAATTACACCAAAGATAATTATATTATAAGGGGAATGAAAGAAATGTTTAGAATTTGTTATTAGTTGGTTATATTATAAAGAGATTTATAATTGACTTTTTTGGGTTGATTTCTATAAAAATATAGTGTGTTAAGATGACGTGACTACTAACTTTAACGTCACTTCACAAACAAATAAATTGAGTATTAAAACTAAACATGAATACAAACATTTATTCGTGAGATGTCATATTGCGAAGTTCGATCTCAATATGATTGTTAAAAATTGATGACATTTTAATTTAGTAATCTATATTAACAATAGCGAGTAAAATACTTAAAATATTTTTTTAACTTTTAATTAATAATTTAATTTTAAATCTTAAAGGCGTGGCTAAATTAGAGATTAAAATTGGTGTATAAAATTTATGAAATAAAGAATTCATATTTGTGTAATCATACATTTGTATTTTACAAAATCAAACATATTTTATCTCTTTTAACTTTTAATCTAACCTCTTAAAACAAAATACATAATTTTAATTATTGGATACACTTAAATTATATAATAATCTAATTTTAAAATTAAAACCAACCACGATAATTCAAAACCTATCCAAAATGAATAAATAATTTATATTTTTGAAAATAATAGATTTTAATTTTAAAATAATATTTTAGAAAATAATAAATTTTAATTTTAAAATAATATTTTTGAAAATAATATTTTTTTTTTTAATTTTTAAAGTAATATGTTAAAGTAATAATCTAATTTTAAAATTAATTTTAAGTTAATATTATGTAAAAATTTATAAATAATAATAATTAAACTTTTATATAGAAAAAATACAATAATTTTTAAAAAATATTTTAATTTTTTTCATTTTTCATATTATGTAAATTTTATATATAAAATATTTCCATATATATATATAATGAAATTTTAACGTTCATTAAACTAAAAATAATTTTTCACCTTTCCTTTCCCAAAAGGAGCAACACAGAAAAGTTTAAATTGCAGAGGACGGGTACACGGAACTTCAAACGCTGTTTACTATTTATAGGTTTATCCTGCTCACGCTGATGCGAGGGAGGTCATGCAAAGAATCACTGCCGCTTGACACGTGGAAGGGAAATCCTCCACTGGACGCTGATAACACACTATCTTTCCACCTTACACCGTGTGATCTGCATCCCCTCGACGCGCGTGGCCTTGAAAATCGGGATTTAAGATAAGATGACCTTCATTTCATAATTTTTACAACACTTCGGTCTTCAAACAGACAGACCACAGGCAGGGAGGAAGGGGTCTGAATTTAATTGAATTCCTTGGATTGAATTTGGAGGAAAGAACATGGACCATGCAGCGGATGCCTTTCGCACAGATCTTATGACCATAACGCGGTTCGTTCTGAACGAGCAGTCTAAGCATCCTGAATCGCGAGGAGATTTTTCCATTTTGCTCAGTCACATTGTCCTCGGATGCAAGTTTGTGTGCTCTGCCGTCAACAAGGTGGATTTCTTTTCAGTTGATATGCATATCATGAAAGATTTGAATTTGAATTTCCTCAGTTAACCTTCGTTTCTTTCTGCAGGCGGGTCTGGCTAAACTCATTGGCCTTGCAGGAGAGACCAATGTTCAGGTGTTTTCTTTTGCCTACTATTTCTATTTCTCTGTCAGCAGAAGATGATGATGAGCTCCCTTTGCTTCTTTTCCGACTTTAATTTCAGAATTGCATAATCCAATACTTATTTTTGAGGTTGCAGGGCGAAGAGCAAAAGAAATTAGATGTGCTCTCCAATGAAGTATTTGTCAAGGCTCTTGTCAGCAGTGGGCGCACGGTGAGTCCGCCATTAAATATAAGAGAAAAAATTCCTTCAGCATTGAAATCTCATGATCCTTTAAAAATGTTATTTAATTTTTTACCATTGTTAATGTCGCAGTGCATTTTAGTTTCAGAAGAGGATGAGGAGGCCACCTTTGTGGAGCATTCACAGCGGGGAAAGTATTGTCCTCATTACTCATCTTCCCTTTTTTGTACGAATTTAAATTTTGGGATTAATTGCCTCCAGTTCTTAAGTTAATCATATATTTAGAGCTATGACCATTTTCAATTACTGCGAATATTCCAGATAGCACTTCTTGCAGAATATGTTCTGTTCAATGCGAAAATTATTTAAAGAAATTAGATTGAAATCAGTGAAATAAATTCTTCGTCATTAGCGATCAGTTCAACAACCAGTAACTAGGATTTATTTTATTTTTTGGGGGGGACTTTGGAATATGAAAAGAATTTTGGAACAGGTAAGTTTTTAGGGAAGCCTTATGTAAATAGAAGTGGTTACCATTGGAATCTACTTCTCTCTTCCGTATGAGCTTCATTTCATTTAAGAAGTGCTAAATCAGTTATTAAAATGCTTTAAAAAGGATCATCACAAGTCATACCCATAGAATTTAGGAAACAGATTACCGATAAAAAGAAAAGTAAAATTGTCAAGATTGTTAATCGCCAAAGCACTGGCATCTTTTCCTGGAATCAATCATCCTCCTGAATATGCAGGTATTGCGTAGTCTTCGATCCACTCGATGGCTCTTCCAACATCGATTGTGGAGTCTCAATTGGAACGGTAAGATCTTTAATAAAGCCCTTTACCTTACCTCTGAATTAGGGTGTATTAATGTTATTTTAATCTGTCTTGAATTCTGTAAAAATCTGAAAGTCTGGATTGATAGGATGCATAATTTCTTTGTTAATGGAGTAGTATTTTATTGTATTGCTAGCACAGTACAGGTAATTCATTGACACTGGTTATTGACGGTTTTAGCTAAATACACTCCCGTGTCTCTGCTGTTTAAACAAATTAATGACAATCGTCAACATATATTCATAAGATTTGATGATTTTTTGTTAGATATTTGGAATATACTTGGTGAAGGATGCAGGAGAGGCGAACCTGAGTGATGTTCTCAAACCAGGCAAGAACATGGTTGCAGCAGGTTATTGCATGTACGGGAGTTCCTGCACGGTAATAAATCTTCTCCTGAAGACACAAATACCCTTCATATATTTTATTTAAGGAATTTTGTGTTGTTTTGGGAACTTTTGTTCTTTTAACATGTGAATATATTAAAAATAGATGTGTTCCAATAATCTTTTCGTTAATATAATAGTTATTTAACTACAAAATAAGTATATTTTTCTTAATTTCTTTTAATTTTATTATTTAAAAACTTATATATGATAAGCAATATCCAATCAACAATATCATATTTAATATCTAATATATTATGCTTTCCTTGTATTTTAACTTCATTTTTTTCTTAGAGTGGTCACTATATCTGCAACTGATTGGATAGAAAGATTCATGTTTTCTCCTATTTATAGGATTATTTATAGTGGCAGTGAGGTTCGAGTGTAGCTTGCGCTGAGCATCGGCAGTAGAGTGGCGTAAATACTTTTAACTGTAATTGAATTATTCATAATGATAGTTTCTGGTGTGCAGCTTGTTCTAAGCAGCGGCGGTGGTGTAAATGGCTTTACACTAGACCCCTCCCTTGGGGAATTCATTTTGACTCATCCAGACATAAAGGTACCGTCATTTTCATTTTTATTTGACTGTGGAAAAGCAAAAAATAACTCCAAAGGAAACTTGGCTTGTGTACTATCTAATTGATACCTAGATCTGAGTGCATTGTTAAGTATGGTTAAATTACTTTTTCAGATACCAAAGAAAGGAAAAATATATTCGGTGAATGAAGGAAATGCAAAGAACTGGGATGAGCCAACCAGGAAGTAAGCATGCCTGATGCTCATGGAATTAGTTATTTCATTTGGACAAGATTCAAATGCAATTTTTTCCAATCCCCACTACGTTGTTCGCAGGTATGTTGAGAGATGCAAATTTCCCCAAGATGGATCATCTCCCAAGTCTCTCAGATATATTGGAAGGTGCTCTGTTGATTTTGATTTCTTTCGATAGTTTTGACAATTCTGTTTCTAATCATGTCATGTATTCAATTCTTGCTTATCAGTAAATATGAGAAGATAGCAGAATCCTAAGAACCTTGGGTTAGAATTCAATATAGTTTCTTGTCCTAACCTAAACTTGTGGCTGCATGGCTTTCTTATACGCAGCATGGTAGCTGATGTGCACAGAACCTTACTCTATGGCGGTATTTTCATGTACCCTGCGGATAAGAAGAGCCCCAATGGAAAATTGCGGTATGAATTCATATTAAATGAATCTTAATGCACTTGCAACTTAATAATTGTCCATATATTAATTGCATATCAGTATAGTGTGATTAAGCTTAAACAAGAAAGCAGTAAATATTATAATTACTTGTCCATATATTAATTGCATATCAGTAGAGTGTAATTAAGCTTAAACAAGAAACCAGTGAATATTATAATTACTGACATGTGCATATGTTTTTGCTCTGTGCAAAGTGTTCTGTATGAAGTGTTCCCCATGTCATTCTTAATGGAACAAGCAGGAGGTCAAGCTTTTACAGGAAGCATACGAGTATGCAAATTTGAATAACTTTAGTAACCTAAAATGTATTATAATTAAGGCTTCTGCTATTCTAATGGCACAAACTACTTTCATGCAGGCACTTGATCTGGTTCCCACTAAGATTCACCAACGTTCCCCTGTCTTTCTTGGGAGTTATGATGATGTGGAGGAGATTAAGGCTCTGTACGCTGCACAGGAACGGAAGGCTTAAAAGTCCGTTTATGAATAGGCAATTGTATTTTCTAAGGATTGATGGGCTAATTTTAAAAACAAAAAATATGAATGCCCAAAAGAAAACATTATTTTTTCATTATTTTTTATGCAAGTCAAACCACGAAATATGTAATGTCCCTGAATTCTCATATTTGTACTTATGCAGTATATGTGTACTTGTACATGCATATAGTGCGTGTCCATAACAAGTCCATATTTAAATGGAAAAAGTTAATATTAAACCGTTTATGATCATTTTCAACCGAAATTAAACTTTGTTAACCAGCAACTGTTACACCATGTTTATTGAGCAAAGGCATGGAGCAAAGGTGTGAAATGTTATATAGGGGCTAAGAGAATAGAGGCACTGGTTTTCCAATCATGCTTTCATTGTAACCCATGAAGATGCATATCCCATTCTTCACATCTAGCTTTACTCCTCTCTCTAAAGCTCTTCTCTTTTGGTATTAGTGCACGTGTTACAGAATTTTGAGAATTAACAGTTTCCTTCCAATCCATGCATTGCCGAGTTGGTAGGCAATCCGTAAGCACCCCTTATTTCACATGGATATCATTATGTACATTATTTCATAATCCTTTATCCTGATTATCCACATGGGTACATTATGTCCATTGTAGATATTTCACAATTTAGATTATCCTAAATTTTAGGAATATTTCATAATTTGACGATTGATTTTTCACTCCTCTTTTGAACATCCTCTTTTGAACATCAAATTCCTCGATATTTTCAATTTTCAATCTATATTGACTTCTCACTCTTTTCACCCCTATCTTGAACATCAAATTTCTAGATATTTTCAAAATCTGCAATTTATATAAGTTTAAGAAATCCTAACATTAGCTTGCAATCTATATTGACTCCTCATTCCTCTCACCCCGCTTGAACATCAAATTCCTAAATATTTTCAAAAAATCTGCAATCTATATAAGTTTAAGAAATCCTAACATTAACCATAAATGGGATAGATCTTTTATAGTTTCAACTAACCTTTTCTTGAGTTATACAAACAAATATCTAGCAAGGTTAGTCCTGTGCTATCTATTGTAGATCATTGCAGATTTTAAGAATATTTCATAATTTGACAATTGACCCCTCACTTCTCTCTCCTCTCACTCCTCTCTTAAACATCAAATTCTTAGATATTCTCAAAATATGCAATCTATATTGACCCCTCACTCCTCTCACCCCTCTCTTGAACATCAAATTCATAAATATTTTCAAAATCTGCAATCTACATAAATTTAAAAAATCCTAACATTAACCATAAACGAGATAGATCTTTCATAGTTTCAACTATTTTCATGAGTTATACAAACAAATATCTAGCAAAATTAGTCCAGTGCTTAATATTTACTTTTCATGAGTTATACAAACAAATATCTAGCAAGGTTAGTCCAGTGCTTAATGTTTACTGATTGAGGCATGAATTATTATCCTATTCACCTTAACCTAAATATCATCATCCACTCGAAAATGATATCCATATCCATGCAAAATTGAAACCCAGAATTATTATCCTAATCACGTTAACCTAAATATTATCATCCACTCAAAAATGATATCAATCCAAAAATGAAAACCATTTATCTTGTCAACTAAGAACATGATATCCATTTGTCTTGTAGACTAGTGGCATTGGATTGATTTACAAACTTTATCTTACTTCTTACTGCTCTAGATAAGTTATTGGACTCTTATTAAACTCTTGGATATCTTCGAGTACAGAGAACTTACCTATTATTCAATGTCTGTTACCAAAAAAACAGATGCATCCTTCTCTATTAAGTCAATCAATACAGAATACAGAGTTCCTATTATTCTTCCCAGACAAAGATATTACGTATGGTTTAATGTCTTTTATAAGGACACACGAATCCTTCTCTAGCAGGTCAAGCAATCCATTAGCTTACCTTTTCATTACCACATCAGAGTTTCTATTACTCTCCCATGACAAAGATTTGACAACTTCAACATTGGAATTATCAATATATTTGGCCATCTTTTTTATCCTTTCCAGGTTGTTAGCACCAACATATCCTAAACGGTGATGTCTTTTTTGGCATTAACCATCCAAGCCCTCTTATTTTTTCGCTCCCCCATTGACATGGACTTGCCTCTCAATGTCCACATTGATTGGTTGCGGACATATGGATCAACTTGTGCAGAGTTAGTTCACAAGTTCCTTTCATAAGTGCATTTGCATCTCTTTGTAATATGTAGTTAAGTTGTCTGGTTAATAACATTGTTTTAATCATTGTGTTTGTTAGGTAAGTTTTACAGCTATAGCACATAAAATAGAAAGTAGTTGATATAAACTTTTTAGTTTGTAATATGTAGTTAAGTTGTCTGGTTAATAACATTGTTTTTAATCATTGTGTTTGTTTGGTAAGTTTTTCAGCTATAGCACATAAAATAGAAAGTAGTTTAGTTGATATAAACTTTTTAGTTTGAGATATACTGATTCCAGAAAGTAGTTTAGTTGATATAAACTTTTTAGTTTGAGATATACTGATTCAATTCTTTTAGGATAATCACCAATGATTTTCACATCATGTGTTGTGTTAGGATTTTTATTAGTCAAGCTACTAATAATTTTGGATCTCCTTTGTAAGGGGCATCTAATAACCTTGGATCTCCCTTGTAAGGGGCATCTGTCAATACTTGTTTGCTGCATTTCTATCTTTTATTTTATTTATTTTTTTCTATTATTTATTTATATATCTATCTTTCCAATATAAGAGTACTAGATTCAATGAAATCAACACTAGCATTTCACTCAATTTTTTTATGAATAATATTGATATTTGTTGTCCAGGTGAGGACAAGAGTGAACTAAAGAATTGGAATAAGCATATAAAAGCTAGATTTCCTATAAAAAAAAAAACTAAATATAATTTATGAAAAGCAATATACTATAACAATCACATGAAGATGTAAGCCATGATTTGATAATGAATAAACCTCATGGAAAAAAATTATAATGTATTGATTAGTCACTATTGGTAGTTGAATTAGTCAATATAGAGAGAGAATTACAGGTCAAATATGAAAAACCATTTTCTTGTTGAGATTACATACATTTATACAATCTCCAAGTGACACTTGGGCGCCAACCCACGGTAATTACAAAAATAAATGTAGAGGATAACTAACTTATTGCTTGTTATTAACTAGAAGAAGGGGCATATCTTGCTACATTGATGGTGTTTGCCTAGGTGTCTACTAACTATTCCAAATGTCATATGACACGTATATTGATTCTTGAAGTCTCATATGACATGTATGATGATCAATTCTCATCTTCTTAAGATGTTATGTACGATGATCAATTATGGGTTCAACTAAGCAATCCATTGTATAGTCAATTATGATCTGACCAAATATTTCACTAAGAACTATTCGCAAGTTGATTAGATGCTAGTCAAGTTTGGGATAGATCATACTTTCCCCCTTAATTGGAAATTGTTCCCATCACCTACTTATGCAAATGAATAAACTTGTGCATTGATTCAATGATTGAATACCACTTACCTTGTCCTAGTAGTTATCTTGCTTTGGCCACCAAAAATGAGGGAATTCTTTATGCCCTTGTATGGTGTGCTTCTCGTCCAACAATGGTGTCGACTAAAAGTGGCTTTTGAACATCTAGTAGGATGTCTTCTAGATCTTTGGGATAAAAATTAGTATATCTAAGAAAAATTCTAAATCATGGTCTAAGCATTGTCATAATGAATATTGGAAATAAACCTAGGTATGTGGGATTGTTGAGATTCAAAGCATTGTCCCCAATGTTCTCAAGTATGGTTTAAGGACCATATCTCAGAGGGTTTAACTTCTTGTATCAGCTACCGAATCTTTCTCTTGTAGGTGCAACAAAATTCAATCCCAAATTGGAATAAGTGAGGAACACCAAGCATGTCATATCAAACATTGGCCTTTTCACTATCCCTTTGCAACATCTCTTGAGATTGCATTTGGATATCACAAATGGTATCCTTGAATTTGAGAGCTATGTTGATTTCTCAATGTTCATGGACTAAGTTAGTCAATACAATTGGTTGAATGACTTAAGTTGATGGGAACTAAGGACTAAAATCCATAACATATCTAAAAAGGACTCTTACTAGTATAACTTTGTTGAGTTTAGTTGTAGCTATATTATTTGTATGGGATAATTCCATCCCATGTTCATTGATGCATGTGGTTGTACATGCAAATAAATTGTACAAATGTGTGTTTGACAACCTTGATATGTCTATCTATCTAAGCATGGATTGTGGTCAACATGGACATATGTGTGTCAAGTTACTACTAAAGTGTCTTTTGAAAGATATTGAAATCTAGAATCATGGTTGGTGATGATTGTAGTCAATAGACCATAGTGTTTCCAAACATGTTTGAAGAAGTGTGTTTACCACTTAGAACTATTTTTTAGAGCTATTAACCACTACCAAGATTACATCATGTTTGTGTTTAGTGATAGGACATATAATTAAATAGTTTGTGGATATGGACTCCCATGCTTAATCTATAATTGGAAATGGTGTGTACAAACCCTATTGATGGTTTTGTGGCTCAGTGATGGCATAAATCCCATGTCACTTCATGGATATAGCGACATCCAACTTGAGTGAAGGCTAATATAAATACTTCAACAATATTGTAAGAGTCTTAGTAGCTCAAATGTGGCATGTTCTCTTGTCATAATGTGCATCCTAAATAAACTTTGATTAGTATTCACCATGAGGTACACAATATTGTGCTAGCTTATAAAGAAATTTGTCCTTCAAGTGATAGTCGAGTGAAATCAACTCAACTATGTAAATTTTTCAATATAATGATGAAAAAATAGTGCCTACTTCATATAACCTATGCTAAGCAATGGTGTCATAACCATGCATATTTATTACTATAAGAAATGCAACAACTAGAGATCAACTAAGAAAAATGTTAATTTTAGGTTAACATGTTCTTTGCTTAGGACAGTTACTTCATTGTTCCACACTGGCCCATTTAATCCATTACATTAGTAATGACATAAATAATTTTTGACAGTAACTGAAGAAAGAACATGAACGATTTTTGTTGAAGACAGACCAAGACAAGAGAACACAAGCATATGGCTCAAGCTAAGGAAAAACCCCAAGATGGGGAAAACCCTTGATCAATTCTTCTTATTATTAATGTCAAATGTTCAGTAGAGAGAGTACAATAATACAAGGTCAAGATTGTCTTGCCAATGAGGAGATCCACTATCGTTGCCCTCAATCATAGATGCAATTCTAGAGCCAAAAAGAATTATCCTCTTAAGTTGATGACATACACAGAATAAGCTTGTATTGGTTAGGGCTACTTCCAGTATAACAATGAGTTGTTATAATTTTTCCAATGAGGTCAACTATTCAACTCACATTCACAGCTAAAAAAATACATCATATATTATGATCACAACGGTTGAAGAATATTGTTGTTGGTAGGTGCTCTGGTCAGGCCATGTGGCACACTACTTCATCCCTTACAAATTCTCTCAAACTACCTTCCAAAGCTACGAATCTCCTCCAATATAGTCAACCCTCTATTTTTTACAAGACATGCCTTAATCCAACCCCCAAACATGCCTTCATACCAATCTATCTTCACCAAAACAGGTCTGAGTGGTTCACCTTCCCCTGTGATACCTCATGATGATATATGATACATAGGGTGAGTGTCTCACCTTCCCCTATGATGGTTTTCATGTGTGTAGGGTGAGTGTTTCACCTTTCCCTACGATTGATGAGATATGCATAAGATGAGTGGTTCACCTTCTCCTATGGCATATGAACAGGATGAGTGGTTCACCTTATCCTACAGACAATGTAGTGAGAGATGCATATAAGCATCTATTTGTTTTCAAGTGTGGACATGTCAGTGGGACGTGATTCATCCTTTCCCAACATGTTGGATGTGCATTCCCTACAATCGATGGTTGACATGTCGGTGGGATGTGGTTCATCCTTTCCCTCCGAGTAGGATCCTTTCCCTAGGATGGTTGTGATACGTGACTGTAGGATGTGTTTCATCCTTTCCCTATGTATGGTTGTGAGCACGATGTGATTTATTTTTTCCCTGCTATTGCTCCGGCATCATCCTACCCATGTAGTTCGAGACACGTGGGAAGTACCTCTCATCTAGTCAATGAGTTGGGAAAAGTGGTTAGGGACCATAGCACCACCGATGGATGCATCGTGTACTGTCGTACTCCCTATGTCTAGGATGCTTGATGTTCAACCAACTTGATCACATGGGATCAAGTCTTATTGGGGTTTGACCCCTAGTTATGTTGAGTGACTCTTGTAAGTGGATAGTGGCAAGGTGTTGTGACTCACTCTCGATCAATCTTCTTCATTATTTATATCAATCTTCATCATATTTGAGACGAGATACAGAGATGTTTCATGATGACAGGATGGAATGGTGGATTGGCAAGTAGGATTCTCCCTAGTTGAGAGGGAGTGTTAAAATTGAAAACTAGGTCCAAATTCCACTTTGGACAGCTCATTTGATGGATATGATTATTGCATTGAAATCCTCTTTTTGTGAGGACCAAAATTGACCTAAAGATCATCAAATTTGGATAAGGATAAATGTGTTTTGAAATTAAACCCTCACATGTGTAATTTATCAAGGTCAGCTTGGGGATAATTCCTTTAAGTGAAACCCCTATCCAACTCATATAAAAGGGAGTCTCCTCCAACATAATTTGGGCATCTCTCACAAATATTCTTCTCTCTGCAATATCCACAGAAGGAAAGTGTCTCTAGAGAAGGAGGAAGGGCTTCTTTATTGTC
This sequence comes from Pinus albicaulis, assembly GCA_034641835.2. Lineage (NCBI taxonomy): Eukaryota > Viridiplantae > Streptophyta > Pinopsida > Pinales > Pinaceae > Pinus > Pinus albicaulis. The sequence goes on from CM076584.1 coordinate 58,816,720, forward strand.
ATGGCAAGGTTTTTTCATGGGTCGAGTCCCTTAGGCAGAAGGTTGAGCCTCTTAGGAGGAAGTCTGGGTTTATTTTTGAACTGTTCTGGGCTTATTTCTCTTTTATTGCAGGTATGAGGTCCTTCTGAGGTTGACTACGGGCATAAGGAGTGTTTGGGTGTGATTCTATGGTGTGGAAACTCTCTCCTTGGTGGGCCACATTTTCAGGAAACCTTTCTAAGGCGGGTTTTAGGCATATTCTTTCTTAACAGAGTACTGTGAGGGTAATCATCTGCTCAGGCGGATCACAAACTTGTTTTGGTGAAGACATATTGGTATGAAGGCATGTTTGGGGGTTGGTTTAAGCCATATCTTGTAACAGATAGAGGATTGACTATCTTGGAGGAGAGTCAGAAATGTAGAAGGCAGTTTGAGTGAATTTGTAAGTTCTGAAGTAGTGTGCCACATGCCCTAACCAGAGAACCTAGCAACGAAAAAATTATTCAACTATTGTGATCATAATATATGATGTATTTTTGTAGCTGTGAATGTCATTTGAATGGTTGACCTAATTGGACAAATTATAGCAGCTCCTTGATAGAATGGAAGTAGCTCTAATCAGTCTAAGCTTCTTTTGCATATGTCATCAACGTAAGAGGATACTTCTTGTTGGCTCCAGAATTTTATCTATGATTGAGGACAGTGATAATGTATCTCCTCATCGGAAAAACAATCTTGACCTTGTATTATTGTACTCTCTCTTTGTTGAACATTTAACATTAATAATAAGAAGAATTGGTCAAGGGTTTTCCCCATATTGGGGGTTTTCCATGGCTTGAGCCATATGCTTGTGTTCTCTTGTCTTGGCATGTCTTCAGTATTTATCGTTCATGTTCTTTCTTCAGTTACTATCAAAAATTATTTATGTGGTTACTAATGTAATGGATTAAATCGACCTGTATAGAACATTGAAGTAAATGTCCTAAGCAAAGAACATGTTAACCTAAAATTAGCAGAAAACAATTGTTGCATTGTCTTTATCTTTCCTATTCTTAATTACCGATTGAATTTGTTGTAGGTAAGTAATACACTTTGATTTTTGTGTCATCTACAAATTAGATTGTTAGAGAGTGAACTATAGAGTCTCGTGGTCCATACGAGTGATTGTTTCTTTGTCCCAAATTTTGTGTCTCCATTGTTTAAATGATTGTATAATGGAATATAGTTCCTTTTCATAATTCAAATACTTATGAACATTATCACCATTTTTTTATGAATCGAATGTTGTTGGGTGACTTACTAGAATGACCATGGCTTCCGCAGCATAGTCTAAAGCATTAGTCTCTATTTCAAATAAGAATAATTAGGTAGGATGGGCACTAGAGTTGTAAAAGTGTGTCCTTAATATATTAAAAATCTTGATTTTGTGTTGTTTTACATTCTACCTCCTTTCATCAACTGGTTCATTGACCAAAGAATGTGGATAAATCCTAACACATCTTTGATAAAAAATTGCCTAAGTCAAGGAATATTCTTAGCTCATGAATGTCTCTTGTAATATGCCAACCTTTGATGACTTGATTCTTTTTGGTTGACTTGAATGCTTGCAAAGTCAATTCCATATGAAAAATATTGATATTGTTCATATAAACATATTGATCCAACTTTATGTAGAAAATTCATGTTGTCTGAGAGTGTTACACACTTTCTAAAGCTATTGCAAACTCTCTTCTCATTATCTGTTGTAAATGTGTGTGTTATCTAGGTAGGAAATAACATGTTTCCCTCAAAAAGGTTAAATAACATCATCCATATGCCTCATAAAAGTAGTAAGTGAATTTGTTAGACTAAAAGACATTACTATCCATTCACTTCCTTGGTTTTGAATGTAAATTTCCAAGGACTTGATGATATCTCAACTTAAGGTTAATCTTGGTAAATAACTTAGCACGCTCTAAAAAAATGAAGTAAATCATCTATTCAAGGAAGAGGATACCTATTCTTTATTGAAATCTTATTTATAGCATTGTAATAAATGCACATACTCCATGTACCATCTTTCATAGGTACTATGACAACTGAATTACTAAAAGGAAAGGAAGTAGGTTGAAAATGTCCTTAATTCTTCAGATTTTATATGGATTCTTTCCTAATAAACACCTATAAACAAATACATTGAGTAATGGAAAACTTGGAACAACATCTATGGAGTGTTTCACTTTTTAATGTAGTGGTACACAAATTGGAACTTTGAACAAATATTCGTATTCTTGAAGTACTCTATCAACTTGTTGCTAATATAATCGAGAGTGGTGGTCAATAAAGAGTTAACTAGTTGATGGGATATTCTTGAAACTTTGAGGTTTAACCATCAACAACATGATTCTTTTAGTATGGTCGATCAACTTTTTAGCTTGCTAAGTTGAAACCAACAAAATTGTAGATTTAGTTTGACACTCAATAATTCCATTCCAATGATGTTTGATATTGGCAATCACCTTCTATGGTTGGCACTAGTAATTATCATTTTTGTCCTGCTATCGTGCAAACACACACTTCTTGATATAAATTCCAAATTTCTAGTGTGATTTGAGCGAAAGTAAGAGGGAGGCCATTGTCACCTCACAAAACTTGTTCTTCACTTCAAGTTAGATCTCCTTAGGTTCAAAGGAGAGTTTCCCTAGGCTAATATTATTGTGATTTAAAGTAATAACTTTCAAGGTGATATGAAGAGTAAATTCAACAAAATGGTTTGGATTTTGTTCAATAAAATAAGAATGATAGGAGAACCAAAGACTAGTTCCTTTTCACTAGGTATTTTGAGTCAATGAAGGCCTCCCTTGAAAATACACAAGTGGATATAAGGTGATGATTAAGGTTGTTCAATAAAAAACCAATAATATCCACCTAGTACTTTCACAAGCTTCAATATAAAATTTAGGGAAAGATACTCCACTACAAATTTTCCTAGGGTTTAAGGAAAGGATCTATCCAAGACTAATATAAATAGAATGCACCTTCATCACTAGATAAATATATTTGCAGTAAATAACATTCATAAATAAATCCACAAGACTTATAGACCACTTGGTTAAGAAATTATTGTGCATCCATTAACCTTAGCAATGCAAATTCTTAGAAGTTGCAAAGTCATCCATAAATCTTCTCCTAATCATCCATCCATACCTACAATAAAATATATATATATCTCTCCAAAAAAACTTCAAAAACTTCAAAATTTGCTAAAATATTTCTCCCTGAATCCAACCATTATTTGTGAATGAGAAAGTGGCTCTCTATTTACAAAGATAGAGTCAACTTCCTTTACATTAAGATATTAATTTCTTAAGTAAAATCCTCTAATCTAACTTAGGGAAGAAAAAAACATGTTATTTTATTATTTATTAATCTAAAATACCAAAAAAGAGCTTCTACAAATCACATGCCAAAAAATGGCTTCTTCAAATCACATATACAATTATACATATCTAAAATCTCTCAAGGAGAGAGATACCTCCACAAATAAGGAGATAGTGGGCTTTGAACACGACATCCAACCTCCAAAATCCCTTCGAGATGAAATAGGTTCTCATCCCCTCATATTCTTTGAAGTAGACTCGTGGCTTCCCAGATGCATAGATCACAAAATAAACCAAAATTTTACATGTAAGGGGAGCACCCATATAAAGTTAAGACTAGTCGTAGATCAACCTTTTTTCAAACACCAAAAATTAAAGGTCATGCATGATTTGTGTGAAAAAATCACATCATCCCCACTCAAGTGCATTCAAATATTAAGGCCTTAATGATTGGCTCAAATTAAAATTTATTTAAAAGAGATTGTGTGCACACACGTGTGTGTGCCCGATTAGTGCACTATCTCCACTTATGTCCATCAATTAAATATTAGTTCAATGTTTCCACCTTCTTCCATGCAAATTAACAAATGCTTGGTTGCCTATTTAGGGTGGTTTAGATGGAACAAAGATTATAATGCATAGATATGACCAAGGTAAATATCTTGGTCCCAATTGTGTATTGAATTTGTTGGATTTGATATGTTAATGTTTCCAGTGTTAAAAATATTGTTGTAGAATTTTCTCAATTGGTTGTAACAACAATGTTGTTAGGAAATTAGTTTTATGTCATTGGGGTGTCTAGTTTGAATTTCCTTTAATGAGTCACAATAATTTGTGCCAACAAGCTTACTAGGGATGCCATCTATGATTTTGGTGAAGCATCTTTTGGGTTTTTCTATCAGCTTTTCATTAGAGAAAAATCTTGAAAAAGTTGAATAAAATTTACTTGATTAGTCACTTGAACTGCTAATTACTATTGATTGACTCCTAATTACCTATAATTGATCCTAATTATTTTATAATTGTCCACTAATTACCAATGGTTGACCCCTAATTACCACCCATTAACCCATAATATCTTGATTACTTATACTTGACCAATAAGGCCATTAATTACTCATAATCTACCCCTAATGAGACCATAACTGAAAACTAATTACTAGTGATTGACCCCTACTGAAAGAAGTTATATGAATAACTCTTGCTTGTGTGTAGGGATTTTGGGTTAGGATCAATTGAAATTGTTAAGGTTTATGCAGCCTTTTAGGTTTTCGCATACATCATCGAGCTCTCGATCAGCATTGCAGATTCTAATGGTGGGGATTTTGGAGAGCTTCGACAAATTTGGCAGTTTACAGTAACGAGGTATTTGCTGGATTTTTCTCTGAAATCATTGTTGGGAAAAATACTGAGAGGGGGGGGGGAGGGGGTGAATCAATATTTAGAGCTTACTAAAAACTTTTACTTTTTCTTTACTAAATTCCATACGCGACTTTAATGAACCCAACTCGCGTATACACGCGGATATCCTTAAGAAAAATTGTGTATGACTATAGATCTTATTATGCATATCATTCTTTACTTAGATCAGTGCATCATTCATTCATTAGATGTTTAGTAAGCAGTAAGCATGTGCAGTAAGAACAGAATAAATCATCACACATGAACACCAGGATTTAAGGTGGAAACCCAATTCAGGAGAAAACCACCGTTGTTGTCGTATTTGTCTTCAATATTTATTATAAAGAAAATTGCTTACAATATTGCATTGGCGCAGACTCATACCAACATGTAGACACCCACCTGTAGAAGGTTGCAACCTTCTCTTGTTCTCCAGTTACTACTGGAAGGGAGCTCCAACCCCCTGATCTCATTTACCAGTCACTCCTGGAAGGGAGCTACAACCCCCTGTTTCTCGTTTACTAGCCACTCCTAGAAGGGAGTTACTACCCCATGATCTCGTTTACCATCAATTACTGGAAGGGAGTTATGACCCCCTCACTGAAGGCTTCGACCCTCAGCACCACCATGGACCACGTTTCATCAATTTTCACACTGGCTCCAACAGCTTCCACATAACACAACTTGTAGGCCTCTTTTCATCATATTTTCAGACTGGACCCACTCCACACATTTAAGCTCAAAGAACATACATCAAACTGAAACTTATAACCCCATCAATTCATTCATTGAATCATCAATCAACCAACCAACCACTGATCTTTAATCATAATCAACTAGCAGCATAATCAGTATTCAAACAACCCAGATATGTATGAAGACATCATTGACAGACAACAGTAATACAACAAAACAGATCAAAAATTTCCTTTTGCATACTTCAGCAAAACCCTAGATCCCATACGCTTTTTTGCTTTACTGAACCCGCGTATATACGCGCTTTTACAGAGACGAACCTGCATATATATCCGCAACTATTTCAGGACTGCGGAATTCTTCAGAATAAATAATCAACTTAGATCTTACCCTTGTCTTCAACAAACATTTTCTAGAGCACAGATCTAAACATTTCATAAACAGATCTAAGAAATACATGGTCATTTCAGTTCTAGAGATCCTGATCCATCATTGTATTCATAGGTGCATTATTATTTCAGATCTATCAATAAATTGTAACCCATTCCATGCAGATATACTCAATACCCAGACACATGCACCACTTTACACTATGATCTTCTTCTCCTTATATAGATTTAGCCTTTACCAATACCATGAGTCAAAACCACACAATTTTCGATGGTATTCTTGGACAGGATCAAATAGACGACACAACGCTCAATACTGTGGGCTAATACCATGGTAATGCCCCTTAGTATCATAATTTTAGAGCGCAATAGGAATACGTGACTTGGCTTCTTCGTACTCGCGTGTATACGTGACTTCTCTTCATAAAAACTTTGTATATACTAATTCTGGATGTATACGCGGGTTTCCTTCATAAAAGTAGCATATACATTGCCTCCATACGCGGGTTGCCTTCATCAAACTTGTGTATACATTGAGAAATATTTCCTGTTTCATTTCTCTATCACATACTGGAATTCCTTTTTCTGTCACATCTGAACTGACCTGTAAAAACATCACTTTTACATCTCTAACAAGTAGGTTTCCATCAAGGACAACATATTACATCATATTTCCAACAATCTCCCCCTTTGGACTTGATGGCAACCCTGATGGTGTTTGATCACCACAATAGATAGATACATTAATTCAAACACCAAGATACTCTCCCCCTTTGACATCAAGGGTAAAGGGCGGACTAAAACAATATTTCTCTTTCCTTGTATAAAGAAGAGCTCTGCAGATCTGGTGTTGACTGTATTGACCATGCTCCCCCTGAGTTCATGTTGAATATTGAGACAAATTTTTCAATGAAGTACATGACTCTATAAGTCAACCGAGTATGACCTTTCCTATCACCAAGGACTCATACTTACATCAATGATCCAGCCAAGTGGAATTACATATTTGAACAAGTCCTTACATGACTGAATATAACAATTTTACATCTTAGGTCTCAACATGTCCTTTTCATCAAATTACATATATGAATTTTTATGACCAAGACCAAAAGACCTCAAGAGAGAGATCATATTTCAGAACCATCATAATGCCAACAATGCATTATTCACAGCAAGGCTAATGCTACCCCTAAGCCTGAGCATCCTGAACATCTTCACCAACCAATTCATCAAATCATCTTCATCATGTAGATAATAAAAAATTAATATCATATCACCAGATATAATAATCAACATCAGATCAATAAATTTATTATTGTCAGCAGCATATCAGAAACTGTTCTTGAGTCTGCCTCATTGTTTTTCTTATCAGAGAAAAACATACGCAACTGTCACCATTGGAACTCGCGTGTATACGCAGCTTTAGCTCATGAAACCCACGTATATAAAGTGAACTACTGAATATTTCACAGCTCCATCTCCCACTGAATTTGTACCACCTGCAAATTTCTTCTCTTGTCACATCAGATGCACTATCAAAAATATAAACAATCATAATTACTAAACCATCCTTTATACATTGTAGTTAATGATAACATTATTCTTTCAAGAATGATAAACTGCAATGGCCATTGTCTTCTTTCAGTCTGAGTTTGAATCCTCCTAACATCTGCGAGAGGTCAGATCTTTAAACACGTATAATTTATCGGCATTTCTGTATCCCCTTGCTATTACTTCTCCAGTTTCGTCGTCCATAATTTTGCATTTTCTTGATGTGAACACAATTATATTTCCTTTATCTTCCATTTGGCCTACACTTAATATGTTTTGTTTTAGGCCTTCAACTAATAAGGTGTCAACTGCCCTTCTATTTTTGTTAATTATGGCTCTACCTTTTCCCAAAAATTTTGTTGGAGTATCATTTGAAAGAATAACCTTACTGTCTTGATGTTTCTTGAGAGATTCCATTTTATTCTTATCACCAGTCATGTGGTGAGAACATCTGTTGTCAATGTACCATTCATCCTTGCCTTTAATTGCATAGAGAGCAAAACCACATCTTACTTCTTCTTCTTTTTTCTTGTTAACATGAATGTTGGTGAGTCCATATTGACTTTGATGATTTATTGGTCTATTCCTGCATTCTCTTTCTACATGCCCAAACTTGTTACAAGAATAACATCTTATGTGACCAAAAAAAGAAGCATAGGGATCATAATATGTTTGTCTAATCTTTCTTCTATTGCAATCAACTGCTTTATGACCAAAATTGTTGCATGAAAAACAATATCCCTTAAAGAAACTTGAGTACCTAGGAGCTGAAGGTCTTTCTGTGTAGTTTCTATCTTTCTCTGACCGAAAAAATCTGCTTCTGCAATTGGCTGCAATATGTCCATAATTATGACATATAAAGCATTCAACATTATTGATCAAAGGAGAGAATCAATTGATACTTTGATAGTTAGGAGCGAAGGATTTCCTTTGAAAATTCATGTTTGTCGGTTGACCTTTTGACACTTTAAACACTTCAGGTTTTGCATTGATATCCTTTGAATCTTTAGCATTGGCTTGTGAACTAGATTCTCCTTTAACAATTTCATGAAAACCAAGACCAAGTTGAATAGAAGGAGATCTTTGACTACTAAGAATGTTGTCCAGAATCTTAGTACTATCTTGAAACCTCAAGTGTTTATCCTTTTCTTCTAATTTACCTTTTAAAATGTTTACCTCAACCTCCAATTTTTGGCACTACTTCTTCATACTTTCTTCTACCCTTCTTCCTTCTTCTACTTTCTCATTCAAATTTAGAATTTCTTCTTTCAACTTATTTTCTTGTTCTTCAAATGTTTGTAGAAGATCTTCATTCTTCTTATTTGATTTTTCCATATCTGCTTTGAGAGAGATGATTTCTCCTTCAAGTCCTTCACTGTGATTGGTTACTTCATCTTGCAGATCTTGATACTGGTCTATCTGATCTTTGTTTAGTTTCTCAATTTCCTTTCTTCCTTGTAACTGTTCATTCAATATAGAAATCATATCTTTGAAGATACATTCCCTCTCATTAAATAGAATTTGTTGATCTTCAACTTTAATATTGACATTAGCAATTATTGTTTCTAGATCCATAACATTGCTTTCAATTTTTTATTCACTATCTTCAACATTGCATGTACAAGGAAGTGAATCATAAGAACAACAATCAATACCTGTTTCATTCTCTTCATTTTCTGCTACACATGTTTTCTGAGATATCTTCTTTCTTTGATTAGCCTTCTTCTTTTGCTTCCTTCCCATTGTGACGGATCTCCTTCAAGAAATCAAGCTTCTTCAGAAGGACCTGCTTTGATACCAATTGTTGGGAAAAATACTGAGAGAGAGGGGGGGGTGAATCATTATTTAGAGCTCACTGAAACTTTTACTTTTTCTTTACTAAATTCCATACGCGACTTTAATGAATCCAACTCATGTATACACGTGGATCCTTTAGAAAACTTGCGTATGACCAGAGATCTTATTATGCATATAATTCTTTACTTAGATCGGTGCATCATTCATTCATCGGATGTTTAGTAAGCATTAAGCATGTGCAGTAAGAACAGAATAAATCATCACACATAAGAAACACACATGAACACCAGGATTTAAGGTGGAAACCCAATTCGGGATAAAAATACCACTGATGTCATCTTTGTCTTCAATATTTATTATAAAGAAAACTGCTTACAATCTTGCACTCACGCAGACTCATACCAGCACGCAGGCACCCACCTACATAAGTCTGCAACCTTCTCTCGTTCTCCAGGTACTAGTCACTCCTGGAAGGGAGCTACAACCCCCTACTTCTCATTTACCAGCCACTTCTAGAAGGGAGATAATACCCCCTGATCTCGTTTACCAGCAACTACTGGAAGGGAGATACGACCCCCTCATTGAAGGCTTCGACCCTCAGCACCACCATGGACCACGTTTCATCAATTTTCACACTGGATCCTACATATTCCACATAACAAAACTTGTAGGCCTCTTTTCATCAGATTTTCAGACTGGACCCACTCCACACATTTAAGCTCAAAAAACAAACATCAAACTGAAACTTATAACCCCATCAATTCATTCATTGAATCATCAATCAACCAACCAACCATTGATCTTTAATCATAATCAACTAGCAGCATAATCAGTATTCAAACAACCCGGATCTGTATGAAGACATCATTGATAGACAATAGTAATATAGCAAAACAGATCAGAAATTTCCTTTTGCAAACTTCAGCAAAACCCTAGATCCCATACGTGTTTTTCTTTACTGAACCCGCGTATATACGCGCTTTTACAGAGACGAACCTGCGTATATATCTGCAACTATTTTAGGATTGTGCAATTCTTCAGAATAAATAATCAGCTCAGATCTTACCCTTTTCTTCAGCAAACATTCGCCAGATCACAGATCTAAACATTTCATAAACAGATCTAAGAAATACATGGTCATTTCAGGTCTGGAGATCTTGATCCATCATTGTATTTATGGGTTCACTATTATTTCAGATCTATGAATAAACTGTAACCCATTCCATGCAGATATACTTCAGAGAGAAGTATTCATTCAATACCCAGACACATGCACCACTTTGCACTATGATCTTCCTCTCCTTATATAGATTTATCCTTTACCAATACCATGAGTCAAAACCACACAACTGTCGATGGTATTCTTGGACAGGATCAAATAGACGACACAACGCTCAATACTGTGGGCTAATACCATGGTAATGCCCCTTGGTATCATAATTTTAGAGTGCAATAGGAATACGCGACTTGGCTTCTTCATACCCGCGTGTATACGTGACTTCTCTTCATAAAAACTGTGTATATACTAATTCTGGATGTATACATGGGTTGCGTTCATAAAATTAGCGTATACATTGCCTCCATACGTGGGTTGTATTCATCAAACCTGTGTATACATTGAGAAATATTTCATTTTTCATTTCTCTGGAACATATTGGAATTCCTTTCTCTGTCACATCTAAACTGACCTTATATAGAAACTCATTTTTACATCTTTAACAAGTAGGTTTCTATCAAGGACAACTTCATCAAGTAGTTTGCCATCAAGGACAACATATTACATCATATTTCCAACAATATCCCCCTTTGGACTTGATGGCAACCCTGATGGTGTTTGATCACCACAACAGATAGATACATTAATCATAACCATTATTCAAACACCAAGATACTCTCCTCCTTTGACATCAAGGGCAAATGGTGGACCAAAACAAGGTTTCTCTTTCCTTGTATAAAGAAGAGCTCTGCAGATCTGGTGTGCACTTTATTGACCATGCTCCCCCTGAGTTCATGCTGAAACTTGAGACAGATTTTTCAACGAAGTACATGACTCTATAAGTCAACTGAGTATGACCTTTCCTATCACCAAGGACTCATACTTACATCAATGATACAACCAAGTGGAATTACATATTTGAACAAGTCCTTACATGACTGAATATAAAAAATTTACAACTTAGGTTTCAACATGACCTTTTCATCAAATTACAGATATGACTTTTTATGACCAAGACCAAAATACCTCAAGAGAGAGATCATATTTCAGAACCATCATAATGCCAACAATGCATTATTCACAGCAAGGCTAATGCTACCCCTAAGCCTAAGCATCCTGAACATATTCACCAACTAATTCATCAAAGCATCTTCATCATGTAGATAATAAAAACTTAATATCATATTAGTAGATATAATAACCAACATCAGATCAAGAAATTTATTACTATCAGCAGTATATCAGAAATTGTTCTTGAGTTCGCCTCTCTGTTTTTCTTATCAGAGAAAAACATACACAACTATCACCATTGGAACTTGCATGTATACGCGGCTTTATTTCATGAAACCAGCATATATAAATTGAACTACTAAATATTTAACAACTCCATCTCCCCCTGAATTTGTACCACCTGTACCTTTCTTCTCTTGTCACATCAAATGCACTGTCAGAAATATAAACAATCATAATTACTAAACCATACTTTATGCATTGCAGTTAATGATAACATTTTTATTTCAAGAATGATAGACTGCAATGGCCATTGTCTTCTTTTAGTCTGACTCTAAAACCTCCTCACATCTGCGAGAGGTCAGATCTTTAAACACATATAATTTATATGCATTTTTGTATCCCCTTGCTATTACTTCTCCAATTTTGTCGTCCATAATTTTGCATTTTCATGATGTGAACACAATTTTATTTCCTTTATCTGCCATTTGGCCTACACTTAATATGTTTTGTTTTAGGCCTTCAACTAATAAGGTGTCAATTGCCCTTCTATTTTTGTTAATTATGGCTCTACATTTTCCCAAAACTTTTGTTGGAGCATCATTTGAAAGAATAACCTTACCGTCTTGATGTTTCTTGAGAGATTCCATTTTATTCTTATCACCAGTCATGTGGTGAGAACATCCACTGTCAATGTACCATTCATCCTTGCCTTTAATTTCACAGAGAGCAAGACCACATCTTACTTCTTCTTATTTTTTCTTGTTAACATGAATGTTGGTGAGTCCATATTGACTTTGATGATTCATTGGTCTATTCCTGCATTCTCTTTCTACATGCCCAAACTTGTTACAAGAATAACATCTTATGTGACCAGAAAAGGAGCATAGGGATCATAATATGTTTGTCTAATCTTTCTTCTATTGCAATCAACTGCTTTATGACCAAAATTGCTGCATGAAAAACAATATACTTAAAGAAACCTGAGTACCTGGGAGCTGAAGGTATTTCTTTGTAGTTTCTATCTTTCTCTGGCTGAAATAATCTAATTCTGCAATTGGCTACAATATGTCCATAATTATGACATATAAAGCATTCAACATTATTGATCAAAGGAGAGAATCGATTGATACTTCTATAGTTAGGAGCGAAGGATTTCCTTTGAAAATTCATGTTTGTCAGTTGACCTTTTGAAACTTTAAACACTTCAGGTTTGCATTGATATCCTTTGAATCTTTAGCATTGGCTTGTGAACTAGATTCTCATTTAACAGTTTCATGAAAACCAAGACCAAATTTAATAGAAGGAGATCTTTGACTACTAAGAATATTGTCCAGAATCTTAGTACTATCTTGAAACCTCAAGTGTTTATCCTTTTCTTCTAATTTACCTTTTAAAATGTTTACCTCAACCTCCAATTTTTGGCACTGCTTCTTCATACTTTCTTCTACCCTTCTTCCTTCTTCTACTTTCTCATTCAAAGTTAGAATTTCTTCTTTCAACTCATTTTCCTGTTCTTCAAATTTTTGTAGAAGATCTTCATTCTTCTTATTTGATTTTTCCATATCTGCTATGAGAGAGATGATTTCTGCTTCAATTCCTTCACTGTGATTGGTTACTTCATCTTGCAGATTTTGATACTGGTCTATCTGATCTTTGTTTAGTTGCTCAATTTCCTTTCTTTCTTGTAACTGTTTATTCAATCTAGAAATCATATATTTGAAGATAAATTCCCTCTCATTAAATAGAATTTGTTGATCTTCAACTTTAGTATTGAGATTAGCAATTATTGTTTCTAGATCCATAACATTGCTTTCACTTTCATATTCACTATCTTCAACATTTCATGTATAAGGAAGTGAATCAAAATAACAACAATAAATAACTGTTTCATTCTCTTCATTTTCTGCTACACATGTTTTCTAAGATATCTTCTTTCTTTGAGTAGCCTTCTTCTTTTGCTTCCTTCCCATTGTGACATATCTCCTTCAAGCGATCAAGCTTCTTCAGAAGGACCTGCTCTGATACCAATTGTTGGGAAAAATACTGGGAGAGGGGGGGGGGGGTGAATCGGTATTTAGAGCTTACTGAAAAATTTTACTTTTTCTTTACTAAATTCCATACGTGACTTTAATGAACCCAACTCGCGTATACACGCGGATATCCTTAAGAAAACTTGCATATGACCAGAGATCTTATTATGCATATAATTCTTTACTTAGATCAGTGCATCATTCATTCATCAGATGTTTAGTAAGCAGTAAGCATGTGCAGTAAGAACATAATAAATCATCACACATAAGCAACACACATGAATACCATGATTTAAGGTGGAAACCCAATTCGGGAGAAAACCACCGTTGATGTCATCTCTATCTTCAATATTTATTATAAAGAAAATTGATTACAATCTTGCACTAACGCAGACTCATACCAGCACGTAGGAACCCACCTATAGAAGGCTGCAACCTTCTCTCGTTCTCTAGTTACTACTGGAAGGGAGCTCCAACCCCCTGATCTCGTTTACCAGTCACTCTTAGAAGGGAGCTACAACCCCCTGCTTCTCATTTACCAGCCACTCCTGGAAGGGAGCTACTACCCCCTAATCTCGTTTACCAGCAACTACTGGAAGGGATCTATGACCCCCTCACTGAAGGCTTTGACCCTCAGCACCACCATGGACCACGTTTCATCAATTTTCACACTGGATCCAACAGCTTCCACATAACACAACTTGTAGGCCTCTTTTCATCAGATTTTCAGACTAGACCCACTCCACACATTTAAGCTCAAAGAACATTCATCAAACTGAAACTTATAACCCCATCAATTCATTCATTGAATCATCAATCAACCAACCAACCACTGATCTTTAATCATAATCAACTAGCAGCATAATCAGTATTCAAACAACCCATATCTATATGAAAACATCATTGACATACAACAGTAATACAGCAAAACATATCAAAAATTTCCTTTCGCATACTTCAACAAAACCATAGATCCCATACGTATTTTTTCTTTACTGAACCCGCGTATATGTGCGCTTTTACAGAGACGAACCTGTGTATATATCTGCAACTATTTCAGGACTGCGCAATTCTTCAGAATAAATAATCAGCTCAGGTCTTACGCTTTTCTTCAGCAAACATTCGTGAGATCTTAGATCAAAACATTTCATAAATAGTCCTAATAAATACATGGTCATTTCAGATCTAGAGATCCTGATCCATCATTGTATTCATAGGTGCATTATTATTTTAGATCTATTAATAAACTGTAACCCATTCCATGCAAATATACTTCAAAGAGAAGTATTCATTCAATACCCAGACACATGCACCACTTTGCACTATGATCTTCTTCTCCTTATATACATTTAGCCTTTACCAATACCATGAGTCAAAACCACACAAATTTCGATGGTATTGTTGGACAGGATCAAATAGACGACACAACGCTCAATACTGTGGGCTAATACCATGGTAATGCCCCTTGGTATCATAAGTTTAGAGCGCAATAGGAATACGCAACTTGGCTTTTTCGTACCCGTGTGTATACATGACTTCTCTTCATAAAAACTATGTATATACTAATTCTGGATGTACATGCGGGTTGCCTTCATAAAAGTAGCGTATACACTACCTCCATACGCGGGTTTCCTTCATCAAACCTGTGTATACATTGAGAAATATTTCTTGTTACATTTCTCTGGCACATAATGGAATTCCTTTCTCTGTCACATCTGAAATTGCCTGTAGAAACATCATTTTTACATCTTCAACAAGTATGTTTACGTCAATGACAACTTCATCAAGTAGGTTACCATCAAGGACAACATATTACATCATATTTCCAACAATCGTTATTGGCTTTCAGCTTTTACCTATGATGTTTGACAGTGAGGTATGCCATGACCTATTTTTGCATCATGATTTTGCAAAACTGGTGACATCACGGCAGATCTACACCCAATCAACGGTATATACCTACGATTTGTGATCAAGAGATCATGTCCAAGTTTAAAAATTGCTCAAAAATGGAAGTGCTAAAAAATGGTTGAAATCTAAACGACCGGAAAGGTCTCATCGTTGTGATTCTGGAACCATGAACGGTTCTCAAAACCGAGGTCGTATGTGAAAGTTATGAAGGTTTGAAGTCTCCAGTAAACTCCATTTTTCAGTTGACCAAGTTTGAATTTTCTGAATTTGGAAAAATTTAAAAAAAAAAGGAAAAATCCAAGGAATATTCTGGGAATATTCCTCAAAATATTCCCCAAAGTATTCCCTAGAATATTCCAAGCAGGCTAATGACATGCAGACAAGTGGCATTCTATGGTTCGTTTATGGTTTGACTTCATTGGGGTATGACCAATCAGAGGTCGCCACGTGGTAGGCCTGGAGGCCGCCACATGGCCCAGGAAAAATGTTACAAAATTTTATAGAGGTCCATGGATTCGAACACCCGACCTCTCATCTGAAAATCCAACGCCCGACCGGCCCGCCTGTTGGTTGTTACTTAACATATCATGTGCAAAAGGCGTAGTTAAAGTTTGATTTAAGTTAGAATGGGCGGCAACGGAGGCTAGCCCCCATACTCCACACGACCGTGCCATAGAACTAGGCCTTAAGGCCTTTATTCAGCTGTCATGGTCACATGTTATGCCGGCGGGTTTAGCCATGTGGCCGCACAACACCATTCCAATTTAATGTTACGAGTTGGAGGTGGATAAGATAGCGGCTAACCCGGCGGTCAGCACAGCGGTGGTCACATGTGACCCCGCCCCACTTGAAATTAAATTCCACGTTTAACGGTTCCACTAGTTTTGGCACCTGCCACTAATTTCGAAGATTCCGCCTTTTTAGTCAAAGTTAACTGGAGTTCCTCCAGTTTTGGAGGAGGATTTTGGGGGACACTGGGAAAAAATTTGTTTTTGCCATAACTTCTTCGATTTTCGACCAAACAATATGAAATTTTAGTCAATTTTCGGTTTCTTTAGCATTATGGAGAGTTTGGAACAGATTTCAGAGTGAACAAAGGTGATATAAAACATCTTTTGCTTCAGGGATGAGGAAGGAGCCATCAGGGCCATCAGGGAGAAGGCATTGTATTGGGTTTTACTTCACTGTTTAAGGTGAAAAAAAAGCCATTTTTAGCTATTTTCTATCTTCTGAAGTAGAATTTATAGCTGGATTTTCCTTTTTAGGCATATTTTTCACTGTGTAACCATTTTTAGCAAATTAATAGAGCAAGGACATGCCATTGGGGAGCCTTGGACCAGCAAATGTAGCCCAGGAGGGGTGAACTGCCTCAACATTTTGTTTTGTTATGTTATGGTGAATTTTACTTGTTGTGTATTTCTGTTGTGATATGTTAAACAGTAAATTTAATTAACAAATCCTCACACATAAAACTCAGAAACATTACTAAAACTATTTTGTTTAACCTGCAAGTCATGGAGAACACTTTGCACACTAAATTATATGAGAATGGATACTTTCCATAGCATTACAAATAGTTCCATTTTCATATCAGTTGGTATTAGAGCTAGATTTTTACTCTGCATTTGTTCTTGTGCAAAGATATAGTTGATTGTTTGCAAGTTTTGATGCTTACTAGGCTTAAGCTTAAGAGAGGGGAAGGACAATTGGTTAGAGCTCAAAATAAACCTCAACCAAGGAGGGCTAGAGAGCCATTAACTCCACCTTCTAATTCACCTCCAAGAGCCACAGAAGAAGTCTTAAGCATGTCTTCAAGAGAAGGAGAAGTTCCTGAAGACATTGATCCCAAAGAAGAAGAACGTGTGTTTCGAAAGGCGTTCCTGGACATGACTGAGATGGTGAGGATAATCTACCAAGAAATGAATGAAAGGCTTGAAGGAGGAAATAAAAGTGATGACAAGTCAAAGAAAGGACACGGAGGAAATGGTGATCCACCATCTGTAGAAATTAGCTGAATAAATCACTTATTCAATGAAGATTAACCCGGTCACATATCAATTTCGAATTGCATGCATAACACATAACCCTCTTCTACAATTAATTGTCACATGCGGAAATAATATAGAAGCAATCGCACATCAAATCAATCACACATTAACTCGCATGTAAGGGAAAGCCTATAATAAAACCCCACATTATTGTATATTATAATGGAGAAATCATGTAACAATCATAGTACAAAAACTCTTCACAAGCTCTCATGCACTACCTCCCATGCTACACACTATCAAGCTAGATCTAGCAAATCACTCGCTCCAATCCTTAGCCACTTGATAGCCAACCTTGATTGCGTATTTTAATGCTAGGTGATGGCCTCCTTATATAGATAAACCACCAGCCTAAACTTTGCAATACTCATAGCTTACTCCACCTATCTATGTGTTGCAAATAGCAACAGTATAGTTACAACTGATAGCTAACTCTACCCTTTCATCTATCTCTTCCACTGGTCTTCACTGAACTGATCATGCACTGTAGTGAACTGAAGTGTTCTTGAGTTGAACAATGAGTTAATATTTAGTAAATTAAATATTATTTAATTTACTCCACTCATATCTAATTGATTAGCTAGTTAACTAATCTCAACTAGTTCAACTAAAATAAATAGAACACAACTCCACTATTTGTCCCGTTAACTCCTCCAAAACTTCTGCCACTGAAGTCTAACTGAAGCCAACCATGCAAGATGCCATCAAACCCTAGGAACCACGTGATTCCTTGTGTCAGTTGCATGAGCCACCTCCATGACTCAAACTGAAGTGCGCCAAGAGAGTAAACTGCTGTTTATAGTCAAAATATTATTAAGGGTAAATAATATTTGACTTCCATATTTTTAGGAGATCAGTCTAAAAATAGTCTGGGTCCTAAAAAAATAGGGTCTCATCTATTTTTACCAACATGTCGCATCCATCAAGAATCTCCAAGTAGAATTCCCAAATTATGCTCCGTATGTCTAAAAATAGACATAGTCTAAAAATAGACTTTGCGCCAGAATTTGCCTGCGGGCCCACTTAGTGAAGGCCACTTCATTTCACTAAGCTCCATCATCTTGCTGCATTCTCAACACTCCCTCTCAGCAAGATATGGATTATCTGCAATCCCTATCCTGCCTCTGTGGAATTCGAACTTGCTCCTGGTGAGCGCCTTCGTCAGGATGTCGGCATCCTGATCCTCCGTGGGAACATATGAAAGCATCATGATCCTCCGCTCAACACAATCTCTGATGTGATGGTACCTGATGTCGATATGTTTGGACCTATCATGAAAAACTGGATTAGCCGAGAGCTTGATGCAGCTCTGGTTATCACAGTAGATCACCGTAGGCTCCAAATGCAACCTGAACAAACCTGCGAGGATCTTCCTCATCCAAATAGCCTCACATGCAGCCAAGCTTGCTGCCATGTACTCGGCCTCTGCTGAACTGAGTGCCACGGATCTCTGCTTCCTGCTGTACCAGGAAACTGCTGTCGACCCAATGCTGAAAACTCCTCCGGAAGTGCTCTTCCGGTCTGTTGGGCTCCCTGCCCAATCTGCATCAGTGAAACCAGAAAGCTTCACTCCATCCTCCTGTCTGTACCATAGACCATATCCCGATGTGCCTCTGATATAGCGCAATACATGCTTGCCCGCCTTCCAAAAGAGCTTGGCAGGCTTAACCATAGCTTGCGAAAGCTGGTTAACTGCATAGCATATATCGGGTCGTGTATTGACCAGATACATAAGCGACCCCACCAACTGTCGATAGACAGTGGCATCCACTACCTCCGCCGAAGTAGCATCCTCCTTCCTCCAACCACCAGGAAGAGGAGTGTCAACAGGCTTGCAGCCTTGCATGTTGAACCTCTCCAAAATCTCCCGAGCATACTTGCCCTGAGAAACAAACAGTCCTCCGCTGCGCTGCCAAATCTCCAATCCCAGGAAATAATGAAGGATGCCCAAGTCCTTCATCTCAAACTCGCGTGCAAGATCCTCCTTGCATGAAAGTATCAACTGCTCATCGCCAGTCAAAATCAGATCATCTACATACAGTACGATGATCAACAGCTTCCCCTCCACCACAATCTGCCCCAAAGCTACAATGGAATTATAGGAAGGTGAAGAAAAAAAAATTCACTGATAGGAATTTGGTCACATCCCTTATCTCCCCTTATCAAAAAGTTCCTATCTACTACATTATCCAGCATGTACTCAAGATCACTATTTCGTAATTAGAATATCACAATATCATAAGTTCTCACAAAAATACATGGAATGCCATTACGACACTCATCTAACAATGGGGAGCTCAAAGCCTAGAAAGCTCCTCGTCCCCTTAATAATAATGTGTTTAATTTAGTCTTTTAGGTGAGGATTAGGTGTGAATCTTGTTTTCACATACAAAAATAATTAATTGTTTAATTCCATAAATTTGATTATTCACCAAAATACATGTCATATCCACTATTTGTCTCTCCTACAAATTCCCATTATTTTATTAAAATATATGATTTTATCTCACCCAACTATCACATGTTCCTAAATTTACTCCTAATTGTTCCCTATGCCCTAAATCTACTCCTAATTGTTCCCTATGCTACTTTTCCCTTACTTATTTTTAGAAAGTTATTTTCCTAGATCCATCATAACTATGGATCTATCAAGCACCGAGAGGGATCAAATATCTAGAGGTGCAAACCTCTTTTTTGAGTGCAAAACTTGAAGAAAGGTTTGCACCTCAAGAGATTTGATCCCTCTCGGTGCTTGATAGATCCGTAGTTAAGATGGATCTAAGTTGGTTTCAGTCATGTGCAACTAAGGTAAAACTATCGATAATATGAGAAACATATGATTAATTTTATCAATAATATGTAAATACATCTAATATTAATATAACCATTTTAAATATGCTAAATATGTTTGAGATTTATCAAGTCATTTTAATTTTAAATTTTCTTAGTTACCACAATTTGTTGAGATGATAAATATCGTAGAATAACTTTAATAATGGAAAATGATCAAATAAAATTTTTGAATGCAAAGTAACAATGTAATAATATTGAATGATAGAATGTGAATAATTAGAATGTAATCAATTACAAATAGCAATTAGAATGTAATCAATTACAAATAGCATTTATTTTGATCAATCTTAAACTATTTTCTTCTTCTATTCTTATTGTCACCCTTATTAGTTTTGTCATCTTTCCGTATCGATTATATTAAAAAGAAAGTATAAATCATAAATCATAAACCATTTAAATATTTAGCTCTAACTCTTGTAGTAAACACCATACCTCAAGTCTCTCTTGCTCTCCAATATTATTAGGCTTAATTATTATAACAAAAAAATCGTTCTACATTGTCAATAATTTTTTGCGCTTACACTGAAATCAATGAACACTATTAATCCAATGACTTTACAAGTAATGTACCATCATACATGCAATTATATCAAATCAGAAATCAACACAGGTAAACCATTTAAATATTTAGCTCGAACTCTTGTAGTAAACACCATACCTCAAGTCTCTCTTGCTCTCCAATATTATTAGGTTTAATTATTATAACACAAAAATCGTTCTACATTATCAATAATTTTTTGCGCTTACACTGAAATCAATGAACACTATTAATCCAATGACTTTACAAGTAATGTACCATCATACATGCAATTATATCAAATCAGAAATCAACACATAGGTAAACCATTTAAATATTGAGCTCGAACTCTTGTATTAAACACCATACCTCAAGTCTCTCTTGCTCTCCAATATTATTAGGTTTAATTATTATAACACAAAAATCGTTCTACATTGTCAATAATTTTTTGTGCTTACACTGAAATCAATGAACACTATTAATCCAATGATTTTACAAGTAATGTACCATCATACATGCAATTATATCAAATCAAAAATCAACACATAGGTAAACCATTTAAATATTTAGCTCGAACTCTTGTAGTAAACACCATACCTCAAGTCTCTCTTTCTCTCCAATATTATTAGGTTTAATTATTATAACACAAAAATCGTTCTACATTGTCAATAATTTTTTTCACTTACACTGAAATCAATGAACACTATTAATCCAATGACTTTACAAGTAATGTACCATCATACATGCAATTATATCAAATCAGAAATCAACATATACAATGAAATCAATCGGGATTGTCTTGTTACAAGTAACATTTCAATTTACCACATGTGCAAATGTAAGTTCACATTCTATCATTCATGTAGTTTTAAAAACTTCACATGCCATGCCAATTATAATTCAACTATCCAACAAAAACATTTAACATTAAATATCACATGCCAAATGTAATTCAGATGAGAACATTACTTCACATTCACATGCCAAAAGTACTAAAACCATCCAAAAATTAAATAAAACAAATTATATAATAACATTGTAATAAAATATGTCCAAAAATTGTAAATCTCACTTGAGTATCAAACTGTATCAAGTTTAACAAATTTTAAAACCATCTAAATTTTGAAATCAAATCTACTATAAATCATGTCCATCAAATGGAGGATCTAGCGTCTGGGTCTCAGTCCGCGCCCTATCCTGTGAATAGGAAACCTACATACACAATGCACATGTACTTGAACATTAAAATTTGAAGTTTTAAAAATGAATGAGAATATATATATCTAGAACTTCATGTAAAAAATAAAATATAACAAAAAAATCATGCGATACCTCATAAGGTTCCCTCTCCATTTGATGAACAGGTTCTCCCATAGGAACATCTGCAGTGGTAAACTGTACAATATACATGTACAGTTAAATATATATATATATATATATATATATATATATATTAAAAACTTTCAAATGAAAATGCACGTGTACATATATAAACTTATTTTCAATAATATTAAAAAAAGGAACTAAAGACAACTTGTCCAAATGTTGTGGATGTTTCTATCTCTGTCGCTAGAGTCCCCGGATTAAAAAAATCTTCTATAGGAACCTAAATTCAAAAAAATTTAAATAACTCAAAATATAGATCTCTCTCTCTCTCTCTCTCTCTCTCTCTCTCTCTCTCTATATATATATATATATATATATATAGATATATAGATATCAATTTTTAAAGGAAATTTTTGAGGTAGAATATATATATATACACATATATATATATATATATATATAACTTTTAAACATAAATTTTAAACTTGTGAAAAATTGTCCATACTTGTGGCTCATCTCCCAAGGAAGTAGAAGGTACATCTCCCAAAGAAGAAGAAGGTACCGCCATCCCAAAAACATCGGATGGAATCGGTATCTATTAAAACATTTTATCAAATTATATATACATACATGTACATGTGTGCACAATTATTTATTTTAAAATCACTTAAAAAACACTAACATTTTCCAACATATCTTGATGGTCAGACCCATCTGCATTGTTTGAACCAGAGGTCCCGAACGTGATATTAACATTTTCGTCACGCATCATGTGTGAGAACTGTAAATGGTGTTTTAACATATAATCATACATTTTTGTTAGATTAATGTACACATACAAATAAATGTATACATGTACATACACATGTATTTATTACAAATTGTACACATGTATATGTAAATATAATTTCAAACCTAAGGTCACTAACACATACCGTTCTCGTGCCCTCTTCCTCATGAAAAATTAGGTCTTGCAGACCATTGCGACAATTTATTGCATATGTTCGGAGATCTTCAACATTCATGTTGTAAATCTCCTCATTTGTACGATAAACAAAATTGGCACGTGCATTTTCACGTGCTCTTTGTCGATTTAAGCAAATATCGACTCCACTCAATCTGCTATGAACATTGTCGATCATAACATCTCTTGCTTCACGACTTATTTGAGAAGTCGCATCCATCTCTGATCGCAGGGTTTCGACTCGAAACGGTCGACTCACCAATGGCGGCTCAGGGCGAGGCAACTCCACATCTCGCTTAGCTCCCTTACGTTGATATAATCGACCTCTCCCCGGGCCAAAAAATTCTGAAGGAAGGTCATTGTAGTCGGGTTTCATACCCAAAAAAAATTCTGCATAAAACATTTTTGCAAAATAAACAGGAACCTCATCGTTCCATGGAAGCCTTCCAAAGGCCACAAGATGTCGATCATACAAATAACTAGCTTTGTCTGGGTGCTTGAAATACTGCACCTTCAACATTTTTCTTTTTGGCCCTTCCTTATAATTAAACATTGACTTGGCATCTTCTCTTGTAACTCTTTGTTTTATGTCCTGCCATTTATCAGGACCTATCACTGTTTCTTTTCTCTTTCTCATCAGTTCTACAAATGAATCAGTCGTTGGCCCCAAATTTTTGTACACTTTTACCATTTCACTCAATGAATGTGTAACTATTTCGAGGCTTTGTCTACTCTCAGCAGGTAGAGACAAAGCCTCGAGATCTCTTTTCAATTTTGCATGAAGGCTTTGACACCTTTGTAAGGTGCATTCCGCCATGTTCGTTTCCCATGGTATATCAGTAATCTCAGCCGGATAAGTTGTGCTGGGTTGACAACCTTCTTCTTCAATGTAGCGCGCTGCCCTGCGTCTTTTTTGACCACTAGCTCGAACATTTTCAGCCTCTGCATCAATATATATATAATTTCGTATATTAGAAAAAACACGTGTAAAAAAAGTTGTACAAATTTAATGAAAAAATATTGAAATTGATGTCAACCTTGATGTTGTTGGTTAACATCATCTCCAACATGACCCTGCTGAGAACCAACCCCAGAATGACGCTGTTGAGAACCAGACCCACAGTGACCCTGTTGAGAACTAGCAGCTGTTGATTGGCCTTCGGGGGAATAAATATCACCCCCTTCTCGCAACCTGCTGCCACTCATACCTCGACCGGTTGAACCTTGGACACGCTCCATGGATGGAGTAGAAACCCTTCTCCTCTTGCCTCCTAAAAATTAAAATATGAAACTTATTAACAACTAATTTCACTCACAAAGTTAATAAAAAAATCAATTCCATATGTACACACATGTATGGAAATTTAAGATTATATTTAAATACCGTGAACATCCTCCGATCCCTGAACCTCCATATGGGATTCGGATGATCATCGTCTTTCATCCTCCATGATATATATCTATTGGTTGACATTCACAAAATAGATTTCAAAAAATCAATTTGTAATTTAGTGTACACAAATTATGTAGAACACAACTTTCAAAGCAATAATTGATCATGTGTGAAACTAAATTTAATCAAAAAAGATATTATAAAAATGATAAGTTCACCAAATTGCACTTTACATGGTGGGAGCACACTTGGTATAAAATTTCCTACTTATACACTTTAGTTTGTGGAAGAAATGACACATGTACATAGTTTACCTTAAAGTAGTTGTGTTTTACAGATATTAAAATGAAGAACTTCTATTTAGATCCATTCCAGAGATTGACTGTAGGGGCATTTACTAGATATGTCACCTTTCATAAAAGATGAGATCCAGAGGCTACCTGGCCCTTTACAGACTTTGCCTATAGAACTTGTAGAAGTAAACACTAGAGGCATTAACAATATCAAAGAACGTTTTCATGCTCAGACATGGGAATGTGTCTCTTTCCCTACGCAAAAAAATAGTTCAAGGTAGTTAATCTTCATAGACATGTCATCGAGCAAGTCAATGTGATCATCCCCAACTTACTTTTTATGAAATTAGGCTTGGAATCCTCTACAACCTGGTGGATGGAGTTGAATGGGAACTAGGTTGAAAGGCCTTTACAAAATACATGCTAGTGAATAACACTTACTAGCATATATTAGTTATATATTTTTCAATTTCCCGAGGATACCTTGATTTTTTTCTCCTACCATCTCCCTCTCTCACTCCCCAAATTATTATCATCAAACATGCCCCATTGAGGATCTAGAGCAATGTTTGCACCATACTTAGAACTGTCATTGCTGCTAATTGAAATTGGAGTCATGTATACTAGATTGCTTGCTTAAGTGGCTCTTACTTGGACAATATCCTAAGATGAGTTTGACATGATGGTCATATGAGGTTGGAAGCTACTTAGTGTAATTTTCCTTAAATCTTCAAAAAAAACAGAGCAAAAATGTCATTTTCGATCATTTTTTATTAGCTTCTGCATACAGCAAATGTTATCACAATTGCAACACAATCATGTTCCATGAGCATGAATTATGAATGTCACAAGCCAAATGGCAAGGAAATTTGCATTCATTTAGGCAAAAGAAGGCTATGACATTAAGGTCCATGCTAGAAAATATTATGCAAATAAAGTTGCTAAGTCTTGATACTTACCATGTGTTTCAAAGCCATAACGAAGGTTGGCTTTCAGAGTGTCCTCTTAAAGCCCTGTCTTGAGATGAAATTTAATTCAATGTCTCTTAGAGTTGCAAGGTGGAATTGATAGAACTATTTGATTTCTTTACCATAAATGGATCAACTGAAAAAACTGAAAAAAACTTATTTGTCATAATATATTTTGATGCTTATAGAGTGAAAAAACTGAAAGAATCAACTTGTAGGGTCATTTTAATGGTGGGTGGAGAATTGGGGTCTAAAACCTTTTGGAGTCATTTTGAGGTATTAAATGACATTTCTGGGGGTCAAACGATTATCCCTTGTGCCAAAATCTTGACCATTATTCTACACTTAAAGACATATCCAATGGCGCAAGAAAAACATCAAATGAAGTTCATTCAAAATTTATGCCTTTAGTAAGTTGACCTATCATGTTGACCGGGTCATGGTACGAGAGAATGACATTTTAGCCCCATTACTCATGCATGGAAAGCTAGCTACATGTGGAATTTTAACAAGACTCTATAAAAGGTCTAAAATCACAAACCTCATTAATGGTTGACAGAGTCAAATCTTACACCTAATTGGCTATCACGCTATGTTAAATACTTGGCCACTAGGAGGAATAAGAGTTCCATTTTGTGTTATTGTATTTTTTTCCATAGTTGAAAATACAACTAGGAGTGTGAAGTTAGAGAGAAAAATGTATGAAGTAAAGTTTTTATAGCAACCTTACACACTAAAATTCAGTAGCTAACTCTAGAGCATGTTTACATTTTAGTGTTGTTTTTCTCCCATAAGGATTTCCTAGGGAAAAAGGAGTCTAGAGCATCATTACTTTTTAGGGTTGCTTGTCTCCCATAAGGATTCATAGGAAAATAATTGTATTGATTGTCTAGAGATATATGTATGTGTTTGTTTCATTATGTTATCTATTTCTTACGTTGTGTTTCATTATGTTTTATATTTCTTACATTTCTGCCCTCCTATTTTTCTTTCCAATCAAGGTTTATAAAATAACATGAGAAGCAACATGAGACTTGGAACAATCATTTTCATTATCTATATGGAAGGCAAGAAGGATTATATACCCTTAAGCTTAAACTTATGTAGTTTGTCAATTTTATCATATATTTTTTGGTAAGGGTAAATGTTTTTTATCTATAGTACAAGTCATGAGTTCCCCAATTTTACCTTATATGTAAAGCATGATTCTAGGATTACTACAATTTGTACTTGGTTTTTATTGTGATGATGCCCTGTCTCAATATAGACATAAGTGATGATGGTCTTCTCCAAATCAACTCATGTATCCTCATTAAATTTATACAAACATTTCAAATTCATATTTTCTTTCATAAAATTCTAGGAATATTAGAAGAATCAGTAAAAAGTGAGATAACCATCTCAATATGCCCCCCATAATTCATTTTAGAAAAGATAAATTTGTAAAATCCCTTTCGGTAATAATGGCCATTATTAATTAATTAAAAAACATAATATATAATAAAAAATTGAGAAATAAAATTTTTGATGAAAATGTGCTATGAAAGTAAAGGTTTAAAGGAAAACATGTACAAGGCATAGTTGAGCCGAATTATTATCTATTTATTGAACTAGAAAGGACATATAATTATTACACATGTTTAATTTACATTCAAATGCTTCTTTGATTTATCTCCTATAGCTTAATGTAATGCTAGATATATAATTTAAGTTGAAGGCCCATGAGATAAATATGACTTCTATGTGACATTTGTATCGAATCATCTATTTGTTGTGTTATATGAACATAATTGGTGTGCATATCTAAAGAGTCCAAATTCTCATTCAAGACCATATATGTAATCCTCATCTAACTTAGCCAGGAATTTGCAATACTATATTTGAGTTGGCTAGCTCCATTTCAAGATATTATGGTTATCCAAGAGGGGATATAAAAAATGAAAAGAAGGATGTTGTTGTAGGTTATCCAATTCAGACATAGAACCAGTGGAGAAACCTAAGGAAAACCTATGTTTCCAGGTCGAACCTTTGTAGAGGTTCCAGTACCTGAGACTAAAATCCAGTTTGGGGCTGTTAAATTCTAACTGTACTGGTAATTGTGCTAGGGGGGAGAAATAAGATGTAATTTCCTCTTCTCATGGTTGGGAGTCTTGTTTTTCATGTGGATTCAACAAAACATATTGTACATATTAAATGAGGACATAATTATTACACATTTTTAATTTACATTCAAATTCTTCTTTGATTTATCTCCTATAGCTTAATGTATTATGCTAGATATATAATTTAAGTTGAAGGCCCATGAGATAAATATGACTTCTATGTGACATTTGTATTGAATCATCTATTTGTTTTGTTATATGAACATAATTGGTACGCATATCTAATTTACATCACTTTAATATGTCATGCTTCTTTAATTTATCTTTTATAGATGACCGGAGCATCCCTTTTTAATCTATCCCTTTTGACTTCGGATATGTAGGCAATATTCATCTGCATATTTTTCTATCATAAAGCGGTGAGTAAAATTGTATTCCATTTGTGTCAATGTTAAGGTTAATCACATGGATTAAAGTTTTATATATTAGATGAGGAGGCTATGTATTACATATGGTCTTGAATGAGCTTTTGGACTCTTTAGATATATATCTAAAGAGTCCAAATGCTCATTCAAGACCATATGTAATCCTCATCTAACTTAGCCAGGGATTTGCAATACTATATTTGAGTTGGCTAGCTCCATCTCAAGATATTATGGTTATCCAAGAGGGGATATAAAAAATGAAAAGAAAGATTTTGCTGTAGGTTATCCAAGTCGGACATAGAACCAGTGGAGAAACCTAAGGAAAACCTATGTTTCCAGGTCGAACCTTTGTAGAGGTTCCAGTACTTGAGAGTAAAATCCAGTTTGGGGCTGTTAAATTCTAACTGTACTGGTAATTATGATAGGGGGGAGAAATAGGATGTAATTTCCTCTTCTCATGGTTGGGAGTCTTGTTTTTCATGTGGATTAAACCAAACATATTGTACTTATTAAATGAGGACATAATTATTACACATTTTTAATTTACATTCAAATTCTTCTTTGATTTATCTCCTATAGCTTAATGTATTATGCTAGATATATAATTTAAGTTGAAGGCCCATGAGATAAATATGACTTCTATGTGACATTTGTATTGAATCATCTATTTGTTGTGTTATATGAACATAATTAGTACGCATATCTAATTTACATTACTTTAATATGTCATGCTTCTTTAATTTATCTTTTATATATGACCGGAGCATCCCTTTTTAATCTATCCCTTTTGACTTCGGATATGTGGGCAATATTCATCTGCATATTTTTCTATCATAAAGCAGTGAGTAAAATTGTATTCCATTTGTGTCAATGTTAAGGTTAAGCACATGAATTAAAGTTTTATATATTAGATGAGGAGGCTATGTATTACATATGGTCTTGAATGAGCTTTTGGACTCTTTAGATATATATCTAAAGATTCCAAATGCTCATTCAAGACCATATGTAATCCTCATCTAACTTAGCCAGGGATTTGCAATACTATATTTGAGTTGGCTAGCTCCATTTCAAGATATTATGGTTATCCAAGAGGGGATATAAAAAATGAAAAGAAGGATGTTGTTGTAGGTTATCCAAGTCGGACATAGAACCAGTGGA